>JAFJYJ010000032.1:1221173-2442347 GCA_019022615.1 Acacia melanoxylon
ATATATATTACAGTTGAATTTGATGTTACTCCCTCTGTTCTTTTTCATAAGAAATAATTATCGAATTCTGTTGTTCAAAATGTTGATTAAAATTAGTTACAAACACTACTACAAAATTGACAATATTTAACGATTATTTTTGCCCATATTTAAAGGTTAAGAACCATCAATTATTCATGCGTCATATATTCTTTGAGCCCAATACTTCACAATTCGTAACCGTCAAATATTTGACAGTTTTGACACGAAAACCATCATGTATTGAGGCTTCGGTAAGGACATGTGACTTACATGCGTATCAATACTTGACGGTTTTTCTTTAATAACCGTCAAGTATAGCGAATATACTGAGCCGTTAAATATTGCATATATTCTGTAATATATAACGGTTCCAAACCGTCATATATGCGAATGCTATATATTTTTTGTGTAGATAAATTAGGTTTCCAAACTGTTATTTATTCTAGAGCTATTATAAATAGTTATAATATAACACCCATGATTGGACACAAACCTTCGGAGATCCAAATATTTACCATGAATTAAAATGCAATATAATGCAAAAAACTTGGGATCATTCTAATATCAAGGAGCCTTTTATTTTGGATTCCCTAGGTGAAACTAAGTGCTAAAAACATGGTTAGAAAAGAGGTTTTGAGATTAGTTTTCTCTAAATTAAAATTCAAGAAAATAAAGCTATTTCTAATCTTTTTGGTCTTTTTGGAGAACAATGAAGAATTATTTTGGATTAAACATGGATTATATGATGAAATCAGTCTTGGTAGCAAAGATGGCGGCTTTCCTAGCTTATCAAAAATAATTTGGGAGTTAATTTTCATGAAGTCAAATTGGAAATCCTCAATCAATTACATTTAAGTCCAATTTATCTAATTAATGACTAATCCTACAATCATATTCATAGTCATCTTTTAGATAAATTTTTTAAAACCACTTGATGTGTGTTGGAAAAAAAATCATTTTAAAGCACTTGCTTACTCTTAAATGAGAGCAGAATTGCAAAACTCAATATGAATTAACTTAACTACACACCAAAGTAATTGATAAGTATATATTTTATAGTTAAATAGGTATATATTTTATGGTATAACGAGTTGGATTTATTAATATTTTATACCTGTTTAATTATCTAATATATTTATCTTTATTTTAATTAAATATAGGACAAAAGAATATTATAACATAAAATCTATTAATATCTTATTTTGATGTGCGGGAGATATTATGTGATCTAAGAGAAGCAACAAATTTAATTGAAAAGGTGATGAATTCTCATTTTTAATAGATTTGATATATATTTTGATATATTTGGGAAGTCATCAATACTAAATTAAAGAGATTTTATTGAGATTTTAAGAGAAATTAATTTGGATGCATCATTTATGAGATTTCAATATAAAATAAAAGTTTTTGAGTTTAGGAAATAAATAATAGGAATGAGAAGTTTAAAAAAATAAAAATCAGTTTATTATGACTATTATTATTTTATTTTATTTTTGGTATAAGACTATTATTATTAATAGTGGTATTATTGTTATTATACAATTGCCATTTCTTTGAATAGCCACATGCGCACCATTTTTACAATTAGGCGGAGATGAGAATTCGGCCCCACAAAATTGGATTAAATGCTTTGGGCCCCACAAAATTGGATGGAATTGACCTAAATCTAAAAAGCTACAGAGGCGTCACATTTTGGAGATCACTCTCGCTGGGAACAGGGACGCACAGGAGGAGAGCTACGAGGAACAGAGGCGGCATTATTTTGGATCATTCTCGCTGGGCAGAGCAGACGAAAGAGGAGCGACAGAACAAAGCAGTTCAACCTTCAACCTTCTTCTTCCTCTCTCGCCGGCGGCTTCCCTCTCCACCACGGTCGCCGGCGAGCTTTGTCTCCATAGCCACAAGGGAGGAACATATTCCGACCAAGCTTCAGCAACGAGAAGGAGGAAGCAGAGGCTCAAATATTGGGGGCTGTTTGTTTTATCTTTACTCATGCCTTTGATTTTCATTGTGGCTCTGAATCTAAATTTTTATTGTTGTTGCTGTGATATGGATTAAAGCCATGTGTGGCTAGTTTGTTTGCAACCTAAAGGAACTTTGAACTTATAGGTGTGGATTGGACTTTGTTTTTATTAATTAGTTATAATTAATATTAGTTTTGGTTACTTAATCTTGTTTAGCTTTATCTATTTAGTGACTGGCCATCATTGAATATGAATTTGAGAATTAGGATTTACCTTGACGAAGGGGAATTTAATTAGGCTCTGAAATTAAGTAATATGGGATTAGATTACGATTTAATTTGCGACTAGGATAGACATATACCTAATGGCCCCATATAATTGTTGAGGAGTGTGTTCGAGTTTTATTGCCTCTTAAGTAATTATGTTAGACATAACAAAATATACTCAAGAGAGGGTTGTAAGTGGACCGACAGGCACTTACAGCTATTTATACTCAAGATTAACAAAATTGATATTAAGGCTGATTAAATTAGTGAAAACAAGGTTTATGAAACTAATAAGGGATTAGTGACTCTGGGTTGCTCATTTGATTATTGTGGTAGTTTGTTTGTTTTGATTTTATTTTATTTTCCTTTAATTAAATTCAATTTGGTTTGCTCAACTTAATCGAAATTGCAAAATTAATGCTTAACCGAAGTTGTGATACAAAGTCCTCGTGGGAACGATACTTTTCTTATCACTTTATTACTTGGTACGGCCCGTATACTTGCAGAGTTGTAGGCTTTAAAGTTTTTCCCTAGCAAGTTTTTTGCGCCGTTGCCGGGGACTTGTGTGCCACAATTGTCCTGGTTAGAATTGATTGAGTATTAGTAATTTAAGTTTGAGTTCGTAAATATTTTGTTTTATTTATTTATTTTTTTATAGGATTTTTTTTTTTTAAAAAAAAATGGATTTCAATTGGCAACCAACCGATCTTAATATTGAGAAGGAGATAAATTCTTTGTCTCCTATACAAGATGGATTGATTGCTATTTTAAATTCTTTAAGTGATAGGCAATATAATAGGAGCATAAATGATGGTTGTATTTCATATGTTGATTCTTCTCAATATGCTTGCATGTCTTGTTTTTATTGTGGAAGGAATCATTTATCTGAGCAGTGTCCATATAGTACAACTAGTCATTTTGTGGGGGATGATTTTGCTAGGAACCAAGTTTATTTTGATCATTCACTTTGTCCTAGTGAAAGTTTTGAGCAACAAAATTGTAGGGATCCACATGTCTATTGTTCTCATGAAAATACCTATCCTTTTTACTCTTATCCATATGTTGAAGAACACACCATTGAGTATAAAGAAAAATCTAATTTGGAAAGATTATTTGAGGAGTGTGAGGAAGCATTAGAGAGATCTAGTAGAGAGCAAAAGAAGATTGCCTTTAGTCTTAAGTCAAGTGTCCAAGATATTGGGGTAAGTGTCCAAAATATGGGGGTATATACGAGTCAAATTCTTTCTACCCTTGAGACTATGGGGCAAGATAATTCCTTAAACATGGTGACCACTTCTTATGCTGATAATGATTATTGTGAGGAAGTTGAAGATGAGGAATTACATGAGACTATGGAAAATGCAGAAAGTGATTGTGGGTTTGAAATTGATTTAGATGAGAATAGTCGATGTCTAGAAGAGGTTCCAGCTATGGAGCCTAAGGATAATGATTTTGGTGATCAAATTGATGTGGATATCCCAAGAGTTGTTGTTCATGACTCTCTTATTGAAGTGTTGACTCTTACTGATGAGAGTCAAGTGGATTTTGTTGGATGCTCTAAATTCTTGGATGTGCCTATGTTTATTTTCAAGGATATGCATTTTGTGCTTTATTTGAATTCAGTGAATACTTGTACTCCGAGATTGTCTATGATTAAGGAAGTACAAGTAATTAACTTGAATGATAAATTTTGGTGTGTGATACCTTGTTGCTTGAAAAGAAATGAAGACAAGGTAATTATGGTGTTTGAAACTTATGATTAGAAGTTGTTTTGAGAAGTCTGGCTGAAGACTTTAAACTTAGCGCTTCTTGGGAGGCAACCCAAGGATGATTTGATGCTTTATTTGATTTTGTAGGACTGTTGAAATCTCCTGATGAGGTGTTCCACTTTGGTAGCAAGGATTGAGAGTGCAAGTCAAGGACAAATAGGAGAGTTTTCTTCTACTTTTCTTTAATTTGTTCTGTTTGATTGTTGATGATATATTGTTTGGGAATGAGTGCTGGTTTTAGTTGGATGTGCATGTGATGACTGTTTGTGATGACTATTGACTAACTATTAGCACTTGAGCTGTTGAATTGATGAAAATTTGAAATCTCTGAAATTGGTGTTACCTTTGCACTTATATATGGTTGCTCTTCACTTCCATTACTTTTTGCTACTTGTTCACATTGAGGACAATGTGACATTTAAGTGTGGGGGTGAGGGTATCCTGGATTTTACATGACTTTCCTTGTCCTCAGATTTTCTTTAAAAAAAAATCTTATGGAAGTTTGAATTTTATTCGTTAGTATTATCACAAGTGGGTTAATTTGAACATGAAAAGGAGTGAATTTGATTAGGAATTGATTCTATGCTCTTTGAATGTTAGTAAAGAGGTAAAGATTTGGTTTGGATACTTTACTTTTGGATGTCAAAGAACCGGTGACGAATTTGAGCCTTAATTTTCATCTTTCTAAGAGGGAGTACACCTATTGTGATTTCATCTCTAGAACTTGTCTTGAATCTCTTTTGAAATTTGAAATCTTTTTGCATGCACAAAGATGATTTAGGCATTCATTTCATAGCTAGTTCGACCAAATGTCCATCCTTATTACATGAAAATCTTTTGTTTACCCCATTTGAGCCTTTATTTTTTTTTATTTTTTTTAAAAAGAAAATGCAAAGAAATTTGCATAGAATAAATAGCCCTTTGTTTGAGATATGCAATTTCTATATCTTTTTCTTCTCATTCATTTTTTTTTTACTTTAGCGGGTGCTAAGTGAACCAATTTAAAAGAGTGAAGGGGTTAGGAAGTCAACACCATAAGATTATGTGTATATAATGAAAAACAAAAAAACAAAACAAAAAAAAAAACAGAAAGAAAGAAAAAAAAAGATAGAAAAAAAATATTGTTGAGGTCAAAAAAAAAATATAAAGGTTGTTTATATATAGTGTTAGTGAGTTTGTTGTCTCTTTGTGGGTATTCCTTCATTCTTCATCATGAATTTCATTGAATTACTTGGCACTAATTAAAGTATTCTCCCATGCCATTTGATCACTTTCATTTCATTATCCTACCTTGATCATTAAAACCTTGAGAAAGTCCTTTTGATTTGAGTGTGCAATTGGATAATGTATAGTGAAGATTGAAATGATAAACAAGCTTATGGTAGATAAGTTGTAATAGGTGGAATTGAGTGAAACACAAGCCCCTTGAATATTTTGAGAGATGAGTGTAAACACTTGACTTGTGAGAGACATTCTATTGTGATTTATCTTTACCAAATTAATTGTCTTGCTACTTGCATTTTTGGAAAGTGGAAAAGATTTCTGAGAAAGTTTGGTTCTTGAATGTTTGAATTGATTTTAATTTTGTAGTGCTTGCTTTAAAAATCTTGCTTCCATGATTTTCTTGAATTTGGTAATTTTAGAATTTAAAATCTTGAGGACAAGATTTGATGCAAGTGTGGGGGTGTGATGACTTCTCATTTTTAATAGATTTGATATATATTTTGATATATTTGGGAAGTCATCAATACTAAATTAAAGATATTTTATTGAGATTTTAAGAGAAATTAATCTGGATGCATCATTTATGAGATTTCAATTTAAAATAAAAGTTTTTGAGTTTAGGAAGTAAATAATAGGAATGAGAAGTTTAAAAAAATAAAAATCAGTTTATTATGACTATTATTATTTTATTTTATTTTTGGTATAAGACTATTATTATTAATAGTGGTATTATTGTTATTATACAATTTCCTTTTCTTTGAACAGCCACATGCGCACCATTTTTACAATTAGGCGGAGATGAGAATTCGGCCCCACAAAATTGGATTAAATGCTTTGGGCTGAATCAGAATTAGGCCCCACAAAATTGGATGGAATTGACCTAAATCTAAA
The DNA here is from genome assembly GCA_019022615.1 of Acacia melanoxylon. Classification (NCBI taxonomy): domain Eukaryota; kingdom Viridiplantae; phylum Streptophyta; class Magnoliopsida; order Fabales; family Fabaceae; genus Acacia; species Acacia melanoxylon. The sequence goes on from JAFJYJ010000032.1 coordinate 1,227,309, forward strand.
AAGCTACAGAGGCGTCACATTTTGGAGATCACTCTCGCTAGGAACAGGGACGCACATGAGGAGAGCTACGAGGAACGAGAGGCGGCATTATTTTGGATCATTCTTGGCGGGAGAGCGAGACGAAAGAGGAGCGACAGAACAAAGCAGTTCAGACCTTCAACCTTCTTCTTCCTCTCTCGCCGGTGGCTTCCCTCTCAACCACGGTCGCCGGCTGTAATATCCCGAATTTTGGACCCTGAGAATTGAGAATAAACCTAAAAGTGGGTAGACGACTAAGCCTGGTTCGGGAAGAGTCCCAAGAATGACGAGAAATAGGAAGCCTCCCAGGGACAAAGTAACTTGGCTATGCAGGTCAGTGGACCTAATGTGTATAAACCGTGAAATTAATGTGCCAATGGAAAATGGGCAAAGAAGACCCATACGGCACAAATTCGGTTGGAAAAGATGCCCCTAACTATGTCCTTAGGTATAGGACAATTAGTTGAGTGAAAACATGCCGGTATAAGTAAGTATACAGCATTTTCAGGGCAGTCAGGGATGCCCTGCCTTTTTGAAGATCGAGTCGGTGTAATCACCGCTTTGGAGTACACATGTCATCGGGATTGAAAAGCAAAAAGTAAGTAATGATTGCAGGGGTAGAAAAGTCAAATCCTTACCCCTTAAGTATTCAATTTCGTCCACCCAGGAGAGAGAAGGAAAAATCAGATGATTTTATCTGTACTCAGGCCTAAATTCAAAATGCGGGTCCCACAGGCGATTGACCAGTTAGGGTTTTCTTTTGGACTGAATGAGACAAGTGTGGGGCCATATTGGGAAGTTAAGATGGTGCCACATATGAATGTCCATTCAGGGGATAATATCTAAAAAGTTGAAGAAAAGTTCAAAGGGAAGCACCTTGTTGACCAGCGGGACCCACATGGACCGGTAGAAGGAGATTGGGCCGGATAAAGTGAAAAAGGTAGTGGTAAAGTGGGAGGGCAGATTTGGTGGGCCCAAAGAGGCGCCACCTAGCCCCCATAATGATTAAAAACGTGGCTTGGAGAGAAAGAAAGAGAAATCAGTGTAAAAGTTCAACTGCGGGTCCTACAATGAGAGAAAAAGGGCAAAATGGGAATATTTTTCCTGAAAATTAGACATCCTAATGGTTCAGATGGCGCTGGTTTCATGAGAATATAATTTTTGTGGAATTTATTAAAAATCCCTGAAGTTGGGCTAGAAACACTAAATTTTTGAGAAATTGGTGAAGGGCTCGGTTTTGAGTTAAATGCAAGGGTATTTTTGGAATTACTAAAAATAAGGTATTTTGATGTTATTTAGGTCAAGGGCATATTTGGAAAAGTGACCAGGCACAATAAAGTATTAAATACGGTACACATCCCACAGGTAGTAACCGCTTTACTCAGATATCTTTATGTGTTTTGTTGTATGTTTGTATTTGCCATGTGTGTTTTTGTATGTTTTGCCAAATATGCATACAGAGTTATGTGATTCCTAGTGCTAGGGTTGATTGGTCTGAGGCCGGCCTTGGTTGGCGGCTGTACGGGTCGATAGGTTCGGGCTGTCCTGGTGTAGGCAGCTTTATAGGTCGTGACTCCGGTAAGTCCGAGGCTTGCCTTGGTAAGGCAGCCTGACGGCACGTGGTATTCGTTGGTGTGTATGTTTCTGAATGCATATGTGGTATTTATTTGGCATGTTATCTGTATTATTATCTAGCATTGTAACTTACATACTCCTTACACATTTTGTATTTGAGTATTGACGGTTAGTCTGGGGGCCGTTTTCAGACTCCAGACGCTTTTGTAGACACAGGGGGACGTGCCTGAGATAGAATGACCCTTTTAGAAAGGTAAGGCCCATCGGTGCAGATTGAAGAATATGGAATGCCCTATTACAGTTGTATCTATTTTTGGGATAACTGTATATTATTATTGGTATTTTATTTTGGATGACTGTACCCTTAACCCTTCGGGGACTCTTACTATCTGTTTATTTTATTTTTACCAGTACAGTAGATAGTCCAAACTGATTTAATGCTCTGTTGCGTTAACTCTGATGCATGATAAGTGAACATAAAAATGAAGGAAATGTAATCAATAAAAGGAATCCCTCTAACCCGCCACCCGAAAGAGCGAGTCCGGTAGGGGTGTAACACTGGCGAGCTTCGTCTCCATAGCCACAAGGGAGGAACAGATTCCGACCAAGCTTCAGCAACGAGAAGGAGGAAGCAAGGGCTCAAATATTGGGGGCTGTTTGTTTTATCTTTACTCATGCCTTTGATTTTCATTGTGGCTCTGAATCTGAATTTTTATTGTTGTTGCTGTGATCTGGATTAAAGCCATGTGTGGCTAGTTTGTTTGCAACCTAAAGGAACTTTGAACTTATAGGTGTGGATTGGACTTTGTTTTTATTAATTAGTTATAATTAATATTAGTTTTGGTTACTTAATCTTGTTTAGCTTTATCTATTTAGTGACTGGCCATCATTGAATATGAATTTGAGAATTAGGATTTACCTTGACGAAGGGGATTTTAATTAGGCTCTGAAATTAAGTAATATGGGATTAGATTACGATTTAATTTGCAATTAGGATAGACATATACCTAATGGCCCCATATAATTGTTGAGGAGTGTGTTCGAGTTTTATTGCCTCTTAAGTAATTATGTTAGACATAACAAAATATACTCAAGAGAGGGTTGTAAGTGGACCGACAGGCACTTACAGTTATTTATACTCGAGATTAACAAAATTGATATTAAGGCTGATTAAATTAGTGAAAACAAGGTTTATGAAACTAATAAGGGATTAGTGACTCTGGGTTGCTCATTTGATTATTGTGGTAGTTTGTTTGTTTTGATTTTATTTTATTTTCCTTTAATTAAATTCAATTTGGTTTGCTCAACTTAATCGAAATTGCAAAATTAATGCTTTACCGAAGTTGTGATACAAAGTCCTAAAGGATATAATATAATATAATATTAGAAGTGGTAAAGCCGTGGGGTCCACACAAGGAAAATAGATTAATTGCTACTACGCCTACAAATATGCACAATGAGATAAAATCAAAAGGATATAATATATCCTTTAGAAAAAAGAAGCAGCTCGTGGACCAATATACACAAGACGTGGACCCAAGCCATAGACGAATAAATTGAGAGCAGGAGACCTAAGCAAGGGAGATTAGAAACATTGACGCAAAAGGAGGCGGCATGCCAAAAAAAAAACTAATAGACGCTGCGAGATATTAAACGAAGAAGCACAGCCGCAAAGACGCAAGCAGAGACACACATCAGCACAGCGGATCAACGAGAAGAACTAGACGGAGCGCAGACCTGGATAGCTGGGAGCTATTGGAGGAACCTTTGACAGTCTTGATTTCTCCTATCTTTTCTTTATTCTTTCAATCTAAGTTTCATCTTTTTTCTATGGATTTTCTTATAGCCATGTGTGGCTAATTTTCTTTTCAACCTAGAGAACCTATCAATTTGTTTGGGTTCTAGAGATTATTCCCACTATTAGTTGTGATTTATTCATTCTTGTCTTTATTGTTATTACTTATTAATTGGCCACTAGTAAGCATATTTTGGGGATTTAGGGTTGAACTTAGAAGAGGGAATCTTAAATTGACCTTGGGATTAAATAATGTGGAATTAGGTTTTGATCTAATTTGCGTCTAGGGTAGGCATATACCTAGAGTGAGTTCGATCTAAAACGCGTCGTAGTTAGTGGTGTGAGGCATTACATAATTAATTAAGGTAGGTATATAAATGGACCAGAAGACATTTATAGACATTAATACTCTAGATCAGTGAATAAATTAAGTCAAAATTAATTTAGTGGGGATTAATTCTAAGAAACCAACAAGGGATTAACGACTCTAGGTTGTACTTCTCGAATTGGAATTCGCTCTTTTGCTACTATTAGTTTCTTATTAATTTTCTTTATTATTGAAAACAATTCTAACTCGCTCAACTTAAACGGAATAAGGGAATTTAATATCTAATCACTAGTTTGATTGAGTCCTCGTTGGAACAATACTTTTCTTACTTATCACTTTATTATTTGTTACAGCCCGTATACTTACGGAGTCTATAAGCTATAAATTTTTCCCTATCAAGTTTTTGGTGCCGTTGTCGAGGAGTCAAGGCAATTGGTGACTAGTATTATAAATCCTTTAGTAATTTTAGTTTGAGTATTATTATTATTATTATTATTATTTTAAGAAAATCCTTTTTTTAATTTTTCTTCTCTTTTTAGCTTTTGGTTTTAGTTTGATACTTTGAGATTTATTTGATTTTGCAGGTACTCTGGTACATGTCTCGTAGAACCAAATATACTAAAACGCCACAGAAAACAAGGAATACACAAGAGCTTTTGGAAGCCACAACACCTCAGATCCAAGAAGAGGAACTGATACAGACTGACACTGAAGAAATGGTTGCGGATGAAAATGATCGTTTGCGTATCAATGATTTTTTGGGAAGACAATCTCAAGGGTATCTGTTATTTCTCTGTATTTTGATGATAACTGACAATTGTAAACACAAGTTGAAGTTTGTCTTCGGTAATTTGATAAGCCTACTGTCAAAGGCAAACTTGAGTTTTAGAAGCAAACCTCAAGTTTGGACTTGACAGAGAGTAGCTCAAATTTCTAGTTATGAAAACTCCAATTTGCTTAGGCAAACTCGAGTTTGCAAGTCACAGAGAGCACTCAAACTTTTCACATCAAGGCAAACTCGAGTTTTGATATGCAAACTCGAGTTTGAGCCATACAGAGACACTTCAAGTTTCCGCAAGAATGCAAAACTCCAGTTTTCAATTACTAGAAAGTTTGTAAAAGTGTTCTCTTATGAAGAAACTCGAGTTTGGTTTTGTAAACTCGAGTTTTGGTCATACAGAGAGCTCCCAAAGTTTTGAACTTGAGAAAACTCCAGTTTTCATTTCAAAACTCCAGTTTTCACCAAACAGTGAGTTTGTCAAGTTTTGTGAACTTGGCCAAACTCGAGTTTATGTTTTCGAAACTCGAGTTTGGGCTTGGTAGAGAGTGTAAATATTTTTCATTATTTGCAAACTCCATTTTACATTTGGAAACTCAAGTTTGCACTAGCCAAGCATTTTCTAAGTTTTCCAAAGTTATGAGAAAACACGAGTTTACATTTGGAAACTCGAGTTTTGCCTTGACGGAAAGTTAACATGTTTTATCACTTTGTGAAAACTCAAGTTTTCCTTTGAAAACTCCAGTTTTCACTTGGCAAATATTTTCAATGGTTTCCAATTTTAAGAGGAAACTCGAGTTTGTGTCTTACAGAAAGGTTTGCTCATTTTACCATTTTGGAAACTCAAGTTTGCAATTGGAAACTCCAGTTTTGAGCTTTTGGACTTAAACATGTTTTCACTATAAGAGTCCAAAACTCGAGTTTGGGTAAACAAAACTCGAGTTTGTGTCGCTGGTTTTGAAAATCAACTTACTCGTAATTCTGAAATCTTCTTGTTTGATCTTAATACTTCTTTTCAACATTCACTACTATTCTTAACTATGTTTAATCAGTTTGTTAGTGAGTTTCAGATGGTTTAGAAGATATTAAATGAAGATTTGAACAAAAGCAAAAAGTGATGTCAGAACATTAAATGCAAAGCTCAGAAAACTTGCATCCTTTTGTACCATCATTCTCCACATGTTGCAAAGGGATTAATGTCTGCTTTCCCTATGCAGTACCTGCTCTTCCAACGGATCTATTACAAGGGAAGTCAACACTAATCCTTTGGACAAAAGGAATTAACTGAAGAGTAGAGAGAAAAGACACCAAAGTGCCTCCAACAGCTAGATTAATCCACCAACGGTTATAATGGAGATTACAACGGTCATTTAATGCTCTCTTTGTATAAATAGAGTTGCATTCAATTCTTCTCAACAACACATCTGCTGAAAACGAATTGCATTCAAGTATACCAACTACTCTTTCAGTTTTCACTTGTAAAGTATCTTTTGATACATTGATCTTCAGTGTTTATATTTATCCACTCTTTGAGAGAGTTCATTTATTGTGAATCATTTCATTGTAAGAATCTCAAGTCGGGGGACTTGGAGATTGGGCTATTGATTGCAACTTGTAAGGGAGAGTAAGTTCTAGTGAGAGAATTACTCTTGAGTTACAAAGGGTGTAATCAATTGAGATAGTAAAAATCCAAGAGAGTCTGGGGACTAGACGTAGGTCAAGAGATTGGACCGAACCAGTATAAATCCTTGTGTCTTTCTCTTCTTCTCTATACTCTGATTAAGCTCTGTTTTTAGTGTACGAAAACAGAGCACTCTGAAAAGAATTTTAAAATCCTCAATTCACCCCCTCTTGGTGATTAAGCTCCACTTTCATTTGGTATCAGAGCAAGGTCTTCTATGAAAAGATTAACATCTTGAGAAGGATCATTATGGAAGGTATTCTACCTGATGGAGCTTTGATCAACAGACCACCGGGATTCAGTGGAGAGCATTATTCTTTCTGGAAAGCCAAATTCAGAGTCTTTGTCATGGCTTCTGAATATGGCCTATGGAGAGTGTTCCAGATTGGAGACTACAACCCAATTGTTTTCGAAAATGGACTCAGAGTTCCAAAGCCTGAAGAAGATTATGATGATAATGATAGGAGAAATATCACACTCAACAGTAAAGCTATTCTTATGTTGCAAAGTGCCTTAAGCCAACAAGAGTATTTTCGTGTTTGCACATTGCCAACTGCCAAAGCCATGTGGGATGCTCTGGAGATAGCTAATGAAGGAACTGTTGGAGTAAAGCAAAATAGGATCAATACTCTCATGACAAAATATGATCTTCGTATGAAGCCTGGTGAATCCATCAGCGAATTTCAATTAAGATTCACCCATCTGATCAACCAGCTTGCTGCAATAGGCAAAGAATATGAGCAACCTGTTCAAGTGAGGAAAATTCTCAATATCCTCAACAAGGAATGGGAAGCTAAAGTCACCGCGATTGAAGAAACTCGTGGCGAATCAATGGGATCTGTGGCAGCCCTCTTTGGTAGTCTCTCTGAATATGAATCCAAGCTCAAGTTCAAAAAAGGGACTTGATGAAGCAATTGTCAAGAGCAAAGGTGTTGCTCTTAAAGCTGTCAAAGAAGCTAAGGTGTTAGATGATGATCTAGAAGAAGACGAAGATAGAGAGCTGGGCATGATTGTCCGAAGATTCAAAAGATTTTACAAGAAGGATCAAGGATACAAAAAGTTTCACAAAGGTAGCTCCAGCATTGAGGCAAAGAAGCCAATCATCTGCTACGAATGTGAAAAGCCTGGTCACATCAAGTCAAAATGCCCCCAGCTAAAGAACAAAGACAAAGACAAGAAGAAATTCAACAAGTTCAAGAAGAAAGCTTATGTCTTAGAAATATGGGGAGACAGCTCATCCGATGAAGATGAAGCTGAAGAGGAAGATAAAGCTAAATATGCCTCGTGGCTCAAGAAGAAGAGCAATATGAAAATATTGATGAGATTTACTGAAATCCAACAAATGTTACATTGATAGTGGATGCTCTAGACATATGACGGGAGACCAATCCAAATTTTCTTCAATCAAACCTAAGGATGGTGGCAAGGTGACCTTCGGTGGAAATCAATCCGGAAGGATTGCTGATATTGGTGAAGTTGGAAACAACGAAGGACTACAAATCAAGGATGTCTACCTCATAGAAAGACTTTGTCACAACCTCCTCAGTGTAAGGCAAAGTACTGATAAAGGTAACTTAGTTATCTTTGATTCTGAGGAATGCTTGATTTTAAGCAAGGATATTCTCTCTTTGGAAAATATAAAATCAAAAGCTTTATTTAGAGCTCCTAGAGAAGGAAATTGCTATACACTTTGTCTTTCCAAAAATGATTCTGCTTCTGAAAAAATGTTTTATTGGTAATTTGGATGAGAGTTGGCTATGTCACAAGCGATTAGCTCATGTCAATACGATCCAATTTGACAGATTACTTAAAAAGGATTTGGTAATTGGTGTTCCAAAACTTCGCTTTAAAAATGACATGATTTGTGATGCTTGTCAAAAAGTAAAACAAACCAAATCATCTTTTAAATCTAAAAATGAAATTTCAACTAATAGACCTCTCCAACTACTTCATATGGATCTAGTTGGACCAGCTAGAGTAAAAAGCCTTGGTGCCAATCTTTATACCTTGGTCAGGAATCAGTCAGGAATTAGAGTACCTAAGTTTCAAGCCAACAATTTCGAAATCAAGCAGACTATGCTTAAGATGCTTGAACTACAGGGTCAGTATGCAGGGAACAATTTAAAAGATCCAAACCGGCATCTAATACAATTTCTTGACGTTTGCAACTCATTCAAGAAGAATGAAGTTCCTGATGATGTAATTCGCCTTCGGCTTTTTCCTTACTCTCTACAAGGGAAAGCCAAAGAATGGCTCAACAACTTATAAGAGGGCAGCATAACCTCTTGGGAGACACTGGAAGAAACGTTCAGGTCAAGATTTTTTCCATATAACAAGATGGTGGATGCAAGAGCCGCTCTTACTAATTTCTATCAACAATTTGGGGAACATCTGTATGAAGCCTAAGAGAGGTTCAAGTTGCTTGTTAGGCAGAGCCCTGGTCACAATCTAGAGAAGTGGGTCTTACTTCAAATCTTCAGTACCCGGTTGACTCCTGAATCTAAATCAGAATTAAATGCTATCACTAATGGGGGATTACAAAGCAACCGGTAAATCATGTATGGAAATGCCTAGATGACTTATCCACTGACTTTCTACAGAACAACAATGAGAGAAGGCCAGTGAAGTTAGTTGATAAAGTTATTGAAGACCCTTCTTCACAGCTGAGGCAATGTTAAATACAATCAACAAGAAGGTTGATCACTTAGAAGCTCAAGTCAACTGATATAATAGTAGACATATGGGGGTCAATGCTATTTATGCCCCTTGTGATTACTGTGGAAATAGTCATGAAAATGGACAATGCCTCATATCTCAACAGATGGAACCAGTGAACTATGCAGGAAACTACCATGGCAACAACCAGAACAATCCCTACTCAAACACCTACAATTCTGGGTGGCATAAAAATCTCAACCTCTTTTGGAAATATAGTGCAACTCTTAATGAAGCATCAAGCTCTAATACGAAACAGGTGCCACCTCCTGGCTTTCATCAATTGGAAAAGGAAGTCATTCCTACCCAAGAACCTAAATCTGATCTAGAAGCAATGGTATCTCAGCTCGTAAGTTTTCAATTAAAGAGTACTCAGGATCAAGCTGCTAATAACGCAGAAGTAAACTCATCTATTAAGAATCTTCAAGTACAAATGGGACAAATTGCAAATGTTGTGAATGTTTTACAACTGAGAGAATTGCCAAGTAATACTGTGCCTAATCCTCATAGAGATGGGAAAGAAGCATGCAAAGCTATGACATTGAGAAGTGGAAAGGTTGCACAGAGGATAATGAAGAGGTTGCACAGACGGTGAATGAAAAAGTCAATGAAGAGAAAGTTGAGCTTGAATCTAAACAGGGTGACATGAAAAAGCAGACAACTCAAGAGATTCATAAATGGGTGCCACCCCTACCATTTCCTCAAAGATTCCAAAAGAAAGCTACACATTAACATCCCTATCCTCGAAGCATTAGAGCATATGCCTCACTGTAACACCCCCATTTCACATGCAACTAATGTATTGGGTTAATAAATATTGCTTATGAATTTTCACCAAGGTTATAGTCAAAGTTATTTATTTAATTATCAATTTGTTTTTCTTTCAACATGAATAACTAATTTAAGGAAAAATAAAGTGGAATGGTAGTTAGGAAATTGGTAAACTATCATTTTTCCTATGGACAAATTAATTTAGGAGATGTTAATGGAGGTCAAAATATATTTTATATTCCCATTTTGCCCTTGAGTATTCTGCCAAAGGGAAGAATTGGTTAAGAGTGTGTAAATTCCGGAAAAAAAATGCTCAAGAAGTTGTCAGGGACTTAACCAATGATTCAGGACCATTGGGCTAAGTAGGAAGGACAATTTTTGAGCCCAAAAGAGAGGGTCCAATTCGCATAGAAAGAAAAAGAGATTTGCTCATGAAAAATGGTTTTTCTAGAGCTATTATTTTGAAGATTTGGAAATTTTATGACATTATCTAGCACATAATATCCTCTTCATAAATGCAAGAGATATGTGATAAGACATATAATCTCTTCATCCCTTTCCATTTTTTTTTTAACAAAAAATGTGCATGAGAAAGAGTAGAAAGAAAAAAATAATAATGTACCATCATGTCACCTAGGTGCATCATTAGTAGGTTGTGCAAGAACCAATGGGTAAGGGGAAATCAGATTTTCATTTCCCCATTTCCTCTTCACTTCGTGCAACAAGGAGAGAAGGAAAGAAAATATATAAAAAAATGCCAACATTTCAATTCAAATGGAGGTGTAAGAAGCATTGGAAAAAGGAGCAAAAACAATTCTCTCACACATACATTTCATGCATCAGTTTTGAGGGAGGGAAGAGAGAAGGGGAAAAAACCTGATATGATGAAGGATGAAATGAAAATTTGAGAATTCATTTTAAGTGCCCAATACTTAGAGCTAATGATGGCCATCAAAGGGAAAGTGACTCAAGCATTAAATGAGGGATTTGGTACAGATTTTTCAAGCTAATTTTGATGGGATCCATACATGCAGCGGAAGGATTCTCATCCATTAAAACTTATGGATCCATTGAGAGGATCCATCAACGACGTTTAAATCAAGGTTCGTTAGAAACAATATCTATGCGAAATTCGTGAGCGTCCTACGTTCAATTTGATATGGTGGGCTACCTACTCGATCAACAAGAGCAGACTCTGCGAATCTCCTCCCTCTACTGGTATCCACATGAACAACCTCCAACACCGATGGCAGCGTGCTAGAGCCTTCAGTATTTTCGCGTCTCTCTCTATTCTCTCTAGGGTTTCTCGCGGCTTTTCTAATTCATCCGTCTTATTAATACGACTAGATCAATATCTATTATAGAGTTTCTAAAACCCTAATAAGTCGTATTAAAATATTCAAAATTAATCCAATTAATCTTGAAATTCAAATTAAAATAATATATTAATTAAATCTATCAAATAGATCTACTCTAATATATTTATTTAATCCGAATTATAAGCCTACAGATTTAATTTATCTTTATAAATTAAATTTGAGATATTATATCTTTTATTTAATTAAATATGAGATACTATATCTCAATTTAATCAAATCTAAGATACTATATCCTTATTCGAAAATTAAATTTGAAATACAATATCTCAATTTATTATAGTTATTTAATTTATCAAATAAATTAAATACTATGTATAATATTATTATTATCTATATATAATATCATTATAAATTTTGAATATATAATATATATATATATATATATATATATCCATCCTAGATTAAATACAGTATTCATTAAATCTTAGACATATCTAAGATTCAATGAATCTGGACACTTTTGCTCATGTTGGGCTATTCTTGTGTGCGACCCTGCAGGCCCCCATGAGATTGGCAGCGGGCTAATACTGTATCGGCCCATAAGTCGCAATCGGCCTCTAGCAAGACATTGCGACTACCCAATTCATATGGGGATCGATGATACGATACAACCTATCATAGAACCATGTCACGTCCCCTTTGTCACGCGATAATTTGGTCAAAGATGAGGCATGGATAATGTCAACTTCATGTTCTTGACCATTACTTTCTCGAATCTTGAGTAGTCTAACAATTGAAATGGAAACTCCTTTCCATAGTAGTATAGCCATACATTTCTCAGACTCACTCATCTAGGGGCTCAATATTATCTCTCTACAAATGTGAGGGACAAATTCCATCTTGACCATTCACATTCCTTTGCATGAAAACCACTGATTCCGATCCAAGCCTTTATCATCACCCGGTCAAAGGTAACTTTTGACTATGTCAAAGATCAGCGACTTATCATGTAGGAATCCATGATGATCTCAAGTCAAAGGGCATTGTGACGCGGTTATACATGAGAAAAGCTTATGACTTAATCCATGCAGCTTTCTCATAGTGGGTTGGTCCAGCACCTTGTACTCTTACAAGTGCCTATGACTTTGATTCGTATCTCCATACTCATCAAAGTCATACTGGTCTTATTTCATCTTTGCTCTCGCGTAGGTAACCGACTAAGGACATTTAAGATAATCTATAAGATATATCCAAGGATCAGTTATCACTATAATAAACATGCAAATGAAATGATAACTAAAGGAGAATACTTTAAATAACATAAACGTTTAAAGTACAATAGCTTGCCCCTAGGGCATAATTTCCAGCAAATTTTATAGCAAATTTTCCTCCCCAAACAGCCCCAAATTTTCAAATAAGAGAAGGGTAGAGAGAAAAGAAAAATTACCAAAGAAAATCTAGAAACTTGAGAAGAAAATGAGGGCATGGAGGTAAATTGCCAACACACAAGCAATGGACATTTTAAAAAGGTCACCACACCTTCATTTTGGACTACGTGCACGGTTGAAGAGAAAAAGAAAAGTAAGAGCAAGTGGTTCCAAGCAAGAGAACACAAGGAAGCTCAAGAAGGAGAAGGAGGTTGAAGCTTAGGTAAGTATTTTAACTATGGAACCTTAAATCACTCCCTTCTACTTCTTCTAATGTGGTAATGACATTAAGGATCATCATTTCTTTGGTCTTTTGAGGGTAGTTCGAATTTGAGGAAGGGAGATTCAAGAAGAGAGGGTGTCAAGGGTGTTAGAAGCCATCAAGTAAGGCATTTTGAACCTTTTTACCATTGTTCTTGGTTGTTGAATTAAGAAAAATCTATCTATTTGAACATGCATGTATATTTGGTTGCATGTATATATATTTTATTGTGAAGCTAATGAAAATAAAGAACAAAGATTTAGAGTTAAGGTTCATGGTTTTAAATGGTAGATTAAACTTGGTATATGCAAGATATGAAGCAAGATGTGAAGTTAGAATGAAGCATGATATTTTGGCGATTAAATAGTAATTTTTATGCATATGGGCTTCCATGTGGATAAGAGTTGATTTTGGTGTTTTTGATGGTTTTAAAGTGCTTAAAATAAGATTTTGTATGAGGTTGAACTTGGATCATAATTTTTGGAAGAACAAATGAAAGTTGAAAAAAATGCTGAGTTGTTGATTTAAGGATTTTCTGTGGAGTCACCTGAGCTCAACTCAATTTTTGACCAAGTAAATGGACCTTAAAAATTATGAAATTTTACAGGGAGAAATTAGACATCTCAAGGGTTATTTCGGTGTATAATTTGTAATTAAATGATTTCTGGATTGTGAGAAAGTTATTTTTGAAAAATAGCCCCTGTTTCTGGACTTAAATTCGAACAACAGTTATGTTTTGGGTTATGAATATATTTTGGATTGGGGATGGCCCAAATTAGTATTTGTGGTTGAAAATATACATAATAAGGATCAAGTGGGCTTTTGAACCACCCCAAAAGGAGTTTTCTAGAATTAAATATGAATTTTCAAAGTTGGGCCTTTATTTATGGAATTTCAGAATTTTGGACGAAAATGAGAAAAATTAAGCCCATATTAAATTCCTTATTAAGAAAAGGGATTTAATAATTATGGACATATGAATTGGGCTTATTTTAAACTATTAAATGGAATATTTATTGAGGTGGACTCAATCATAATTACATTTATATTTTATTATTATTTTAGGGCTATTTGAGAAATTGTGCACCAGGATGGAAAATTTATGGGAAAATCCTTTTGAGGGCCCTTTTTGGTGTAAAAATCCCAAAAAAGGCCCTAAAAAACTGACAATACACCTTTTCAGATATTTTCGGAATCTTGGGTGAGTTGTTAACGGGCTGATATAGTTGTTAATGGGGTACTGATATAGTTGTTAATGGGGGCTGATTTAGTTGTTAAAAAATTGTTGTTAATGGGGCTGATATAGTTGTTAACTAACAACTATATCAGCCAAATTTGTTAGTTCTCTGTGTGTTTTGATGATGTCTAACAATTGTAATAAGTACTTAATTAAAATTGGAAAGATATAAGTTTTAGACATATTGAAATTAAAGCCTAGTAAAATGATTTTGAAAATTGGTAACTCAAGTTGTTGAAAACAACTCAAGTTGCCCAACTCAAGTTGCCTGTCAAAACTCAAGTTTTTCATAGTCTCAAACAATGGATAACTCGAGTTGTCACTAAACAACTCAAGTTATAAGTGTACTTCGTTCCCAAAAGCCTCATCGCGATATTAGATTTTGGGTATCGATATAACTCGAGTTACAAGGAAAAACTCGAGTTGCCCAAGTGTTAAAAACTTTCTGTTTGATTTTCGAAGTAGAAAAACTCGAGTTATAGAATATAACTCGAGTTGCCCAACTCAAGTTATTTTTGTAACTCAAGTTATATTATGTGCGAAAGTTTTCTCGAATGATTTAAACTCAAAAGTAACTCGAGTTATTCAAGACAACTCGAGTTGGACAACTCCGATTCCATCGCAATAACTCAAGTTATGTTTTTCGCGAAAACTTTCTCGTCGATTTGAATTCCAAAGAAACTCGAGTTAGAGTACAAAACTCGAGTTGGACAACTCCGATTATTACTATAACTCAAGTTATACCGATTGCGAAGAATTTCCGAATAATTGATTCTCGAAGTAACTCGAGTTAGCCAACTCAAGTTATTCGGGGTAACTCAAGTTACATTCTTCATGCGCATATCTTCTCGAACTAAATATAACTCGAGTTATGTGAAGCAACTCGAGTTGTTCATATCGATTTGAATATGTTTTTCTCGCGCATTCTAATTTTCATCCGATTAAAGCTTGGGTATTTCATGTAATTGATTATTATTATTCCTAACCAAGTTTAATCGGTTTGCTAGTGTTTTTCAGATACTTCTAACATATTTTTAAACTTGAAATCACGAAAAGTCAATATGTGTCGAAGCATTAAATGCGGATCCCGGACTTCAAGCGAAAGAAGAAATAAACCTCTCGGACATACCAAAAGCATTACGGCTCTTCTTCCCGATAACATTCTCACTTGGTTCTCAACGGAAAAATAGAATAAAGAATGTTAATGAAGGATAATGGTCGAATGTCGAAAGAATACGAGGAAACGAGCAAGTGTTTACAACGGATATATTGATTACTCACAACGGCTCATTAAGTTCTTCTCAACGGTCATCAATGATACCAAACTATAAATAAGAGAAGCATTCAAGTCTCCACCTACCGAAACGATGTGCATTCAATTAGTAATTAAGAGCATTTATTGTTTCGACTTACAGAGAGAATATCTTCAGATATATTAAGCTTCAGTGATTATTATTCCTCTTTTAGAGAGTTTCTCATTGATTATCTTTTCTTGTAAGAATCTCAAAGTATTGGGACTTTGAGATTGGGATAATTGATTACAACTTGTAAGGGGAGCAAGTTCTAGAGAGAGAATTGCTTCGAGAGTTACGTAGTATGTAATCGTTGAAGTTAGTGAAAATCCTGGAGAGTCCGGGACCGGACGTAGGTCAAGGATTTAGACCGAACCAGGATAAATCCATTGTGTTCAATCTCACTTATCCCTACTCTGTTTATCTCTGTTTTACATTCGGTTAAACAGAGGATTCTTGTGAAAAATTTTATATCTCCAATTCACCCCCCTCTTGGTGATATTCCTTCTTTCAAAATTAACAACTCGCTTAAGATTATGAAAATACCTGAAAAGGGTATTGTCAGATTTTGAGGGCCTTTTTTGGGATTTTTACACCAAAAAGGGCCCTCAAAAGGATTTTCCCAAAATTTATTATGGTCAACCAACAGGTAGTAACCTTAATCCTCATATGTCTTGTGTTACTTTGTATGTTTGTTTTTCCATGATTGTTGACCCATGTCTCCTGAAAAGGGACATGCGTGTATGTGCATTTAGTGTGGTCTGGGTTCGGAGCCTAACTACTGTGATTTTTCCTAGCGATGTGGATCCGGAGCTTGCTTTGTTGAGCGGTCCTGCACTTATTAGGATTTGGTCCTTCCGTAGTATATGTTGCATCTGTGTGGTATGCTTTTACATTACTGCGCGTTTATTTCTGAATGTTGTTATCTGGTGTTTTTCCTAATTATGGTGACTTACATGCATTGCATACACATGTTATATGAGATTAACGGTTACTCTGGGATTCAATTATGAATCCTAGGCTTTTGCAAGGATATCGAGAGTGCTTCTAGGATAGTGCCGGGTGGTGAAGGTAGGCGAGCGGAGCAAAACTGAGTTATTGGTGACCACTAGTTTTAGATATTTACCTTTCTGCACTTTATTATTATCAGTATATTTTGTCCAAACCAAAAACGTACTCTACTGCTTATACTCTATTGCACGCCAAAATTGACCTGGAAAAATAAATTTAATAACAAAAATGTTTTCTTTAAGAAAAGGATCACACTACCTGCCACCTGAAAGGGCGAGGCTGGTAGGGTGTTACACTCACTATGTGAAGTTTCTAAAGGAGATGCTGAGTAAGAAGAGGAGGTTCGGTGACTATGAGACTGTAGCCCTAACTGAAGAATGTAGTGCTATCCTTCTCAACAAGCTACCCCCTAAACAGAAAGATCCAGGAAGTTTTTCCATACCTTGCATAATTGGAGAAAAGTTTTAAAGAGGAGCATTATGTGATCTAGGATCAAGTGTCAACTTGATGCCACTATCTGTGTTCAAAAAATTGCAACTGGGTGAACTTCAACCAACTTCTGTGACACTTCAGCTAGTTGATCAAAGTTTAGCGTTTCCAAAGGGTATTATTGAAGATATGTCGGTTAGAGTTGACAATTTTATTTTCCTTGCTGACTTCATTGTCTTAGACTGTGATGAAGATAAAGATATACCGCTCATTGTGGGAAGACCTTTCCTTGCCATAGCTTGAACTATGATTGATGTTGAAAAAGGAGAGATCAAGTTGAGGGTAAATAATGAAGAAGTTATATTTAACATGAATAAGGCATTGAAGTATCCTAGAGACGTTACAAATTGCTTCAGGGTTGACGTGCTTGATGAGGCGATTCAAAAGGCGTTAGAGTCCTTTTCTATAAAAGAACCTTTAGCAACTGTGTTACAAGGGACTAATGAAATTGAAGAAGAGAATACATTTGAACGGAAGAAGTTACGTATTATAATAAACCACCATTAAATCTTGCCATTTTTGTGCACTCCCCTCCCCAATAGTCAACAAAAACGATGTCATCTTGACGGGCGACATCCGGATTTTTTTCGAAAGAATTTTGAAAATTATTCCGAATTCATAAAAAACTTCCTCCTATATCTAATTTTAGATTTCGGACAACATGAACTTTCTAGTCGCAACAAATATTTAATTGCATAATTATAAACTCTCTCTAGACGGCAGTTATAATTATTTTTATCATAATATTTTTAAAGATATACCTATTTATTCCATTACTCCATTGATATTTATTTATTTATTTCTTTTATTTTTTATTATTTTTCTAAGCATAAAATATTTTATTTATTTTTATTTTTTTATTTATTTAATGGGAAGACCTTTCCTTGCCATAGCTTGAACTATGATTGATGTTGAAAAAGGAGAGATCAAGTTGAGGGTAAATAATGAAGAAGTTATATTTAACATGAATAAGGCATTGAAGTATCCTAGAGACGTTACAAATTGCTTCAGGGTTGACGTGCTTGATGAGGCGATTCAAAAGGCGTTAGAGTCCTTTTCTATAAAAGAACCTTTAGCAAGCGGTCATACCGGATATCAAAATGTCTGTGTTACAAGGGACTAATGAAATTGAAGAAGAGAATACATTTGAACGGAAGAAGTCCATTACTTGAAGCCTCTACGTATTATAATAAACCACCACGAAGCCAAATCTATAACACCACGGCGGTTTGCGTTATTAGAGATGCAATCAAGGCAAACTACTTCTTTGAAGCCTTCTATGGAACAAGCACCAATTCTAGAGCTTAAACCTTTACCTCTACATCTTGAATATGCATACTTTGGTGAATTTTAGACACTACCTATTATCATCTCCTCTTCCCTATCTGACAACCAAAAAGAACGACTGTTGAACGTTCTCCAAGTCCATAAAAGCACTTTAGGTTGCACAATTGCAGACATAAATGGTATAAGCCCATCACTTGTAATGCACAAGATACTTTTGGAAGAAGATCACGACATAACCACGTATGTGACATATCGTGTATAGAAGATCTATCCGAGAATCAAAGACGATTAAATCCTACTTTGGCCCTCCATTTCTAACCTCCCCCTGATGATGACATCTCCTCATCAATAAAAAAAGTGGTCAAGAAGGAAATTATTAAGTGGTGAGATGCTAGGATTATCTACCATCTCACAATTATTTTACTTACATTGGTATTTTCTCTCGATAGCTCGAATCAAAGACGATTAAATCCTATGATGAAAAAAGTGGTCAAGAAGGAAATTATTAAGTGGTGAGATGCTAGGATTATCTACCCCATCTCTGATAGCTCGTGGGTTAGCCCAATGCAATGCGTTCCTAAAAAGGGAGGTATGACAGTGATTACTAATGAGCAAGATCAGCTTATCCCCACTCGTACAGTTACTGGTTGGCGTATTTGCATGGATTACAGAAAATTGAATGATGCCACGAGGAAAGATCATTTTCCACTTCCTTTCATTGACCAGATGTTAGACCGATTGGTGGTAAAGAATTCTTGTTTCTTGGATGGTTATTCAAGGTATAATCAAATTGTGGTTGCTCCCGAAGATCAAGAGAAAACAACATTCACATGTTCGTATGACACTTTTTCCTTTAGAAGAATGCCGTTTGGTCTATGCAATGCTCCTGCCACCTTCCAAAGATGCATGATGAGTATATTCTCTAATATGATAGAAGAGATAATGGAAGTGTTTATGTACAACTTCTTGGTATTTGGTGAATCATTTGACAAGTGCTTGATAAATCTGGATAAGGTGTTGGAGCGATGTGAGGAGACCAACTTAGTGCTGAACTGGGAAAAGTGTTATTTCATGGTGACTGGAGGAATAGTTTTGGGTCATAAAGTCTACAAAGAAGGGTTAAAGGTCGACAGAGCCAAGATTTCTGTGATTGAGCAACTTCCTTCCCCTTCTAATGTCAAAGCTGTAAGAAGCTTCTTGGGCCATGCTGGATTCTATCGTCGATTCATTAAAGATATTTCCAATATTTCAAAGCCCCTCTCACAGATACTTGAGAAAGATAATCTTTTTTAGTTTAATGAGGAGTGTATGAAGGCTTTTGAAGAACTAAAGAAGAGATTGACATCAGCTCCTATCATTGTAGCTCCTGATTTTGAAGTAATGTGTGATGCGAGTGACTATTCTGTTGGAGCCGTGTCGGGACAAGGGCATGCAAAGATCTTCCATCCTATCTATTATGCGAGCAAGACCCTAGTAACAGCTCAGGTAAATTACTCCACCACTGAACAAGAAATGCTAGCTATAGTGTTTGCTTTTGACAAATTTAGGGTATATTTGATGGGTGCTAAGGTTGTAGTTTACATTGATCATACTGCCATTAAATATTTGTTGGGAAAGAGAGTATAAATCTAGATTGATTAGATGGGTCTTGTTGCTACAAGAATTTGATGTGCATATAGTTGATAGGAAAGGAATTGAAAATCAAGTTGCTAATCATTTATCTAGGATTGTGAACCTTTCTGATCATGTGAATAATTTGTTGGTGAATGAATGTTTTCCTGATGAACAATTGTTTGTTGTAAGTAGTTGTGGTTTGCCATGGTATGATGATATTGTGAACTATCTTATGTGTGAAGTATTAGCTCCTGATTTAAATTTCTATCAAAGAAAGAAGTTTTTGCATGATGTTGCCTACTATATGTGGGAAGAACCGTTTCTTTTTAAGAGATGTGTTGATTTGATTATTAGAAAATGTGTGCCTGAAATAAAATAAGATGAAATTTTGAATGCATGTCATGCATCTGCATATGGGGGACATTATGGGGGCAAAGAACTGCATCTAAGGTGCTTGAATATGGTTTTTATTGGCCTACTTTATTTAATGATGCTCACCAATTTGTTACCAAGTGTGATAGATGTCAAAGAATAGGTAATATTTCTAAGAGACATGAGATGCCTCAATCTGGAATATTTGAGGTTAAGCTATTCGATGTCTGAGGGATGAATTTCATGGGTCCATTCCTATCTTCAAAAGGAAACAAATACATCCTTGTTGCTGTGGAATATGTGAGTAAATGGGCTGAAGCTATGGCTTACCAAGCTAACGATGCCAACACAGTGATTCGATTCTGGAAGAAATACATCTTGACAAGATTTGGCACCCCCAGAGTAATAATTACTGATGAAGGGACCCACTTCAACAACAAGAATTTCAAAGCTCTTTTGGAAAAATATACAGTGCACCACCGAATGTCACTTGCATACCATCCACAAACTAATGGTTTGTGTGAGTTGACTAACAGGGAAATTAAGAGGATTCTTGACAAAACTGTGGGCCCAACTAGAAAAGACTAGTCTGACAAGCTTGATGTTGCTTTATGGGCTTATAGGACAGCTTTTCGTACTCCCATTGGCATGTCACCGTATCGTCTGGTTTTCGGAAAAGCATACCATTTACCACTTGAACTGGAATATAAAGCTTGGTGGCAATCAAGAAGTTAAACATGGATCACAATCAAGCGGGAACAAAAAGGCTGTTTCAACTGAATGCGTTGGAAGAATTCAGACTTCAAGCATATGATAGTGCACGATTGTATAAAGAAATAGCATGATTGTCATATCTTGAAGCGATCTTTTGAGCCAGGGCAGTTGGTGCTTCTCTTCAATTAAAGACCTCATTTATTTATTGGGAAGCTTAAATCAAGGTGGTCTGGTCCTTTCAGAGTGGTTTTAGTGTCATCAAAAGTCGCAATCGAGGTTAAAGATGAGAGAACAGGAAATTGCTTTAAAGTTAATGGACAAAGACTAAAGCATTACCATGGTGGTGAAGTGAACCGGCAAACAATAGTTCACCACTTGTTATCACCTACTTAGACTACTGACATAGTCAAGCTAAAGACTATAAACCAAGCGCTTTTGGGAGGCAACCCAAGGATTTTGCTTGCATATTTTATTATTATTTTTTCTTTCTTTCTCTTAGTTTTATTCAAGTCTAAAGATGATCACTCCTCTTGTTGCTGTGAAGTCTTGCTTGAGCACTCTCTTCTCTCTTAAAATTTGAAATATCATGGATGGTACTAGAGGAAGCACTCCACATCAGAGTTAGAAGCCTAAACCAGGGGAGTACTAGTTTCTTTCCCTCTTTATATTTTTACAACATTGAGAACGATGTTTGATTTAAGTGTGGGGGAGGGATATAATTTCTTTGGTTATGCTTGTCCTTTTGCAATTGAAAAGATTTTTTTATTTGAGATTTTTTTATTGTTTAGGATTGACCTTAATTTTGAGCTTTCCCCATCTTAGAGAATATTATCAATTCAAAAAAAAAAATTAGAAAAGAATGTTTCAATTAAGTCTCTAAGTCTTGAATTTTTGTATCAATCTTGAGGTTGATTATGAGAATAGATATTAGTTTGTAATATGATCAACATATTATTAGTTTATGAATATTGTGCTACATGATTTCGTTAGAAAATTAGATGATGACCTTTGCTAGCTAAGTAAAACTTTTGTGTAGGGAAATGATTCAGGTAGAAATATAAAAAAAAAACTCCAACGACTTCTCTAAACCTTACTTAGTAACTGGGGGCACTTCATCACCAATGTTGGCATTCGCGTCAAACGGTAAAGTTAAAGAGGGTTATGAGTTGGGCTAAAAGCCTCTTGAGGGAATTTAGGGTTGAACTTGGAAGAGGGAATCTTAAATTGACATTGTGATTAAATAATGTGGAATTAGGTTTCGATCTAATTTGCGTCTAGGGTAGGCATATACCTAGAAGCTCCGCATAATCAAATTAGAGTGAGTCCGATCTAAAATGCGTCGTAGTTAGTGGTGTGAGGCATTACATAATTAATTAAGGTTGGAATATAAATGGATCAGAAGGCATTTATAGACATTAATACTCTAGATCAGCTGAATCAATGAAGTCAAAATTAATTTAGTGGGGATTAATTCTAAGAAACCAACAAGGGATTAGCGACTCTAGGTTGTACTTCTCGAATTGGAATTCACTCTTTTGCTACTATTAGTTTTTTATTAATTTTCTTTACTATTGAAAACAATTCTAACTCGCTCAACATAAACGGAATAAGGGAATTTAATATCTAATCACTAGTTTGATTGAGTCCTCGTGGGAACGATACTTTTCTTACTTATCACTTTATTACTTGATACGACCTGTATACTTGTGGAGTCTATAGGCTATAAATGTTGCCCTATCAGTAATCACATACAATCCATAATCTCATTAAAATATATGGAAAAATATTCAATATAAAATCCAAGTGCTTCAACAACAAAATTCAACACAAGAGCAATACATCATAGACAAATAACCACTTATCTAAGTCTTTACCCATGCATAATCACAAACTCATCATCCACAGATCCAAAAGCATGATAAAAGCTAATCAAAAAGTAATAAACTCCCATATGTAGTACATTGATGCTCTAGCCACTTTGTTCACCACCAAAACTCATAAGATTTATACACGCATTAGCCTAATAAAGTTCAAAGCTTATTCAAAAATCAAACAATCCATTGAACAAGGGTGGAAAGGTTCTGAAACTATCATCAAAGAAACTCGTTGAAATATGGAAACAGCTAGCTAGAAAATTCAAAGCTCACCAAAATCTAGAAACTCGCTGGAAAATTCAAAAAACTCCTCAAAAATAACAAGCGAAGGCCGATGGTGGTGTTAGAAGCATGGACGATGGGTTATAGCAGTAAAGAAACCTATGTTGTGGTCTCTGAAATTTTTGGTGGTGAGGGTGAGGATGGAGAGAGATGACAATGGTTGATGGAAAGAAGAAGGTCTGATAGAGATTACTAAGGTTTTGTCCTCTCCCTCCAATGAAGCTTGCTCCCTCCTCTCAAACTGAGCTCGTGCACTCTAAAATGCGTCTCTTTCTCGGCCTAATGGTGCTTCTCCAGCAATGGGAGTTGCCAGCAATGGTGGTGTTATGGTGAAAGTGAAAGACATAATATCACATAAGAAGGGGGTGAATAGGGTGATTTAAAATTTTCTCTCGAAAGACACCAGTAAACTCACTAAAACATAGGAGAGAAAGAGAATGATTGACACAAGAGAATTATACTAGTTTGGTCTAAACTCTTTACCTACATCCAGTCCCCAGACTCTCTGGGTATTTTACTATTTGTTTCAATTGATTACACACTTTGTAACTCAGAGTAATCCTCTCTCTAGGATTCACTCCACTGTATAAGTTGTAATCAATAACTCATTCTCAAGGTCCCACTACCTTGAGATTCTTACAAAGATATTGATAAGAAATTTAACTCTTTAATAGAGTAGAATAATAAACACTGAAGATCAAGTATCCAAAGATATTAACAGTAATGAATAAAACAATAAATGCTATTAGTTCATTTTATCGTTTGTGTTTCTAGTAGTTGTATCGTATTAAATGCTTCTGCTTATATTTGGTGCAGGCAATTAATGACCGTTGAGAGGTTTTTAATGATCAATTATGAGTAATCGATATAGCTGTTAGACAATGAAGCTTGTCCATTACTCACATTCTTTGATTCGATCAATGTTTGCCGGCATTCGCCACTTAGACATTCTTTGTGCTTTTCTCGTTGAATGATGTACCCTTTAATAATGAAAAGGAACATAAATGCCTTCAGAATCATCAGAGAATGGTTGCCCAGATTGTGCTTCGTTTTTTACAATCACATTAAATGCATCTGACCTAATGAAATGCTTTTTTATTAATATGCATTTAAATTTTCATCTAATCATCTGAAACTCAATAATAAACTGATTAAACATAGTAGGAACAATAATGAGTGATGATAAGAAATTATCAAATCACCATCAAAGATTTAAGTTTTGCGGACACGGTGATTTGCAAAATAGAGATAGATGAACTCGAGTTGATTTCAAGCACACTCAAGTTGCTGACTCAAGTTGATCATTCTACACTTGAGTCACAGTTACATCTTCTTTGAAAAACAATGAAAGTAATGGGAAGATGTCTCTATATGAACTTAACTCGAGTCTAAAATGTTCACTTCGAGTTGGTGACTCGAGTCACACAAGTCTCACTTGAGTCAATATCATTTTCACAAAAGAACTTCGAGTTAAGTTTTGAAGATGATGATGTGAATACAAGCCACACTTGAGTCATTAAGTGATGGCTTAAGTTATCAAAATACATTTTTGAGAATAAGTTTCAAAGCTACACTCGAGTAAAACAATACTAACTCGATTTAGTATTTTAGTATTTTGAAAAATAAATTTAAGTTCAAAGGAGTTAACTCGAGGCATATAAAGATCACTTGAGTTAATGCTTTTCATAAAATATTTCACAAACTTCTTTAACTCGAGTCACATACAAGTAACTCAAATCAATCAAAGATAAAGCATATTTTGACTAAGGTTTCAAAAGTACTTGACTCAAGTCTGTCAACCTTTAACTTGAGTCAATTTGATAGATACTTAAAACAGTTACTGATTCATGTTTGACAAAGTTTAAAACATTTTTACTTGAATCATTAACTTCCTTTGATTTACATTTGTCTATTATCATCAAAACACACATAGAGAACTAACATTTTCCCCCTTTTTGATGATGACAACACTTGTAAGCAAAATTGAAATTTTTTGAATAATTCTTTGAGAAAAATGAGATGAGATAAGATAACATAAGAAACTCAAAGAAGCAACAAGTCATTTCATTCATTTCAAAAAGGAAATACATCAAAGTAAGCTAGGAAATGAAAAGAAATACATGGCAACTACAATGAAATGCATGGCAACTAAAATCAAATGCATAGAAACTAAGGTAAACAGAAAAATGAAGAAGCTATGCAACTGTAACTCTTTACTTCTCTTATCCCCCTTTGTCATCATGAAAAATGGGAGGATCAGAGGATGTGGAAGCAGGTGGTAAGGTCAAAGGGGAATAAATGGCTAGGGTGAAACAAGGAGAGGTAGAAATGAGAGTTTCTAGTTTGGGTGAGGGAGAGTGATGAGAGGGAAGACTATCAGAGGAAGAAGATGGGGAAAGTTTAACAGTAGTGGGTTGGGAGGTGGGTATAAGAATGGTGGCAGGAGTGGTTGAGACGATGGGTTTTGTGAAAGAGGGAAGAGGTGAGGAAAATCGAACAGGTGAGTGAGATGGAATAGGACTGGCAGGTGGAGGTGAAGTTGAAGGTAAAGGAGAATAAATGGGTACGCCAAGGCTAGAATCATCATCAAACTGAGAATCACTACCAATTTGTCAAGCTTATAACCAATAATATGAACCAAGGTATGAAGACTAGAGATGTTTGCACCAAAATCTTCAAGAGTACCAGTGATGTTCTCTACCTTTTCTTCCATATTCCCAAGAGTCTCAGCTTGATCTTCTTGGAATTCTACCAACTTATTGTTAGCTCCCATTGGTGTTTTGATGATAACTAAGATTTACAAAGAAGATTTATATTGAAAAAGATAAGGAAAATGTTTTTTATCAGAGATAAAATCACGTTTTGTCTGTTGAGTATTTTTGCTGTCAATTTACCTCTAGGTAACATTGCAGCCTCGAGGTAGTCATTTGAATGTGATGTATTGATATGAGTTTTATCCTCGAGTCTCAATTGATGTAACCTCGAGTTGTCCACCTCGAGGTATGTAAAGCTCTACCTTGAGTCAGCGCCTTGTTTTTACATATATGTAATTGTGCATTACCTCTAGTTTCCTGTTGTATCCCCTCGAGTCTGTCACCTCGAGTTATGGTAAAATCAGCCTCGAGTTGGCTCACTGAAGTTGCATCCATCCATAAGTTGTGTGTCGCCTCGAGTTTACAGGAATGTCACCTCGAGTGAAGGTAAACTCTGCCTCGAGTTTTTGTCCTGAACCACTTAACTGATGTAAGGTCACATGGCCTCGAGTCTGTATTTTGTATGCCTCGAGTTGAAAACCTCGAGTCTGTCTATCCTTACCTCCAGGCAGGTTCTTCCCTATGCTTCTCTGCCTTCACGATGCACCTCGAGGTTACAAGTATGATACCTCGAGATAGCTGCCTCGAGTCAGGTTAAGTGATACCTCGAGTTATTTGCCCATCTGGATTTTCTCTTTTGAATATTATTAATTGATTAACTCGAGCCTGTAGCCATTTTGCCTCGAGGTAAAGTAGTCTCTGTTTTAGTGAAAGTTTGTGATTGTATATTGTATACTGCAAATTAAGATTCTATCTATTCTGTATTACCAATCACATTACTAATCATCTTCCTAAGTGTTTTCCAAGATACACAGCTAGGTTCAAAGTCACTAAGTTTGGCGCACCAAGAATGAATGGCAAAATACAGAGCCCGACAAAAAGATTCTTATCTTATCTTAAAGTGCCCATACTGCAAAAGCAACTATATCAATATTCTAAGCCAACCTCCATCCGAGAACACATGATTAACAAGCTATAAAGACATTCCATTCAGCAAACATTTTATCATGGCTAAGCTGGAGGCGCGGATGTCTAACCATTCTCAACGGACAATTTCAAATACTCAAGCAAGATTCAAATTCTTCCAATGGTCTTCAAACTTTAACTTATAAATACCAGAAGAATTGAATCCATCAGGACGGACACACGAACCAGCGCATACAAAGATAAAGTTTCAAACTGTCATATTGTATTCTGATTATATGTTCGGATATAACTGAGCTTCAGTGTTCATCTTTTATCTACTCTGTGAGAGAGAGTTTCATTACTTGTTTTACAATTCGATCAAATCTCAAGGTAGTGGTATCTTGAGTGTGGGTGTATTGATTACAACTTGTAAGGGGAGTGAGTCAAGAGTGACGGGATCATCCTTCGTTTACAGAGTGTGTAATTGTATTTGTAAGATAGTGGAAATCCCAGAGTGTGTCTGGGGACTGGACGTAGGTCAAAGAGTTGGACCGAACCAGGATAACTTCTTTATGTCTATCATCTTTACCTCTTTACTGCTTTCTTCATTTTATCTACCATACAGCGAAAAGATGGTTGAGATCACCTATTCACCCCCCCTCTAGGTGATATTCCATCTTCACTTATCATGACTCTTAGTGACCTCAGACACCAAGTTTCCAATCTCAGACTCAAGCTTGTCAGTGAGCTCATGGTATTGAGCAATCATTGCAGTATGGAGTGGACCCACACACTCAGCTATGGCCTTCTCCACTATTGGCTTGATAGAAGCATTGAATCCTAACTGTACCATATTTTGATGTGTTATTTCAAGATTAATTTGGGATTTAATCATGTTAATAGGGCCAAAAATGTATTATTTATGATTAATTTGGATTAATGAGTGATTACATAAAAAATGTGTAAAAAAGGGTAAAATTATCATAATCATTGTAGTTACTCTTAATAATTGATTTTTATGAGAATATTTGATGTTAGATTAATTGTTTTTGATTTTAGGTTGTTGAAGAAATTAGATCGAATTTGAAAATGGAAGTTTGAACCTAAATTACAAAAGTTTCAGTTTAGTCCCTACATAAATGTTTTTAGAGTAAATACCCTTTTGGGTCCCTGGAAAAAAACACGGACCCCATTTTGGTCCCTCACACAAAGAAATGCCCTTTTTAGTCCCTAAAAAGGACGAATAAGGGTCGATTGGTGAACATTTTGGTCCCTCGCAAATTTTCAAAAAGCCCTTTTTAGTCCATAAAAAAGTCTCATTTTAGTCCATAGGGACGAAAATGGGGTCCGTGTTTTTTGTCGGGGACCCAAAAGGGTATGTAATTAAAATTTTAAACTTTGCATATTGGTCCATGGTCAAAACTTGCAGTTTAACCAGGAACCAATTAATTAGGTTCAGCTGGGAATTAAAAAGGGGAAACAGAGACCTGTGATTCAGGAACAAAGCACCGCAAGACCAGAGCTTGGGAACCATCGTCTCATCCTTACTTCCTTCACCTTTCTTCCCTCACCCTCCACCATAGCTGTGACGACAGACCCAAGATCTGGGAGCATAGGATAATATCGCCAAACATAGACTAGAGATCCGAGATAGTTTTTCAGCACCAGCGAGCTAAACTAGATAGCTAAAAGATCAATTCAACCACCTTTAGCATTGGGTTTCGTATTCCATTGCTAGAATCAACCTTATCTATCAGTTTATCTCTCTTTCACCATCTGTTATAAAGAATCTTAGTTGCAAATTAAATTCATGAGTGGCTGATTCATTTTCCTTCTTGGTGGTGGAGATTGATTTGAGTTCCAAAGCTTCAACAAAGGAGTTTATTTTGTTTAGTCTATTTTCTCTAATTGTATTTGGATTTCCTAGTTTTAGGAATATTGTTTTGTAGTGTTAAGACCTAGTTTACCCATTTGGATAACTTTGTGGATTGAACTCATGTGATTGGATTGGAATTTTAATAGCTTGTTGGATTTATATGTATGTATTTTTCTTATTGATTTAATGATATTGTGCTTTCTACATCGTATTGTTAGATAGTATGATTGAATTGGATTAATTGAGAGCCGTGTTATCGCATTCATATCAAGAGGAAGCAAGTTGCATTAATCTAATTCTAATAACAAACTAAGTGGATTTAAACAATATCTCAATAGGTAGTAGTTAGCTATGGTTGTAGGAGCTACTATTAATTGGGAATATTGGACTCAAGTGGTATCTTGGGGTTTTTCATCAAGACTTAGTGTAAATTTAATCCTACATTTGATTGAACAATGATAGTCACTATTCCATTTCCAAGAGCATTCATACTCCATTCCATTTTATAAAGAAAAGACCAAAAACAATAATTAGGATTTAATTAAATTGCATTCATATTTTAGTTTATTAGTTTGAAAAGCCAAAACCAATTGTTCCCCTTGTTTTCAGTGCATTTGCATGTCATTTAGATTACTTAGGACTCAATAAAAGGCTCCTCAAGAAGAGAGAACGATCCTTGGTTTGCCTATATACAATCCTTGGTTAATTTTTTATTGTGGACCCTAAGGCTAATGACAAAAAGGTCTTTATCAAATTCAAAGGGAGGAGACTGGGAATAAGTTGACTGAGCACGAGGAGTAGGAGATGATTAAGCCTCATTGGCTTTGGACTAAGATGCTCTGGACTTTGCAGGTGTTTTGGATTGACCTGACCCTTCTTTAAAAGATATCCTTATATGGTTAAGATGAAATGCACAAGAGAGGGTAGGCTAGATAAGTTGCTCATTCAATTCCAAGTACCAAATATTTTCTTGGAAAAGAATCAGTGACACAAGATTGGGAAAAAGGAATTGTTGAGGTCTTCTTAGGTTGGAATCTAAACCTCTTCATCTCATTATAGACCCATTGGCCTATATTATGAGGAACCTTATCAATGATAGAAGCAAAAAGGGAGTAGTCCCTTTGTGAAAAATAGGTGAAATTTTTGCCTTTTTTTATAAGGTTTCTATAGTAAATGTACTAGATAGCCTTATACACTAGAGGCATGACAACTGGAAGAAAAGAAAGTGACCCTAATGGTTCACTTAAAGGTGCATCAGGTCTTAGAATTTGGAAAATCTCGTCATTGTCATAATTGAGTTCAAGGATAGGATGAGGATCAGAGATTCTTAGACGAGAGTTTATGAATTTTGCAGTTATAAGAACTCTTCTACCCCTAACATATGTGATTATCCTCTCTTCAAAAAGATCACCATTGTCATCTAAATGATTGGCGATGGTCATATTGAAGTAGAAGGATTTGACAATTGAAGGACTATATGAATGTCTAATGGCTAAGAAATTTTCAAAAGGTTTGAGCCATAGGGATAAGTTAAGACTATACTCATCCTTTAGCTTAATCAAGTCCACATAAATAGTAGGACAGAAGCCATGTTTTTCATAATGATCTCTAAAGACCTTTTGGTCGGATTCAGAGTAAAGGATTGGGTTGTGATGAGTACTATTTATGCCATGTTTTCCCTATACTGTGTGACTGTTTTGTTAGTTGAATATGAGCCTAAAGCATGTTATCTGAGCAATTATGTAATAATTCACGCATATATGGAAATATAGGATACATCTCATAAAGTACGACGAATGCATAAATATCCTGTAAATGTGCATAAGAAGAAGGCAAGCTTAAGAGTATTATTATTAATGCACATAGTACTGCTGATACAATGCTATAGCATCAGGTTAGCCACATCAAGCTGCAATACAATGCAACTCATACGCTATAGCAGAGTAAAGGAAGCAACGCTGTGCGTCGTAGATTCTAACTTTTCCTCAAGGCTTTTTTATGAATTAAGTGCAGGTTGATGGACGGATGTTAGTTCCTGATTAGATTGTCAACGGATTGGAACGGAAGATGTGAAGGATCAAAGATTTAGATTTGGAGGATCCCACAGAATCAGT
Source organism: Acacia melanoxylon (assembly GCA_019022615.1). Taxonomy (NCBI): domain Eukaryota; kingdom Viridiplantae; phylum Streptophyta; class Magnoliopsida; order Fabales; family Fabaceae; genus Acacia; species Acacia melanoxylon. Next base: position 1,257,859 of record JAFJYJ010000032.1, read on the forward strand.
AGAAGCAATCTATCGAATTTGGAAAGAAAATCAGTTAGACCTAACATATTCGAAAAGGCCCAGATTACTGAACTTACACCACAAGTAAACCTTACTATAAAAGGAAAAGATGGTTAACCCTAAAAGTGGTCGAGTCGTGGCGAGCCAAAGAAGATTCCTATTCGGACAGGCTCAAAAGAAGAGGGAGAGAAGCACTAAGCACAATAACTCCAGGAGAACCCAATTCCTTTATTGTAGTAACACAGATACAAGAAGACGTGGAGTTGTCAAGTGACAGGCCTCTCCTTCACCGTCGAAACCTCTGCCAAGCTTTCTGTTTTTCTTTTCTTAATTCTAGTTAATCTTTTGTCATGGGCTATTCTGTTGTGGTTTGTTTAGTGATTCCCACGTCAGTCATGAACTAAACCTCCTGTGGTTGAGCAAGGATAAATTCTTGAGTGTAGAATGAACCCAGTTTGCTAGTGCTTAATTTTATAAATTCAGTTTGTTTGTCAGTATTCTTAATTTCTGTCGGTTAGCGAAAGCTAAGGGCTAGATCAGTGGCCTCGGCTTACTGGAAGGGAGTCGAGGTTAGACATCTGATAAGCAGTGTTTGCTGGACAAGCTGGTGTAAGGCTTTACCTATCATTGTAGGCTTCAGGCATGGGTCTACCGCTCATAACCTTAACACCTTGATTTGAAAATATAATCTTCACTAGAAAATTGCCATAGGCATATGGGAGAAGTATAGTTTAGGTTGTACATATAGGACACAAAAGCTTTTGTATAGCTTAGTGGTAGGTTAACTGGATAACGTTGTGAAAGGCGGCTATGTTGTAGCATTGCGGAAGCTGTACAGCATAATTGCTATAGCAATGAGTTAAGGCAACTAGGGGATTAATGCACATGAGATGAAATCTGATGCTCAGCCTATATTTTACTGACATGTTCGTACGACTACGATCCTTTGTTATTTTCTATCTTATTAGTTATAAACACAAAAATCCCAACTCAATCATATTTATTTTACTTTCTTTACACAACTATTTGTGTGAATCTATGTCATCATTAGTATCTCAGTCTTTATAGGAAGATACTCTACTTACTCTTTATTACTTATTCGATTGGTTCACTTGCCAATAAAGAAATCGATCAACAAGTTTTTGGCGCCGTTGCCGGGGACTATAGATACCTTTAGTGATTATGTGTTTAAAACATTGATTAGTTGTGTTTTGTACAATAAAGCTCACCCCTTCTCTATTCTTGATTTTCAGGTACATTTTGTAATGCATGCGTACCTCACCTTCGGTTAACCTCGAGCCTTACGTTCCTGAGATTGAACGCACCTACAAGCAAAGGTGCAATAAGTAGAAGCGAAGAAGTCACCTATTCGACTCCGCAGCCATGGCGGATATGTCGGTTAATCATGACCAGGAACGAAGGGAACATCAAGGAATAAACAAAGACACTTAGGTCCTTCTACTACCAAATCCGAACCTGAACAAGGCTATTATGGAGTTTGGAATCCCTGATTTGACCAAGCTATATTCAGCTATTACTCCCCTGACCTTTAATACAAGGCACTTTGAGATCAAAAGTGTCATGATATAGATGCTAAATGCAGCCAGGCAATTTGGAGGACTCCCTTATGAAGACCCTCATCTGCACCTCAAGTCTTTTATGTAGGTATGCGACTCATTTGCCATTCCGGGAGTCACGACTGACGCTTTTTGAATTAAATTATTCTCATTTTCTCTTCGAGATAAAGCTCGGACGTGGTTCAATAACCTACTTGCTCAAATTCTTCCCACCAACAAAGAACACTCAACTCAGAGGACATATCATCAGTTTCCGGTAAAAGTAGGGTGAATCAACATATGAAGCTTGGGATAGATTTAAAGACCTTCTCAGAAGATGCCCACAACATGGATTGTGTGAGTGGGTTCAGTTAGAAACATTTTACAGAGGACTCGACGGGCAAACACTTTCAATCGTAGATGCCTCTTCAAGTGGATTTATTCTAATGAAGTCCTATGACGAGGCACATGAATTGTTAGAACGAATGGCCTTAAACAACCATCAATGGTAGGCAGATAGGACAACTCCCTCCAAAACTATTGCCAACATCCATGAATTAGATGTTATGACTGCTCTCACAGCTCATATGTCATCTCTTCCCAACATGGTAAAAGGACTGACTCTTTCTCCCAACAACACGCCAATGCAACCATCCTAGGTAGCTTGTATATACTGTGGCAGGGAGCACCCCTATTCTCAGTGCTCTGCCAACCTCGAATCGGTCAACTATGTTAACAACTTTAACAGGGGCAGTAACATGAACAACCCTTACTCTAATACATACAATCCGGGATACAGGCTGCACCCAAATTTTTCATGGAGCACCCAAGGTCAATAGCCAACGGGGCAATAACCTGGCCCATTATACTCAACCAGGCATCAAACCCACCAGATTTTACCCAATAAGCAAGGCAGCAGGGCAATAATTCAGACCTACAAACGTCTATGACGAACCTGCTAAAAGAGTATATGGCAAAGAACGACGCTATCATCCAAAGTCAACAGGTAATCCTTCGGAACCTTAAGAATTAAGTCAGACAGCTAGAAACTGACCTCAACAACAAACCTTTCGGATCTCTACCAAGTGACACTGAAGTCCCTAGAATCCAAGGAAATGAACAAGTCAAGTTAATAAAACTCAGAAGTAGCAAGAGTCTGAAGCCCATGAGGGTGACCAAAGGACCTATTGAAGATACTGATCCGGAATTTGGGCAATTAAAGAAGGGGAAGGAAAGTGCCAAACAATTCCTTGAAGAAGAGCAGGAGCACTCAATGCCATTGCGAACTGAGCAGGGTATCAATGCTATAGCATTGCCTCCATTTGTCACGATAGATGATCATGTGCAACATTCAAAAAGGGATGCTACAACATCGTCATCACAAAAGAACCGGGATCTCATATCATCTCGGGTGGTAAAGCAACCCCATCCTTTCCCACAAAGACTACAAAAGCATAGCCAAGAAAAGCAATTTTGGAAGTTCCTTGACATGCTATGGCAACTGCATATCAACATCCCTCTAGTGGAAGCCTTAGAACATATGCCTAACTATGTTAAATTCATGAAGGACATCTTGTCCAAGAAAAGGGAACTGGAAGAATTTGAAACAGTGTCACTAACCCTGGACTGCAGCGCCCTACTAACAAATCGGATACCCCTGAAACTAAAAGACCTTGGTAGTTTCACAATCCCCTGTGCTATTGGACCACAATACACAGGCATAGCATTTGTGATCTTGGAGCCAACATCAATCTAATGCCCATATCGGTATTCAAGAGATTGGTAGTTGGAGAAGCACAACCCACGATAGTCACACTACAGTTAGCTGACCGCTCCATCGTCTTACCTGAAGGTAAAATTGAAGACATCTTGGTAAAAGTGGATAAATTCATCTTCCCTATGGATTTCATCATTTTTGACTTTGAAGCAAATCGTGAAGTCCCAATTATTTTGGGAAGACCTTTCATGGCAACTAGGAGAACGTTGATCGATGTGGAAAAGAGAGAACTCACTATGCAACTCAATGATCAGCATGTGACCTTCTTAATTCTAAGGACAATGCAGTTTGCAGACCCAGCTAAGGAATGCATACCCTTAAGTGATGACAGCAAAGGAAGCAAATAAGTAAGCAATATCCATGTAGTACCTCAACACTAAAATGTTGTGGCATGGTCTAGCTGAAGACCGTAAACCAAGTGCTACTGGGAGGCAGCTCAACTTACGGATTTTTTTCTCTCTTCTAGGGTTTCCAGCTGCACAGGAGTTAAGGCCAGCACAGTCACTGCTATAGCATGATAAGCAGCTTTGTGCCTGATGCAACGCGACAAACTAGGGTCAGCCCACAATCACGCCACCCAGGTACATCCTCATTTATATGTTACGAGAAACAATTTATTTGCAGGCCATCATTCTTGGGCCCAACGCATATCGCGTCCTACCAGCTCGGCAGTCAAACCCCCCGACGTTTCTCTTTCAAACTTTCAAAACAACACCCCCTTCTGCTATTGCCTTTTCATCTTACCCTCATCCATTCACCAACCTTATCCCCTTCCCCTCATCTCTTTCCCCCGGCTCTTCCTCCACTACCACCAGTTCCCGTCGCCCCGTCGAAGTTTTGACTGATTCCAATTTTTCCACTTCGTCTGGCTCCACTGACTCATCTGAGAAATCTTATATCCTTACCAACGCCCCCCTCTACTGGCGCCCAGACATCGATACGAACTCCACAGACAAATTTCTCAAGCGCCTTCGCTGGCTGCGCTCGGAGTTGAAGACCATTCGCCGCAACCCAAGTGTGTTCCTCGCGACCCACTACTGTGGTTCGCCGATGACCATCTCTCTCTCTCAATCTCACTCAAAGAATCCTGTCGTCAATGATTTGGGCGGCACTTCGTCTGATGAGGATACGGCCACCAGCGCTCGTGACCCTGTTGCCCCTCCTGCCCCCTAGTTCTTATATTGTTTTGCTATTCTTTTGTTTTGTCATCTAAAACTTGTTATATGTCGTTGCCCTGAGTGTTTGACTTAGGGCCCTTTTGTGAATGATGCCCATTACTGCTTGGGCTTGCCAAAGTTGCTTCTGCCTACCCAACTCCATTCCTTTCGTTGTTTTATTGTCTTTCTTATGTTTTGCAATAAGGGCATTACATCATTCAAGTATGGGGGGATGATTTAATATACGCTTGCTAATCGATGCTTAAATGTGCTCAAATCACTGTTGGTCGATTTCCTTGATGGCAAGTGAACTAATCGAACAAGTAATAAAGTGAAAGTAGAGTATCGTCCCACAGAGACTGAGATACCGAAGAGTGACGCTCAATTGCTATGATTTTTGCAATCAGAAAGTAAATGTAATTGGTTTGATAGGTTTTTGATGATTAAGCTAATAAAAAAAGTAAACAAAGTAAATTTAAGAAGATATCGCAAGAAGTTAGGCTGAACTCGGACTCCTCCTTAAGTGCATAAATCCCCGGTTGCTCTACCCATTGCTATAACATCTATACTGCACAGCTTCCACAATTGCTACAGCATATCTACTAACTACAAAGCTATTCGATTAACCCACCGCTATGATCTATCGAAGCTTCCGCGTCCGATACATATGATATTAACTCCGATACATATGATATTAACTATACTCCTTCCATATTCCTATGGCAACTTTATAGTTTTTATCTGCATTATACTCAGTGTGTACTAGTTATGAGAGGTAGACCCATTCCTGAAGCCTACAATAAATAGGTCAAGCCTTGCACCGGCTGCCTAGCAAGTAAGCTGAGACCACTAGTCTAGCCCTTAGATTCCTCTAATCGACTAGTAATTAATTCATTGATAAGCAAACCGAATCTATTAAATTAAGAACTTGCAACTGGGTTCATACACGCTTAAGAATTCATCCTCTTCAGCCATCAGAAAGTTAGTTCATGACTGACGAGTGAAACACAAAACAGATAGTAACAGAATGACCCATGATCTAACTACTAAAACAAATGAAAATAGAAAGCTTGACAGTGTTCCGACGGCGTGGACAAAGCCCTGTCACGTCACCACTCCACGTCTTCTTCCCTCCGTCTTACTGTGAGGAAGGATGCTTGGTTATCCTGGAATTCTCGTGCTAGTGAAGTCTCTCACTTTTCTTTTGAGTCGGCCGAATGTGAAATCTTGTGTTGGCTCTGTGCGACTCCCCTCTAGGGTTGTCCTATTGTTTCCTTTTAAATTTAGACTTTCGTGTGACGCAAGTTAAGCTAGCTGAGCTTTCCAAATCTATCGAGATCTATGATGTCTTATATAAGACCTCTCGGGGGTTCTCACAGTGTGATCTGTGGCGAAGCATTGGCTCTTACCCCGACATGGCCAGTGGATGGTGGTGACTATCGCTGGTTGCACTTGCCATGAGGCGGTGTGTAAAATTAGCGGTTGAGATACCATGTAATATGGTGGAATAACATTTGGTATCAGAGCAGGGCTCTTGTTTAAATGACTTAACCGTCTCAAGAGTTACAATGGCTAATTTTGGGTGTTGCTTGCTTTCTGAAGGTTTTGATTATACTGTTCCACCATTTTTAAAAGATATTGATTTCTGGTTTTGGAAAGCTAGAATGACTAGTTTTATCAAAGCAACGATTTTGATATGTGGGATGTTTTTGATTTCAAACCGAGAAAGGATTGACGAGAAAAAAAGAAAAGAAAATATTTTCGTTGAACATTAGAGCAATGAAAATTTTGTACAAAGTGCTTTAACCGAAAATGATTATGAGAAAATCAAATGTTGCTCTAGTGCTAAAGATATTTGGGATACTCTTAATTCTATTTATACTTCTCACAATTGTGTTGAAGTTGAAAGTGTTGACAGTTCATCAGAAATTTCAAACTGCACATCTATGAGTGATGAACAAATGGAAGAAGGCGAAATTAGAGAATGTTTTCATAATCCAGTCAACACAAAAGAACAAGAGAAAGATTACTCCCAAGATGAGCTCACAGACGATTGTGATCAATTATTATATGGAGCTCAAGATGCACATAAGGTAAACGATTCCAATTCTTCTTGCGTAGATAAGAAAAATGATTTTGAACAATTGCATAAAATTGTTTTTCAACCAATCATTGATTCTAAAAGCAAAAATGTTTTCAAAAATAATCTTTGGAAAGTTTATTGGGAAGAAAGAATATTCAAATGAGATTTATTTGAATTTTCACTCTGACGACCGACACAATACTTGCATAAAATCTCATAATGCACATCATCATATAATTTGCAATTATTATGGTGAGTCTGGTCATATTTCTCACACATGTTATATTAGGAGAAATTCTAATGTGAGAAATAAATTTATTTGGGTTCCGAAAGGACAAGCAAAGTCCAATGCTAACGATCAAGGACCCAAGTATAAGTGGGTACCAAAATGTCCATCTAGTACTTTATGTGTGCGGGATGATTTGAATATCAATGGACATCAAGGTACGTAAAAGAGAAAGAAGAAGCCAAAAGTTTCTCATGAGCCTAAAAGGAGACTCACATCTAATAGGAGAACTCTTGGAGCACCCATTGCTAGAATTACAAAGTCAAATCATAAGAAGCAATGGACACCCGCAAGAGGAAAACATTCTGCCTCAAGAATGGACTATCATAGAGTACCATTCAATTATCCTGAGGAGAACATGAAGAGGAAAATCTCTCAAGTAACAAACCGAAGACTATTAAAGTCTACATTCTCTGAGAGTTTTGCAGGTACCCCTGAGAAAACATATGAAGAACCAATGGGTAAGCAAAGCCAATCCTCCAAGTACCTAAGGCAACGATATATGGTAAAACCTCCTACACCATTATCTGAAACATATATTGAGGTTTTATGATTTGTAACCTTAGGAATGAGCATTCCAAATTATTTTAAAATTGGGTATTCACATCCTGATTTATTTTTCAAAGAGATTGCTATGTTCAAGAATTTAATACTTTATGCATAACAGTCATGTTTAATTCACTGTACTCAGTTATTCTGAATTGATTATATTCTTAAGAGCATGTGAATCTTATTCCTACAAGATAACAATGATTGGATCCAAGTAAGGTTGGATACCAGGAAAGAAAAAGATTTATATGGTTTTGTAGGATGAGAAAAAGCTTTTCAAGAATGCAACATAGAGAAATGATTCAAGTCTTGAGAAAGCTAAACAAGCTATGCTTGATGTTGATGGTGAACGTCAGAAAAGAAGTTATCTACATCAATCCATCTTAACCAAGCAAGCTTCAACAAGGACAAGAGGAATTACGGTGATATCTAACTTTTACCCTATAATATGCTTATATGAAATTCATATTTGGGTAATGAATACTTGTCAATTATTGAATTCCATTAGCAATCAATCATTTATGGCTTTCAAAATGTTTTCAGATTGCTAAATGGACCGTAAATGAATTTGTGCATAATCTTCTGAGTTTATGTTTTGTGAAATGCACAATTATAAAATTTGTTTTTGATGTCTATTCACTCTGTTTTGTGAAAATGCAAACAAATGTTTTGAAAAATATTCATACTTTTATTGCATTCAAATGATGTTTAAAAATTGGAAGTTAAATTTTTGTATACTGAATGTCGGATATGCTTCAAATTTGTCCAGCTAATTTTACCTGTCATTCACATATTGATCTTTGATATTCAATATGATGCTTGAACTCCCCATTCTTTATTCTCAATCGAATTAGATCTTATATCTAACAAGTTGATCATCTATATGAGTTTCAAGCTTATCTTTTAAAAGAATTCAATTTGTGAAAATCTTATGGTTATTGGATAAATCCTTATTCGCCAAGTTATTCCAGTCTTTATGAGTGTTCATTAATGCATTAAATGTTAGTGTATTAACCATTATAGTGGAATAACTTACTAGGATGATATTTTGAAATTATAGTCATTTGGATTAATGAGTATGTGCTTTATCATCCATGAATCCTAGTATTCACTTTGTTACTCAAACACATCAACATTTGTCTTCATCCATATTTTGAGTAACTATTTCTATATATTTATATTCTTTCCTTGAATATTCATATATTTCAAGACTCTATTCTAAAAGGCAAGATTATCTCTTTGTCAATAGCAAAGTCATTGTGCTCATATATTTATGTTGTGCTAAGCATATTTTGATAATGCTCTACCTTCATGACTTTTGCTTTTGAGAAAATTCTTCAACATGTTTAGAGTGAGCATCAAATTTTTTTTTTTTTAAAAAAAAAAATTTGTTACCCGAGTAGCTTCCGTAGTCTATGGCGGTAATCCTTTCTCTTCTCATACTTTACTTTTGAAATTGCCCGAGTAACAAATTCATGTGCTTTATATTCATTGATTGTTTTGTGTGCATATTAATTTAAAAGTCCATTACGTGGGTCCTGAATTCTACATATTTCATATTTAATAGCCACCCTCTTTGACTTTTCAAATTGATATGTTTCCATTTACTTTGGATCCTTTTATCTTCCCGTAGTTTCATTCTTTAACGTGGGTCCTACCTTTTTAATTGATGTTTCAATTTGCAATCAATCAATAACGTGTGCTGTTCTTCATTTGCAATATTCATTTGCTATACACATCTCTGAGCAACTTCGTGGGCCTTGGCATCTTAAATAAAGCTTCTTTTGTCAATGGACACTATTCAATTTTTAAATAAATGTTTTGTATTACGTCATTGCATTTAATAATTAAAAAAAATAAATTATTTAATATTGTATTTCTTTTTGGTATCATTAAAGGGAACTTCATATTTTCAGTCATGCATTTATTAAGGGGGAGCTTCACATTCACATGTGTTTGATATCTTAAAAGCTCATCTCATTTATTTGAAGAAAACTCATTCATCTGTATTCACTGTGTTTTATTAGTTTTTGATTATGTGTTAATTGTTAGTTATGATTAGTTTTGATGATGTCTTATATTGATGTCATTATTCAGAGCAAAAAGTTTACATACTACATTTATCCTATACTTTAACTAATTCTTATATTTAATGTAGATACAAAGTTTAATACAATGAAGAATGATCAAAAAATGGAGCTTGAAGAAAGAAGAACCTGTTAATTATCATGAGAATATCAATATTCAAGTCTCTGTGCTCAAATAGAAGTTGGAACGGCTCAATTCGGAGTTAAAATAAGCAAGTTCAAGCTTCCGAATGAATACTAGTTTGTTTGGGGGCTTTAATGCAATTTCAGCATTTGTTTCTCGCCCAAACAGTGCCTTGCTCGAGCACAACTAATTCCATGCTCGAACAACATATTCCAGCTCTTATTCTCGCCCAAACAGTGCCTTGCTCGAGCAAAAGGAAAGGCATGCTCGAGCGAAAACGTCCTTCAGCTTACTCTGTTCAGCTCTGTTTCTGGCGACCTTCGGTAATTCAACGATATCTCCCAAACCAGGAATCGGATTGATGTGAAACCAGTGGCATATGAAACTAGACTCCCAATTCGTCATTTTGATATAAAATAAAAGCCAAAATGAGGTCAGATTAATTATCTATGAATTTTACAAGTTGCCATAAATATCACCATCACAATCAGGAACAAGCTTCGGTGTTTTGGGTGTATCTCACAATATACAAATCCAATTGAGGTGAAATTGGTGCCATTGGAAACTAGACTCAAATAAATTTCCAAAAAAATCAAGAACACAGAAAACTAAGATCAATTGAATGAGTTATGATGTTTTTAAAGTTGATAGTCTGTTCTGGATTCTGCAAAAATTTGGATAAGATCAACCTCCACTCATCTCGATGTTAATGGACGAAATACAACTAGTTTGGAGTTGATTCTTATTGAAATGAAAGGAATATTTGAAGATCTTTCTGAGATGAGATGATTTGCTAAATTTAGATTTTTGCCGAAGACGTTATGCTCGCTTGAAATTGCTGTCAATATGATTGCTTCTTGAAAGTCTCTATACTCTGGAAGTTGAAGCTTTGTACTGGAGAGTATTATGCTTATTCACATATGATCAAAAGCTTCAAAGAACATGATGCCCAAGCATCAACGAGTTCAGAGTGAAGATTTGCAATTTGGAAAGTCATGCTCGAGCAAAGCAGAATGTTGCCCGAGCAACAACGAGCTCATCGAAGAAAGAAGGAAAGCACAAGCAACCCGCCCGAGCATCCCTTGAAAAAGGCTGAAAGCATACCTTGCCCGAGCAAGGTTATATGTCTGCCCGAGCAACATCGGATGTTGAAGAAGGATAAGAGAAAGCACTAGCCATATGCCCGAGCAACCTCCGAAACACCGAGAAAGCAATACCTTGCCCGAGCAAGGTTCTTGGTCCGCCCGAGCAAGAGTGAAACGAAGCGAGGATCCAAATGTCATAGTCCTTGCCCGAGCATAAGAAAGTGCTTTGCCCGAGCACATGCTCGAGCAAGAAGAAAAAGCTTGCCCGAGCAACCTTGGAGCTCTTCCTAGTTTTGACTCTGCCTGAACCTTGCCCGAGCAAGAAGGAAGTCTTGCTCGAGCAACATCGTCTGGAAGACAATACTTCCAATATTTTGAAGAGCTTGCCCAAGCATAGATATCACCATGCTCGAGCATCGTCTGCAAGCAAGGAAAATGTTTGCCCGAGCATTGGCAAACAGAAAGTCTTCTACACTGAGATACAGAGAGCCTGCCCGAGCAAGCAAACAATCTTGCCCGAGCAAAGTCATCCCTGTCTCAAAAAGCTTCGTCTGCGTAAATTCTCTGATGATGACATTTATCTTATTACTTATGATTATTGCTTATTAAGTTTACCAAATGCTTTTAACCGGTGTATTAGTGAGTTTCAGATCATCAAGGCACTAATTACCGGCTGATTAGAATAAAGCACTTTGGTTTGTCAGAAGCATTAAATGCAAAGTAGAGACATTCACCATTTTGGCAAGAAACCTTCTGAGCAAGCAAAAAGCATTCCGGCCATACCTTATGCAAAATTCAGAACGTGTCTCAACGGACAATTTGAATAAGGAATGTCAACGAAGAATAAACGGTCGAATGTCGAAATGTCGAAGCATAAGAGGAAACAGAGCAAGTGTTTTGCAACAGACATATTGATTACTCACAACGGCTCATTAATCCCTCTCAATGGTCGAATGCTTTCCATCAACTATAAAAGGAGAAGGATTCAAAATGGACAAAGAGAGATACGAGCGTGCACCGCCGAAATGCCGACATTATGAATATACACTTAACTCTTACTGCTGTTTCTCAATGTTTATATAGTTTACGGTAGAGAGTGAGATGATCGATTATGTACTTCGGTGATTAGCATTCATCTACTCGGTGAGGAGTTCTTAAACACCGATTAATTCTTCTAGTTGTAAAAATCTTAAGGTTGTGGAACCTTAAGTGTGGGTGTATCAATTACAACTTGTAAGGGGAGTGAGTCCAAGAGTGAGAGGATCATCCTTCGTTTACAGAGTCGGTAATTGTATTCTTACAGTGCGTAAGTGGATATCTCAGTAAGAGATTGTAAAAGCTACACAAGTGCCCGACCAAACTTGTGAGGTTGTAAAGGCTTTCTCTTGTGCCCGATTAAACAAGGAGATAGTGGATTGAAAATCTCAAGTGGAGCTTGGGATTTGGATGTAGGTCAAGGATTGGGCCGAACCAAGTATAAATCACGGTTTGCATACTCTCTTCCCTTATCTCTTATATTTTCGTACATGTTTATTTGAATATCTAACTGTTGATTTAGAAGAAGCTAAAAGATTTTCAAAGTTCCAAAGTTTTTATCAGACACCCAATTCACCCCCCTCTTGGGTGATAGCCGACTCTTTCATTAATATCATATTTTCCTTTCATTATCTTAATTTGAAAATATCATATAGAAAGGAATATTTTGATATCTGATTGCACTAATAATTCTCCCTTACAAGAAAGTTTTACAATTATCGCAGGAGAATTCGGTCTGTGCAAAAATCTTCCTTAATGCTCTACAAAGCCACGGGGATTCAACTGAAGTGCATACAGCAAACAAATGAACTTCATCGCTCATTCATCATTTGCAGAATCTACATGAGCATTTCTAATCTCTATCTTTTTATATTCAGTAGAAATTCTGCACATGTTTGGTTTCAATTTGCTTCAATCATGAAAGTTTTAAGTTTCTTGAAAAACCTCTCCAAATTGTTTTTCAGACATATTTTTATGAAAACTCTTTTCTACTTGCATCATACCAAATTCTTTCAAAACGGGGAGAGAAAATTGTTTTCTTGACAAATGATTAAGGAGAGATAATCATTTCGAACTTATTTTCATATTTGCTTCTTCACAAGTTTACCTTCCCTATTTCAACTTTTTGCTAATGACAAATAAGGGGGAGAGAATGGCAAGAAAAATATGCTGTATTTAATATATCTTCATATTTATACATATTTTTCTTAAGGTATTTGCCATCATCAAAAAGGGGGAGAATGCTAAATATGATTAGTTTTGATGATGTCTTATATAGATGACATTTTTAAGAGCAAAAAGCTTGCATACTACATTTAAATGTTACTTTGACTAATTCTGATATTTAATGTAGATGTGAAGTTTACTAATGAAGAACAATCAATAAAGGAGACTGAAGAAGGAAGAACTTGCTGAATATGATGGGAATATCAACATTCAAGTTCTTGTGATACTGAAAGTCTCTTTGATCAAGTGGAAGTTGGAATAGCTTAATCCGGAGTTAAATTAAGCTATTTGAAGCATCAGCATGAAAAGTATCGTATACGTGAATAGTACACTGTATACATGAATAGTGCCATACAGTACGAACAGTGCCATACGAATTAGTATGTGTATTTTGCTCTTGGAATGAGTTGCCTCGAGGTACTCCACTAATTGCCTCAAGTCATTCCCGTTCATTTCTCCAAATTCACTCAGAATGGCAAAATCGTAATTATGTTGAAGTTCAGTTTTAATGGCAAAATCGTAATTTCGATGAACTTCTTATTCTGCCTCCAGTCTCCACGCATGACTCGACATTACTCGCATATGAAAATAGCATTACTCGAGTAAGCCATGCGAGTAAGCTACTGTTCATCATACTCTGTTTGCCTCTGTTCTACGTTTTTCATGGGCGACGTTCAGTTTTTTGATGTTATCTTCCAAACAAGAGATCGGATTGAGGTCAAACCAGTGGCATATGAAACTAGCCTCCCAATGCATCATTTTGACATAAAATTCAAGTCCAAAAGTGTTCATATCAAGGAGATATGAATTTTTGAAGATGATAGTGAAATCAACGTCACACAGCAGACCAAGCTTTGGTAATTTGAGTGTATCTCACAAACGACAAATCCAAATGAGCTGAAACCGGTGCCATTTGAAACAAGACTCAAATACCTTTTCACAAACATCAAGATCATGAAAAACAAAGATCAATTGAAGGATATATGATGTTTTGAAGTTGATAGTCTGTTCAGGATGTTGCAAAAACGCTGATTAAGAAGAGCCTCCATTCATTTGATGATAACGGACAAAATACAATGAGTTTGGAGCTGATTCTTCTTGCATTGGAGAGAAGACTTAAATAGATTTCTGAGGATGGGTAATTTGGAATTAATCATTCTCTTTCAAGAAACCATCCGACAATTACTTTCATCCTTTACTCAAGTAAGACTTCTTATCTTCGCAAGTAATGTCATTTTACTTGTTTTCAAAGAATCATTAATATTACTTTCGAAGCTTACTCAAGTAACAAATATATGCTTCGCAAGTAATTTCGTTTTACACCACCGAGACTTCTACTTCTTGGTTATTTTCGATATTACTCAAGTAACATTTGTTGTCTATCAAGTAATATCTTTCTAGTGGGATTTTATTTGAAGCTATTCAATATTACTTTCGGACATTACTCAAGTAATATTTTCTGGCTCTGCAAGTAATTCTGGGGAAAGCCTCTGAAGGTTCTATTTCTTAAAGAAATAAGATATTACTCAACCGAAAAGCAAGATTTGTGTCAGAAGCATTTAATGCAGTTGCAGAAAACAAATAGAAGCCTCAACGGCTACTTCCAACAGAGCGAAGCACTTGATGGAATGAGATAAACGACAAAGCATTCAAATTCATCAACAGATACGCAATGGACGAGAAAGCTTCAACGGTTCAAAATTCAAAGGTTACAATTATTCTGACTCATCTTCTACACAAGTAGGTGAACACATTTAATGAAGGCACAAATGTTTAAATGATCTCAACGGATATATACGAAGATTCAACGAAGCTGAGTAGGAAGTGAAACTGCAGCGAAGCACTTGACGAAACAAGCAAAACGACAAAACATTTAAATTCGCCAACGACTATCTCTCTTTATACAGATGAACACCACAGCGAGCATTTAATGAAGTTAAATGGCGGACAAAAGAGAGAGGAAGCACAGACGCCCCAGCAGCCATTCTCAACGGACCGAAATTCAAAATTGTTACTATTTACAACGGACGAATGCTTCCAACAATTGTCTATAAATAGAGAAAGAGCGAAGAAATAAGCATAGAACACAGAGACACGAGCTTACATCTTCAATATGTCAATACTCTGATATTCACTTACTCTCTGTTCTTAATGTTTACATAGTTTACTGCAGAGAGTGAGATGATAGATTATGTACTTCAGTGATTATTATTCATCTACTATGTAAGAAAGTATAAACACATATTTGATTATCTGCTTAGTGATCAAATCTCAAGGTTGTGGAACCTTTGAGTATGGGTGTACAATTACAATTTGTAAGGGGGAGTGAGTCCTAGGGAGAAAGGATCATCCTGAGTACAGAGTCGGTAATTATATTCTGCCTAAGAGGATATATCTGAAAGAGATTGTAAAGGCTGCACAAGTGCCCGGCTAAACTTGTGAGGTTGTAAAGGCTTTTCTCTTGTGCCGGTTAAACAAGGAGATAGTGGATTGAAAATCTCAAGTGGAGCTTGGGGACCGGACGTAGGTCATCGTGGATGGACCCAACCGGGATAAATCACGGTTGCATATTCTCTTCCCTAAACTCTTATATTTCAAAGTATATATGTTTGAATGATCGACTATTGCTTTATAAATTATTATTGTCATTTAAACTACCTTCAGTAAGTTGCGAAGAGATTTTCAAAGTTCCTAAAGTTTTATAAGACACCCAATTCACCCCCCTCATGGGTGATAGCCAGGTCTAACAAAATCTTGTGTTGGCTCTGTGCGACTCCCCTCTAGGGTTGTCCTGTTGTTTCCTTTTAAATTTAGACTTTCGTGTGACGCAAGTTAAGCTAGCTGAGCTTTCCAAATCTATCGAGATCTATCGCATCTTCTGTTTGTAGATTGATTATGCGGATCCTGTGGGATTCTTCAAATCTTTCCGTTTTGATCCTCCACATCTTCTATTTCATTATGTCAGCAATCTACCTGTTGATCTCGATCTTTTATTTCTATTCCTTAAATCAGCTAGATAAAAAGGTCAGAAAAGATGCCGCATAGCATTGCGTCCTTTACTTTGCTATAGCTTTCGTGATGCTTTTTATTGCCTTTCGAGTTGCGGTCGGAATGCTATAGCATCATATCAGCTTTGCTATACGTTCTTTAAAAACAATGTAATTTGCTTCTTCTTAGCACATGTTCAGGATGTAAATGGTTTCCATCCTTTAGTTTCCTATATAATGAATATATGCCTTTTTGCTTGGATTGTTTGCAGTTTAAGCTTTCATTCACCATACAATTCAGTCATGAAATACAGGGAAAATATGGTATAATTTGTGCTCTTCAAATACCCCTACACTTAGCTTTTTGCACTCCTGGGCAAAATAAAATAAAGCTAACAAAACTCATAGTTATAGTGCTCTTGTCTGTATAACCCTTGTTTACACAATTGCCTTCAGTTAACGTCCTCCTTCGGCAATCCCACTGCCCAATGCTAACGGCTCAGAAAGCGTGGTATTGGTTAGATGAAGAAGCCTCATGAGGCTCTTAAGTTCGGTGTTTTGCGCTCTCTTACTCAGGGGATTTTATTTTCTCTCTTGTCATACGAGCCGCGAAAGTTCCATAGCCTTGTCAAAGTTCTAAGATTGCTTCCTAGCATTCTGAGTATTCGTTCATCAAAAGGACTTTTTGGGTTACAGTGGTGAAGATGGTTAGGAGTTTGAGATGGGAAATGTTGGTAAATGCTATAGCAGATTAGGTAGCAAGATATCTTGGTTTTAGCCGAGTGCTTCTTTTTGTACGTTTTTTTTTTCTTGTTGCTCTCTTTTTTTTCCATTAGCAATAGTAGCTCTTTTTCGCAGCCTTTCAATGGAGCACTCTACCGTAGCATTTTCACGATTTTCTTCTAGTGTTTTTATGTCTATCTTGTTCTGCTATAGCATACTTGGGTGCTTATTGGGGTAGCAATATGGGGATCATGATAAATGGTTTGTGTATGGGATTGATGGGTATGACATGAATGCCTTTATCCTATGAACTTCAAACTCAGATGCCAGATAGTTTATCAAAGAACTAAGACAAATCAAGGATCGAACATGGACTAGCAGACTTGCACACTAAAAAGATATAACAATTAGGCTCAATTGAATCCTTCCATCGGGGGTTCTTCCCTTTAAACTTCCTCACTGCCATTTTACCCCACATCATATTAGCTAGCGCTATCAATTTCCCAAGCCTACAGGTTCAGTTTTCTTAAGCAATCAAGCTACGTTGCGTTATACAGACATTCCTTCTATTTCTACAGTATTCTGTTCATACTTCATCATGCAATTCACAAAAAAAAAAAATCAGCTTGTGCCCAAAAACTAAATACAGAGTAATTAGATAACACACACAAGGAAATAGCAGATAGCAGATTATATTACCTAACTAATCCCTCCCCTACACTTGAAACGGCTAAGTGAAACGGGAGAGTGAGGCGAGATAATTCACTGATGATAGTGGCTACCCAACATAACCCCCCAACCTTTTTATTATTATTATTTTTGTGTCACTAGGCAACAAGCAAGAAGAAAACAAATGCAAATTATAATACGAAAATAGAGAAAGAGTTTAGCACCAGAAGCGAACAAAAGAAAACTTCTACTGGGCTTAACCTTTCCTTGCTGAAGGTCCTGCTGAAGGTTCATGGGAGTTCGACACTTCTCGTCATTAGTGTCAACAGAGTGTGTGCTGGTGGGCTCACCTTCTTTAGGGCTTTTGCTCTGGTGACGCTTTCGAGAGCTTGTTGGCTCCTGTTGTGGCGGGCCAGCGAGCGAATTGTGCATATCAAAAGTTGCTTCAGGAAACACCGGTAATGGAGTGTATTTTGGGGCATTTGCCCTGAGATTTTCAGCAAGGCTGCTATCTCTCTCAGCCACATATTTCCACCACATTTGCTTCTGAAAAAGTAGTGTACTTACTGAACGTTGCAAGGTTGTAGCTTAGGCAGCCAAAGCATGAAATGCTACTGCAGAAATCGGGGTTGTGTCTGCTGGGGGTTCGACAGAGGAACTGGCGATGTTGATCTGGGTGATCCATGGCTGGCACTTTTGCAGGATGCGCTACACAACTGCTACAGTAAGAGGTTGCGGGAGTACCGCTCTCTCTTTGCTGGCATCAAAAATTACCCCTGCATTCCGACAAAGTTCAGTGATAAGTGCAGGGAACCAGAGGTTTCTCGTGGTGTGCTTCAAGGACTCAAATAGCTCTCGGTAGATGAGTGCGTCAACGTCAATTTGTTTGCCCTCCAAGAGGCAGTAGAGTAGGATTGTGCGTTCTCGCGAGATAGTCTGGGTGTGCAGAGTAGGCATGAGACGGTAGCAGAGAAAATGGAACCAGATACGTGATTCAGGTCTCAGATGGCTGCATTTTAAATTGTAGGACCCTTCCTTGGAAATTTTCTAGTCGATGCTTGGTATGCAAAGTCGGGTGACCACGTTAGCGAGAATTTCAAGGTTTTCCTCTTGCTGGAGAAGCTCATTGTATTGGTCGTCTGTAGCGTCTAGGTCGAATACCTTTCAGATCGCGTTGGCGCTGCATTGTACATTCTTTCCTTGCACGGTTATGAAGTAAGGGGAACCTCTCGGGTAATTTGCACCAAATTCAAAAACTAGAGGGGTTACCACCTTGGCAGGGTGAAGGCAGAATTTTTCCCATCGACGCTGGCGTATGATCCCTGTAACACATTCAGGGTAGGCACCCTGCTCAAATGCATCTCCGTCGAATCCTCGTTTCGGTGCTATGGTTTTATCTGCTTTAAGGGAGTTGAAACGGGATTCGGCTTCTCTGGCAAATGGCATTGCGTCTGGAGCTTCAGAGGGAAAATGAAATCTACAGGGAAAATGAACTTATCCACCTTTACCAGAACATTTTCGATCTTTCCCTCCTGTAGAACTATGGAGCGATTGGCTAGTTGCAACGTAACTGTTGTAGGCCTGGCCTCCCCAACTGCCAATTGTTTAAAGATCAACATGGGCATGAGGTTTATGCTAGCTCCCAAATCACACAGAGCTTTCCATGAATATTGAGGTCCAATGGCAAAAGGGATTGTCAAGCTGCCATGATCTTTTAATTTTGGAGGTAGCCGATTTGTTAGCATGGCACTGCAGTCCTGGGTTAATGCTACAGTCTCAAACTCTTCCAGTCGTCTCTTTTTAGACAGAATTTCCTTCATACATTTCACGTAGTTGGGCATTTGCTCTAGGGCTTCCACTAGAGGAATATTAATGTGCAATTGCCGTAACATGTCGAGGAATTTCTTGAATTGCTTCTCTTGGCCTTGCTCCTGTAACCTTTGTGGGAAAGGTGGGGGTTGCTTTAGCATTTTTGAAGGCCCAAGGTCACGATTATGCCTTGATGATGATGCGGTAGTATTCGTTGTTGGGTATTGCACGTGATCATCCAATGCTGCACTCATAGGCAATGTGGCTGTGCTGAGATCCTGTTCTGGTTGTGACAATCTTGGTTGACTTTTCGCGTCTTCAGGGAGTTGTTCAGTACTCCCTTTCCCTTCTTTAAACTTCTCATAGTGTCGATTTGTGGCAATCATAGGCTGCTTGGTTGCCTTTCTGGGTTCCAGGCTTTTACCACTTTGGAGCTCTATCAGCTTGACTTATTCTCTGCCTTGGATCCTGGGGTCTTCAGTGTCACTGGGCAGGGATCCTGAGGGTCTGTTATTAAGGGCGGTAGCTAGTTGTCCCACTTGATTTTCGAGATTTCTCAGGGTTACTTGCTGATTCTGAATGACTGCATCGTTTTTTTCCATATATTCCTTCAGAAGGGTCCACATAGAGTGTTGCGGATCTGATTTGCCACCTTGCTGCCTTGCTTGCTGGGTAAACCCTGGTGGGCTTGATGCTCGGTTTGAGTATTGTGGGCCTGATGATTGTCCCGCTGCTTGTGGACCTTGAGAACTCCATGAGAAATTGGGATGCAGCCTCCATCCGGGGTTGTATGTATTTGAGTATGGATTGTTGGTGTTACTACCCCTGTTGAAGTTGTTGACGAAGTTTACAGATTTAGGGTTGGTGGAGCACTGAGAGTGAGAGTGCTCTCCGCCACAGTACACACAAGCTACCTGAGATGGTTGCAGTGAAGTGTTGCTTAATGCAAGGGTCAGTCCCTTTACCATATTAGTTAGAGATGATACTTGAGCCGTGAGAGCAATCATAGCATCCAGTTCATGTATTCCTGCAATGGCTCAGGAGGATGTAGCTCTGTCTGCTCTCCACTGATTACTGTTCATGGCCATACGCTTCAGTAGATTATGAGCCTCTTCATATGACTTCATTAAGATGGATCCTCCAGAAGAGGCGTCTACAATGGATCGTGTTTGTCCATCGAGCCCCCTGTAAAATGTTTCTAACTGGACCCATTCGCATAGACCGTGCTGTGGACATCTTCTGAGGAGGTCTTTAAATCTGTCACAGGATTCATAGGTAGATTCACCAGCTTTTTGTTGGAAGTTGGTGATGTCCCCTCTGAGTTGAGCGTTCTTAGTAGGTGGAAAACATTTGAGCAAGAACTTACTCCCCTGATCATTCAACGTGGTGATGGAATTAGTAGGTAGGTTATTGAGCCACGTCCGAGCCTTGTCCCTTAGTGAGAATGGGAATAATTTAATCTGGACAGCGTCAGATGGGATTCCTGAGATGACAAAGGAATCACACACCTCCATGAAGGCCTTGAGGTGCAGGTGCGGATCTTCTAATGGAAGTCCTCCAAATTGCCCGGCTGCATTCAGCATCTGAATCATGACACCTTTGATTTCAAAGTGTCCTGCATTGAATGTTGGCGGTGTGATGGCCGAATTCAGCTTGTTTAGATCTGGAATTCCAAATTCCATGATGGCCTTGTTCACATCCGGGTTTGGAGGTGGAAGGACTGGTTATCCCCGTTTATCGATGTCGCTCTCGTTGATTTCGCTTTCTGGTTTGACGGGGCATATCCGCCATGTTCACTGAGTCAAAAGGTTGACTTCTTCGCTTCTGCTTCCTACGCCTTTGCTTGTAGGTGCGTTCTATCTCAGGATCGTAAGGCTCTAGGTTGGCTGAAGGCGAATTGCGCATGCACTACAGAATGTACCTGAAAATCAAGAACAGAAAAAGGTGAGCTTTTTATTACATAAATCACAACTATTAAGCAAAAGGGGCGTCGTCAATAAGGGTATCAACAGTCCCCGGCAACGGCGCCAAAAACTTGTTGGTCGATTTCCTTGATGGCAAGTGAACCAGTCGAACAAGTAATAAAGTGAAAGTAGAGTATCGTCCCATAGAGACTGAGATACCGAAGAGTGGCGCTCAATTGCTATGATTATTGCAATCAGAAAGTTGATGTAATTGGTTTGGGAGGTTTTTGATGATTACGCTGATAAAAAAAGTAAACAAAGTAAATTTAAGAAGATATCAGTAAGAAGTTAGGCTGAACTCGGACTCCTCCTTAAGTGCATAAATCCCCCAGTTACTCTACCCATTGCTATAGCATCTATATTGCACAGCTTCCACAATTGCTACAACATATCTACTAACTACAAAGCTATTCGATTAACCCACTGCTAAGATCTATCGAAGCTTCCGCGTCCGATACATATGATATTAACTATACTCCTTCCATATTCCTATGGAAACTTTCTAGTTTCTATTTGCATTATACTCAGTGTGTACTGGTTATGAGAGGTAGACCCATTCCTGAAGCCTACAATAAATAGGTCAAGCCTTGCACCGGCTGCCTAGAAAACACTGTTTTTCAGAGGTCTAACCTCGACTCCTTGCCAGTAAGCTGAGACCATAAGTCTAGCCCTTAGATTCCTCTAATCGACTAGTAATTAATTCACTGATAAGCAAACCGAATCTATTAAATTAAGAACTTGCAACTGTGTTCATACACGCTTAAGAATTCATCCTCGTTCAGCCATCAGAAAGTTAGTTCATGACTGATGAGGGAAACACAAAACAAATAGTAACAGAATGACCCATGATCTAACTACTAAAACAAATGAAAATAGAAAGCTTGACGGCGTTTTGATGGCATGGACGAAGCCCTGTCATGTCACCACTCCACGTCTTCTTCCCTCCGTCTTACTGCGAGGAAGGATGCTGGGTTATCCTGGAATTTTCGTCCTAGTGAAGTCTCTCACTCTTCTTTTGAGTCTGCCGAATGTGAAATATTGTGTTGGCTCTGTGCGACTCCCCTCTAGGGTTGTCCTGCTGTTTCCTTTTAAATTCAAACTTTCGTGTGACGCAAGTTAGGCTAGCTGGGCTTTCCAAATCTGTCGAGATCTATTGCATCTTCTGTTTGTAGATTGATTTTGCGGATCCTGCAGGATTCTTCAAATCTTTCTGTTTTGATCCTCCGCATCTTCTATTTCATTATGTCAGCAATCTACCTGTTGATCTTGATCTTTTATTTCTATTCCTGAAATCAGCTAGATAAAAAGGTCAGAAAATATGTCACATAGCATTGCGTCCTTTACTTTGCTATAGCTTTCGTGATGCTTTTTATTGCCTTTCGAGTTACGGTCGAAATGCTATAGCATCATATCAGCTTTGCTATACGTTTTTTAAAAACAATGTAATTTGCTTCTTCTTAGCACATGTTCAGGATGTAAATGGTTTCCATCCTTTAATTCCCTATATAATGAATATATGCCTTTTTGCTTGGATTGTTTGCAGTTTAAGCATTCATTCACCATACAATTCGGTCATGAAATACAGGGAAAATATGGTATAATTTGTGCTCATCAATCACCCCTAAAATTAGTTTTGTTTTACACTCTGATTTTTTTTAAAAAAAAATGCACGATAAAGCGCAAACAGAGATCAGTAGCAGTAGGATGAGTATCTGTATGACTAAGCATAGCATGATTGCTTGAAGGAAACTGAACCCTTAGGCTTGGGAAATTGACAGTACTAGATAAGCTCAATGTGGGGTAAAGTGACAATAAGAAAGAATAAAGAGAGAACCCATGATGGAAGGATTTATTTGAGCCTAATTGTTTATATTCCATTGTGTATGTCATCTAACCCATGTATGATCTTTGATTTGTCTTAATTCTCTGATAAACTGTTTGGCATCTGAGCAAATAATGCATTGGATAAAGGCATTCATATCGTACCCCTCATTCCCATACACAAACCATGAAACATCACTCTCCATATTGCTACCCCTTTGAGACTTATAGGCTATGCTATAGCAAAACCAGTTAGACAGGCGAGTATGAAGAAGACTGCGAAGAAATGCTATGGCAATGTACCTCTACTAAAAATGCTGCAAGAAAATTGTTTGTTGTCTATCTTGTTTAAAAAAAAAAAGAGAAGGAAGAAAAGAATAAAGAGCAGCAAAGCAATACAAGGGTTTAAGTGAGGCAGCAGGCTAAAATAAACACAGCTTGGAATCTGTATAAATATCCTTCTATAGGAATGACCATTTTCTTTCATCTCCACACATATATGACCATCTACACATTACAACCCAAGAAGCCCTTTTGACGTATGAAAACTCAAATGCTAAGAAGTAATCTTTGAACTTTGACAAGGCTATAGAACTTATAAGTTAGCGTGACATGAGAAAAAGTGAAATCCCCAGGGTAAGAGAGCGTAAACATTGAATCTGAGGGCCTTTTGACACTTCCTCATCTAAGCAATATCTTGCATCACGAGCCGCTAGTACTGGGCAGTGGGATTGCCTACATGGGGACGTGAACTAAGGGCAATGGTGAAGGCATATTTACATAGGGTTAAGGTGAAAAAATACCCTTGAGCTTTTACCTTAGGTGCGTCCAGCACCATATGCTTTTGGGAGGAGCAAAAGTACCCATAGGCTTTTAAAATGAGAGCAAAAATGACACTGCCCGTTAATAAGAGTAAATTTTCGTTAGATTTTTTCCCCTCATGCCCAGCAAGTTCCAAAGTCTGCCACAGTTTGCCACGTAACACACCAAACCTTCCCCTCATTGTCTGGACAACACCCACTGTTCATCATCTTACATCGATGATTCATTGTGCTCCATCACCGCTGAGCCCTTCACCAGCCCGTGAGGACAGAAGAAGTATTTATACAAATAAAAGGCATCAATTTAAGCATCAGAAATTTTTGTCTATCACACACACACACACATCCTTTAATTATATTCAAGGATAACTTGCTAAGCATTATATGGAGACTATTAAATGTAAAGACTGGGGAGATGAGAGTTGAGAGGAGACTCAGAAAAATGTATTAAAATTTTTTCTAATGCCTACCAAAAAGGACAAAACCTAGGCGAAAATCAAATTCACAGATTTAAAATGGAAACGTTCAATCAAATCCAGATGGAGGGCCAGCAAACCAGCTCTTAAAGTACAACCATCTACGTTATATTTCAAAGATCTAATCTCTTTTGGTTATCGAAAGGAATCTACCCGAAGAACGGAGAGAACAGAGAATGTAACCAAAGAGGGGAATGCAGAAGAGGAAGAATGCCTAATCTGGTTAAAGACGAGTCCCTCAGACTTTGGTCTAAAGAATCGATGTATGCCTCGAGAACAAAGCCGGCAAGAAATCGATCTTAAGATCTCAGCCCTTGCAGCCGAAAGGATACACAGAAAGAAACCCAGAAATTGAAAGCAGCCATGAATTGAAAAAAATCAAAATCAAAAGGCAAGGCACAAAGAAACCCATAACACAAACCTTCTCATCAAAAATCAAATAACTATATGGATGAAAAATTGCAAAGATTAGAAGAACCTAGATCTCACAGATGCCTTTTTTTCAAGGGTGTATATCCATTGAAGATTGAAGATCGAAGGTGCGGACCCATTGTGTTCTGGAATCCAGATCTGATAATTGAAGGGCCCAGAGATCGCTCATCATACTAACTCCAATAACTGCCGACCTCGATGTGCCCTCTTCTTCGCAACGATCCTCCAACCACAGCAACAGTGGGCTTTGACACTTGGATCGCGACGATCCTCCAAACAAACGACCTCAGATTGCAAGCTTGAATTTTGTTTTTTAACATTGACGGCCTGAGGTAATCCTCCACCTCCATGCTCTTCATTCCTCGGTGAAGCATCCAAGAGAGAACTTGGATTTGGTTCGAACGACCCGGTTACTGGCCTTCGAGGCTTCAATGGCAGGAGAGAACTTGGATCTGGTTCAGATGAGTCAAAATCTGACGCCCTAACGGTCAACGTTCATGGATTAACGGCAATGTCATTTTTGCTCTCATTTTAAAAGCCTATGGGTATTTTTGCTCCTCCCAAAAGCATATGGTGCTGGACGCACCTGGGGTAAAAGCTTAGGGGTATTTTTGCACCTTAGCCCATTTACATAGATAGGAGTGCTACTGCTATGAGTTAATGTTCTGCTCTAATATATCTGCATTTATTTTTCCCAGGAGTGCAAAAAGCTAAGTGTGGGGGTATTTGATGAGTACTATTTATGCCATGTTTTCCCTATATTGTGTGACTATTTTGTGAGTTGAATATGAGCCTAAATCATGTTATTTGAGAAATTATGTCATAATTCATGTATATAGGGAAATATAGGATACATCTTATAAAGTACGATGAATGCATAAATCTCCTGTACATGTGCATAAGAAGAAGGCAAGCTTAAGAGTTTATTATGAACGCATATAGCACTGTCAATATAATGCTACAGCATCGGGTCAGCCACATCAAGCTGCAATACAATGCAACTAATACGCTATAGCAAAGTAAAGGAAGCAATGTTGTTCCCCATAGGTTCTAACTTTTGCTCGAGGCTTTTTCAGGAATTAAGTGCAGGTTGACGGACGAATGTTAGTTCACCATTACATTGTCAATGGATTCGAATAGAAGATGTGGAGGATCAAAGATTTAGATTTCGAGAATCCCGCAAAATTAGCAGAAGCAATCTATCGAATTTGGAAGGAAGATCAGTTGGACCTGACAGATTCGGAAAGGCCTAGATCACTGAACTTACACCACAAGTAAACCTGATTATAAAAGGAAAAGATTATTAACCCTAAAAGCAGTAGAGTCGTGGAGAGCCAAAGAAGATTCCTATTCGGCCAGGCTCGAAAGAAGAGGGAGAGAAGCACTAAGCACGAGAACTCCAGGAGAACCCAATTCCTTTCTTGCAGTAACACGAAGACAAGAAGACGTGGAGTTGTCAAGTGACAGGCCTCTCCTTCACCGTCGAAACCTCTACCAAGATTTCTAATTTTATTTTCTTAAGGGTTAAGGTGCAAAAATAGACATGTGATTTTCTCCGAGGAGCGCCCAGTAGCAAATGTTTTTTTTTATGTGCAAAAGTGACTATGTGGTTACAAATTAGGTGCAAAAATAGCGTTTGACCGTTAAGTTTGACTTTTTTTTTGTTGGACGATGATGTGGCATTTCAAAGGTGCAAAAAGAATTTTATAATCTTAAAAAAATATTTCGGTATTGACCGGTACTAAAAGGATACGAAAAAAATATTTTGAGTCTTGATTGGTACTAAAAAGTATTTTCGGGATGCGATTGGTACAAAAAAAATATTTCATAATTTTGAAAAATTATTTTAGGATCTTGAAAAAATATTTCAGGTATTGACCGGTACTAAAAGGATACTAAACAAAATATTTGAAATGTCACGTCATCGTCCAGTCAGCAAAAAAAGTTAAACTTAACGGTCAAACGCTATTTTTGCACCTAATTTGTAACCACATAGTCACTTTTGCACCTAAAAAAAGCATTTGCTACTGGGCGCTCCTCGAAGATAAGCACATGTCTATTTTTGCACCTTAACCCTTTTCTTAATTCTAGTTAATCTTTTATCATGGGCTATTCTGTTGTGGTCTGTTTAGTGACTCCCTTGTCAGTCATGAACTAAACCTCATGTGGCTGAGCGATGATGAATTCTTGAGTAAAGAATGAACCCAGTTTGCTAGTGCTTAATTTTATAAATTCAATTTGTTTATCAGTATTCTTAATTTATGTCGGTTAGTGGAAGCTAAGGGCTAAATCAATGGCCTCGACTTATTGGAAGGTAGTCGAGGTTAGACATATGATAAGCTGTGTTTGCTGGGCAAGCTGGTGCATGGCTTGACCTATCATTGTAGGCTTCAGGCATGGGTCTACCGCTCATAACCTTAACACCTTGATTTGAAAAGATAATCTTAACTTGAAAATCACCATAGGCATATGGGAGAAGTATAGTTTAGGTTGTACGTATAGGACGCGGAAGCTTCTATATAACTTAGTCGTGTGTTAAC
This sequence comes from Acacia melanoxylon, assembly GCA_019022615.1. Classification (NCBI taxonomy): domain Eukaryota; kingdom Viridiplantae; phylum Streptophyta; class Magnoliopsida; order Fabales; family Fabaceae; genus Acacia; species Acacia melanoxylon. Next base: position 1,285,067 of record JAFJYJ010000032.1, read on the forward strand.
TGGATAACGAAGTGAAAAGGCGGCTATGATGTAGCATTGCGGAAGCTGTGTAGCATAATTGCTATAGCAATGCATTAAGGCAACTGGGGGATTAATGCATTTGGGATGAAATCTGATTCTCAGCCTATCTTTTATTGATATCTTCTTACGACTACGATCTTTTGTTATTTTCTGTCTTATTAATTATAAACACAAAAATCCCAACTCAATCATATTTATTTTACTTTCTTTACACTACTATTTGCGTGAATTTGTGTCATATATGATCGGTATCTCAGTCTCTGTGAGATGATACTCTACTTACTCTTTATTACTTGTTAGACTGGTTCACTTGCCAATAAGGAAATTGATCAATAGGTTGCAACAAAAGACTCTAGGAGGAATTTGTTGGAAATTATGCCGTAGGGGCCAATCATTGTACTTTAAATAGTATTGTTATTTAAAGTATTTCTCCATTTTGTTATCATATCATTTGCATGTTTATTATGATGACTGTATCCTTGGATGTATTATAAAGATTATCCTACATGTCCCTGGTCGGTCATCTATGCAGGAGCGAATATGAAATAAGACCAGTATGACTTTGATGTGGTATAAAGATACGAATCAAAGTCTTAGGCACTTGTAAGAGTACAAGGTGCTGGATCGAACCACTATGAGAAAGCTGCATGGATTAAGTCATAAGCTTATCTCATGTACAACCACGTCACAATGCCCTTTGACCTGAGATCATCATGGATTCCTACATGATAGTCGCTAATATTTGACCTAGTCGAAAGTCACCTTTGACCAGGTGATGATAAAGGCTTCGATCGGAATTAGTGGTTTTCCTGCAGATGAATGTGAATGGTCAAAATGGAATTTGTCTTTCACATTTGTAGAAAGATATTACCAGGCCCCTCAATGAGTAAGTTTGAGAAAAGTATGGCCATACTATGATGGAAAGGAGTTTTCATTTCAATAGTTAGACTCCTCAAGAATCAAGAAAGTAATGGTCAAGAATAGGAGGATGACACTCTCCATGCTTCATCATTGCCCAAATTATCGCGTGACAAAAGGGACATGGCATGGTTGTATGATAGGTTGCATCGTGTCATCGATCCTCATATGAATTGGGTAGTCGTAATGTCTTGGTAGAGGCCGCTTGCGACTTGTGGGCTAGTACAGTGTTGACCCGCTGCCAATTTCATGTGGGCCTACAGGGTCGCACACAAGAATAGGCCATTAGCTATAGTGTCCAGATTCATTTAATCTAAGAAATGTCTAAGATTTCATGAATACAACGTATAATCTAGGGAGGATGGATATATATGTGTATATATAAAATAAATTCAAAAAATAATAAAATTATTATTTATATAGATAATAATATTATTATTAGTATTTGTTTTGTATTTAATTTATTTGATAAATTAAATATTTAAAACTAATAGAGATATCGTATCTCTGATTTAATTTATGAAGCTAAATTAAATCATCTGGCTTTTAATTCGGATTAAATAAATAGATAAGATTAAATCTGTAGGACATATTTAATTAATATTATTTAATCGAATTCAAATTTCAAAATTAATAAAGATTAATTTTGAATATTTAATACGGCCCATTAGGGTTTGAAAACTCTATTAGAGAATTGAATGAGCAAGTTGTATTAGATCAGCTGCGCAAGGAAGAAACCCTAGAACATATGGAGAAAAGTTAGATGATAACTCATGAGAGACATCGTTTGTATATGCATTCAGTGTGGTCCGGGTTTGAAGCTCGACCACTGTGATTTTCCTAGCGTTGTGGATCCAGGGCTTGCTATGTTAAGTAGTCCTATGTTTATTAAGACTTGGGGTCCTTCTGCAGTAAATACTGCATATGTGTGGTATGCTTATTTATATTACTATGCGTGATTACTGAATGCATTGTGATTTATTATTTTCCTAATTGTGGTGACATACATGCTTTGAATACACTTTACATGTGAGATTAATGGTTACTTTGGGATTCAATTATGAATCCCAGACATTTGTAAAGCTTCAGGTAGTTCATCTAGAGTGGTGTCGGGAGATCAATGAAAGGATGCAGAGCGAGATTGAAGGGTTTGCTGGTTACTGTTGGTGGCTCCCTTTTGGTTGTTTATTTTGTTACCTCCCAAATGACTGTATTATTATTTTGAAAATTTTGGGGCATTATGATTCTTAGAAAGCTATATATTAACCCTCTGGGAAAATTTATATTACAATATTTTATTTTATTTTTCCAGTATATGTTGTCCAAACTGATGTGTGCTCTATTGCTAATACTCTGACGCATGGCATAATAAACCTGGGAAATTGAATTAAAATTGGACTATCATAAAGGGCCATACTACTCGTCACCTGAAAAGGCGAGGCCCGTAGGTGTGTGACAATTGTGGTATCAGAGCCACGATTTGGACGATACTTGTAAAAGTTGGTTATAAGATATGAAATTGATCTAAGTTTGGTTGATGTTTATTTTTTACTGCTGTGGTGTAGTTAAATTTTAGAGTAAATACCCTTTTGGGTCCTGGAAAAAAACACGGACCCCATTTTAGTTCATAGGGATAAAAATGAGACTTTTTTATGGACTAAAAAGGGCTTTTTGGAAATTTGCGTGGGACCAAAATGTTTACCAATCAACCCTTATTCATCATTTTCAGGGACTAAAAGGGCATTTCTTTGTGTGAGGGACCAAAATGGGGTCTATGTTTTTTCCAGGGACCCAAAAGGGTATTTACTCTAAATTTTAAAAATGTCAAGAAGAGGAAGACCAAGGCAGATCTAGGGGCAGCCGAAACAGCCAGAGCCTAACTTTTTACAGCAGATCATGGGCATGCTTGAGGAACAAAGAGGCATAATCCATGAAATACGTGCCAAAATGAACGAAATCAGGGCTCGCCAAGATCAAAATCTTGAGGAGGAAGAAGTAAAGGCTGATGATGGCACAAATGATAACAATCAGAATGATCAGGAGGAGATGCAGCATGATCAACAAGTTAATAAGGCTGTTGAGACTCCTATATATTGGTCTCTAAATTTTATAAATAGCAACCACCTGTGTTTCGTAGGAGATTTTATATATGCTACAGAGGACTGGATTGTCTGACTGGAGAAAATATTCTAGGTATTGGAGTGCCCCGTGGAGAGGAAGGCTCAATTAGCCATTTACAAACTCGAGGGTGATGCCGACCGTTGGTGGTGTAACACGGAGACGACTCTACGGGCCCGGAATATTCCTATCACATGGGAGTTGTTCCAGGAAAAGTTCAATGAACAGTATCATCCTCCTTACATCCAAATTGCTAAACAATCCAAATTTATGAACATCAAGCAGGGTGAAAATGAATCTTTTGAGGATTACTATTCCAAGTTCACCCATTTATCTCGATATTCTACCTATCATAGAAACCCTAATGCTGAAAGTAGCTTGGCAAATGTTTTGCTTCATGGCTTGAAATTTGAGATCAGAGAAAAGCTCATAGCTAGATAATTCCATGTATTGAGCCAGGTTGTGAAAGAATGCAGAGTCATTGAGCGGAACCTTAAAGAATTGCATGCTTCCAGGAGTTCTATGTCGCCAGCGAAGCTACTCACGAGAGCTCCTCACAAAAGAGAAAGGGGCCATAGATAAAAACGGAGGCAATGGCAAGAAACCTTTCAGACCTTGACCACAGAACTTCAGGAGGCCAGCAAAACCACAAACCTGTAATAAATGTGGCAAGTATCATCCTAGAGTTAGTTGCAGTAGGCAGATAGTTTGCTATACCTGCCATAAGCCTGGGCACTACAGCTGTGATTGTCTTCAGTAGGCTGCTGAGAAAAGGCCTTATAATCAAGGTCGTGTGTTTTCCATGACTTGGGAGGATGCACGCAGATCACATGAATTAGTTCAAGCTATGATCTCTCTTCATGGTTGTCTGTTGCATGCATTATTCGACTCTGGTGCCAGTCATTCATTCATTGCATATGATTGTGTCAAATGCATGAGTTTGAATATTCATAAATTGCCTTATGACTTGATTGTGTCCACTCCACATAGAGTCAAATCTGAGACTGCTGTTGTTTGCCTGAATTGTGTTGTGGTTGTAAATGGGCATGAGTCAACTGTGGATTTGATTTGTCTGCCATTGCATAACATCGATGTGATTTTGGGTTTAAATTGGTTGACAGCCAATAACATTGTATTGGACTTTGGAAATAGAAAAATTATCATCCCGACAATCAGCAACATCTTGATGCCAATGCAAACCTTAGTTTTCTTACAGTTACTGAGGCAGAACAGTGCATTAAGCAAGGATGCCAAGGTTATGTGGTATTCTTTTCAATACATACAGAGTCAGAACCTTCTCTGGATGATATACCAATGGTGAATGAATTTTTTCGACATGTTTCCTGACGATATCAGCGGGTTACGACCTGAGAGATAAGTAGAGTTTGCAATTAAAGTCGTGCCTGTTACTGGACCTATTTCTAAAGCACCTTATCGTATGGCGCCAAATGAGATGGCTGAGTTAAAGAAGCAGATAGAAGAGTTGCTTGAGAAGGGGTTTATTCACCCCAGTGTCTCACCTTGGGGAACCACAGTCTTATTTGTTAAAAAGAAAGATGGTAGGTTGAGACTTTGCATTGACTATCGAGAACTAAACAAGGTGACAAGGAAGAACAAGTACCCTCTTCCCAGTATTGACGACTTGCTAGATTAGCTATCAGGTTCCTGCATATTTTCAAAAATTGATCTACGTTAAGGATACCATCAGCTACGAGTTAAAGCTGACGATATTCTGAAGGACACTTTTAGGACCAACTATGGACACTATGAGTTTTTTGTGATGCCATTTGGCTTGACCAAAGCTCCTGCAATCTTCATGGATTATATGAACAGAATCTTTCGGCCGTATCTAGATCAGTTTGTAGTTATGTTCATCGAAGATATATTGATCTGTTCAAAGAGACGAGAGGAACATGAAAATCATGTGCTCAAGCATGATGATTTTCATGCTCGGGCAAGTTATTTCATATGAGGAGAAAATGCTACAAGTCGACGTTGCTCGAGCAAGCTCCCATTCTTGCTCGGGCAAACTCCAGGCAGAGACGATTCCAAGTAGACAGGTAGAGGTTGCTTGGGCAGGATTTTTCCTTTGCTCGAGCATATGCTCGGGCAAGCTATTCTTTTTGCTCGAGCAAGACCATCTATCTTGGATTTATTGCTTTTGTCTCAATGTTGCTTAGGCAAGCTCATAAGTTTACTCGGGCAATGTTCTGTTTCTGGAATTGCAGTCATGATGCTTGGGCAACTAATTTGTCTTTACTCGGGAAAGTACTCAGGCAAGCGATTTGGCTTGCTCGGGCAAGACACATTTGACTTTTTCTTTTACCTTTGCCACGATGTTGCTCGGGCAAGATTATTACCTTGCTCGAGCAAGGTCATGTTTCTTGCTGCTTTTGAACGTTGCTCGGGCATGATTGCTTTACCCTGCTTCTTCTTTCACTGAAGTCCGATGTTGCTCGGGCAAAGTTCTATCTTTGCTCGTGCATGATTACTTGAAGTCTAAACATACTTAATTCAATACTCTAGAAATTGTGATCATCAAAATACAGGAATTAACACACTACTCATAACACATGCATGCATAAATCAAGAGAGCTTATTATTAAAGGTTGTAATGGGGTTAGGGTGAAGGTAGGTAATAGTATGGAATGAGAGCCTAAGCACCAAAGAAATTTAAAGAGCATTGATTAACACAATCATTCTCTATGTATGAAAATTTTTATTTTAGTCATATATCTCCTTTCTTTCTATGTATTTTTTGTTCTTTTTCTTTCTTTCTTTCTTTCCTTTTTCTTTTTCTTTTTTCTTTTTCCTTTTTTTTTCAAGGCCTTTTCTTTTCTTTTCTTTTTTGGAGGAACTATACTATATACATAATCACAATGACAAAATCAAATATCTCCCCCCACACTTAAACTGTTGCACTCCTAAGCAACACCCACACTTAAACACAAAACCAAGGTGAAACCAATGCTCAATAAATTTTCAAGGTGCGGAATAAAATGGTTTTACGCTTAGGCTTGTAATGTGGCTTAGAAAAGAATGGGTCAAAAAGGCACAAAGGGGCTAGCAAAGGAATCATAATGCAAGGGAAAGGCTATTTGGCCAAAGTGGGGAAAATAAAAGAAAGAAAACAAGCTTCCATCATACTTATGCACGTAAGTGAAAAATGTAGTTTCAAAAAGAAAAGGAGCAAGTTCTAGAGAACATAAATCATGAGCAGATGCACACAAGAAAGAAATAATGGCAAAAGATGAATTCCATTCATGTAGGCCCAAAACCTCACAAGGTCGATTCCAACTTAGGCAATCAACAACATCAAATCAACTACCAAGACATGTAATCGAAGAGTCAAGAATTGCAGTCCAAACAGAATGATCAATTAAAACCAAAATGTCCTAGTTCATAATATGTAGCAATCATAGAAAGAGAGACTGTATTTATTTTCGAAAAGCGAAGTGGAAAAATGAAAAAAAAAAGAGGAAGAGGAAGAAGAAAGAAGAATACTCCCAAGGGTTTATGGAGGATAAATGACATCAATGAGGAGAATCTCTGCTTCCTCATGCTGCTGCTGGGATCCCCCATGAAATTGCTTGAGGCGATGCCCATTTACCTTGAAGGTTTGTCCTGTGGGTGGATCATATAGCTCAACAGCACCAAATGAAAATATGTTAGTGATCTCAAAAGGGTCATCCCATTTAGATCGAAGCTTACCAGGCATAAACTTCATACGGGAGTTAAACAGAAGAACTTTCTGGCCCACAGAAAATTCTTTCCTCAAAATATGCTTATCATGGAATGTAACACCACTACGGTTGTAACCAATGTACTTAACTTTGGAAAAAGTTGAGGAAAGCTCAAAAGGAGAGACCTTGTTGATCGGCGGGACCCACGTGGACCGGTAGATGGAGACCGGACCGGACAAAATGAAAAGATCAAGAGTTAATGGGGAACACATTTTTGGTGGGCCCAAAGTGGTGCCACCCAGATCCCTTAATGACTTGGAGAGCAAGAAAGAGAAAGGTCAACAAAAAGTCAACTGCGGGCCCCGCCGTATAGGCAAAAGGGAATATATCAGATAAAATAGGGAAGAATGGAATAAAGACAAGAGGATCTGAATTTTGGAACCCAGGAGGCACCACTTAGGCTTAGGAAAAGTCTATAAAACTTGGGGAAAAAGTCAACGGTAATTATTAACCCCGGGCCAAAATTGGTAATTTCCATAAATTCCGGGCCAAAGTAGGTAATTTCCCCTAAATGTAAAGAAAATATCAAGATATTTGTGGAAGAGGAGGCGCCACATGGCAGCCATTTAGGAGCCTCTGGAATTCTCTAGAATTTCTTGGAGAGGAAGAAAAGGGAAATCAGTGCAAAAGTTAAATCGTGGGTCCCACGTTCAGAGGAAAAAAGGGTAAAATGAGAATAAATGTGCAAAAATTAATTGGACAAGGTTTTTGGGCCCAAAATGGCGTTCCATATGTCCTTTTGGACAGGTGAAGTGATGGGAAAATTTGGTAATTATTTAAAAGTTCTGGGCCTCAAATGCAATTTTTGAAAGTTCCAAGCCAAAACTCGTAATTTGCCCCAAAGGAAGATAAAGATCTGCATGTTTTTTGGAGGAGGAAGTGACACTTGGCAGCTGCTGGACAACCCTGGAAAATTCTATATTTACTTGGAGAATAAGTCAGAAGCCAGATGAATTCCAGAGAGTTATTTACGCCAGTTGATTCTACTTTTACCGGATCAAATTAACCTTTATAAAAAGGTATTAGGCTCTTCATTTTCACCCCTAAAGGGGCGAAAATTCCAGAGGGCAGAGAAGGGTTCAGCAACCTCCATATCCAAGTTTCAAGATCCAAATTTTCAAGAGCATCCACCGTTTCTCCGATTTAAGGTAACACCGAAAAACCTTATCTTCTTGAGTCCTTGATCAAGTATTTTCGTGCAAAAGGTTGGTTCTTGGTGTTAGGGTTTGATTTTTATGTTTTTGAGGTCTTCAATGGTTCTGAAACAAGGTTTTTCAAGGGGTAAAGTAATAGCCTAAGTTTCCAAAGTCAAAAACACCGAAAAACCCCTTAAACTAAGCTTATTTCCAACTCTGGAAATTCTGCAGCGTGTCTTCAACTGGGTTCTAAAAATAGTAAATAACCTTGAAATAATCTTACATTTTACAGGAAGAAATTACACATCCTAAGGTGCACCGTGATGTATAAATTTGTATGATTTGGACTTTTCTACTAGGAGATACAAATTGCTAAAGTTGGTACAAAAGTAACAGGGGCGAATCTGGGCAGAGGGTGTAAAAGTGACCCCACGCCAAAAGATATGCACTTTTGTCCTTGGGGTGTATTTTTCCTTGAAAATATACATCCTAATGGTTTGAGTGGCATTGATTTCATGTGAAAATTAGTTTTGTGGAAGTTACTAAATATCGGTGAAGTAGGGACAGAAACACTGAATTTCTGGAAAACTGTGGTTAAGCTCGGTTTTTGCACATAAGAAAAGGATATGAACCCAGATGGATTTTGTAATTATTTTTAATATAAACTAGACATCTTCATGGTTACATTGGAGCTGATTTTGTGTTAATACGATTTTCCTATAATTTATTAAAAATCGGCGAATTTGGAACAACAAATCTGGAAAATTCTGGTGTAGGCAAAATTCAAAGAGATTTAAAGTAGAGTTGGTATACATAATTGAAAGTGTGATATTTTGTTGTAACTAGGGTGTTAGCTCGTGTGGACCATATCAAGAGAAGTGTTTGCTAATTTCAAGGAGTGCTAGATAGTAATTGTTGAATCGCATACTCTATGTTACTTTTGCATGTTGTGCTGATCATGATGTAGGAGATCGGGCTGTAGTGCCTATTGGGCTACGTGTCTTTAGGGATTCGCTACAGTACCGAGGGCATGTATGATCAGGCTGTGGTGCCTATTGGGCTGCAGTATCGAGAATTGTTGGGGGTAGGTAGGGCCTATATGACTGTGTGTTTATAGGTTACTACCGAGGCCCCTGCGCACGAAACGTATCGTGGGGCTTGTCTTGACCAGGTAGTCCTGCGGATTATGCCGGAGGCAGAACATACATGTCAGATTACTGTGCCAGGGGCAGAATTGTTTGCTTTACTTTCCTGATTGTGATTTACATTGCATGCACTGCATACATATTGTATTTGAGTCTAACAGTTACTCTGGGGTTTAACTTTTAACTCCAGACTATTATAAAGATACAGGGGTGAGAAAGTAGTAGGCGGAAGCAGAAGAAGGTAGGGCCTGATGCGGGAAGTTGAAGAAATAGGGGATGCCCTATTATCACTTTTGTATTTTGATACTTTTGGGATGACTGTATCATTCTTGTCATTTATTTTGGATAACTGTACCCTTAACCCTTCGGGGACTTTTACTTTCTGTTTATTTTACTTTTACCAGTACAGTAGATTGTCCAAACCGGTTAAATACTATGTTGCGTTCACTCTAATACATGTTAAATGGACCTAATAATGAAAGAAAGGTAACTAAGTAAAGGAATCCCTCTAACCCGCCACCCGAAAGGGCGAGGCCGGTAGGGGTGTAACATGGAATGCCTTAGTCTTTTCCTTGTACAACCACGAACTCTCATAGGCATCCAATCTAAGCTCATCTAACTCTTGCAACTGCAGCTTCCGTTCCATCTCAGATTTATCCAAATCCATGTTACACTGCTTAATAGCCCAATAGGCTTGATGCTCCAACTCAACCGGAAGATGATATGCCTTACCAAAAACAATCCGATAAGGAGACATCCCAATCGGCGTCTTGTAGGCAGTGCGATATGCCTACAAAGCATCCTCTAATCGCTTACTCCAATCTTTCCGGGTAGAGTTAACAATCTTCTGAAGGATTTGCTTAATCTCTCTATTTGAGACTTCAGCTTGACCGTTGGTCTGAGGATGGTATGCTGTGGAGACCTTGTGAAGCACTCCATACTTGCGTAACAAGGCACCCATGCTTCGGTTGCAAAAATGGGAGCCTTGGTCAATAATAATAGTGTAGAAATTCTTACAACGCAGCGGATTAAAATTTTAAGAATCCAGTCCCGAGGATCACTCAGGTGCGTTTAAATCAAGACTAAGGAATCCGAAATTACCTTTGGTGAATCCGTTCGCGTCTCGTTTCCTTTGAACGGTGGGCTACCTCCTCGATCAATAGAAGACGACTCGTTGAATCGGCTTCCTCTACCGGTATCCACACGAACAATTTCCGAACACGGCTACGGCAGTGTGCTAGCGCTTCTTCTGTGTCTCTCTAGGTTCTTCACCACCAGATGAATCTTTCTCTCGTTTTTTTCTTTGGCTTATACAAACACACAACCATCAAAAGCCTCAAAAGCTTCTGTCCGTTTTTCTGTGCATCAATACGTATTAATGCATATTAAACGTATTAATACAATTAAATACGTATTAATGTACAATTAATCTGCATTAATGTACAATCAACACGCATTAAGTTTGAATTTCGAATTTCAAAAACTGATTTTTGAAATCTGAATTTCGAATTCTTGAATTAAAAAAATATTAATTAAATCTATCGATAGATCTAATCTAATGTATTTATTTAATGCAAACTAAAAGCCTTCGATTTAATTTATCTCTATAAATCAAATCCGAGAAATAATATCCATCTATTTAATTAATTATGAGATACCATATCTCAATTTAATCTAAACAGATATCTGATATTCTTATTCGAATATTAAACGAGATACAATATCTCTATTTGTTTTAGATATTTAATTTATCAAAATAAATTAAATACAAAACAAATATTATATATAATAATATTATAATCTCCATTAATAATATTAATATATATATATATATTAATTTCGAATTTTAATAAATATATATAAATATATATTTATCCTAGATTAAATTTAGTATTCATTAATTCCAGATTAATCTGAGATTCAATGAACCTGGACACAAATGCTCGTGTTGGGTTATTCTTGTGTGCGACCATGAGCCCATATGAGATTGGCGGTGGGCCAAAAGCGTATTAACCCACAAGTCGCAAGCGCCCTCTAGCAAGACATTGCGACTACCCAACTCACATGGGGATCGATATCACGATACAACCTTATCATACAACCATATCACGTCCCTTTTGTCACGCGATAATTTGGTCAAGGATGAAGCATGGACAATGTCAACTTCCTATTCTTGTCCATTACTTTCTCGATTCTCGAGTAGTCTAATAAGTGAAATGGAAACTCCTTTCCAACATAGTATGGTCATACATTTCTTAGACTAACTCATTGAGGGGCCCAGTATTATCTCTCTACAAATGTGAGGGACAAATTCCATCTTGACCATTCACATTCCTCCGCATGAAAACCACTGATCCCGATCCCAGCCTTTATCATCACCCGGTCAAGGTGACTTTTGACTAGGTCAAAGATTAATGATTCATCATGTAGGAATCCATGATGATCTCAGTCATAGGGCGTTGTGACGCGGTTATACATGAGACAAGCTAATGACTAGATCCATGCAGCTTTCTCATAGTGGGTCGGCCCAAGACCTTGTACTCTTACAAGTGCCCATGACTCGATTGTATCTCCATATCTCATCAAAGTCATACTGGTCTTAACTCATCTTCGCTCCCGCGTAGATGACCGACCAGGGACATTTAGGATAATCTATAAGATATATCCAGGGATGAAGTTATCAATACAAACATGCAAACGAAAATAATAACAAAAAGGAGAATACTATAAATATCCTAAACGTTCATTGTACAATGACTTGCCCCTAGGGCATAATTTCCAACAGATAGCTCTAGGAATGCCAAACCTGCAGAAAATGTTAGACCTAACAAAATCCACCACCACAGAAGAATCATTAGTCCGGGTGGCTTTCGCCTCAACCCATTTCGAGACATAATCAACAGCCAGCAGTATGTAAGTATAACCATGAGAAATAGGAAATGGACCCATAAAATCAATACCCCAGACATCAAATATCTCACACACTACTACAAAAAAGTGAAAAAACGTCCTGAATTAGAGGCAATTAACGTCCCTTTTCCAAAGGACGTCTAACCAGGGGAAGTTGTTTATAAAAGTATTTCGGCGTCCTGTATTTAAAACAGGACGCCTTAACAAAAGCGTCCTGTTTTTAATATAGGACGCCTTAATAAAGACGTCCTGTTTTAAAAACAGGACGCCTTAAAAAAGGCGTCCTATTTAAAGTAAAGGACGCCTTATTTAGGCGTCCTAAACGAAAACCAACACGCCTATTTTGTGTGATTTTTGCACATATAAGGCGTCCTGGGTATTTATTAGGACGCCTTATATTTATATAAGGCGTCCTGATCATTAATGTAGGACGCCTTATATATATAAGGCGTCCTGTTTTTTAATATAGGACGCCTTATATGTAATTTTTTTTAAAAAAAAAAACCCCATTCATACACTGGGGGTCAAAGAATAATGGATGAACCTACAATTTTAAAGTGATAAGCCAATTTTCCAGCATATACACACATACATTTATATTACTCACAAAAGCATTCAACAAATTGGCTGGTCCCTTGTATAGCGCATTACCTAATTAAATACCTCAAGCAAATTAACCGCCAAGACGTAGCAACTAACACATATGCACATGTACAATGACAAATCGATGCCATTTAGAGCAAGCAAAGTATTTACTCTACAATTTGTGCAGTAAAGTGAAGTGAGTGAGAACATATTTACTCTACGGGATTTGTGCAGCAAAAGTATTTCACAATGCAAGATCGAAGTGAAAAAGGCACCTTCTACAAGGGGGTGTATACGTATCATCAACTACAAAGGATTTATGCACCTTTCAATGATTAATCACTTAATTACTTTGAAAGTGAAACATGCAAGTAAATTAAAGGGCGGGGTGTATCATCAACTTCAAGTTCACCTTCTACACTTTTGTAATAACTTAGATTATAAGAACAACAAATTCCCAAACATCATCCATGTCTATCAATTATATGGAAAAGTTAACACATGACGTACGTATCTATAGGTTTTCAAGAAAATGTGCAGCCATTGCGTTTCGAATAGTATCGATGTCTTCGTCCGAGCACGGATCATCACTATCAAAAAGCTATAAATTGGAAAACAAGGTATAAGTTAAACCAATGAAGTAAATGAAGTAATTAACAACTCAAGATTCAACAAAAATATTATCATTTGAGAATCACGGAGCGATTACGTACGTATTGAAAGCTTTGTCGTACGTCCGCTAGTAACGATGGTATGCATATAATAGATAACGTAGTATCCGCTCGTGTTCCCTCGTTGTCGAGGGCACTATAAATCAAAAGCAAATTGTTAAAACGAATAAAGGCATATCGAAAGCTACTTTGTGTCAATGTAATAATAACTTGAATGAATTGAAACTTCTTACTCTTGGATAAAACCACTTGGGCCCACCCGCTCTTCGATCCAAAGAACCGATCTAGCCGACTTGAATGCACTATCATTAAAATGGAAAGTAATGAGACATGAAAACGAATCATATATAAATGAAGAATCAATGATTTTAAAGAAAATTTACTTACTTGGCAAACATGGTTTTGATTTCGGTTTTGGTTTGCCGGATAAGGAATCGAACCAATAGCATGCGTTCTTGGACGGACAAACGACACACGGGGTCCAATGACCACTACAACATATACATTTTAAGGGCGAAATTAAGATAAGAAAGGAATTTATTTTGAAACATCTTAAATAGACAAAACTAAGACTACGTACCCTTCAAGTATTGGGGCTAGATAAACGGGAAAGTCGTCCTCGGCAATTGTATAACCAACATAAAGCGTCCTTTTGGTTACCGTATTGCGAGTCGACATCGTGTTTATTGGACTTAAGAATCCATACAAACTCTTTCGGCCGGGCGGGACGCATATGTCATTGCGGACACTATGATCGAAATTAAATAAAATCAACTGCGTTGTTGAGTATATAAAACAAAAAAGATCAATGCAATAATTAAAGGGAAACAAAAACTTACATTATCCCAACTTCAAGAATGACTAAGTCTAAATCCCGCATATGCAGAAATTCGTCCGGATCTTTTTTGTCAACGGTAAAGTCATATGTCTTTTCTCCGCCGACTATGCCCGCACGCATCTTGAAGGTGATATAGGTGATGTCCTTGAAGATGTCTCGCAGGTTGTGCTAGGTAGGGAAATTTGCCCACCTCATTTTCATTCTATGAAAACATAAACAAACATATTAATATGAGTGAGTTACCAATGAAAAGCAAGTTCTAGTAATATATTTCTTACCACTGGAGGTGTCGTCCCCGCCATCTGAATAAGATGACTCGGCCAAAGGATGAACGATCCTATTGCCCGGCCTAAATCGGGAACCTCGTCATCATCAATCGGGATTTTTGTTTGTCCTTCTCCTCTCGAATACATTTCACGGTCACCCTACGTAGGTCTTGTGGAATTTCAATATTATGGTGGGTGGTGTGATCTATGTAAATAAGGGCATCGGCAACAATACGCCGATGTGGGTCATCTAACCGGCAAGTGCAAGGTTTTCCTCCCGTGGAATGGGAGAAGGATCGCCGAGATCAACATCCGAGGGTTAAAACTATCTTTACTTGGGGGAAGGCCGGGGCTTCACGGGGCTGTATGTTCCGTATTGTCCCTCGAACCTAGCATTGTGTGCACTTCATTTCGTACTTCAGCTCGTACTTGTTGCAAGAGTTCGTCCATTAGACTCGCCGAATTGAGGCTACAAGCGTAGGACTAGGGTTCTTTCGTCATAAACCCGTGAACGCCGTCCAAAATATTTTGCGCGATCACTCCCCTAGGCTCCTCGAATGTTATCTTGGTAAACGGCTTCCCAATCGCCGTGGACAAAATGTCCATCCGTACACCCGGCGTAAATGAACCTTGGGAACTCTTCTCCTCAAGTGCATCCCGTATCATACGATGTTTCGTAAATAACAAATAAACCCCGTAATATGAAACAACCGATCGAGGCTACTTAAAACGTCTAAGTGAACTACTTACAATCTTGGAGGCAACCTCGGCAACATCTCGCATTTATGTAGTTGTCGCCCTTCTTCCTCGCAGCTTTCCATTTTTTATGACGAGGAGGACGTTCGGGGGCTGGACAACGGAGGAAGGATCGGATTGGGCAGCTTCCCTCATTCTCAGAATCGCTTTCTTCCATCATTCTTCGTTCAAGCTTCCTATACCCACCACGGGACATGCAATGCGGATACTTATTTGCCGCTTGCCTCTCTTTATTGGCTTGGCGGTTTCGTGACACGAAAACAAATAAACCGCATCTAAGTTGTCAAGTAGGTTCAAAGAAAAGAAAAGATATGAAAGAAATTTTACAAGAAATTCTGGATTTTGGCGTGACGCCACAAACTCCCTCCGATCCTCGGGAGAAATATAAGGATATATCGACATGGATCCTCGTTCCTCTTTTCCCCTCGAACCCACTTTCTAGTCAGTTTGTTCTTAAAGTCTTTCCAACGTAGACGGACTTCCCCATCCAATGCTTTTCCATTGCCCTATTCTTTGGGACGTCGTACGTTTTGCAAGGTAAAAGGAAAGGTAATTACATTTCAAGCAATAAGACAAATGAAAATCTTGCAGATATAGCGAAGGTGACGTACCAAAATTTGTGCCCAAATCAACCGCGCCCCGTTTTCTCAGAACGAACTTCCAAGCGAGTAGACAATGCGAACTTTGCTTCGAGCCGGATAGCCTAAGTAGCTAATGAAATTGTCTTCCTCCGCACCGGTTGGATTCCCATGCTCATCAAATTCCACATGTAGCCTCTCTTTTTGATGCTCACGACGGGCCACTAGCGCACTCATCTCGTGTGCTACCTCTACCCTTTCTCACAACGGGCTCGTCAACTCTATCACCTCCCGACTCGTCGGAGCTAGACATGTTCTGTTCATCAAGGATGAATCAATTTTAGATGGGTTATTAAATAGTAAACGAGAGGAATAAAATGAACTAAAACACTAAACCACCACAAAAATAAGATAGTACTATTTCATAACTTAAGATCTTACTTTATATGGCTTCCCATATTCCTTCACAATGATCGTTTCTTGCAAAAGATATTCTTCATCATCTACCAATTCTACATCACGTGTTGTAGGGGGATTTGTTGTGAAAGGGGGAGTATCGTCAAGGTCGAACGATTCGTCACCATACTTTTGTTTTTTACTTTGAAGTACAATGGACATTGTTTTATTCATAGGGTCGTAACATAAAACACTTGTTTCGCCTCGGCTTGCTAGAATGAATGGCTCATCTCTATGACCAACTCTTTCAAGATCAACCGAGACAAACCCAAATTGTGGATCTATCACAACAAAGCATTATTGCTAACCCACTTACATTTCAATACAGCAATTTTGAACTTGGTGTAGCTCATCTCCCATATTTCTTCAATGACTCCATAATAGGCCATTGATGCTAATACCGGGTTTTTGTCTTTCGAACTCGAAAAGTGCATGGATTCAGCTTCAACCATCACCCCACTATTTTGCAGAACTTCGTCATCTTGGTCCTTTGTGTAGAAAGTATACCCATTTATATCATAACCGCTCCAAGTGATGACTGAAAAGCAGGCCCCAGGCGAGCCACTCAATTGTATCGACACTCCGGTCTCGTGCAATACCTTCTCACCGAACCACTTTATGAACGTCTTCTTTTGCTCATTCGCTATCTCGCATGTCACTCTTCCTTGGATTCATATTCTTCAAACTCTTCTCGTGTTCATTAATGTATGGTTGAACTTCTTCCATATTATTCAAGATGTACATGTGAGCTTGCAATACCTCTTCACGAGGCTTATTCTTCGCTTTGATTCCTCGAGTTCCCTCGGTTATCCCCTCGTCATGCTGATATTGTATCGTCGTCCTTGATAGATAATCTTTACAAAAGTCCATAGCCTCTTCAACTACATATCTTTCAACAATTGAGGCTTAGGCCGATAAGGATTTTTAGAATACCCTTTTAAGATCTTCATATATCGCTCGAAAGGGTACATCCACCTTAGGTAAACTGGACCGAGTCTTACCTCCTTACCAAGTGCACTATCGGTGCACCATGATATCAAAAAAGCGGGAGGGAAATGCATCTCTAATTGTGACAAAATAATATAACCCTCATTTTCCAATTCATCCAACTTTTCAATGTCAATGACTTTGTTACGAGATAGCATTAAAGAAAATACTCAATCTGGTTATAGTGGATCGAACTTCATCTTTCATAATGCCTCTAATAGCTATTGGTAGTAGTTGTTGCATCAACACATGATAATCATGGGACTTCATTCCCACTAACTTCAAATCGCCCATTGAAACACACCTTCTCAAATTAGAAGAATATCCTTGTGGAGCCTTAATATCATATAGACACCCACACAAACTTTTTTTCTCCGCTTTTGATAGTGTATGAGTTTGCTGGCTCCAAGTATGCCCGCTTACCATCTTCTCTTACTTGTGGATGTAACCGTTCTCTTATTCCCATTTCAACCAGGTCTAGTCTCGCACTAATTCCATCCTTAGTCTTCCCTGGTATGTGCAAAAGAGTAATCCGACAAGGCTATCGTGAGACATTTTTCTCCACATGCATCACATCAAGACTGTGTCTCACATCAAGACTACGCCAATATGGAAGATCAAAGAAAATTGATCTCTTCTTCCATATATTCTTCTCACCCGTAATCCTTTCGCTTACCCAATATGACATTGATATGTCTCACCCGACTATAAACATCCTCTCCGGTTAATGCCTTTGGTGCCGTTCTATGCTCGGTAAGCCGTTAAAACGCTTTTTTAACTTACGATATGGGTGGAACCGATGAAGAAACCTCCCCGTGACCGAGGTAGACCGTTTTTTTTTTTCGTGCTTTAATTGATGGAAGCTTGTGTCCGCTTCACATATTGGACATGCTTTATGCCCCTTGACACCGTACCACGACAAATTTCCGTATGCGGGAAAGTCATTTATCGTGGTAAAAATCATTGCACGCAAATTGAAGGACTCCTTCATATATGCATCAAACACATCTACGCCTTCCTCCCACAACTTCTTCAAATCCTCAACCGGAGGCGCCAAGTACACATCGATATTGTTCCCGGGTTGTTTTGGTCCGAAATCATCATAGAAAGCATCACATACTTGCGTTTCATACATAGCCAGGGAGGTAAGTTGTATATTACAAGGAGAACGGCCATGCACTATGGGTGCTACTAAGAGTTCGATAGGGATTGAAGCCATCTCGTACAAAGCCCCGGTAGAAGGTTTCTTGGTTCTTTGCCAAATTGAGGGAACATTTCGTCTATTTTCTTCCATTGCGGAGAGTCACCGGTCGAAGATATTTTCCATCGATATTCTCTCATCCGAATGCCATCTCAACTTCTTTGCCGTTGCTTCACTAGTAAAGAGACGCTTAAACCGCGGTATTATTGGAAGATACCACAATGCTTTCAAAGGTTGTCTTGTTGTTGTCGATCTCCGAACCACCACCTTTCTTCACTTTGTATCGTGAAGTTTTACACTTCGGACAATTACTAAGGCCTTCATACTCATTTCTGTACAATATGCGTCATTAGGGCAACCGTGTATCTTTTTATACTCCATACCCATCGTAGACAAGATTTTCTTGGCCTCATACATACGTTTTGGAAGTACATTGTCATCGGCAACATATCACACAACAATTTCAGCGGTGATGTGAAACTACTATCGGTCCACCCACAAGTTGCCTTTAAGTTGACCAAATGTAAGGTCCCGATCAACCGTGTATACTTAGTACACCCAGGGAACAAAGGTGTCTCTCGCATCACTCCGCACGCTATCATATTCATGCGGTTGAGCAAAAGATTCAACCTCAACATCATGAATCATTCTCTCCATTGCATCGTCGACATCTACTTCAACTTCATTTTCGTGGGACTTACCGGGAGTTACATCCTCACCATGCCATATCCACGTTTTGTATCGAAGGTTTATTCCATCACAAATTAGGTGATCCCTATATAAGCAATATCCCGTCGAACCCCATTTAAACAATTAACACATGGACAATAATACATCCCATTTTTTGTAGCCACATTCCTTCTAGCAAATTCAATAAACTCTTCCACTCCATTCTCATATTCTTCACTAGTTCTCAAAGCATTCATCCAACTATGACCCATTTTATTACCACCTAAGACATTACCAACAACAAACCAAGTTCATATCAATTTCAAGAACGACATGCTTTTTTTCAATCCCTTAAAAAAAATTCTAAAGATTTCCCCTCAACAAGAAGACATCCCAAAATTTCAATAACAAACCATTTCAAAGCATTAACATTCCCTTCAATTGCCAATAACACCGATATGCAACAAGTAGGAGGCAAATATCAATGGCTGCAATGACTTTTGCACACAAAGTTTAACGTAATTTCAAGGTTAGTTTCACCATACAGAATTTAACAAGTAAGACTCCCAAAGAATGGCACCATTTGATTCAACAAAGAAAGTTAAGCTAAGTGTGGTATAAGTGGAATCTAGCCTAAGTCGAGTCTCAAAGGAGCCTAATAGATGTCAAACTTCCGGGCAAATCTAATTAACCACAATTTATCAAATTAATCACAAAGCAGAGGCAATTGAAGAACACTTTCGGTTTCCTTCCGAATTAAGACTAATCCTAATGTTTATAATTTGAATTCAAAAAATAAGAGCCATAGAAATACAGAATCTTCCGAGAGGTTGTAATAAGAGCCATTTACACAAAGTATTATGAAGGCGAATCATGCTATATTTTTTACGCATAACGTATTAATATAGCATAAAGAAAAAATTCAAAAATATAGCATGGTCAAGGGGAATTCAAATTACCTCTCGCGCGAAGAGGAAGACGGAGGAGAAGGACGACGTCGCCGCGACTAGGGCTTGGGTTCGGCGTGAATCGAGAAACGGGCCACACCGAGTCGCCGCACATTCAATTACCTCGCCGCGAAGAGGGAAGACGGAGGAGAAGGACTACGTCGCCGCGACTAGGGCTTGGGTTCGGCGTGAATCGAGCAACGGGACGTGAGAGTGAGAGTCGACGGAGGATTCGATGAAATAAAAGACTCTAGGGTTGAAGAAGCACTAGAGAGAAGGGGGCGATGGGGAAGCGAGAGAGGGAAATATAGAAAGTCGCGGGCATATTTGGCGTTAAAATAACATTAAGGCGTCTGTTGCACAAAAAACAGACGCCTTAATTGAAATTAAGGCGTCCCTGGTAAAAAAAACAGAACGCCTTAATTGACATTAAAGCGTCTGTTCCACCACGGGACGCCTTAATTAAAATTTAAGAATTAAGGCGTCCCGACAAAATAAACAGGACGCCTTAATTGACATTAAAGCGTCCCTGTTCCACCAAACAGACGCCTTAATTGAAATTTAAGAATTAAGGCGTCCCGATAAACTAAACAGACGCCTTAATTGCAAAAAATTTAATTTAATCCAAAACCTTCACCGGGCGCCAAAAAATTCTCGAAATGGCGCCAAAGAATTAATTTTTGGCGCAAAAAATTAATTTTAGTCGTCCTTTTGTTATGTTAGGACGCCTTAATTTAAATTTAAACGTCCTTTTAACATATTTCAGGACGCCAAATTGTACAATATAAGCAATATAATTACAAGAATGCCACTAATTTCATCTTTAACTTCCTTTTAATAAATAAGGACGTCCTTTATGAAAGTAGTAACCCTCTTTTGTAGTAGTGACAAAACATTATAGGGTTCCGGGGCATCTCATGCCTACGGGAAATACTCCCTGCCCTTTGACAGTTATCACATGACTTACAAAACAAATGGGAATCACGAAATAGGGAAGGCCAAAACAATCCATTGTCTAACACTTTCCGAGCTGTTCTTTGGGGTCCAAAGTGACCACCACAGAAAGAAGCTTGAGCAAAATGCTGTATAGAGTGAAACTCATGATCAGGCACACATCTCCTAACTACTTGGTCACTACAAATTTTCCACAGATAAGGGTCATCCCAAATATAATATTTAGACTCACTCTTTAATTTAAAGGTTTGGGCCCTAGTAGAGTCAACAGGTAAAACACCAGCTACCAAGTAGTTAACCAGATCAGCATACCATGGAAGCTTACCTTGCAGCTGTAAAAGCTGCTCATCAGGGAAATCATCCCTAATAGAAGAGGGGTGAGAGGGAGAATAGGTGATGCAACTCAAGTTGTCAGCTACCCAGTTTTGTGCTCCACTTCTGTCACGGCTCTCAACATCAAACTCTTGCAGCAATAACATCCACTGGATGAGTCGTGGCTTAGCATCTGCCTTTTTCAAAAGGAACTTTAAAGCAGCTTGGTCAGAGAAAACAATTACTCTACTAGTTAGCATATATGACCTAAACTTATCAAAAGCAAAGACAATAGCCAACAACTTCTTTTCTATAGTGGTGTAATTAGACTGTGCAGGATCCAAAGTCTTAGAGGCATATGCAATCACATGAGATGCTCTGTCGACCCGCTGTGCCAAGATAGCACCAACCACGTAGTTGGAAGCGCCGCACATCAACTTGAAGGGAAGGTACCAATCTGGGGCTGAATCACTGGGGTTGTGGTCAAGCAACGCTTTAAGTGATCGAAGGCTGCCTTGCACTCATCATCAAATACAAAGTCGGTGTCCTTATGCGAAGGTTGGACAAGGGTCTAGCGTCTTTTGAAATCCGAATGAATCACCGATAGAAACCCGCATGACCAAGAAAAGAGCGAACTTCCCGCACAGATGCGGGGTAAGGCAAAGCAGTAATTACATCTATCTTAGCAGGGTCTACCTCAATCCCTTTCCTAGACACTATGTGTCCCAAGTCAACCATAAAGTGACACTTCTCATAATTCAGCACAAGATTAGACTCAATGCACCTATGCAAAACTCTAGACAGATTAGCTAAGCATGCATCAAAATCAGACCCATATACAATGAAATCATCCATAAAGACCTCCATGCAGTCCTCTAGAAACTCAGAGAAAATACTTACCATACAACGCTAAAAGGTGCCAGGTGCGTTGTAGAGGTCAAAAGGCATCCTTCGGTAGGCATATGTTCCAAAGGGGCATGTGATGGTGGTCTTCTCCTGATCCTCCGGAGCAATATGGATCTAAAAGTATCTGGAGTAGCCATCCAGGAAGCAGTAATGAGACTTACCAGCCAATCGTTCTAACATCTGATCAATGAAAGGTAAATGGTAATGATCCTTGTGAGTGGCTTGGTTGAGTCTCCTATAGTCGATGCAAACTCTCCAACAATTTGAACTCAAGTAGGAATAAGCTCATTCTTCTGATTGGCTACCACAGTAACTCCGGATTTCTTAGGAACCACCTGGACCAGGCTAACCCACTGGCTATCAGAAATGGGATAGATGATACCAGCTTGCAAAAGCTTAGTGACCTCCTTCTTCACCTCATCAAGGATAAGGAGATTAAGGCGTCTCTAGGGTTGCCTAATCGGCTTAGCTTCCTCTTCCAATAGAATTCGATGCATACACATGGAAGGGCTTATGCCAACGATGTCAGCTAATGTCCACCCAATGGCTTTCTTGTTCGCCCTCAATAAGCTTAGTAGCTTCTCTTCTTGGTCAGGAAGAAGATTATTTACCATAATGATTGGCAACTGATCATCCACCTCCAGAAAATGCATACTTCAAGTGATCCAGAAGGGATTTCAACTCAAGTTTTGGTGGTTGCTCCGTGGAGGGGAGAAGCTTGGGCGGTTGTTGCAACAACTCTGATGTCATCACACTAGAAATGCCTTAAACCACATTCAAAGAAGCATAAGGACTGTGTTTATACAACTTAATATTAACATCATAATTCAGCCCATCAAAATCAGAGTTAAGCTCATCAAAATCAAAATCAAGATGTACATCAGGATTAGGATGAAGCTCAAACTCAGAATCAATATCAGAATCCACAAGCACTGCAGAATCACCAAGCAAGTCAGAATCACCAAATAATACAGCATTAACCAAGTTAGTGCAAACATAGCACCATTCATTATCAGCACATGCACAAATGGGAGAATCACTCATAGATGCAAAATCAGGGTAATCAGCACACCAATCAGCAATAACATCATCCACAGCATCATCAATCACATCAATGCAGAAAACAGAATGCTCTTCCCTAGGATGTTTCATGTCATCAAAGATATTGAAATTCACAGATATATCACCAAACTCCATGGAAAGAGTACCAGAATGCATATCTATCTTAGTCCTAGCTGTTTTCATGAAAGGTCTCCCTAGAATGATTGGTGACCAACTACTAGGAGACTCACCCTCTATATCTAAGATATAAAAATCAGCAGGGAATATTAATTCATTAACTTTGACTAGTACATCTTCAACTAAACCAAAAGGGTGAGCATTACTCCTATTAGCTCACTGAACAACAACACTAGTAGGACGTAAAGGACCAAGACCAAGAGATGTATAAATCGATGAAGGCATAACATTAATAGAAGCACCTAAATCTAGCATGCAATCATCAAATCTATAGTTACCAATAATGCAAGGGATAGAAAACGTCCCTAGATCTTTGTACTTGCGAGGCATGGTAGGCTGGATGAGTGCTGATACAATCTGGTTCAAAATCACTCGTTCATTCCCCTTCAGTAACCTCTTGTTGGTACACAACTCCTTCAGAAACTTGGCATATTTATGAATTTGTTTGACTGCATCTAAGAAAGGAATGTTGATCTCTACTCTTCTGAATGTCTTAAGTATATCCTTTTCTTGTGCTTTGTCTGCCAACTTTTGGATTGAGGGGCTCTTTGAAGGAAAGGAAAAGGAATGGCAATGTCCTCTTCTTCACCTTGTTGCACTTCCTTTTTATTTTTAGAGTCAATATTCACATTTTCTGACTCTTTTTCTGATGTGGAAGTCACATCTGCAGCTTGTTTAGGTTCCTCCAATTGCTTGCCAGACCGTAAGGTAATCGCACTCACATTCCCTTTAGGATTTGGAATTGTCTGTGAAGGAAGAATATTGGATCCCTGAGGTTGAATCTGATTCAGTGATGTTGCCAATTGGCCAATCTGTGTTTGCAAACTCTGAATGAAAGTTTTAGTTTGCTGTTGGAACTGTATAGAGTTTGTGGCAAATTGCTTTACCATATCTTCAAGTGAGGAACCACTACTACTACTAGCATGTTGTTGTGCTGTCTGTGGAGGTGCACATATGGCTGGTCGAGGAGGTGGTATTGGCAAAGGAGGTGCAGATTGCTGCTGGAAATTCTGGGGTATGTACTGTCTCTGCTGGTAATTCCCAGAATTCTGCTGATATCGGTTACTTTGGTTCTGATTCTGGCTCCAACGGAAATTGGGGTGATTTCTCCATCCCGGATTGTAAGTATTAGAATAATCACTATTCTGCTGGTATTGTGGCTTTCCCGGAAAAACACCCACTGCAGCTACTGATTGGTCTTGATAAGCAGGATCATGCAAGGTGGGACAAGAGTCAGTAAAATGATAAGGGTCAGAATAGAACCCACATGAGTATCCAATCTGAGGAGGGGAAGACTGTACTGTCTGTGTCACCACCAACTGCCTCACTAGGGAGGTTAGATCATCAAGTATAGTCTCTAATCTCTGAGAATCATACTGGACTGGAGGTGTCTGAATCTGGTAAACAGGAGTACTATTGGCTCTGGTGCCAAACTGTTGAGAGTTAGCTGCCATAGTGGATATCAAGTCTCGAGCATCTTAAGGTGTCTTGTTACTCAAAGCCCCACCACTAGAAGCATCCACTAAACCTCTATCTACAGGTAGCAAACCCTCATAGAAATAGGTAATCAAGAGTTGTTTAGTGATCTAGTGGTATGGACAGCTTGCACATAACCTTTTGAACCTTTCCCAGTACTCATGCATAGTCTCCCTATTAGCTTGTTTAATGCCACTAATTTCCTTCTTGATCGAAGTGGCTCTTGAGGCAGGGAAAAATTTCTCCAAAAATAATCTCTGAATAGCAGTCCAACTCCCAATAGATGAGGGTTGAAGGTAGAACAACCAGTCCTTAGCTCCACCTTCCAATGAGAAAGGAAAAGCTCTCAGCTTGATATGATCTTCATCAATGGCTCCGGTTTCATTGTCTTTGCACACTACATGGAATTCCTTCAAATGCTTAATGGGGCACTCACCTGTAAGACCATGAAACTTAGGCAACAAGTGTATTAGACCAGATTTAAGTTCAAAGTTAGCAGCAAGGTCAGGATATTAGATGCACAAAGGTTCATAATTAATATCAGGTGCAGTCAATTCCTTTAAAGTAGGACGATTTCCTTGTTCTTCTGCCATAATTTCCAAGGTAGCAAAATTGCTACTAGAATCAGTTAAAACACCAAGACTATCAGAAGTACTATCAGAAACACAATCAGAAAGATCAACAGAATAGATACAATCAGACTCAAGTTCAATGTCTAATTCAATATTAATCACACGACTTAGCCTAACAACTCTTCTAGCAGTAAGAATTGTTCTTTCTATTTCAGGATCAAATGGCAACAAGTCTTCTGGATTAGTAGTACTCCCGGTACTCATGCAGCATAACCACAAGGCAGAATTGGCAAATACTCAGAATTACGAAAATGCCACTAGACACTCAGAATTACGAAAATGCCACTAAAAGTGGTAAAAGGTAGAAAATACTAAGATGACACATAAACAAAAACACAAAAAATGAAAACCTATGTTGGAAATTGACCAAAACAAGTCCAAAACACTATCAAACGATTTTTAAAATTTATGGGACTTGGACAGGGCAACTCCTACACTATTGGGGAACCGAAAAACGGAATAAAAAAACTTCAAAAATTGAAAAAGCGATCTAAACGATGGAATTTGGCTAAAATCTCAAGACCACATGGCGCAAGCACGATGTGTCCTGGGAGTTAGGCCATTTTCTATCACCTTGCAAAATTTCAGACCATTCGGAGATACTCTGAAAAAAAATGCCCTAGTAGAAATCAAACAATCAAAACTTAAAACGGCGAAAAAGTGGTCTAAACGTTGGAATTTGGGGAAAATATGTGAGACCTCACTTTCTACTTGAAAGTGATTCTTGTTTAGAATTCCAAATTCCTTGTGAATAAGACCTGGTTCGAGTGATATGGGTCAGAAAAATTTATGTCCAGCTACCCAAACCACCGAAACGACACTATTTACACTATTGTTACTAATCAAACCGATGCAAATTCCCCGACAGTGGCGCCATATTTTAAAATAGATTTGCCGTATCTCCCAAAATAACCAAGTTCAAAAATGTTTAGCAGAAATAGGGAACCTGGGTCGTTTCCCCAACGAATTCACAACAGGTTTCAATGGACAGTAACAGTGAATAGAAACAATAAAGATAGGGTGTTTTTTGGTTCAAACAAAATTAAAATGAAAAGAAACAGAAACAGAACGAAATAAACAGAAATAGAGTAAAATCGATCAACCCAACATTCAGATTCCAGAGACTTCCATCATTGAACAAAATATGAACGAACTCGCATTTGGTTCTCGACGAACCGAAATCTCTACGTTCGTCCATAAATTCCCTCGACAAGAAGATCACCTAGCATTTGTTCGAACAGTGGCGTCTCACTGTGCAATCGCGCAATAACACTGAAACCTAGTTCGAACTCAGTCCTTGGGATAAACCAAACCAAATATTAAATCTAATATTCAAACTATTTCCAGAAATCGAATCCGATAAGATGAAAACAGAAACGAGTTAAATTACCGATTAAGCACAAGCTCTCTGGACGAATCATGGAATCCTAAACGTTGGGTTAATCACAGAAGTTTAGCCGAACATGGTTGGAAAAAATGAAGAATAGACGAAGAACACGAAGAACATTGCAGAGAAAATGAAACTTCTGTGTTTAATCCAAAAATGTGTAAAAATGATGAATGACAAAAGTGTTTGTGGCTGCCATCTAACTTAAAGTTAACCTAAAATGGAAATGGGCTCCAATGGTTCAGCCCAAAACGGAAATAAAATAAAAGTGGGCTTTAATTACAAAATTCGAGCCCAAATAAATTCCAGAAACATGCATCTGACTTCGGCTCCAAAATCTACTACCCTCTTGTCTGAATTTTCCCTTCATGTCTTCATAACAATTGTAGCTCTTTGAATCATCTGAAATATGAAAAAAGAATGAGGCAAATCCGATGTCTGGTTCAAGAGTTATGATAAAAATAGTGAAGCAATATAAAACTGAAATTTTATTATTAAAAATGGCTAAAATATAACCAAAGGCCCAAAGCCCAAATAAGTATAAAAGCCATTATTTATTAACTAAAGAGTCCTAAATTATTAATCAAGAGTTAAAAAGAAGTGTATGAAATATTCAATTATCACTTAACCCCATATAAAATCATGTTCCAGACTCATTAAAACCCTCAAAAACACAAAAATCAAACTACAACACCAAGTCCTAACAACATGGACGAAATCTCAACTTTAAACCCTTAAAGAGTTGAGTTTTCAGTGTTTACCTTAATCGGAGATTCGGCTTGGTGGATTGGGTGTTTTAGCTCTTGATTTGAGTGTATAGAGGTTGCTGGACTCTTCCTTCCCTTTCAGCTGAACACGCCTCTTAGTGTCCAAAAATGAAGAGTTATAGCTTTTAAATAATAATTAAAAGGAAGCGAGGCAGTCCGAAATAACTGGAGTAAATTCTTCTCCAGTAATTAGTAAATTGGATATGACTTCTTTTGACTTATCCTTCAAGCAAATCCAGAGTATTATAGAGGCTTAGGTGGTGCATCCCTAGCCATTTAAGTCAGATTTTATTTTTCAAATGCAGAAAATTACATGTTTTGGCCCGAAACACCTTTTTATCCAGCAAGTGGGGCCCACATCTTTACTTTTAGACTGATTTTACTTTTCTTTTTCTCCAAGCCAATTTTTAATAATTAAGGGGGGTATGTGGCACCTCAAGGGCCCCACCAAATATGCCCCCTCCTATTTTATCTTGCTTTTCCACTTAATCTAATCCAATCTCCTTCCACCAGTCCACGCTAGTTAACAAGGTGCTTCCTTTTGTACTTTTCTTCAAATTTTCAGATATTTTCCCCTGAATGGACATACATATTTGGCGGCTTCTTGTCTTCTTGTGTGGCCCCACATTTGTTTCATTCAATCCGAAAGAAGCCCTCAATCGGTCCTTATCAGTCCCTTTTCTACCGGTTAACAATCTGTGGGCCCGTATTTTGTGTTTGGGCTAAGTATGGATATAATCATCTGACTTTTCCTTCTCTCTCCTAGGTAGAAAAAATTGATGACTTAGGGGATAAGGATTTGACTATTTTGCCCTTACTTTTTCTCTTTTACCCCTGTAGTGACACGTGGCCCCACCTCATTGTACCGGCTTATGCCACACGGGTGTTTTGCCCTGGGCTCGCTCTTTTCCAAATCTGGGCATTGTCATGGTCTCCTTTTTCTTGTATGCATTAGGTGACATTTTGGACCTTTTTAGGGTCCACCATCCTATCTTCCATTATTCTAATAGCCTTAAATAATAATTATTGGGTAAAGGTGCACAAATACACATGGACTTTGGTCATAGGAGCGCCCAGTAGCAAGTGCTTTCTTTAGGTGCAAATATGGGGGATCATATTTATGGGCCCCATTAGGTGCCACATGACCCCCTTAATGATTAAAAGTTTCTTGGGGACCAAGAAAAGAGAAAGCAATGCAAAAGTCAAACTGCGAGTCCCACGTTTTAGACAAAAAGGACAAAATTGGAACAAATGTGCAAAAAAAAGTTGGAGCGCATGTGTGGGCCCTAAATGGCGCCACATATGTCCTTTTTGGAAGATCAAGGTACATGGGAAAAGTCATAAATAATTAGTAAGTTCTGGGCCACAATTGTAATTTATAAAAGTTTCGGGCCAAAACAGGTAATTTTCCCCAAAAGCATATAAAGATCAGCTTTCTTTAAAAGGGGCTACGCCACTTGGCAGGACCCTAGAGATATTTGGAGTATTCTGGAATTACTTGGGGAAAAAGCCAAGAGCCAGATGAGTTTTTGACTGAAACTTACGCCTGTTAATTCTAAAATTACCGGATCAAGATCACCTTTATTAAAAAGGTGTTTAACCTTCCATTTTCACCCTTAGGAGGACGAAATTTCCAGTGGAGGAGGAGAGAGATTCTGAAACTCCATATCCAAAGCTCCAAGGCCAAGCTACCAAGAACATCCACCAGTTCTCTGATTCTAGGTAACCCCGAAAACTCTACCTTTTTGAGTTCTTGTTCGTGTATTTTCGTGCAAAAGGTAGAGGCTTAGTGTTGGGGTTGGATTTTTGCATTTCTAAGGTCTCCAATGGTTCTGGAACGTTTTTTTGTAGGGGGTATAGTCATGGTGTAAGTTTCCGAATTCGAAAACACCGAAAAACCCCTAAAACCAAGATTACCACTGATTCTGGAAATTCTGGGAATGATGCTTCAACTCGGCCTTAAAAATAGTAAAAAAACTTGGAAAAATTTAAAATGTTTCAGGCAGAAATTAAACTTCTTAAGGTCCACCTGGATGTATAATTTTATGTCATTTGGAGTTTTCTACTAGGAGTTAAAAATTGTTAAAGTGGCTCTGGTTGCATCAGGGCAAAATATGACCAAGGTGGGGAAAATAAGCCATACACAAAAATAAGTGTTCTTTCAGAGTCTGAATATATTTTTCCTGGAAAATAGAATTTTCATTGGTTCAAATGGCACTGGTTTCATGTCAAAATGAGTTTTGTTGGAATTTATTAAAAATCCCTGAATTGGGCCAAAAACACTGAATTTCTGGAAAAATCTATATGGGCTCGGTTTTTGACAAAATAATGCAATGGTATTCTTGGAAATACTAAAATGGTATGTTTTGATGTTATTTTAGGTCAGGGGTATTTTTGGAAAAATCACCGGGCATAGGAAAAATTATTAAAGGCAATATCCATCACACCAGGTAGTAACCGTTTTACTCAAACATGTTTATGTGTTTTGTTGTATGTTTGTGTTTGCCATGTGTGTTTTTGTATATTTCTTTTCCAAATATGCATACAGAGTTATGTGGTTCCTCGCACTGAGGACGATTGGTCCGAGGCCGGCCTTGATTGGCGGATGTACGGGTCGATAGGTCTGGGGTTGTCCTGGTGTAGGCAGCTTTACGGGTCGTGACTCTGGTAAGTCTGGGGCTTGCCTTGGTAAGGCAGCCTGACGGCACGTGGTAGTCGGTGATGTGTATGTTTCTGTTTGCATATGTGGCATGTTTGACATCTTATTTGTGTTTTCACATCTAACATGGTTACATACATACACTCTTCACATTTGGTATTTGAGTATTGACGGTTGCTCTGGGGACCACTATTGGGCTCCATAAGTTTTTATAGCTGCAGGGGAACGTGCCTGATCTAGAAAGACCTGCTTAGGAAAGGAAGGGCGTATTGGTGCAGTGAAGAATAGGGAATGCCCTATAACTTTTGTACTTTACCTTTCCGGATGACTGTATTATTATTATGGTTCTCATTTTGGATAAATGTACCCTTAACCCTTTGGAGACTTTATTTTCTGATTATTTACTTTTACCAGTACAGATGATTGTCCAAACCGGTTAAATGCTTTATTGCGCTCACTCTGATACACAGTAAATGGACCTAATAATGAAGGAAAGGTAACAAATATGGAATCCCTCTGACCCGCCACCCGAAAGGGCGAGGCCGGTAGGGGTGCAACACTTTCTTTAGATGCAAAAATGATTATGTGGTTACAAAAGTGGAGCAAAATTACACATTGACCGTTAGTTGACTTTTTCTATACTGAACATGATGACGTGGATATTAATGCTTTATGAATTACAGTTCAGCCTCGGATACATTTCAAAAAAAAAATTGATTAGTCCTTCTACAAACTTTTAAAATTTTCATTTTAGTCCCTGGTCAAAATTTGTATTTTGACCAGGGACCTTCTTGTTCCTCCAAAGACAGACCCAAGAGGCGAACCAGAGAGACCAGCTCGGTCTGATTTCTCCATTAATGTAATTGGCGTCATGTTCACATCTCCTACAAAAAGTACGAGGAAAGATGGTACCTTTTGATTAACCTCACAGAGGCTTTTTTACAATAAACTGGTAATGTCACCTTTTCATTTCCCTTACAGAACATAAAAATCCTAGGACCTCTCAGACATTTGTGTCAAGTTATTCACAACAATGTCCTGGCTACATGACCGGCCAGGAAAATAGGGACGCTAATATACTTGGTTGCGATATAGGCCAGGAAAGAATTGAAAGTTAAAATACATAGTTGTTGCCCACAGCAGCAATTCAAAAAAGTTGACAATAAAGGAAGAAAATATCTAGCTAGAAAACCCTAGTCATACAGGAAATTAACCACTGAAACCATAGAGAGTCCTTCTCTGCCTCTTGAGCTTGTAGATGACATCCATGGTTGTGACCGTCTTCCTGTGAGTGTGCTCAGTGTAGGTAACAGCATCACGAATGACATTCTTGAGGAAAATCTTCAACACACCACGAGTTTTGAGAATGGAAGAGAGGCAAGAAGGGAAGAAGAAGAAGTTGAGAATGGAAGAGAGGGAAAGAGCAACAGGTGGCAGTATGTTAATGGAGAAGTCAGATCCCACTGCCACATCAGTGTCAGATAACGGTCAACTAACGGTCAATGGTAATTTTGCTCCACTTTTGTAACCACATAGTCACTTTTGCACCTTAAAAAACTCTTGCTACTGGGCACTCCTCTGACCAAAGCACATGTGTATTTTTGCACCTTAACCCATTATTATTTAAATAAAATATTACAGAAAATAATAAAAATTAAATTAGCAATAAATACTTCTTATTAATTCATCAGTGCTTATAAATACATTATTTACAACAGTGGGGTGTTACAATTCGTACAGAACTTTTCCCGGATTAAGTTGCCATTAACGAAGCTCCTGATGAAGAACCAATCATTTGTGTGGGATGGACATTGTGAGTAGAGCTTTCAGATACTGAAGGAGAGGTTGACGATAACGCTTCTGTTGATTATCCCAGATCCGAACAGACCTATGTGGTTGTCAGTGATGTGAGTTTGCAGGGATTGGTGAAGACAAAATATCACCTAGAGGCGGGGTGAATAGGTGATTTCGAAAATTCTTTTCGGAAATCCACACGGAGACACAAGGATGTAAGATAGAGACAGAGAAGAGAATTGAACACAAGGCGATTTATACTGGTTTGGTCTCAATCCACTGACCTACGTCCAGTCCCCAGAACTCCTGGGTTTTCACTATCTTTCAAATGTATTACAGACTCTGTAAACGAAGGATGATCCCCTCACTTTCGGACTCCACTCCCCCTTACAAGTTGTAATTAATACACCCTCTCTTAAGGTTCCTCAACCTTAAGTATAACTCACTAAATGAAATAAATAAGTGTTTAAAGACTCATCACGAGTAGATAAAATGAACACTGAAGAACACTCAGAATTTAATGAACCAGTTGAAACAACGAATGAATCGGGAATAAAATTAATTGCTCAGAGATTCGGTAGTTGTCCGAATTCAATGGTCCTCCTATTTATAGTTGATGCCATTAATGACCGTTGGAGAAGATTTGATAATCTGTCGTTGTGACTCATTAAGGTAGCCGTTAGACAGATGAATCACTTCGCCTCAATTTCGTCCGTTTGAATGTCACAGCTGGAATTTGTTGGGGAAACATTCTCTTACATTCCATTTGTATATCCGTTGTCTAATAGCATTTAATGTGCAAAGAGAATATCAGAGTGGCTTTACTTCGATCAAAACAATTTAGCTCTGGTTTAGGCAACTTCATTTAATGCTCTGTCAGTCGAAGTTGCTTTATCCAAATATGCTGGTAACTTGTGATTATATTATCTGAAACTCATCAATACACTGGTTAAAAGCATTTGGTAATATCAATAAGTGATAATCACGAGTAATAAGATTAGTGTTAAGATCAGAAGAATTACACAGACGATGTTTTCAAAAACAAGGACTACTATGCTTGAGCAACACCATTGGCTTGCTCGAGCAAGCTTCTTGTAGTGTAGTTCAAAATGTCTTCTGCTCGCTGATGCTCATGCATGGTTTTTCTTGCTCGCCAATGATTCTCAAGCATGATGATATTCATTCTTCGGCAGCTATTCAAAGTACTAGAAGAATGGCTTCCAGACAACGTTGCTCGAGCAAGACTTTCTTCTTGCTCGGGCAAGCTTCAGGAAGAAGCGAAATTGAGAAGTAGTCCAAAGGCTGCTTGGGCAGGCTTCTCCCTTTTGCTCGAGTATGTGCTTGAGCATGATGATTTTCATGCTCGGGCAAGCTATTCCATGTGAGGAGAAAATGCTTCAAGTCGACGTTGCTCGAGCAAGCTCCCATTCTTTCTCGGCCAAACTCCAGGCAAAGACGATTCCAAGTAGACAGGCAGAGGTTGCTCTGGCACACTTTTTCCTTTGCTCGAGCATATGCTCGGGCAAGCTATTCATTTTGCTCGAGCAAGACCATCTGTCTTGGATTTATTGCTTCTGTCTCAATGTTGCTCGGGCAACTAATTTGTCTTTACTCGGGCAAGTACTCGGGCAAGCGATTTAGCTTGCCTGGGCAAGACACATTTGACTTTTTCTTTTGCCTTTGCCACGATGTTGCTTGAGCAAGACTATTACTTTGTTCGAGCAAGGTCATGTTTCTTGCTGCTTTTGAACGTTGCTTGGGTATGGTTGCTTTACCTTGCTTCTTCTTTCACTGGAGTCCGATGTTGCTCGGGCAAAGTTCTATCTTTGCTCGAGCATGATTACTTGAAGTCTAAACATACTTAATTCAATACTCTAGAAATTGTGATCATCAAAATACAGGAATTAACATTCTCCCCCTTTTTGATGATGACAATTCTTAGGATTGGATTTGAACATTGTTGAATTAAGTATTAAATTAATCATGCATAATTGGAATCCCAAATTGGAATGAAATTGAAATAATAGAACAGTTAACTCATAAGTTATATTGATTTCAATAAGTAACATAGCAACAATCAGGGAAATTACAATCCAAAAATCACAATCCTCCTGACTCCTAACTACTCTCCCCATTTGTCATCGACAAAAAGGGGACCACTATCGCCAAAACCAGAAGAAGAGGGAAGAGGGACAGTGGAGGGGTCGATGGAAGGCGGAGGAACCACAACAGGAGAGGATAGAGAAATTGAACCACGAGTGATAGAAGGAGGAGGAGGTGCCACCTCAGAAACAAGAGGTACCTCAAGAACTGGGCTGAGAGGCTTCTCAGAGGCTGAGGGTATGGCAGTGGATGGGGATTACTCAAGAGCAGAAGTAGCACCAATACTTGTCAGAAATGCATCGAGGACGTCTTCGAAGTTCTGTTGTCGAACAACCACTTTCTGAAGCGATTGCTTGATCTCTTGTTGTTGATCATAAATAACAGAAAAACGGTGGTCCATATCTGTGGTCAGCTCTGCCTTGAAATCCATTAAGTTGGTATCCAACTGAATCCCAAGCTGAGATCTCAAACCCACCATGTCTTCATGAAATCCTTTGATCACACACTTCGTGAGATCCTGATAGGCACCCATTACTTTTATGATAGGAGCCATAGCTCTTTGAAGAGCGTTTTCAACAATAGCCTGAGTAGCTGCCTGAGAGAAAGATGGCGCTGTGGAAGAAGGCCCAGCCTTAGAGGATTCTGCTTCATCTGGAGGCTGAGAGGCAAATGGCTTAGAATCAGCTAGCTGAGAAGAGGAAAGAGGGGTTTTTCCTTTGTCCTTGGATTGAGCTTTGGAGAAGGAAATCCTCATACTCTTCATGTGTTCCTTCCCAAAAAGCGGAGGGTACACTTCTTTGTCATCTGAGAGGTACCAAATGTTGTTGATTTCCAGAATGCGAGAGACTAAAGATGGATATGGAATAGTGGCTTGAAGACGAACCTTAGCCTCAAAAATGAAGGTCATCATCTCCTCCAGAATCCATTTACCCAAATCTCGTTGCTCCATAGCAATCAGAGAAGCAAATCGCTCAAAGTCTTTGCGAACAAAATGGGTGAAGCTCTGGCCTTTCTGAACAGGGCAGCGACTGTAGATATACCAGAGCACCCTGTACTCATCCTTCATCATAGCCGGGGTGGCATTGACTTTTTTGCCCTCAATTGGAACACCCGGAAAGATAATTTGGTGA
Source organism: Acacia melanoxylon (assembly GCA_019022615.1). NCBI lineage: Eukaryota > Viridiplantae > Streptophyta > Magnoliopsida > Fabales > Fabaceae > Acacia > Acacia melanoxylon. The sequence goes on from JAFJYJ010000032.1 coordinate 1,320,371, forward strand.
CATTCTTCAGGAGAGAGTCGAGAAGGATCTTCAGGAATTTCCACTACACCCAGAAGAACATTGAGATCATAGGCTGTGAGTTTGATTTCCCGATCTCGCACCTTAGTGATCAACACATCATCATCAGATTTGTTGGTCTTTTCTTGCATACTCAGAATAATACGGCTTGCTTATACTCAGAAGAGGCATAAATTGAAGAAGCCAGTTGGTCATGTCGAAGTTAAATTTTTCTTTGAAATGAGCCAGATCAACATGAACAATCGGACAGAAGGGTCGTGACTCAAAGTATCGAGCAAACAAGCGATGATCGTCAACGGCAATATTACCGGTAATCATATTAGTAGAAGGTTCGGGTAAGTTACCATCCTGAGGTTGTGAAGATTGTTCTTGTTTGTTTTCTAAACCTTCGGATTGGAACGAGAAGGAGACCTTCAACTTCTTACTCCCGGACCCTTGAGATTTTTGACTGAGCGATGGTTTGAGAGGCTAGGGTTGATCCTCATTTCCTTTGCTACGAATTTCATCAATTGTTTTTTAGGACCGGACTGACTTCGGAGAAGATGGAGATGGTGATCTTGGGCGTTTAGATTTTTTGGTGGGGAGAGACCCAGTCTTCATCCTGGTCGTTGGTGATGCCGGAGAACCCACACTGGCCTTCGAGTTTTCAGAGGATTTGGATTTTGTCGATTTGGCCAAAGATTTCGAATGGCTCTGTTTTGGAGAATCACTAGAAGTAGCAACTTTTGGCCGATAGAATCTCGACTTCTTCACCGGAGAGGATTGAGATGCTGACTTTTCACTTGAATCGGCCATAATCGACGATGAAGATGCCGACGGTGGTGGTTTTTGGTGATCGTTGGAGAGAGAGGTCCGATTGTGAGGATTTGGAGAGAAATTTAAGAAAGTGATCGGTTATAACTGTTCTTCTTGATGATTAGAGCAATCGTAACGGTTTAATTTGAGTGACGATTCACAAATGATCGTAACGGAAGAGGAATTTGAAGAAGAAAGGTTTTGGGTTTTGGACAGAAAAATTGGGGAAAAAGTGATTTCTGTTAAAAATGAAACGTCACGCCTATTTGAACTTCTATCGTTCGACTTTGCTCGAGCAAAGTTTTTGTGTTTCTCGAGCAACCTTCCTGCTTGAGTAGACTTATTGTCTTGCTTGAGCAGGTATATACGATTCCTATATGAATTCCTGCAAAACCCGCTCTTGCTCGAGCGGGAGTATGAGCTTGCTCGAGCAAGCTTCCTCTCTTGGCCCCTTTTTAACGCACCTTTTTCTTGGTTGCTCGAGCAAAGGTTACTAATATGCTCGAACAACATGAGCTCTATTTTTCTTCTCATAAACAGAGTATCCTGCAAAACATTGATAAAAACCTCTGATGCCAAAGTCAATATTTTCAAATTAAAATGAATTAATTAAGAAAGATATACTCACAATTCATTGGGATTAGCCATTCCCAATTCTCTTCGAATGAACAAAAATTGCTCCCTAGCCAGTGGTTTGGTGAAGATGTCAGCCAGCTGAAGGTGTGTATGAATGAACATCACTTTCACATCTTTCTTTTGCACGTGATCTCTGATGAAGTGATGTCTTACAACGATATGCTTGGTTCTTGTATGTTGTACTGGATTTTTCGCCAAGCTAATCATGCTTGTGTTATCACACAGGATTGGAATCTCTTTCAGGTGGACCCCCAAGTCAGATAATTGTTGTCTTAACCACAAAACTTGTGCACAGCAGCTTGAGGCTGCAACATACTCGGCTTCAGTTGATGATACTGCTACAGTGGTCTGTTTCTTGCTGAACCAAGATACCAGTGAGTCTCCGAAGAATTCACAATGTCCACTGGTGCTCTTTCTATCAGTCTTGTATCCGGCATGATCAGCATCCGAGTATGCAACCAATAATTCTTGTTGACCTTTTGGGAACCAGAGACCCAATTGCTGTGTCCGAGAGATATCGAAAAATTCCTTTTACGTGTTCGGCATGTGATTCTTTAGGTGCCAATTGGAATCTCGCACACATTCCTACACTGAATTGTATATCTGGCCGACTGGCAATTAAGTAGAGCAGAGAGCCTATCATTCCTCTATACTTAGTTATGTTGAAGTCTTTTCCCTTCTCTTCATCTGCATCCAACGATGCTGTTGAGCTCATTGGAGTGTCTGCACCATTACAATGCTCCAATCCAAACTTTTTGAGCAAGTCCCGGAGATACTTTGTCTGGGAGATAAATATCCTATCCTTTCGTTGCTTTATTTGTAGACCAAGGAAGTAATTAAGTTCTCCCATCATTGACATTTTGAACTCTCCCTGCATCTTCTTGGAAAATTCCTCACAGAGAGAATCATTAGTAGCACCAAATATTATGTCATCTACATATATTTGTACAACTAAGATTTCATTGACTTTATTAGTTTGAATGAATAATGTTGTATATGCTTTTCCTCTAACAAAGCCTTGTTCTAAAAGAAATTTGCTTAATCTTTCATACCAAGCTCTAAGAGCTTGTTTAAGACCATACAAGGCTTTCTTAAGGCGACATACATAAACTGGATGATGTTCATTTTCAAAAATAGGAGGTTGTTCAACATATACCTCCTCCTGAATAAAACCATTTAGAAAAGCACTCTTTACATCCATATGATAGAGTTTGAATCCTTTGATACACGCAAAGGCTAAGAGTACACGTATTGCTTCCAATCTTGCCACTGGAGCAAACGTTTCCTCATAATCAATTCCTTCTTCCTGATTATAGCCTTTGGTGACCAATCTAGCCTTGTTTCGGACTATAATTGCAGATTCATCTCTTTTTTTTAAATACCCATTTAGTGCCAATGACCGGATGGTCTTTAGGCCTGGGTACCAAATCCCAAACTTGATTTCTATCAAATTAATGTAATTCCTCTTGCATTGCTATCACCCAATCATTGTCTGAGAGGGCTTCGTCAATCTTAGAGGGTTCAATGTGAGAAATAAAAGCAGAATAGGTTACTTCATTTAAAGTGCTATTTCTGGTCCTTACTCCCTGATTAATATCACCTATAACTTGGTCTAGGGGATGATTCCTGATGAACTTCCAAGCTTTAGGTTGAGATTGATCAGGATTTTCTAAATTGTTTTGAGGACCACTTTCAAAAACATTATCAGGATTTTCAATAGAAGTAGGGGTGGTTTTTTGAAAAGAATTGGTTTTTGAACACATTTTCTTCATCATCAGGATCATCTATCTTAGACTCACTGAATACAACATGAATTGATTCTTCAACACATTTACTTCTACTTGAATAGCCAAGGAATATACCTTCATCAGATTTGGGATCGAATTTTCCCAGATTATCCTTACCATTGTTATGAACATAACATTTACATCCAAAGATGTGAAGATGAGCAAGGTTTGGTTTCCTTCCTTTGTATAGTTCATATGGAGTGCGGTTGACTTTCTTGGGAGATAGGCTCTATTTGAGATATAACTTGCAGTGCTCATAGCGTCTGCCCAGAAGACTTGTGATGTCTGATTTTCATTCAGCATTGCACGAGCCATCTCCGTTAGTACTCGATTCTTTCTTTCAACTACATCATTCTGTTGTGGTGTTCTTGGAGTAGAGAAATTGTGATTAATTCCATGAGCATCACAAAATTCTTGAAACGCTTGATTTTTCAAATTCACCTCCATGATCAGTTCGAATAGCTGTAATGCATATACCTTTCTCATTTTGCACCTTATTGGCAAATATAACAAACAGATTAAATGTTTCATCCTTAGAAGATAAAAATATAGTCCATGTATAACGAGAGAAATCATCAACAATGACCAGTGTATACAAATTGCCATCAAGGCTCTTTACTCTTGGAGGACCAACTAAATCCATGTGAAGTAGTTGGAGTGGTCGATTAGTTGAAATTTCAGGTTTGTTTTTAAAAGATGATTTGGTTTGTTTACCCTTTTGACAAGAATCACATATCATATCATTTTTAAAACGCAATTTGGGTAAGCCAACAACTAAATCTTTTCTTACCAACTTGTCTAGTTGAAGCATGCTCACATGAGCCAAACGCTTATGCCACAACCAACTTTCATCCAAGTTGCTAACAAAACATTTTTCAGTGGTGATCTTAGGTAAGTCAAGTGTATAGCAGTTACCCTCTCTATGAGCCTTAAACAATGTCTTAAGTTTACCTTTATCAATTGGGAGATCATCTTTTTTGACAATGAGACATTCTTCTGAGTCAAAGATAATCCAATTGTTATTATTAGCACTTTGACTCACACTTAGGAGGTTATGGCATAGGCCTTCGACGAGATAGACATCCTTGATTAGAGGTCAGTTCTTTGTACCAATCTCGCCAATCCCAGTGATCTTTCCGGATTGATCTCCTCCAAAGGCGACTTTGCCACCATCCTTTGATCTCATTGCCACAAATTTGTCTGTGTCTCCCGTCATGTGTCTTGAGCATCCTCTGTCAATATACCATTTGTTAATTCTTGATGCTCTTAGACACACCTGCAGATCAGAGAGAATTAAACTTTAGGTACCCAATTTTTCTTGGGTTCTTTGGGGTTAGTTCGGGCCTTAGGAACATAAGTTCCCTTAGGTACCCACATATAATTACCAACAAGTCTATCCCTTCTATCTTTCTTGTGAAAACATGATGAAGTATTATGCCCTTTTCGATTACAGTAGCTGCAGTGTGCAAAGGGATTTGAGGAATGTACAGATTTTTTAAAGTAATTAAAATATGACTTTCCTTCTCTTTTCTTTTTCCCTTTCTTTTTATCAAAAACTGGATTGTAACCAATGCATGATCGATCGTTAGTAAATTTTTTAGCTTTTAAAATAACATTGAGCATTTCACTTCCTTTAGTGAATTTCTCAAGTGTTTTCGTAAGAGATAAATTTATTTTCTCCAAATCCAAGCAATCATCACAAATTAAATTTTTGCAAGAGAGATTTTCAACTTGTAATTTGAGGGTTATGTTTTCTCTTTTCAAATTTATGCATTCCTCAAACACCTTTTCAAATTCAGCTTGCACTTCATTATATTCATCAAATAATTCATCATAGGTGGGATGTGAATCATATACCTCTTTGTCATGATCAGGTTGTTCTTCCTCTGCTACAAGACAGACATTTGCCATTTCTTTCTCTTCTTCACTTTCTTCATCTAAAGAGCTATCCCCCCATATGCCTGATACGTAGGCCTTCTTTTTTAAGTGATTGAACCTCTTCTTCTTTTCTTTACCGTTATCCTTCAACTGTGGGCATTCTGACTTGTAGTGTCCTTGCTTCTCGCATTCATAGTAGATAATTTGATCTCTATCTTTGAATTCTCTTCTGCTACTCGAACCGCCTTTCTGGAACTTGTTTCTGAAGCCTTGACCTTTTCTATAGAACTTCTTGAACTTCTTTACGAACAACCTGATTTCATCATCATCATCATTTTCGTCTTCGTATTTATCTTCCTTTTCTTTTTCAGCATTTAGAGCAACACCTCTGCTCCAGGTAGGATTGACTTCATCTAGCTCCTTCTTAAATTTCATCTTGCTTTCATATTCAAATAGACTTCCGAATAGTGCAGCAACGGACACCATTGATTCTCCACGAGTCTCCTCTATTGCAGTAACTTTCGCTTCCCAATCTTTTGTTAGAACATTGAGAATTTTTCTGACTTGAGAACGTTGTTCATAAGTTTTTCCTAAAGCCGCCAGTTGATTGACAAGATGAGTATAACGGAGTTGAAATTCAGCAATAGTTTATCCATTCTTCATCCGAAGAAGATCATACTCGATGGTTAGCATGCTGATGCGATTTTCTTTAGTGCCAGTGGTTCCTTCATATGCTACCTCCAGAGCTTTCCACATTTCCTTCGTAGTTGACAGATTGCATATTCGAAAGTACTCTTTTTGACTAAGAGCACTTTGCAGCATTAAAATAGCCTTGCTGTTAAGAGTAATGTTTCTCTTATCATTTTCATCAAATTCATCTTTTGACTTAGGAACTGAGATGCCACCTTCAATCTTTGTGGGAACATAGTCTCTTTTTTCTATCACTTGCCAGAGACCATATTCTGTTGCTAGTACGAACACTCTGAACTTTCCTTTCCAGAAAGTATAATGTTCTCCGTTGAAGCCAGGTTGACGATTGATTGAGGCACCATCAGACAATATTCCTTCCATGATCGATCTCGGGATGTTAGGCCCAACTGAGATAACCAGGCTCTGATACCAAAATGAAGACAGAATATCACCTAGAGGGGGGTGAATAGGTGATTTCGAAAATTCTTTTCGGAAATCCAAACGGAGACACAAGGATGTAAGATAGAGACAGAGAAGAGAATTGAACACAAGGCGATTTATCTTGGTTCGGTCTCAATCCACGACCTATGTCCGGTCCTTTAACTCCTAGGTTTTCACCATCTTTCAAATGTAATTACAGACTCTGTAAACGAAGGATGATCCCCTCACTTTCGGACTCCACTCCCCCTTACAAGTTGTAATTAATACACCCTCTCTTAAGGTTCCTCAACCTTAAGTATAACTCACTGAATGAAATAAATAAGTGTTTAAAGACTCCTCACGAGTAGATAAAATGAACACTGAAGAACACTCAGAATTTAAGAACCAGTTGAAACAACGAATGAATCGGGAATCAAATTCATTGCTCAGCGATTCGGTAGTTGTCTGAATTCAATGCTCCTCCTATTTATAGTTGATGCCATTAATGACTGTTGGAGAAGATTTGATAATCTTCCGTTGTGACTCATTAAGGTAGCCGTTAGACAGATGAATCACTTCACCTCAATTTCGTCCGTTTGAATGTCACAGCTGGAATTTGTTAGGGAAACATTCTCTTACATTCCTTTTGTATATCTGTTGTCTAATAGCATTTAATGTGCAAAGAGAATATCAAAGTGGCTTTACTTCGATCAAAACAATTTAGCTCTGGTTTAGGCAACCGCATTTAATGCTTTGTCAGTCGAAGTTGCTTTATCCAAATCTGCTGGTAACTTGTGATTATATTATCTGAAACTCATCAATACACTGATTAAAAGCATTTTGTAACTTGAATAAGTGATAATCACGAGTAATAAGATTAGTGTTGGGATTTCCTTCAGGTTGATTCCCAAGTCAGATAGTTGTTGCTTGAGCCATAGGACTTGAGCACAGCAACTAGATGCAGTAATGTACTCAGCTTTAGTTGATGACACAGAGACGGTTGTTTGCTTCTTGCTGAACCATGAGACAAGTGAGCCACCAAGGAATTTACATTGGCCACTTGTGCTCTTTCTATTCGTCTTATTTCAGCATAATCTGAATTTGAATATGCCACAAGATGTTCAGGTTGACCTTTGGGAAACCACAATCCAAGGGTTTTTGTGTCAGCAAGGTATCTGAAGATTCTCTTCACATTTTCAGTATGATACTCCTTGGAAGCAAACTGGAACCTTGCACACATCCCAACACTGAATTGGATGTCAGGATGACTTGTAGTAAGGTAGAGCAATGATCCAATCATTCCTCTATATCTTGTAATGTTGAAGTCCTTGCCCTTTTTTATCAGAATCCAATGAAGTGGTTGAGCTCATTGGTGTAATATCCTGAACTTTGGACCCTAAGAACTGAGAATAAGCCTAAAGTAGGCGGACGACTAAGCCCGGTTGGGGAAGAATCCCAAGAATGATGTGAGATAGGAAGCTTCTCAGGGACTAGGTAATTTGGCTATACATGATAGTAGACCTAATGTGTTTAAACCGTTGAACAAAAGTGCTAATGGGAAAAAAGGGGCACAGAAGACCCAGACGGTATAAACTCGGTTGGAAAATGTGCCACCTAACTTTGTCCTAAGGTAAAGGACAATTAGTTGAGTGAAAATATGACGGTATAAGTAAATATACAGTATTTTTAGGGCAGTCAAGGATGCCCTGCGTTTTTAAAGATCAGGAGTCAGTGTAATCACTGTTGGAGGACACGTGTCACTGTAGGATTGAAAAGCAAAAAGTAAGTAATGATTACAGGGGTAGAAAAGTCAATTCCTTAACCCTTAAGCATTGAATTTCGTCCACCTAGGAGAGAGAAGAGAAAAACAGATGATTTTATCCATATTCAGGCCCAAACCCAAAATGTGGGTCCCACAGGCGATTAGCCGGTAGAAAGGGGACCGATAAGGACCGATTAGGGGCTTCTTTTGGACTGAATTAGACAAATGCGGGGCCATATTGGATAGTCAAGGAGGCACCATATATGAATGTCCATTCAGGGGAGATTATCTAAAAAAGTTGAAGAAAAGTGCAAAAGGAAACACCATGTTGACTAGCGGGACCCACACGGACCGGTAGACCAAGAACTGGACTGATAAAGTGGGAAAGAGGAATTAAACATAGGGGACCAGATTTGTGGGCCCCATTAAACTCCACATGACCCCCCGTAATGATTAAAATATTTGTTTGGGGAGCAAGAAAAAGAAATCAGTGTAAAAGTCAAACCGCGGGTCCCACGTTTCAGACAAAAGGGTAAAATGGGAATAAAAGTGCAAAAAAATAATTGGAGCACATGTGTGGGCCCCAAAAGGTGCCACATAGGTCATTTTGGGCAGGCGAAAGTACATGGGGAAAGTCAAAAATAATTAATAAGTTCTGGGCCACAATTTAATTTATAAAAGTTTCGGGCCAAAACAGGTAATTTGCCCCAAAAGCAGATAAAAATCAGCTTTCTTTAAAGGGGTGCGCCACTTGGAAGAACCTTGGAGATCCCTGGAGCAAGTAATTTGCCCCAAAAGCAGATAAAAATCAGCTTTCTTTAAAGGGGCTGCGCCACTTGGAAGAACCTTGGAGATCCCTGGAGCATTCTGGAATTACTTGGGGAAAAACTCAAGAGCCAGATGAATTTTTGATCGAAACTCACGCCTGTTAATTCTAAAATTATCGGATCAAGATCACCTTTATTAAAAAGGTGTTTAACCTTCCATTTTCACCCTGTTATGGACTCATATATTGATCTGTGGTCACCACGACGGGCTAGTCATCACAGGAACTGTGGTCAACTGTTCTGTGAAGAATATTTTCGTTCATAATGGGAGTGCTGTAGACATCATCCTATGGGACGCATTCAAACGAATGCGGTTTGACCCAGAAGATTTGAAGCCATGCAAAACGACGTTGACCAGGTTCAATGGCCGTGATACATGCCCCAAGGGTTATATTGATTTGAAATTGACTTTGGGGACGAAGGAAGCTTTAAAGTCTGAGCGTGTCAGATTCATTGTAGCTGATTTTCCTTCCCCGTACAACATAATCATGGGACGTCCTACTATCCATGATTGGGACATGCTGGTATCCTCAAAGCACCAAAAGCTGAAATTGGTCAATAGAAAGAATCAGGTCGTCATGGTTAGGGGTGACTAGAAAGATTCCCGGCAGTGTTACTTTGACACAGTCAAGGAAAGTAAGGCCGATCCAGCATCTCGGAAGGGAAAGGGCAAGGCATCCAAGGAGGAGGATAAAGGAAAGTCGGTCAATCTCGTGGAACTGGATTTGCGCGAGGAAGAAAATATGCGAAGAACAGAACCAGATGGGGAGTTAGAGGACTATGCCCTAGGAGCCAATCCCGGGCAAATTACCAGAATCGGGAGGAATTTAACTCTGAAGATTCAAGCAGAGCTCGAGGCTTGCTTAAGGAGCAACAAAGACGTCTTCGCCTGGCAACCATCTGAGATTCCGGGGGTAAATCCCAGCGTATGCTGCCATAGGTTGGGAATTTGTCCGGAGTCAACCCCGGTAGCCCAAAGGAAGCAGAAAATCGGTGCAGATAGAAAAAAGGCTTTTGAGGCACATACTGACGAGTTGCTGGAAGCCGGCTTCATACGTGAAGTGCAATACACTACCTGGCTATCGAATGTCGTAATGGTGAAAAAGCCTAATGGCAAGTGGCGGGTGTGTATCGACTACAAAGACCTTAACAAGGTTTGTCTGAAAGATTCTTTCCCCATGCCAAACATAGATCAACTGGTGGATAACTCATCTGGGTTCAAGTTGCTCTCCTTTATGGACGCGTACTCGGGCTATAACCAGATTCCCATGCATAGAGATGATCAGGAGAAAATAGCGTTCATCACAGAAAAGGCCAACTACTGCTATAATGTCATGCCCTTTGGGCTGAAGAACGCGGGGGCCACATACCAAAGAATGATGAACCGAGTGTTCGAAGGCCAGCTGGGAAAAAATGTCGAGGTCTATATCGATGATATGATTGTTAAATCTTCCCAGGCGGGAGATCATGTCCAAGACCTGCAGCAAGGGTTTGACAAACTAAGAAAACATCAGCTACGTCTCAACCCGACAAAATGTGCTTTCGGGGTACCGGCGGAAAAGTTCTTAGGCTTTCTGCTTACCCACAAGGGGATCGAGGCCAACCCGGATAAATGTCAGGCTGTTTTGGACATGCAACCACCGAAGAATAAAAAGGAAGTATATCAGCTAATGGGAAGGTTGGCGTCTCTAACCAGGTTTTTGCCGAGGTCAGCCGAAAATTCTCTCCCATTCTTCAAGTTATTGAAGAAGGAGGCGTCGAGAGAATGGAACACCGAATGTCAGGAAGCTTTTACGAAGATCAAACAATGTTTGCCAACTCTACCGGTTTTGTCCCATCCAAAGCCTGAAGTAAGCTTGTGAAAGTGAAGGAAATCACCAAGATGGGGGTGAATTGGGGATTTAAAAATTCTTTTCAGATCACCCACACAACAGAAGCTAAATGGAGATAGGGAAGAAGAGCTTGACAAATAAGATTTATACTGGTTCGGTCTCAACTCTTGACCTACGTCTAGTCCCCAGACTCTCTGGGTTTTTCTACTATCACTCAAATCAGATACACACTTTGTACTCGAAAGTTATCCTCTCTCTAGGATACACTCCCCCTTACAAGTTGTAATTTGATAACCCAACCACAAAGTCCCACAACTTTGAGATTCTTACAAAGAATGATTTACAGAAATGAACTCTCTCAAAGAGTGAATAAAGATAAGCACTGAAGTACAATGTATCAAAGATACAAATGAGAAATATAAAAAGTAAAAGACTCGGAACTTTGTATGTGTTTTACGTGTGTGTCTTCTCGCTTGCGACTTCAATTCTTCATGTATTTATCTTTGGATTGAAGTTTGTGATATTGAAGATGCATTCAGACTTGGGCCTATTCAAGAATATAGTTGTTGAGTCCATGGTCTGCTGAATATAGCTGTTGAGGACATTGCAGCTTTGATTCTTTGAATCTGTCCGTTGTAGCTTTCAATTTATTGCACCAATTTCAGCATAAGGGGATATCTCCAATTAATATTAAACCGTTAACTCATATCGACGGAAATCTGGATGAATAATAGCTTTAAGCATTGATTGATCATCTTTCCTCTTTAAATGCTCAAATGTTTCCTAAATTAGATCTTAGGTCTTCTGAAATCTCATAGGCAAACTTGTTAAATCTGGTTAGAAATATTGATATGAATCATTTTGAGGTAGTCTCGAGTTTGGGCTTTTGTCGGGAAACAAGTTTGAAATCATTTTGAGAGCCAAAATGGAAAATGGCAAGCTCGAGTCTATTAGTGAGCAGGCTTGAGTTTGACACTATTCATGTCAAAAATAATTTTGATTCCCAAAGTGCAAGCTTGAGCTTAGAGGTGTAAACTTGAGTTTGCTAAGCTCAAAATATGACAATGCTCACTGTCTGACCCAAACTTGAGTTTGCAAAGGCAAGCTCGAGTTTGGTAAAAATATTTGAAAACTTGAATAGCTTCGCATCGGACCTAAGCTTGAGTTTACATCACCAAGCTTGAGTTTACTCTTTGAAGGAAAAACATGAGAACTTTCTGTCTGATGCAAGCTTGAGTTTGAAAGGCCAAACTCGAGTTTACATGTTTTGTAAACTCTTTGAAAAAAGACACTGGAAGAGGTAAGCTTGAGTTTGAGATTTGAGTAATTTGATAAAATCCTCAACTCTTCCTAAACTCGAGCTTCCAGGTGTAAGCTCGAGCTTATGAGTGAACTTGAAAACCTTCAAGCTCAAGTTTGGAAAATGTAAAATAGCTTGGTTTCCTTTCTGTAAGAGGCAAGCTCGAGTTTGGATAGCCAAGCTCGAGTTTGGCACTGACAGAATGTTTTTGAATTGAAATCAATCAAGCTTTACAAATCTTTATCAAAAACATTCTCTCATGTTTACAATTGTTATTAATCATCAAAACACATTGAGAACTAACAGCTTGATCTTGTACTTAGCTGTGGGAGAGGAGGCCGTCAGCGCTGCGTTGGTTAATGAGGGAAAGGAGGGCCAAACTCCGGTGTACTTTGTAAGCCGAGCTTTACAAGGATCCGAATTGAGGTACCAGAAACTAGAGAAAATTGCTTTCACTCTACTCATGGTGGCAAGACGGCTACGCCCATACTTCCAGAGCCATACTGTAGTGGTGCGCACCAATCAATCAATCCGGTAGATTCCCCATAAGCCAGACTTGGCAAGTCGAATGGCCAGCTGGGCTATAGAATTATCCGAATTCAATATAATTTACGATAATTGTAATTTACGCTATAAAGTCACAAGCTTTAGCCGACTTTGTAATGGAGCTAACCCCTGTGGAAAACTCGGGTGAGGACGGCGGCCACAAAGACGGCATAACTTCGAAATTGTGTGTCAATGGATCGTCGAATGAAACAGGAAGCAGGGCAGGAATTATTATCCAGAGTCCAGAAGGAGTCTCCTGGGAGCACTCCCTCCATTTTGATTTCCCAACCTCAAATAACCAGGCAGAGTACGAGGTGCTCATCGCTGGATTACTACAGGCCAAAGAGAGTGAGGCTAAGAGAGTTCACGTATCCACCGATTCCCAATTGGTCGCATCTCAAATAGAGGGCAAGTACCAGGCCAAAGGCCCTTTAATGGTCAAATACCTGGGAAAGGTTAAGCAGTTGATTGCCGACTTTGACAGCGTAACAATGATACATATCCCAAGGGGGGAGAATATCAGGGCAGATGTTCTGTCAAAATTGGCAAGTACCAAGAACCCTGGGAATCACCGCATGGTTGTTCAGTAGAACCTGTTACAACCAAGTTTTGTTATGCTAATCTCATAAGCGAACGACTGGCGGAAGGCAATCGCCGATTACCTGGAAAGAGGAATCCTCCCGGAAGACACTGTGAATGCAAGAAAGATAGTAAGAACGTCAGCTTCATATACTATGATAGATGACGAGTTATATCGGAAAGGCTTTCACTCTCCATGGATGAAATGCCTCGATTCGGCTAAGGCCGACTATGTGCTATCCGAGATCCAGGAGGGAATAAATGGGCACCACATGGGTGCCAGAGCGTTAGCACGGAAGGCTGTGAGGGTCGGATATTTTTGGCCCACTATGGTGGAAGATTCCAAAGAACATGTGCACAGATGTAATAGCTGTCAGAAGCATGCTAACATCATACGCACTCCCCCATCTGAGTTGACAAGTAACTCGACTCCATGGCCGTTTTACAAATGGGGCATGGATCTGCTAGGCCCATTTAAGAGGGCCCCCGGGCAGTTGCGCTGGCTTTATGTGGCTGTGGATTACTCACCAAATGGATAGAGGCAGAACCGTTAATGACAATTACTTCGGCGCGGGTGCAAAAATTTCTTAGTTGAAATGTCATATCCCGGTTCAGAATACTGGCCGAGATAGTGACAGACAACAGGACCCAGTTCACCGATAAGGGTTTCCAGGAAATGGTAGCCGACCTCCATATTAAGCAGCATTTCGCCTCGATTGAGCATCTACAGTCCAATGGGCAAGCCGAAGCGGCCAATAAGGTCATCTTGGACAGGTTGAAAAAGAGAATGGAGGATGCCGAGTCGAACTGGGTGGAGCAATTATATCCTGTCTTGTGGGGACACCAAACCACAATCCAGTCTGCGACGCACAAGACCCCTTTTAGGTTAACCTATGGATGCGAGGAATGATCCCGGTCGAGATCAGTGAACCATCATGGAGGTGAATCAAGGCTCTACATGAAGAGGATGAGAATAACAGGTCAATTGCAGTAGAGTTGGATCTTGTGGATGAAGTCAGAGTAACGACGCACTGCCGAGAGTTGGCTGCCAAGCAACTCATTGCCAATTGGTATAACCAGAAGGTTAGACCCCGGTCTTTTGCCAAGGGAGATCTTGTCCTACGCCGGGCTAACATAGGAAACAAGAACGCCAGCCAGGGTAAGCTCGCTGCAAACTGGGAAGGTCCATACCGGATAACGAAAAATTTGGGCAAAGGGGCTTACGAGCTAGAAACACTGAAGAAGAAAGTCGTAAAGCGGACATGGAATGCAGACAAGCTTAAGACCTATTATAGTTGACAAGTTTTTTGTAATGCTCTATCTGATGTTTTCCTACGGGAAGTAATGTAGCAATGGCTTTGAAGCCAATCTTTTTAATTAATTTCAGATCTAGGAACCCGTTTTCAGAAATCACGTGACCGCACTACAATTGTCAAAGTCAAACATGTAGGAATCTGAGGTTCGTAAACCTGTTTCCAAAAATCATGTCCAAATGAAACATGTAGGATTTTGAGGTATTTAAACCCATTTCCAAAAATCATGTCCAACTCAAACATGTAGGAATCTGAGGTTCGTAAACCCGTTTCCAAAAATCATGTAGACATAAAACATGTAGGATTTTGAGGTATTTAAACTCATTTCCAAAAATCATGTCCAAATTAAACGTGTAGGATTTTGAGGTACTTACACCCATTTCCAAAGACCATGTTCCAAATTCAACATGTAGGAGTCCGAGGTATTCTAACCCGGTTCCAAAGACCATGTTCAAATTTCAACATGTAGGAGTCCGAGGTATTCTAACCTGGTTCCAAAGACCATGTTCAAAATTCAACATGTAAGAGTTCGAGGTATTCTAACCCGGTTCCGAAGACCATGTCCAAAATGGAACATGTAGGAATCTGAGGTATCTTAACCCGGTTCCAAACACCATGTTCCAAATTCAACATGTAGGAGTCCGAGGAATTCTAACCCGGTTCCGAAGACCATGTCCAAAATTGAACATGTAGGAATCCAAGGTATTTTAACCCGATTCCAAAGACCATGTTCCAAATTCAACATGTAGGAGTGCGGGGTATTTAAACCCTTTTCCAAAAATCATGTCCAAAGGAAATGTATAGGAATTTGAGGTATTTAAACCCGCTTCCAAAAATCATGCTTGAGTCAAAGCATAAATGAATCCATGGTGTTAATACTAGGTTTAAGAATTTATGCAAGATATAAGTCACTGATGCGAGTTGTCGAGCTCTCACAAAATAACCAAGTTACCAAATATTTGAAGTATAGCGACAACCTGGATCGTCTCCCAAGGAATTCGCAGTTGGTTTAAATCAATTGGTAAAAACAGTGAATGAAATGGGGGTTTTAAGGTTTAGTTAAAATTAAAGAAAGAACTAAGGATAGAGTGGAAGGATAAATGAAATTAAGTATATTAAAACGATCAACCCGAATTGGGATCCAAAATCTTCCATCATCGGACAAAAATAGAATAACTGACCTTGTGATTGATTCTAGAGAAACCGAAATCTACGTATTAGTCTAGAAGCTCCCTCGACTAGACGATCGCCTAGCATTTATTCGAACACGTGGCGAGCTTGCTATACGAACGTAAAACGCTCTTTATAACCCGGTCCGAACTATGTCCTTGGGATATCAATCTGGATATTAAATCTAACATCCAATCTATTTCTAAATTCGAATCCGATTAAAGTAAACGAAATAAGTCGTTATCGATTAAAACACAAGTCCTCCGGATGACACCATGGAATCCTCAACTCATGGGTCGATCACGAAACTTAGCCAAGCATTGCTATGTAAGATAAAAATGAAGAAATAAGGATATTCATCATGACCACGAAGAACATGAACTAGTTCAACATGAACACGAAGAACACAAAGAACAACTTAAGAAAAATGAAAGTAAATCTCACAAACATAATGAATCCATAAAAGAAAAAGATGAAGAACATAAAATCAACATAAATAATTAAAAGAAAATATTAAAATGCCATACCAAGAAGGAGGCAAGAAATTAAAGACAATACATGAAAATAATAAAGCAAGATATTGCCATACCAAGAAGGAGGCAAGAAATTAAAGACAATACATGAAAATAATAAAGCAAGATATTGCCATACCAAGAAGGAGGCAAGAAATTAAAGACAAGAACTACAAGAAAGAATTTAGAATGGGAGAATTAGAGAGATCTTGGTCTTCTCCAAAGGTGTGTCTTGCTCTTCTCAAAATCCATCTATTTATAGAAATCATGGAAGAACTATTTAGCCATACTTTTTGACTTTTGCACCTCCAAAACCGTGTTCCATCTTGCAAGCTGTATTACACCACACATTCGGTGGAACTGGGCCTTGTTGTCTTCATATGAAATGTGGCCGTTTGTGTCAGCTTTCCAGTCGTTCAAACTGGGCCTCATTTGGAGTTCTGTAGCTCAAGATATGGATCAAACACCGAACGTTGTTCCGGAGCCCAGTTCAGCGCCCCTGTTCCGTATTCCAGGCCCAATTTGGTCCTTTAAACATTTGATTTAGCCTTTGGGCTCTTCATATGGTTTGTAGATCTTCATTTTAGCTTTCTGAAAATATAAATTGTAGAGCCATTGGATCTCTAAAACTTAAGTTATACCCAAAATACCGAACAATGTTCACTACCCAATTGTAGTAAGAATATGACTCAAGTTCAATTTTGAATCCAAACTCAAGATGTGATCAAGATTAATGCAAATAAAGTTTAAAAACTCATTATGAAGTGTAACCACATATTTAACTAATTGGTCTATTAAATCATGACAATGACAGAGTTTTTAACTTCTTTTTGCATTTAAAATAATATGAATTTAAAGATTATCAGTCGCGTATGAAACCATGGTGAAGTAACCAGGTTTTAGAAATCGTGACTGAGGTAAAACGTGTATGAACCCGAGGTAAATAAACCCATGTTTGAAAAGCACGTCCTCATTACACGTGCTAGGATTCTTGGTTGACGAACCAGCCTTCTGTAAACACGTCTACGAAAGGCATGCATGAATTCATGGTTAATTAACCAGTTTTCTAACAGTATGCCTACTTTAAGAATATGAGTGAATTTATGGTGTTCTCACCAATTTTCGAAAATCATGTTCAAGATAAGCGTGGGTGAATTCATGGTGGAGGCACCAGTCTTGAAATGTATGCGAAGTTTATATCGTGAATAAACTCGACGTAAACCAACCCATGTTTGAATATCATGCAACGATTAAGCAACGCAATTGCAAGCACAGGTGGTTAAGCGGAAATTTAGTTGGGCTAACAAAAGTGCATTGAAACAAAGCTGTTGTAGTTGATGAAAAGTCATACAAATAGATATACAAAAATTCAAGCCGGGTTATGACCACGACAACAAAAAGGAGGCCTCAAGAATAAAGGATCCTGAAACAAAGTATGGCTCGAGCTTAGGAAGAAGGGGGTGGAGCTTTTTCTTCTTCCTCTTCATCTTCATCCACGCTAGGAGGAATCAACTGTCCTTTCTTGCCAACATAGGATAGGTAATTCAGGCCGGACATGTTGAGGGTAGTGCCGGGGTTAAGAGCTCGAATCTGCGCCACGGCGTTGTTAAAGGACTCTACGGCCGTATCAGCATATTCAACAAGTTTTGATTTGGCCTGAGTGAGCTCACCTTCCTTTGCCACGAGCAAAGCTTTATAGTGGTTGGCGTCAGATTGCGCCTTTTCTAGAGCTATCATGTCGTTGGAGTGAAGATCCTCTAGACGACGGATATCTAGCTCGGCCCTGGCCAACTTCTCCTCGGCCTTAGACAAGTCGGTCCTAGAGGCCGTCAGCTCTTCTTTCATGGTCTCTTCCTTAGCTTTGAAGGACTGTAATTCCTCTTGCTGTTTGTACCTAATGGCCTGTAGGGACTGGAAATCCTCTTGTAGTTGATGAAAAGTCATACAAATAGATATACAAAAATTCAAGCCAGGTTATGACCACGGCAACAAAAGGGAGGCCTCAAGAATAAAGGATCCTGAAACAAAGTATGGCTCAAGCTTAGGAAGAAGGGGGTGGAGCTTTTTCTTCTTCCTCTTCATCTTCATCCACGCCAGGAGGAATCAACTGTCCTTTCTTGCCAACATAGGATAGATAATTCAGGCCGGACATGTTGAGGGCAGTGCCGGGGTTAAGAGCTCGAATCTGCTCCACAGCGTTGTTAAAGGACTCTACGGCCGGATCAGCATATTCAATAAGTTTTGATTTGGCCTGAGTGAGCTCACCTTCCTTTGCCACGAGCAAAGCTTTATAGTGGGTGGCGTCAGATTGTGCCTTTTCCAGAGCTATCATGTCGTTGTAGTGAAGATCCTCTAAACGACGGATATCTAGCTCGGCCCTGGCCAACTTCTCCTCGGCCTTAAACAAGTCGGTTCTGGAGGCCGTCAGCTCTTCTTTCATGGTCTCTTCCTTAGCTTTGAAGGACTGTAATTCCTCTTGCTGTTTGTACCTAATGGCCTGTAGGGACTGGAAATCCTCTTGTAATTGGGCGTGTATTGCCGCTAGGGCCTTCAGCTCAGCAAAGGCTCGATCCCTATCCTCGGTGATTTTAGTCACCTTGGCGTTTTGTTTTAGGATTGAATTCTCCTTCTTCAGTTGAAATAGTTGAGCGTTAGCCAACAGATATTTCACCTTAAGAATAGCATAAGGTCGGAGTAAGAAGATGGCTCTGTAGCCCTGTATTTCCATCTCGGATAGCTTCTTCTTAGCAGCTTTAGTCAGTCCTGTGGCATCGTAAAAATGGGCGGGAGGGCGTGTTATATCTAATACTTTTGTGTTAGCCCTCACTCCGACAGGACGCCTTCAGAAAGATTAGCTATCGTGATTTGGCCCATTGACGAGGTCAGAGCCGAGGTTGTTTGTACAGGAGAAGATCCGGATGGAGTCGGCGAGCCTTCTATGGCCGGCGCTGTGAAGGGCACTATGCTCCGAGCAATTTGCCCTGTCGCAGTTTGTTTGCCTTTGGCCTTTTTGCGAGCAGCATCTTCTTCGGCATCCTTAGACGCAGAGCATTTTTTAGAGGCGTTCCCTGTTGAGGGACCTTGGGGGTCGTTCGCGGGATGGACTGGAGTCTCCTCGGCATTCCCAAAGCGTGATTTGAATACGTTCATGAACCTCGGCTTACCCATAGCTCGGCCTGTGAAATAACATAAGGATATCAGTACAATAAAATTGAGACGAAGCACAAGTTAGTGAACATATGTGCAATTTCCTACTCGTTGTCGGACGTCGCCAAACCAAGGGTGTGATGATATATTCAGCCGGATCCATAGGATCCTTTAAAGAACCAGCAAGTTTCACAAGTTTTACTTGGGCTTTTTCCTCGTCATCAGAGAAGCTCTTAGGCTCTTAGGCTTTTTCCACGTGGATAACAGGTCTGACCTTATCGAAAATCGTTTGAAATTCAATTCAGCCCGGATTGGAGGGTGGTTTAGTCAAAGACCCAATCCATACTGAAGGGCGGTTTAGTCAAGACCCAATCCGTACTGGAGGGCGGTTAATTTTAACTCAGCCCGGATTGGAGGGCGGTTTAGTCAAAGACCCAATCCGTACTGAAGGGCGGTTTAGTCAAAGGTCAAATCCGTACTCGAGGGCAGTTAATTTTAAGTCAGTCCGGATTGGAGGGCGGCTTCGTCAAGACCCAATCCATACTAAAGGGTGGTTTAGTCAAGACCCAATCAGTACTGGAGGGCGGTTAATTTTAACTCAACCCGGATTGGAGGGCGGTATGCTTTTAGCCTTAGCACGGGTCGGCCGGTATGTCCATAGAGATAGACTGGTTTCAGTTCAATATGTGTATAAATAAGCGAATGGCAAGACAGAAAGATACAATCGAGGTTCAAAAATCATGTCCTGAGATACAGAATGAGAAAATGAGAAAACACCACGGGGTAGAAAATATTTTCCATTAGTAAATGAATCGTTTACATAACATTCTTACAGGAAAATAGATTGAGTTCTTGACTCTTATGGCTTCCAATCTTGCCACTGGAGCATAAGTTTCTTCATAATCAATTCCTTCTTCTTGATTATAGCCTTTCGCAACCAATCTTGCCTTATTACGGACAATGATTGCAGATTCATCTCGTTTGTTCTTGAATACCCATTTAGTGCCAATGACTGGATCGTCTTTAGGCCTAGGTACCAAATCCCAAACTTGATTTCTATCAAATTGGTGTAACTCCTCTTGCATTGCTATCACCCAATCATTGTCTGAAAGAGCTTCATCAATCTTAGAGGGTTCAATCTCTGATATAAAGGTAGAAAAATTCACTTCATTCAAAGTACTATTCCTTGTCCTTACACCTTGATTTACATCACCTATCACTTGGTCCAAAGGATGATTCCTAATGAACCTCCAAGCTCTAGGCTGAGATTGATCGGGGTTTTCCAAAGTATTTTAAGGATCAACCTCGAAAACATTTTTAGGGTTTTCGATAGAGGCAGGAGTAGTTTTCGAAAATAATTGATTTTTGAAAACATTTTCCTCACCATCATCCAAGGATTTATCAGTTTTGGATTCACGGAAGACAACATGCATTGACTCTTCAACAATACGAGTACGAGTATTAAAGACTCTATAAGCTTTACTCCTATTTGAATAACCCAAAAATATACCTTCACCCGCTTTGGGATCGAACTTTCCCAAATTGTCCTACCATTATTGTGGATGAAACATTTACATCTGAAAACATGCAGATGAGCCAAATGGGGTTTTCTTCCTTTGTACAGCTCATTGGGAGTTTTGTTCAACTTCTTCCAGAGATAAGCCCGATTTGAGATGTAGCAAGCCGTACTCATTGCGTCAGCCCAAAATACCTGAGAAGTATTATTCTCATTCAGCATTGCTCTTGCCATCTCGGTGAGGACTCGATTCTTTCTCTCCATAACACCATTTTACTGAGGAGTCCTCGTGGCTGAGAAGTTGTGATCAATACCCATAATGTCACAAAACTCTGCAAAGGCATGATTTTGGAATTCTCCATCATGATTAGTTCCAAATTCCAGAAATAGAGAAACCTTTCTTGTTTTGGACCTTCTATAGAAGCCCTGAATAAGGCTTTTGATTTTAGATTGTCCAATGAGAGAACATCCTTGCTTACGATCAAACACTCCTCAGAATAAAAAATAACTAAGTTACCCTTATCAGTGTTTTGGCTTACACTGAGGAGATTGTGACAAAGTCCTTCAACAAGGTAGACATCTTTGATTTATGGTCCTTCATTGTTTCCAACTTCACCAATACCAAGAATCCTTCCGGATTGGTTTCCATGAAAAGGTCACCTTGCCACCATCCTTGGGCTTGATTGAAGCAAATTTGGATTGATCTCCCGTCATGTGTCTAGAGCATCCACTATCAATGTACCATTTGTTGGATTTCAATGCTCTTAGACAAACCTGCAAAACACAAGAAATCAGGTTTTAGGTACCCATCTTTTCTTGGGTCCTTTGGGGTTAGTTTGTGTCTTAGGAACCTTGTAAGATCCCTTAGGCACCCATTGATAATTTCCTATAAGTTTACTCTTTCTTTCTTTTTTATGAAAATAGGAAGAAGTAGTATGACCTTTACGATTGCAATAATTGCAATGAGCAAAGAGATTTCAAGAGTGACCAGATTTTCTAAAATAGGTCATGTAAGATTTTTCTCCAAATTTCTTTTTGCCCTTCTTTTTATAAAAATCATGTTTATAGCCAATTCCTGATCTATCATTTGTAAATCTTTGCTGTTTCAGAATGACATTCACCATTTCACTACCTTTAGTGAATTTCTCAA
Organism: Acacia melanoxylon; assembly: GCA_019022615.1. Classification (NCBI taxonomy): domain Eukaryota; kingdom Viridiplantae; phylum Streptophyta; class Magnoliopsida; order Fabales; family Fabaceae; genus Acacia; species Acacia melanoxylon. The sequence continues at coordinate 1,342,249 of JAFJYJ010000032.1, forward strand.
GTGCCTTTGTGAGATACACATTCTTTTTCTTTAAATCAGTGCAATCTTCACAAACAGTGTTTTCACAAGAGAAATTTTTGACTTGCTATTCAAGAGTCATGTTCTTCTTTTTCAAAGGAATATATTTTTTAACAATCTTTTCAAATTCTGATTGTACAATAATATACTCAGCAAACAATTCATCATATGAGGGTTGTGAATCATATACCTCATCAATGTTTTCAGATTGCACTTCTTCTTGAGCTACAAGACATATGTCGGCTTTATCCTCTTCTTCAGATTCATCTTCATCGGATGAGCTGTCTCCCCATATTGCTGAGACATAGGCTTTCTTCTTGAAATTATTGAATTTCTTCTTTTCTTTGTCTTTGTTCTTCAGCTGGGGGCGTTCTGACTTGATGTGACCAGGCTTTTCTCATTTGTAGCAGATGATTGACTTCTTTGCCTCAGTGCTGGAGCTACCCTTACGAAAAAAATTTGTATCCTTGGTCCTTCTTGTAGAATCTTCTGAATCTCCAAACCATAATCCCTAGCTCACCATCTCTTCTTCTTCATCATCATTATCTGATTCCTTAGTTTCTTTGACAGCCTTGAGAGCTATGCCTTTGCTCTTGCCATTGATCTCATCAAATCCCTTTCTGAACTTGATCTTGCCTTCATACTTAGATAGGCTGCCAAATAAAGCTGCCACAGATGCCATTGATTCACCACGAGATTCTTCAATAGCAGTGACTTTAGCTTCCCATTCCTTGCTTAGAATGTTCAAGATTTTCTTACTTGAACTGGTTGTTCATAAACTTTTGCCAAAGCAGCGAGTTGGTTGATCAGATGAGTGAATCTTAGCTGCAATTCACCTATGGATTCCTCAGACTTCATACGAAGAAGATCGTACTCTGTCATAAGGGTATTGATTCTATTCTCCTTGATTCCAGTAATTCCTTCAGGAGCTATCTCCAAGGCATCCCACATAGCCTTAACAGAAGTTAAAGTGCATATTCGAAAATATTCACTTTGACTTAAGGCACTCTGAAGCATAAGGATAGCTTTACTGTTGAAGGTGACCAATTTCTTGTCATTCTCATCATATTCCTCTTCGAGCTTTGAAGTTCTAACTCCATCTTCAGTAGTTGAAGGAACATAATCTCTTCTCTCGAACACTCTCCAAAGACCATATTTAGAAGCCAATACAAAGACTTTGAATTTGGCTTTCCAGAAAGAATAGTGCTCTCCATTGAATCCCGGTGGTCGGTTGATCGAAGCTCCATCAGGTAGAATATCGTTCATATTGATCCTTCTCGAGATGTTAAGCTCTTTAGAGAAGACCTTGCTCTTATACCGAATGAAAGAGGAGCAAATCATCAAGAGGGGGTGAATTGGGGATTTAAAAAAATCCTTTCAAAGAACTCTGCTTTTAGATATTAAAACAGAGTAGAACAGAGCAGTAGGAGAAAGAGCAAAACACAAGGAATTTATACCGGTTCGGTCTAACCTCTTGACCTACGTCCAGTCCCCAGCACTCGAGGATTTTCACTATCACTTATAATCAATTACACACTCTATACTCAGGATGATCCTCTCACTAAGACTCACTCCGCCTTACAAGTTGTTGAAAGTGGAGCTTAATCACCAAGAGGGGGTAAATTGGGGATTTTAAAAAATTCTTTCGAGATTGCTCTATTTTCGAACACTAAAACAGAGCTGGACAGAAGATAGGGAAGAATGGCAAAACACAAGAGAGTTATACTGGTTCGGTCCAACTTCTTGACCTACGTCCAGTCCTCAAACACTCTGGGATTTCACTATCACGATTGATTACACACTCTGCAACTCAAGAGTAATTCTCTCACTAGAACTTACTCCCCCTTACAAGTTGCAATCAATATCCCAATCTCCAAGTCCCCAGACTTGAGATTCTTCACAATAAATGATTTACAATCAGTGAACTCTCTCTAAGAGTAGATAATGATAAACACTGAAGCTTAATGTATCAGAAGATACTTTACAAGTGAAAACTGAAAGAGTGGTTGTAAAAATTGATTGTGATTCGTTTTCAGTAGGTGTGTTAGTTGAGAAAACTTGAATGCTGCTCTATTTATTCTAAGAGAGCATTAAAGATCCGTTGCTAACTCCATTATGACTGTTGGTGCACTAATCTAGCTGTTGGAGGCACTTTGGTGTCTTCTCTCTTTACTCTTTAGTTAATTCTTTTTGTCCAGAGGATTAGTGTTGACTTTCCTTATAATAGATCCGTTGGAAGGGCAGCTACTGCTTAGGGAAAGCATACATTAATCCCTTTGAAATGTGTAGAGAATGATGGTACAAAAGGATGCAAGTTTCTGGAATTTACATTTAATGTTATGACATTGCTTTTTGCTTTTGTTCAAATCTTCATTTAATGTCCTATAAACAATCTGAAATTCACTAACAAACTCATTAAACATAGTTAAGAATAGTAGTGAATATAGAGGAGAAATATTGAGATCAAACAAGAAGATTTCACAAATTCGTCAAATTTAATTTTCAAACTATACGACCTATACTCGAGTATGTTCTTCAATACTCGAGTTTAGCACTGTGCACTTATGTAAATACTTGAGTATCCAAGATGATACTCGAGTATTCCTCTTCCAGAGAGGAATGTCATGATTTGAGCTTTGGACTATATCTTTGAAATAGGAGCAATACTCGAGTATGCAAATCCATACTCGAGTTTTGAACTTTTGATATGAAAATCAGTTTAAGTCCAAAACCTCAATACTAGAGTTTTCAAATCATTGGAAAAAGAGCAAAGCTCGTATGCCCGATACTCGAGTTTCCAACTCAATACTCGAGTATTCGGATATTTTGAAAACCTTTGAAAATTCACTGACAAGTCAATACTTGAGTTTTCAAACAATGTATAAAACTTGAAAAATTTCTGTCAGTCAGATACTCGAGTGTTCAAACCCATACTCGAGTATTCAGAGAATTTGAAAACTTTGAAAAATCTTTGTCAAGTCAATACTTGAGTTTTCAAATCAATACTTGAGTTTTCAAAGACATGTGTAAAGTTTGAAAACTTTTTGTTAATCCCATACTCGAGTATTCAAACTCATACTCGAGTTTCCACATGTTGAAAACTTTAGTGACTCTCTGTATCATCAATACTTGAGTATCCAAATGGATACTTGAGTTTTGAAAACTTTAGCCAATATTGAAATAGTCTCTATATGATGCATACTTGAGTATTCAAACCAATACTCGAGTTTGGCTCAAGGTGAAAAACTTGGAGTGCTCTCTGTAAGTCTAATACTTGAGTTTCCAAATGGAAACTTGAGTATTGCTTTGTTTAAGAAAATTGAGCTACTCTCTGTCAAGTCAATACTCAAGTATTGAGACCAACACTCGAGTTTGCCTTTGACAGTAAGTTTTTCAACTTACCAAAGACAAACTTCAACTTCTGTTTACAATTGTCAGTTATCATCAAAACACATAGAGAACTAACATTCTCCCCCTTTTTTATGATGACAACACTTGTAAACCAAAGTTCCAAGAGTTTGAGAGGATTTTCATTTTGAAATCAAATGACAGTATTTTAAACTTCAAGATTTTGACAGAAACAACATTTTAGAATACTTGGTCATTTTGAAAATTGGTTTTGCACATTTAGAGAATTTACAGCATTGTAATATATAGATATATACCAGAGATAAGCAACAGAAGCCAGTAAACATGTAAATTCACAAAATGCATTCATTCATTAATACTTGAATAGATAAATTCAAACAAAACATTCTAATAGAAATGCAAATGCACAAAGTTACAACCCAAACTCTAAGTTCTACTCTTGGCCTTTCTCTCCCCCTTTGTCATCTTCAAAAGGGAATGGAGCTGAGATGGAAGGTTCTTGGAGAGGGTCGATGATTGGAGTGGGAGGAGGTGAGTGTGGTAGAACCTCAGTAGATGGGGTAATGGGAGATGGAGAGGCTAGAATTTCAGTGGTAGGAGTGGAGGCAGGCATAGGTGATGAAGTAGGAATTTGAGGGCTAGTGAAAGTGAAGGAAGGTGATGAAGAGGAAGGTTTAGAATCTGGCTTCATAGCAGGACCTGCAGAGGGACCAGTACCAGAAGAGAGGCCAAGATGCTTCAAAATTTTATCGACCTTATCACTAAGGAGCACATTGCCGACCATGAGTGTGGACAATTTGGCATCATGTGGCCAGTGAGATCATCAACCGTCTCATGGTTGCCTCTGGTGACCTCATGCACTAGCTTCCCAACCTCAAACTCTATCCTTATTGACATAGCAGCTATGGCAGCATTCACAATGCTCTTCACTCGAGCATCAAAATCAGAAGGTAGAGATGACTGTGGAGCTGGAGTAGATTGAGTTTCCTGTGCTCTTGCCTGTGAGGCTCTTGCTTGTGATCTTGAAGGAGCCTGAGATTGACCAGAATCTTCAGCCTTAAAGCTAATCCTCATGAGATTGAGTTGAGCCTTGCCAAAGAATGGAGGATTCTTCAAGGACTCAGCAGAACCAACATACCATATCTTGTGGTAGAATAGGATAACAGAAATCAAAGATAGGAATGGTATGTTGGAAGGTTTTTTGGATGAAAATCAGAATCGGATCATCTCCAGGAAAATCCAATGGCCAAGATTCATAGGATTCTTCTTCACAAAAGAAGTGAAGACATGATAATCTCTCTGGGCGAAATGTGTGAAACTCCCTCCCTTCTGGATGAAGTTCCTGGAATAGATATACCAGAGAACTCGATTTATAGGAGACATTGTTCCTGGTTTGAAAGATAGCAACTTCTGTTGGTTTTCAGGAAATGGCTCATTTGGTCTAAGGGTTGAGAAAATCTCTTGGTTGCTATAGTTAGGTGAGGAAACAGGAGGAGGGTTGTCAATTTTTAGGATAGTGTTAAGGATTGAGGCAGATAAGGTGAATTTGACACCCTTGACTATGGTTGTTACTCTTTCCTCAACCAACTCACCATCAGCATTGAGGACATTGTCAGATTTCATATTGAAATAAAACAGCCTAACTAGGTTGGGAGTATAGGGTGCAGAGATAGATACGAAATTATCATAAGGTGCAAGCCAGGGAGATAGGTCAACATTACAATCCTGTTGAAGCTGAACCATAGTTCAACAAATAATAATAATGGGAATTCAATTTGCTAGTTTAGTAAAAAAAAAAAAAAAAAAAAAAAAGCCCAAAAAGACTCTTTGAGCTAGCTTGAATTAGTTTGATTAAACACTTTCACACCGTACAAAGTTTAACCCCTCTAACCGAAACTCAATACAAAACACTAGCAATTGCAATCAAAGTCTCTCAAAATACCAAACCTCAAACACCGCTGAGTCTAGTGCATTAATCAATGACTATTTCTTGATCTAGAAAATAATCACTTCTTAAAACACTATTAGAAACCACTTTGTATGCAATTTATGAAATCACTAAGTTTTCTAAAATACCAAACCTCATCAACTGATAAGTCTATCACTAAAAGAGAGGAACTCCTACTCTTAAGATGCTATTGAACCCTCTTAGTGTGTGATTATGAATTAATTAATGCAATTGGTTCAAATGCAATCAAAAATCAACTCAATATCCAAACAATACCATGCAAGATGATAGAGAATTACAATGAAACATACATGTAACCACATATATTGACGAGCACAATGTTTGACATAAACTAATACAAATCACAAATTTTTCAAACAAAGATTAATTAAAAAAATATTAGTCTTAACTATAAATTATAACTCCTAAAACCAAGGAAATCATAAATATATAGTCAATCTAATGAATTAAAACTAGAAATCCCCTTTGTAGTAGCTGGAATTCATGCCATAGCTCTACCTTCAAGAGTTGAGAAATTTAACTACTCATGGAAATAGCTTCAAGAAACAAAGCCATCTTCAAATTCGAACATCTGCACAAGGAAATCACCACTTTAACATAAGATTGAAAATGAGAATGAGAGATTGGTGGTGACAGTGGAGCTGAAATAAAAGAAAATGACGAGATGGGTTAATGGGGTGAAGCTCGCCTACGGTGAGTGAAGGTGTAGGTGGTGAAGGCGTGAAGATGAAGATGCTGGTGAAGGTGGAGGTCGAATCTCCCTGTTCTGGTTTTTCTCGCAGTTGTCTCTGGTGGTGAGGGAGAGAGATGAAGGTGGATGATGACAGTGGAGGTCGCCGGCATTAATGGAGGATGGGATGTGCCGGGGACCTTGGGGGAGTGTGTGAGGTCGAAGGAAGCTGATGGATGACAAAGGTGAGGTCCAGGTTTTGACTAAAAACTCCTATAATAAGAGCTGGTTTCACTGTAAAAAAGGTTGTCACTTTCGGTGCACCAAACAGGCATATTTTAATTTTGTGGTACTAACTGTCATTTTTGAAATTCAAGTACAAAACTGTCATTTCTATAATTAATCCAATTTTTCAAGCACCTAGAACTTAAACAATTAAGCCAATATCAAATCCTCCCAAAAACCAATGATTAAGTGAAGACAATAATTATAACAATTTTGCCTTTTATAGTTCTAATTTAATGTATTTATTTTTAATTCTCATTTATTTTAAGAAATGCATTTTAAACTTAATAATTAGGACAAAATTCTTAAATAAAGTGTGAAAAAATATAATAAAATAGGGATTTGTGATGCACCTCCTTCAATTCATCACCATGCACCTTCCACGTGAGAAATTGTCAGACCATCACCATCTCCCTTCTTCACAGTCGACCTCCACCTATTCTCCATCTATTTCACTAGTGCAAAAATTGCTTTTTTGACTGCGTGAAAATGGCAGGAGGCCTTAAAGGGCTGGGTAGTGACTATTGATCCTACTGTGGAGCAGGGCGTAGAGTAGCTAGAGGACGAGGAGTGGTGACCTCTATAAAGACTCTAGCTACTCTACACGCTATACTTGACGACGGTGGCTCCATACGGCAAAACTAGTATAGTACTGGGTAGCCGAACCGAAGAGGACACTTATACTTATTTAGAAAGCTAAGGAAAAGCGTTACCTCTTTTGGCTCGGTACTCAGCGCTTTCCTGCTTTTTCGAATGGGTGAAAATGGCGGCTTTTTAGACTAATTTTGAATCAGGTCTTGATACAGTCAGAAAAAATTTGTTGCTTTTTAGACCAGTTGAGCAACCGGTCTTAGAAATCATTTTTTAGATCGGTTGCGAAAAAAGATCTTTAGATTTGACTTGGCTTATATCACATCTAAACTGTTTTACTTTTTAGAACGATTGCGAAAAAAAGATCAAGTCTAAAGATATGGTTTATATCAAGTCTAAAGTGTGTTACCTTTTAAACCGGTTATTTCGAAAACACATCTTAAAAATGATGTTTAGATATCATATTTTATAAAACCGGTCTGAAAAGGATAAATTTTTAGACCCCATATTTTATACATAATGTCTTAATACTTTTTAGACATAATATTTTTAACATCCGATTTAAACTTTATCGTGTTTTTTTCACATATCCACCCTATTTCTTCCTCTTACCCACCATCCAAGCTATGACCTAAATGACAGTTTAAGCTACAAGCTCTCAACAACTCAATATGAGTTACAAATTGAATTATTGAAAATGAATATAATGCCAACAATATTTCAATTCAAGTGGGAACAAAATCTAAAAAACTTCTATTCATCAGTCATCAAAGAAATTTTCATAGCCAAGGAATCATCACAGACGACAACATTTCACAGTCTTCAAATGATGAATACATACATGATGAAATACACAACATTTGCAGATGAAATCAATATCTTCTTCTGGAAAGGGATCAATAAGATCAAACATCTATAACATCAAAGCCAAACAAATCATTAACTTGCTAACTTGAAAAAAATAAAAATATAGTACAAAATTTTTGAAATATACAATTACCTCTTGAGTAAATTCAGTCAGGCCTAAGGTGATAATGTTATATATATGTCTCAACACATAAAAGCCACATAAGTTGCACCATGGTGGTTGCTTACGGCTCTAAAAAAGAACATCACATCATTACAACTGTATAAAATATACTCCTTCCGGTCCTAATTATAGGAACATTTTTGTAGTGCAAATTACACTATAAAAGTGTTCCTATAATTAAGACCGAAGGTAGTAGCTTATTAAACAAGTTCATAAAGTAAACAAATATGTACAAACATTTGGTGTGATCCATTTAGAAATTTTTACCTCATGCACATGCTTACCACCGGCAGTGTGTCAGTATGTCCTCATGGCCCTATCATCAAAATCACAAAGCTTAATTATTTTCCATAAATTCCATAAACCTCTAACAATGGGTAATGCAAGAAAAGTTATGATTTTCTCTTTTTTATTCAAATGATATTTCTGGTTCACTACTTTATTTAGTTTTAAGATAACTTATGGGTTCATGGTCTTCTTCAATTCATTCCTTGGTTTGTAGTGAATGGAGCATAAGAAGATGAAGGTATAACTCTTCTTGCGTAAAAAAACCAACTGGCAATGATCACTGGAAAAAAGGGATGACTATTAATCTAATTTTTCAAGCAGTATATATATTATGAAATATAACTTTGCTTCTTACTCATGCACATATGGTGCCAAGAAACACCCAATTTTGGTTTCACTAAGCCTCTCTGATAAGTATGTGAGTTTGATATAGTAGTACTTGAAGGTGGAATATCACCTAGAGGGGGGGTGAATAGGGGATTTCAAAAATTCTTTTTGATTCACCCACACAACAGATATTAACCAAGGTAAAGTAGAGATAGAGAAGAAGAGCTTGACAGAGGATTTATCTTGGTTCGGTCCAACTCATTGACCTACATCCGCACCCGACTCTCCGGGATTTTCTACTATCACTCAAGAACAATTACACACTCGTAACTTAGGATGATCCTTTCTCCCTAGGACTCACTCCCCCTTACAAGTCTGTAATTGTATACAATCGATACACACTCGTACTCGAAAGTTATCCTCTCCTAGGATACACTCCCCTTACAAGTTGTACTCGATTATCCCAATCTCCAAGTCCCACGACTTGAGATTCTTACAATAAATGATATACACGAAAATGAACTCTCTCCAAGAGTAGATATTGATAAACACCGAAGCTCAATAATATCGAAGATATATACGAATATAGATTGATCACTTTGAATGCTTTGTCCGTGTATGTCTATTCTCGTCCGCCATTGAAGAATTCAAACCTTCGGGTATTTATACGGTTGAAGATTGAGGACCGTTGGAGGATTTTGAATCTGCCCGTTTGAATGTTTGAATATGTCCGTTGAAGATGTTTAAGCATATGCACTCCTAGCCATGATTGATTGTCTTCTTGGTGGAGTCACTTTACAGATTGTCATTCGTGTGGTCCCGATCGGAGGATGGCTTAAAATAATATTCGATGCTTTTGACGTTATGGGCATCCTTCATCTTGTCGCTCTGTTCCTTGTAAGTTTCGGTGCTTCACGGTTCATCAAGATTCAAACAACGATTGATCATCCGAAACTTGCTAACAAACATGATTAATAGCATTTAGAAGTATAGCAAGTAGAAATCGAGTTGATAATATTGATTTATGAATTTGGACGTTGTCGTTACCGAGTTCTTCGAAAATGCGAGATGAAGTTCTGAAATAATGACTCGAGGTAGCTATTATCTTGGCTCGAGGTAATCGATTGGTAATATTCAAACAAAAGAATCCAGATGAGAAAATCACTCGAGGTGTCACTTAGGCCGACTCAAGGCAAGTGAACTCGAGGCGTCATTCCCGTTACCTCGAGGTGCATCGTGATAGCAGAGAAGCATAAGAATGAACCCGCCGGAGGTAATTATAGACGACTCGAGGTTCCCGACTCGAGGCGGCATACCCGTGAACTCGAGGTGAATCATCGTCAAAGGTTGGCGAGTGTTGCACATCCAAATTACCCGGAGGTAAGCATTCCCGCCTCGGAGGTAAAAAGTGCTCTCCATTGTTCTAACTCTCGGGTTGGCAATTGCCTCGAGGTGAACTCTCCTCGCCCGGAGGTAAAAAGTGCTCTCCATTGTTCTAACTCTCGTGGCAGACTCAAGGTAAACCTTTCGCCCGGAGGTAAAAAGCCTTCTCAATTCTTCTAACTCTCTCGTTTGCATTCGACTCGAGGTGGATGTGTTGTCTCGAGGTGCAAACGTCAATTTCAGTGCTTTCCGACTTGAACTTGATTTGAGAAGGCACTCATAAAAATTGGTTTCTTCCAAATTCTATGAAACCCTTGTTGTGTCTAGAATCATATGGAATTGGTTTCATTTCATTTGGTTGTGTAGAAACAGAAAACCGAAGCTATGCTGATTTGATTCCAGAATCACGGGTGTCCACTTTCGAGGGCCATATCTCCTTGTTCAGAACTCCGTTTTGGGTGGTTAAACTCTTTATGGAAAGCTATGTGAATATACTTTCATATGCCACCAATTCCAGCTCAATCCGATTTGTAGTTTGTGAGCTATACTCAAAACACTGAAGCTTGGTCTGGAATGTGACGGTGATTGATGTTCCAACTTTCCAGACTCATATCTCTCTCATCTGAACTCCTTTGGACTTGGATTATATATCAAAATAACGCATTTGGAGTCTAGTTTCATATGCCACTGGTTTCACGTCAATCTGATTCCTTGTTTGGGAGATATCATCGAATTACCAGAGGTCGCCAGAGCTGCACGTGAAACAGAGTGTCTTGAAGGCTCTTTGACTCGAGGTAAGTGAATTCTTGCCTCGAGGTTGCTAACTCGAGGTGACGATGCCCCGCCTCAAGGTAAATCAACTCGAAGCCAAAAACACTGTAGCAAACACTTTAACTCGAGGTGGTGATGATCCTGACTCGAGGCAACTTGTCCCATGTGTCCAAAACACTTTAGAAACACCTCTAACTCGAGGCTAGACCCTTTGGCTCGAGGTAATTCATCCCACAACTTGATTTTGCTTATTTCAACTCCGATTTGGGCCGTTCCAACTTCTCGTATCATCGTGGGGACTTCTAGAATCAATCTAGGAACTTGAATAATGATATTCTCATTATATTGCAAGTTCTTCTTTCTTTCTTCTCTTCTCTTGATTATTCTCCATCATTAAACTTCACATCTACATTAAATATAAGAATTAGTCAAAGTATAATGTAAATGTAGTGTGCAACCTTTTTGCTCTTAAGAATGACATCTATATAAGACATCATCAAAACTAATCAAAACCAACATTCTCCCCTTTTTTGATGATGGCAAATACCTTAAGAAAAATATGGATGAATATGAAAATAGATTAGACCAACATATTTTTCTTGTCATTCTCTCCCCCTTATTTGTCATTAGCAAAAAGTTGAAGAAAAGAAGAAATGCTTAGAGAGACAAATATGAAACCAGATTATAAAGAATCAAGAAACCGATTTTCTCTCCCGATTGAAATTGTTTTCATTCTAAATATGAAGCAATTTGGAATGGTTTTATGAAAACAAATTTGAAAGAGTTTGAAGAGGTTTTCAAAACACCTTTCACAATTAAGACATATAGATACCAAATATGAGCAAAATTTCTACTGAATATAAAAGGATAGAGATTAGAAATGCTCATGTATATTTGAGATGATGGATGATCGATGAAGTCCATTTGCTTGTTGTATGCGTTTCGGTTGAATCCCTGTAATCTGAGATGAAGTAGTGGTAGACTCTCTGCCTTTATGGAACATATCTCAGCTTCAACCATCAAAGCATCTTTCCTTAATTTAATTGTTTCTTCTTGTAGTATATTAAGGAAAGTTGAACTTACGACAAAATCTCTTGCTACAAATTGAAAACTTTCTTTGCAAAAGAGATTTGTTAGTATAACCAATATCAAAATATTCCTTTCTAAATGATATTTTCACAAGAAGATAATGAAAGGAAAATATGATATTAACTCATCATCAAAACTAATAAAACACAGTGAATGCATATGAGTTTGCTTAAAAGGGTTTTCTTCAAATAAAGGAGATGCGCTTTTGAAATATAAAACACATATGAATGTGAAGCTCCCCCTTAATGAATGCATGATTAAAACAATGAAGTTCCCTTTTAAAGATACCAAATAATAATGTGACACCAAATGTTATGAGGTTTGGAAAAATCTTTGCTCACAACATGGTATCTGAATTTTCAAGAAGAAATCATTTATGCTTTTTGTTTATGATGATAAATATGATTAAGGCATAAGGGTCATTTTGAAAATGAGTGTTCTTAGGCTAAACTTCAAGAGATAGAATCGAATGAATAAAATCAAATTAGCCTAGCATGATTATGATATACAATACGCATATTGTTTCATAATACAATACCTCACTCAAGTAATATTGTAATCACTTGAGTCATATTCCTCTGTAATCCATAGATGCATCGTTTGTGGCTAGCTGATGATGTGATCAATACTTAGACTTTCCAAAAATAGATGCATAAGGACTTGAAGCTTTGGTTGATCAATTCACAGAGTTGCCTAATCTTTTCATTCACAAAAGTGACGAACTTCAATATTGTTTGTGGTAAGATCAGTGTAGGATTGTTGAAGTTCCTTTCCCAGATAGCTCGATTAGTTACTCATGTGATGTCCATGACTTTATAGCCATTTCTTGTTGTTCTCAGGAGAGGACCTCACAGGCTTATCTTCCTCTATTTATCCTTATTTTCCATAGCAGGAATAGAGATCCTGCAAAACAAATATATGCTCTTTGGTACTCAATGTTTCTTGAGTCCATACTAGATTAGACATGACAACTCTTAAGCTCTTATATAATTTAACAATATGATATTGGAGCAAAGAGTATAACAATCAAGGATCAAAAACATAATTTTACCCAATCAAATAAGTTCGAGCCAATGAATCAAAAGGGGTAATAACTAAATTATACCAATAATGTTATTTCTCAATGACAGTTTGTAAATATACTTTATGCAGAAATGATGTCATTGACAAAATACATGTAAGTTTGAGCAAAGAAAATCTTATCCATAAAGATAAGCATTTATCAATTCTTAGTTTATGAATGAGCTCGGATTTTTCAAGAATGATAATGAAATATACAAAGTGTTTCAAATCTTGAATGTTCTTTCAAAATATGATAATGCATTATGAAATCAAAATTTTCATGAATGAAAGATTCATTTTTGAAACATGCTTGAAATTGATGCTCATTCTAAACATGGATGAAGTCAATAGGTTTAATGAATATATCAAGTATGCTTGAGTTTTGTAGAACACATCAAATATTGAAGTTTAACAAGTAGAGGAGTTTTCCCATGAGCAAAGATCATATGGATGATGCATTAGCAAGACATGCTAGCACAATAGAGATACGTATGCATAATGACCTTGCTATGACGAAGAGATAATCTTGCCTCTTAGAATTGAACATAGAAATGTATGAATAGTCAAGGCAGATATAGTTACTCAAAATATGGATGAAGACAAAGTTAATTGTATTTGAGTAACAGAATGACTACTAGGATTCATGGATAATGTAGCACATATTCATTAGCCCAAATGACTAGAGTTTCAAAATATTATCCTAGTAAGTTATTCCACTAAAAGTTAATGCATCAACATTAAATGCACTAATGAACATAAAGCTTGGAATAACTTGATCAACAAGAATTTATGCAGTAGGCATAACACTCACAAATTGAATTCTTATGAGAGATAAACTTGAAACTCATAGATGATCAACTTGTTAGATATGAGGTCTAACTAGTTAGAGAATAAGGAATAAGGAATTCAAGTATCGCATTAAATACGATGATCAATATGTGAATGACAGAGAAAATCAACTTGACAAATTTGAAGCATATCCGACATTCAATATACAATATTAACTTCCAATTTTGAAACATCATTTGAATGCAATTAAAGTATGGATATGTTTTCAAATCATATGTATGCATTTTCACAAAACAAAGTGAATTGAAACAGATTTTAGAATTGTGCACTTCAAAAACATAAACTCAGAAAGTTATGCACAAATTCATTTACGGTCCATTTAGCAATCCAAAAACATTTTGAAAAAAAAAACATAAAAGATTGATTGCTAATGGAATGCAATGATGGACAAGTATTCATTACCCAAAAATGATATGCAATCATAGTATGGGGTAAGAAATAGATATCACCATAATTCCTCTTGTCCTTGTAGTAGCTTGCTTGATTGAGGTAGATTGATGTAGATGTCTTCCTTTTCGACGATCATCATCAAGCATTGCTTGTTCAGCTTTCTCAAGACTTGGATCATTTCTCTATGTTACATTCTTGAGAAGCTTTCTCTGATCCTACAAAGCCATATAAATCTTTTTCTTTCTTGGTATCCAACCTTACTTGGATCCAATCATCTTAGCTTGTAGAATCCAAAATTCACATGCTCTTACGAATATGAAGAGGAAATTGAGCATAATGAATTAACCTTGGCTTTATGCATAAAATAGATATTTTCTTTTCAATTCAACATGTATGCATAAAGAACTAAGTTATTGAACATTGCAATCTCCTTATAAACTTAATAAACTTATTACGTGGATTTTTAAGGGATGTGAAAAAGCAATTTCAGAATAATTTGCAATGCTCATTCCTAAGACTACAAGATATAAAACCTCAATGAATATTTCAGAAAGTAGCATAGGAGGTTTTACCTTTGCATACCTTAGCCTTAGGTACTTGGAGGATCGACTTTGCTTACCCACCTGCATCTTCTTCATATGTCTTTCCATGGGTGTCGTAAAGTTCTCTCAAAGGGTATAGACTTCAAGTGTCTTGTTTGATACTTGAGAGAATTTCCTTTTCTTGTTTTGCTCAAGATAGTTGTATGGTGTTCGTGGTAGTTTGTTCTTGAGGTGGAACATACTCCTCTTGCTTTTGTCCATTGCTTCTTTTGATTTGAGGATAAAGTTGCAGCAATGGCTTCTCCACGAAGTTCTCCTAAGCGATGTAAATCTCGTTTTCGGTTCATGAGAAACTCTTCGACTCTTATTCTTCCCCGTACGTCTAGGTCCATTCTTTTCGTAATCAATCTGCACACATAAAGCACTAGGTGGACATCTTGGTACCCATTTATACTTGGGTCCTTTAGGGTTAGTTCGAGCCTTAGGGGAAGCATAAGTTCCCTTTGGTAGCCATTGATAATTACCAACGGGTTTATCCCTTCTTTCCTTTTTATGAAAACAAGATGATGTGCTATGACCCTTTCGGTTACAATAATTACAATGAGCAAATGGATTTGAAGTATGAACAGATTTACGAAAATAGTTCAAATAAGATTTTCCTCCCATCTTCTTTTTTCCTTTTCTTTTATCAAGAATAGGATTGTAACCAATGCCCGATCGATCATTTGTAAATCTTTGAGCTTTCAAGATTACATTGAGCATTTCACTACCGTTAGTGAACTTCTCAAGTGTTTTGGTAAGATAAACATTTTTCGTTTCAAGAACGGGGCATGTTTTACAAATCATGTTTTCGCAAGATGGAGAAATATCTTTAGCTTGTTTTTCAAGCAGTTTGATTTTCTTCTTTGAGATAATGAGTTCTTTCACAATTTTACTATATTCAGAATGTAATTCATTATACTCAGAAAGCAGTTCATCATAGGTAGGTTCAGAATCAAATACCTCATCATCGTTTTCATATTGCTCTTCTCCCTCAGCAATTAAGCACATGTTTGCAACTTCCTTTGCCTCACTTGCTTCATCTGAGGAGTTATCTCCACTTATAGTTGACACGTATGTCATTTCCAAAGCTTTCCACATCTCCTTAGCAGTAGATATATTGTAGATGCGGAAATACTCCTTCTGACTAAGAGCACTGAGCATCGAATTGCTCTCTTTGTTAAGAGTTATTTTCCTTCGTCGTCTTTGTTGAACTCATCTTTTGTCTTCGTAACTTTAGTTCTGCCTTCTTCTCTTGTGGGAACATAATCCCCATTCTCTATTACTTCCCGTGAGACCATACTCCGTGGCTAACACAAACGCTTTGAACTTTTCTTTCCGAAAGAATAGTGTTCACCGTTGAAGCCAGTGGTCGGTTGATTGAGGCACCGTCAGGTAATATTCCTTCCATGATCTATCTCGGGATGTTAAGCCCAATTGAGAAACCAGGCTTTGATACCAAATGAAGGTGGAATATCACCTAGAGGGGGGGTGAATAGGGGATTTCAAAAATTCTTTTGATTCACCCACACACAATGAGATATTAACCAAGGTAAAGTAGAGATAGAGAAGAAGAGCTTGACACAGAGGATTTATACTGGTTCGGTCCAACTCATTGACCTACATCCAGTACCCAGACTCTCTGGGATTTTCTACTATCACTCAAGAACAATTACACACTCTGTAACTTAGGATGATCCTTTCTCCCTAGGACTCACTCCCCCTTACAAGTCAATTGTATACAATCGATACACACTCGTACTCGAAAGTTATCCTCTCCCTAGGATACACTCCCCCTTACAAGTTGTACTCTGATTATCCCAATCTCCAAGTCCCACGACTTGAGATTCTTACAATGAATGATATACACGAAAATGAACTCTCTCCAAGAGTAGATATTGATAAACACTGAAGCTCAATAATATCTGAAGATATATACGTAATATAGATTGATCACTTTGAATGCTTTGTCTCGTGTATGTCTATTCTGTCCGCCATTGAAGAATTCAAACCTTCGGGTATTTATACTGGTTGAAGATTGAGGACCGTTGGAGGATTTTGAATCTGCCCGTTTGAATGTTTGAATATGTCCGTTGAAGATGTTTAAGCATATGCACTCCTAGCCATGATTGATTGTCTTCTTGGTGGAGTCACTTTCTGATTGTCATTCGTGTGGTCCCGATCGGAGGATGGCTTAAAATAATATTCGAGATGCTTTTGACGTTATGGGCATCCTTCATCTTGTCGGCTCTGTTCCTTGTAAGTTTCGGTGCTTCACGGTTCATCAAGATTCAAACAACGATTGATCATCTGAAACTTGCTAACAAACATGATTAATAGCATTTAGAAGTATAGCAAGTAGAAATCAGTTGATAATATTGATTTATGAATTTGGACGTTGCTGCTACTGAGTTCTTCGAAAATGCAGAGATGAAGTTCTGAAATAATGACTCGAGGTAGCTATTATCTTGGCTCGAGGTAATCGATTGGTAATATTCAAACAAAAGAATCCAGATGAGAAAATCACTCGAGGTGTCACTTAGGCTGACTCAAGGCAGTGAACTCGAGGCGTCATTCCTGTTACCTCGAGGTGCATCGTGATAGCAGAGAAGCATAAGAATGAACCTGCCTGGAGGTAATTATAGACAGACTCGAGGTTCCTGACTCGAGGCGGCATACCTGTGAACTCGAGGTGAATCATCGTCAAAGGTTGCGAGTGTTGCGCTGTCAAATTACCGGAGGTAAGCATTCCGCCCGGAGGTAAAAAGTGCTCTCCATTGTTCTAACTCTCGGTTGGCAATTGCCTCGAGGTGAACTCTCCGCCTCGGAGGTAAAAAGTGCTCTCCATTGTTCTAACTCTCGGGCGACTCAAGGTAAACCTTCGCCTCGGAGGTAAAAAGCCTTCTCAATTCTTCTAACTCTCTGTTTGCATTCGACTCGAGGTGGATGTGTTGTCTCGAGGTGCAAACGTCACCTGTGCTTTCGACTTGAACTTGATTTGAGGAGGCACTCATAAAAATTGGTTTCTTCCAAATTCTATGAAACCCTTGTTGTGTCTAGAATCATATGGAATTGGTTTCATTTCATTTGGTTGTGTAGAAACAAAACAGAAGCTATGCTGATTTGATTCCAGAATCACGGGTGTCCACTTTCGAGGGCCATATCTCCTTGTTCAGAACTCCGTTTTGGGTGGTTAAACTCTTTATGGAAAGCTATGTGAATATACTTTCATATGCCACCAATTCCAACTCAATCCGATTTGTAGTTTGTGAGCTATACTCAAAACACTGAAGCTTGGTCTGGAATGTGACGGTGATTGATGTTCCAACTTTCCAGACTCATATCTCTCTCATCGGAACTCCTTTGGACTTGGATTATATATCAAAATAACGCATTTGGAGTCTAGTTTCATATGCCACTGGTTTCACGTCAATCTGATTCCTTGTTTGGGAGATATCATCGAATTACCAGAGGTCGCAGAGCTGCACGTGAAACGAGAGTGTGCTGAAGGCTCTTTGACTCGAGGTAAGCTGAATTCTTGCCTCGAGGTTGCTAACTCGAGGTGACGATGCCCGCCTCGAGGTAAATCAACTCGAAGCCAAAAACACGTAGCAAACACTTTAACTCGAGGTGGTGATGATCCCGACTCGAGGCAACTTGTCCCATGTGTCCAAAACACTTTAGAAACACCTCTAACTCGAGGCTAGACCCTTTGGCTCGAGGTAATTCATCCCACAACTTGATTTTGCTTATTTCAACTCCGATTTGGGCCGTTCCAACTTTCGTATCATCGTGGGGACTTCTAGAATCAATCTAGGAACTTGAATAATGATATTCTCATTATATTCACAAGTTCTTCTTTCTTTCTTCTCTTCTCTTGATTATTCTCCATCATTAAACTTCACATCTACATTAAATATAAGAATTAGTCAAAGTATAATGTAAATGTAGTGTGCAACCTTTTTGCTCTTAAGAATGACATCTATATAAGACATCATCAAAACTAATCAAAACCAACAGTACTCCCTTTCTACTAGTTCAGCCTTAACAATGTGGCCTACGTCCAATCCTTAAAGCTTAGAGAAATATCACTAAAGTGTGCACACATATTTATACTAGTTCAGCCTTAACAATGTGGCCTACGTCCAATCCTCAAAGCTCCTATGAGATTTCCACTATCTTTCACAAAACAATTACAATAGGCATTGAGTAATCTCACCAAATTTACTTCCCCTTACAACTTGTAATCGAACAATCAAACTCAAAGTCCCACTACCTTGAGATTTTACAAAACTCAATTGAATGATTAATGACTCTCGCACAAAGTAGATGAATAAACACTGAAGTGTATGAATATCAAAAGATATCAAAAAGAATTAATGAGCAAAAGCTTGAGCAATAAATGATATCGTCGTTGGATGTTGGCTCATAATTGAATGCTCTTCGTATTTATAGTCGACGCCATTAATGACCATTGATGAAACTCCAAGTTGAAGAACCGGCTGAACCCAAGAGGGGGTGAATTGGGTGAAGATTAAAAACTTGGAACTTTGAAAATCTTTTCTTGTCTTCTAAATCAACAGTTAGATATTCAAATAAGCATATACTAGAAATATAAGAGAAAAAGGAAGAGAATATGAAAACTGATTTATACTGGTTCGGCCCAATCCTTGACCTACGTCCAATCCCCAAGCTCCACTTGAGATTTTCAATCCACTTTCCTCTTGTTTAACTGGGCACAAGAGAAGCCTATACAAACGTACAAGTTCACCCAAGCACTTGTGAAGCCGAATCTCTCACCGAGATACACCTTTCAATCAGTTACACACTTTGTACTCAAAGTTATCCGCTCACTAGGATACACTCCCCCTTACAAGTTGTAAACAGATAACCCAATCTCCAAGTCCCACAACTTGAGATTCTTACAATGGTTTAATAATCAGAAATGTTCTCTCTAAAAGAAAAGATGAATAAACATTGAAGTACAATACAAATCATTTCACTCTCTAGTGTAAACTATATAAACATTGAGAAACAGAGTGTATGAGTTATTGAACTATCGACGGAGAAGTAGTAAAATCATTTCATTGGCTTCGTCGGTTCATTCATCAATCGTCACTCCTTCCGGTTTAAAGACTTCGCAATTTATAGGTATTTTTGTTTTGACCATTGCGAGCATTTGACTGTTGGAGATCAGTTGGAAGTAGTCGTTGAAGCTTTTGTTGCTTTTTACCCGTTGAGCTCTAATCCAACTTTAATCATAAAATGTTTAAGATTGACTTCGTTAATGCTCCGTCTTGAGTGTTGTATTAATGGCCATTGGAGAAGCTTGAAGATTAATCGTTGTGACTCATGAATATAGCCTTTAGACAGATGAAGCTTCATTGGTCACTTTCGCTGTTAATAATTTTGGTCTTCGCAAACATTCTTCATTCCTTTTGTTTTGCTCGTTGGGAGATAGCATTTAATGTGCGAGCGGAATATCAGTAAATGCTTTACATTGATCAGATAAGTGATTGCCGAGGATATCACTGGTTTTGCAACTGCATTTAACGCTTCTGTCAGAACTTCTACTTTTCACCTAAACAATGGTTAATAACATGAAATACACTCAAAATGATGATTAATATTTAGTTTAAATAGCTTTGAGTGAGACAAGAGAAGGATTAAAGATAACACAATGGATTTGAATTTAACACTTCTCGTTTCACTGACCAGAGGGTGATCATGCTCGAGCATCACTATTAGTATGCTCGAGCAACAGTGGAGAAAATACATTGGAAGAGTAGTAGATCATCCCATGCTCGAGCAACATCGAGCTCCTGCTCAAGCACACTACTTAAGCACTCAACTGTGCTTGCTCAAGCATGCTTCAAAA
The DNA here is from genome assembly GCA_019022615.1 of Acacia melanoxylon. NCBI lineage: Eukaryota > Viridiplantae > Streptophyta > Magnoliopsida > Fabales > Fabaceae > Acacia > Acacia melanoxylon. The sequence continues at coordinate 1,362,799 of JAFJYJ010000032.1, forward strand.
GTAGTATCTAAAATCCTCAATCATCACTAATACTCGAGCAGCTACGTCTTCATGTTCGGGCATCATTGAGCCAGCGTCGCCAATGCTCGAGCATCCAAGAGATAATGCTTGGGTATAAGCCATACAGAGGCGGGGATCAAGAAGCTTAGCGATATTGCTCGAGCATGGTGCTCGGGCATGTCATATTCATGCTCAGGCACAACTCATTTAGAGTCAAGAAGCGAAGAGTATGTTGATGCTGCTCGATCATGCTCGGGCACCAAAACTGCCCTGCTCGAGCGTTACTTAATTGATGCTCGAGTAAGGCTTTGACGTGCTCGGGTACACTTGTATTCTTGAAGCTTTTGATCATGCATGAACAAGCATAATTCTCTCCAGTACAAAGCTCAAGTTCTAGAATGTAGAGACTTTCAAGAAACACGAGTATTGGTAGCACAACAACTAATTTTTAGTGATCGTAACGTCTACTTGAATGCTTTGTCTGTGTATGCGTTGGTTGTGTCCCCTTAATGAATTCAATCCTTTGGGTATTTATAATACTTGAAGATTGAGGACCGTTGAAGGATTTGAATCTGCCCGTTTGAATATGTCCGTTGAGAGATTTAAATGTCTGCGCCTTCTGCTTAACCACAATTGAGTGTCCGCTTGGTTGGGTCTCTTTACAGTTGTCATTCACGTGTTCTCAGACAAAGGATAGCTTAAAATATTGATTCCATGCTTTTGCTGTTATGGGCTAGCCTTCATTGGGTTCAGCGCTTTGTCTCTATTCTGCGTATTTCTCGATGCTTGACAGCTCATCAAAATTCAAACAACGGTTGATCATCTGAAACTTGCTAACAAACATGATTAATAGCATTGAGAAGTATAGCAAGAAGAAATCAGTTGATAATAACCATTTCTGAATTGGTACGTTGCTGCTGCTACTGACTGATGATTGAGTCCTTCATATAGAACACTTTTGACTCGAGGCAACAGATATCTTAACTCGAGGCAGCTAACTCGAGGCATCATTCTTGTAACCTCGAGGTACATCGTGATAGCAGAGAGGCACAAAAATGAACCTTCCTAGAGGTAAATATAAGACTTACTCGAGGTACCCAACTCGAGGCATATATTATACAGACTCGAGGCCGTGCATCTTTACATCAATTATAAGTTGAGGGATCAGGCTCGAGGCAGAGTTTTACCTTCACTCGAGGTGACAGACTCGAGGTGACATTCCTGTAGACACGAGGCAATACATAACTTCATAGATGCAATTTCAATTGGCTAACTCGAGGTTGCAGCATCACCTGGAGGTAATATGACAGCAAAAACATGTACCTGGATGCGATATTGACTCGAGGTGAATTTTCTGCCTGGAGGTAACTTTCTGTCTTCAGTTTGACTCGAGGTGGAGCTTCTGACTCGAGGTAAAAAATGCTCTCTATTCTTCAAACTCTCTGGTTGTCATTTGACTCGAGGTTCCACTTCTGACTCGAGTTAAAAAGCCTTCTCAATTCTTCTAACTTTCTGTTTGCACTGAGACTCGAGGTTGAACCGTTCACTCGAGGCCAAATCTTCAACTCGTGCTCTTTGACTTGAAGTTGACTTGAGGAGATTCTCATTAAAATTGGTTTCTTCCATATTCTATGAAACCCTTGTTGTGTCTAGAATCATATGGAATTGGTTTCATTTCATTTGGTTGTGTATTGACAGAAAACCGAAGCTATGCTGAATTGATTCCAGAATAACATGTGTCCACTTTCGAAGGCCATATTTCCTTGGTCTGAACTCCCTTTTGGTTGTTTAAACTCTTGATGGAAAGCTCTGTGAGTCTACTTTCATATTCCACAAATTTCAGCTCCATCGGATTTTTAGTTTGTGAGTTACACTCAAAACACTTAAGCTTGGTCTGGACTGTGATGGTGATTGATATGCCAACTTGTAGAATTCATAGCTCTCTCATCTGAACTCCTTTGGACTTGGATTTTATGTACCAATGATGTATTGAGAGTCTAGTTTCATATACCACTAGTTTCACGTCAATCCAATTTTTGGTTTGGGAGATATCATTGAATTACCAGAGGTTGCCCGAGCTGAACGTGAAACAGAGTATGTTGAAGGTGTATTTGACTTGAGGTAGCTGAAAGCTTGACTCAAGGTAGCCAACTCGAGGTGAATGAGGTCCTACCTTGAGGTAACTCGTTCCAGAGGCCAAAATCACTATAGCAATCATTTCAACTCGAGGTGAATGGTGTCTTGCCTCGAGGTAAGCATCCTAGATGAACAAAACACTGTAGATAGCCATTCTAACTCGAGGTAGTCTTCCTGGCTCGAGGTAGCCCATTGATTATGCTCATTTTAACTCCGATTTGAGCCGTTTCAACTTCCATATCATCGTGGGCACTTCTAGAATCAATCTAAGAACTTGTATAATGATTTTCTCATTCCATTGAGCAAGTTCTTATTTCTTTCTTCTCTTCTCTTGATTATTCTTCATCATTAAACTTCACATCTACATCAGATATAAGAATTAGTCAAAGTATAATGTAAATGTAGTGTGCAAACTTTTTGCTCTTAAGAATGGCATCTATATAAGACATCATCAAAACTAATCAAAACCAACAGTAATAACCAAACTTGTGATTGATTATGGACAAACCGAAATCTCTCCGTTTGTCCAGAAACTCCCTCAACTAGACGATCGCCTAACATCTGATCGAACACGTGGCAGGCTCACTGTGCAATCGCACAATGCTCTTTCTAACTTGGTCCGACCTATGTCCTTGGGATATCAATCTGGGTATTACATCTAACACCCAATCCACAATTATAATCGGATCCAATTTTAAAAATAATAGAAATAATTACGTTACTGATTGAAGCGTGGGTCTTCTGGATTCAGGAATCCTCAATCCATGGGTCAATCACATAAGCTTATCCAAGCATGGCTGGGCAAAACATAGATGAAAAGATGAAGAACGCCATAAACATGATGAACAACTAAGAGAAAATAAAAAGTTTCTAATTTAATCCAAAAATCTCATAAAACGTAATGGATAATGTGTTTGCAGCCACCATCTAAGTTAACCTAAAAGGGAATGACGGCTAGAGTTACAAACTCGGCCCAATATGGAAACATCTAGTTATAATTGGTCTTTTATTACAAAATTTGGGTCCAATAAAAGTCCATAAAAATGTGTCTGTCTTTATCTCCAATTTCATCCATCTTCATGTCTAAATCAGCCTTTCAAGTCTTTTTATCAATTGTAGATCTCAGAATCATCTAAAAAATGAAAGAATAATAAGGCCAATTGGATATCTAGATCAAAGGTTATGACAAAAATAGTAAGCACTGTAAATCTGGAATTTAATCAGTCCAAGTCCCCTACTTATTATCAAATTCCCCCACACTTATCTTTTTGCACTCCTGGGCAAAATTAAAAGAAAAAGAGTAAAAGAAAACTCATGTACCCTACTTCTAGGACCCCTAATCAGTCCAAGTCCCCTACTTCCAAGACCCCTACTCAGTCAAAGAAGCATCTCACCCCAATGATCAATTTGGAAAGAAGTCTTCCTCACAGAATAAGCATGTTGATCAACTTACCTGGAAGTCCATCTAGGAGTTCATTGACAAGAACTTCCTTCGAACATGTTTCTAATGATCAAATTTGTGAGAGAGGTCTTCGACCAAGAAGACCAACATGAGGCTATAAGCCAAGAGCTTGTTTCTAAGGTGCTAAACAAGGAGATGGCAAGTACAAGCTATGTCAACTTCTTTATTAGGTATTTCTTCAACTGTGATTAAATAGTTGGCTTTGAGTACATTTTGATATGTTGCTTTTGGCATTTCAGACACCAATACCATACTTACATCATCCCCAAAGCCTTCAGGACAAGATCAAGTTCATCCGCCCTAACAATGTCAGGCATCAGGGTGACAGCATGAAGGAAGATGTCAAGCAAAATCATGTAAGGTTTCTGGGGGATGCATTCATTATGAGGGTGCCAAACGGAAGGGACACTTACTTCTTTGTGCCTTACATTCAAGGGTGAGAACATCATTAACTCTGCTTAAATTAATTTTTATTTATTTTGTAACTTTCGTGATGGTGTGATATATTATTGTACTTAAGAAGCACTGGATGTTCATAGTGGTAAATCCAATGCACAAAAACGATTTGGTTTTACGACTCTATGGGTGGGGATCCAGACAGGAGACCATACATGCAGGAGACGTTTAACCAAAAAGTTATCTAGTTATCATCTCTTATAATTCAATTCAGCTTGCATGTTTCTATATATATACTGTATCTTCTCATAGCAGTGTATAGGTACTGTAGGCAAAATGGTTGCGACTACAACAATTACAACCTCACCGATGACTGCTTCAGATATGCCTTCCAATGTTTGTGTCCGAATATGTAGTATTCACCAATGACTATAATATTAAATTGAAGCATACACATGGTTTATATATATGACTAACTGACAATTTTTCCTTCTCATTTCTTTATAGTGTCCAAAGCAACCGAACATGAGCAATGCTATGGGTATTGTGTGATGTAGTACATGAAGGACATAATCACACACGGTCCTAAAAATATTGATACAAATAAATTGTATGTTTAATTGGTTCATATATACATGCGGTCAACTACATATTATAATATCTAACGTTCATCTATTATTTCCTTTTTGCACAGTGTTTTAGGGCCTCTTGCACGATGTTTAGCAACTCACAAATGGAAGAAGTTGCTAAAGAGTTGATAGCATATGTGCAACATTTGTTAAAGAGTAAATAATACATAGTATGACTGTAAATTTGTAGATACTAATGATATTTTTAAAAAAATTGGTTTTAATAGTGTATACATGTACATGAATGATTGTAAATATATTATGACTTGTTGTATAGTTATGTATGTGAATGAAAATGTAAATATATATTGTGATTTGTTCTGTAAATATATATGCAAGGGGGATCTTGAAAGCAGAAACCCCCTCCCCCCATTTTCTTTAAAAAAAAAAAAAAAAAAAAAGAGTCGATAAATCACAGTTGTTATCTAACAACTGTTATATATGTAAACTATATATAATGACTATTTTGAAAGAACCATTATATATGTTATTACTTATAGAACAATTGTAAAATCGGAATTGTTATGTATTATGTAAGCATTACCATATATTATGACGGTTGTTAACGTGTGTCCGTTAATTATTATCAGAACAATGGGCATATTATGGTCTCACTGAGCCTCAATACTTAACGGGTATTATATTATAACTGTTATATATAATAGGTTCAGAATAAATAATGGTTCAGAACCGTAATGTATCTGCGCCGAGCTTTTATAGTGATTGCATATATGACGGTTCAGAACTATTATATATAGCATATAATAACCGTCATATATCGCAATTTTTGTAGTACTAAAATATCTGTCTAATTAAAACAAAATGCAAGAGATATTAGAGTATTTTACTCTTTTTTATCATTTAATCCTTGACAGAGATTTGCCGTGATCTCCCAAAATAACCAGATTAGAAAAGGATTTGTAGTATAATGTAACCTAGGTCGTTTCTCTCAAGGAATTTGCAATGGGTTTAAATCAGCAATAGCGAAACAGAACAATAACAAATTGGGGGTTTTTGATTCAAAATAGATTAAAAACCAAAATATGCAGGAACAGAATGAAATATGCAGAAACAGATTAACAACGATTAATCAGAATAAAAACGATTAACCTAGAATTGGGATTCCATAACCTTCATCGGACAGAAAGATAATAACCAGACTCGTGATTGATTCTGGACCAACCGAGATCTCTGCGTTCGTCCAGATATTCCCTCGACTAGACGATCGTCTAGCATTTAATCGAACACATGGCGAGCTCGTTGTGCGATCGCATAACGCTCTCTCATAACCTGGTCGAGGAGGTGGTGCTGGCAAAGGTAGTGGAGGTGCAGACTGCTGTTGGTAATTCTGTGGTATGTACTGTCTCTGTTGGTAATTCCCAGAATTTTGCTGATATTGGTTACTCTGGTTCTGATTCTGGTTCCAACGGAAATTCGGGTGATTTCTCCAACCAGGATTGTAGGTATTAGAGAAGGCATTATTCTGCTGGTATTGTGGCTTTCCTAGAAAAACACCCACTGAACCTACCGACTGATCTTGATAGGCAAGATCATGCAAAGTAGGGCAAGAATCAGTGGAATGACAAGGGTCAGAACAGAACCCACATGAGTACCCAATCTGAGGAGGAGAAGACTGTATTGTCTGTGTCACTGCCAACTGCCTCACAAGGGAAGTCAGATCATCAAGTCTATTCTAGAATCTCGAGAATCGCATCGACCGAAGGTGTTTGAATCTGGTAAACAGGAGTACCATTGGCCCTGGTGCCAAATTGCTGAGAATTAGCAGCCATAGTAGATATCAACTCTCGGGCCTCTTCAGGTATCTTGTGTTCGCCTCGCAAGTGCACGAGTTTCGCAAGTAATAAAGTGATAAGAAAAGTATCGTTCCCATGAGGATTTGTTTGACAAATTGGTCAAGCAAGAGGCTTAATGAATTTCATCAAGTTGAGCTAAAACAAAGTTTTGAGTTGGAATGAGAATTTTTAAAGACTATTTATAAAACATAAAATTGATAAAGACAAATGACTTTTTGACTTCAAGGATAATAGAGCCTAGGGTTCTTTTTCCCCTTTTGCATTTCATAAAACTTGGTTAATTTCCTCTCTACTAGCATTTCAATACATATATATGTTAGTCTAGGGTTCAAAAACACTTGACACGCTTTCTCAAGTCAAAATCAAGTTTCTCTTCTCATTAAGATGCACAATCTCTTGCTACACATAATGAGAATCAATCTTTAAGCAACAACCCTAATGTGACAATGCAAGGCTAGTAAATATATATCTATTTTACCAACAAACCATCCATTTATCAAGTAAACTTCAAGACAAGCATGATTTCAATCAAGTTCTACACCTAGATTAGCTCTCTCAAGTCATAACCTAAGTGAATAAATCATCTAAATGGAGGCCAATCACTTAGAAGCATTAAGCCAAGGTTGAAATCAACACATATATATATTTATCTACCAAAAGAGAGGAATATTCAAGTATTAATCCATACAAAGGGTCAAAAGAACCCTAGAATGAAAGATTTAGCTACTCATGTTCAAATACAAAGAGATTCTAAGTAAAGATGTTGAATACATGAAGAAGCTAAGAAGAGAAGAAGAGAAAATAGGAAGAACCAAGGTGAAAAGCCCTAAAATCTCTCTTAGGATGAACACCCAAGCCTCCAAAGTTGCCAAGATCTCTCTCCAAAGCTCTTCCCTAGTGTGCCCACTTGTTTCCTTAGGTCCAGAGAGTGTTTTTCGGCCCTTCCCTTTAGGTTAAATAGAGTTTTTCTGCTTTTGAAATGAAAAACGCGCAGCTATACTTTCTGCACTTTTTCACGACTGGCCACGGCCACTTTTTCACTGGCCACAGCCACTTTTTTCACTGGCCACGGCTAGTTTGTCAACTTGTTGTAGCCAATTGCACATGTTCCTTCTAACTTTGCATTGCTTCACCTCCTTTATCTTTCCTTGTTTCTTGATTCTTATAGAGCTTCAAAACTTATCTATATCCTACAAAAGAGAGAGGATTCATCAATTCTCAGTTAAACCACAAACTCTATAGAATATAACAAGGATTTCTTGATTTTTTTTTACGATACTTTGATATGCACATTTTCTTCTATACACTCCATTTTCTATGCATATTTGAACCATAAATAGGTAAAAAAGAGAGAAAATGTGCTGGAATATAATCAATTTCTAGGTGTTAACACACCCCCAAACTTAAATATTTGTTTGTCCTCAAGCAAAAATATGTATCTCCACAAAATTTTGTCAGTATTTGTCATTGATGCATGAATAAATTGTGTCCTCATTTACTGCTCAAAGAGTTATATGAAATAGGAAACCAAGTAAACATGCAAAAATGAACACTTCATAGATTAAAACATGTTTTTCAAGAATTTCCAAATGTGAGTGTGTGAATGTAGTTGACCTATACTCTTTTTGCACTTGCTAAAGTTAAAAGCAACAATTCAAGTCATATAACTATATTCAAACAATCAATTCCATCATTATCTAATTTCTTCCTCTTTTCTTCTAATTCACTCCACTTGACTTAAAAATCAAAGGGACTTTTCAGCTTGTAATGGGGCCAGGGGTTAAGGTTTTCAAAAGAAAAGATAAAGGATAATCAACAAATACCTCAAGATAGATGATAATCACTCAAGGGGTTTCTTCCTTTTCTCATTAAACATACTCCCCCAAACTTAAACCAAATTGATCTTTTCCATATCAAGCCTTCTTGAACTTTTTTTTTTGTTTTGTTTCTTTTTTTTTTCCTTTTTTTTGCCTTGATTTCTATACATTGTGAGCCCTTTTACTTTCTACACTCCTTTTTCTGTTCATTTGAATTTCACACATCACCAAATTTCACAACCCAATCAATCATCATCTATCTCAAAGCAAAGGAATCATGGTTTTTCACATTGGCTAAGGTAAGTAGATGTTAGGTCTTCCAAAAAGAATCTTTAATTGGTTTTTCAATTAGGCTCAAAATAAGGGTTCAAAAAGGGAATAGAATCAATTAGGTAGGCTTGAAAGGCTCAATCGCATTTTATGAAGTGCCCTAATCCTTTCTTTAAATCTTATGAAATAAATCAAAAGCTTTGAAGAAGTCCAAAGATTATTTTGAAATCAACAGTTTAAAACAAAGGCATATAACTTAACTTGTCACAAAGCCCTTCAACAAGAACATCCAGAATAAAATTAACTCCAATAGTGCTTTTAAAGTTTAAAGATTCCTTAATAACATGATTTATTACTACAAAGCATCCATCAATGCACATTAAACAAAATTTCCTAACAAACATAAAAGATTGAGCAGTGATTTAAATCCTCGGATCATTCAAGCAACTTTGACAAATAACAATTCATTTTAACATTCTTCACAAACAAAATTTAAGCATGAGAAATTTCAAACATTCCAACAATTTCCTTACAAAAACTGTTCAAAATTTTCACTGTGTACTCATCAAAGTAACAAAAATTTTGAAAATTGCTTGCAGTGAACTTTCACCCCCAAACTTAAAACTGACAATGTCCTCATTGTCAACTAAAAAGATAGGAAAGTAAAGAAGTAGCACCTGTATCTGATTCAGCTCATATCCACAACATTTACAAACTAACAACTAGGCCCTCAATATACTAGCCACAACATTTTCAAAATTGCTTCCATTACTAGCTATCAGTAGCTAGGAAAGGCATATTCACATGCTAACAAGAGTGTCAAATAGTAGTGGCTATCAATAACCATCGAGAACCATAAGCGAGATATCCACATCAAAAAGCTATCAACAATCTAATCCAAACCAGAGGAAGGCACCGGCTGTTAAATCATTGGACACAGGATGCATGCACATCAACAACAACAAGATGGGCACAATAAACATACATCCATCAGCAAATATTTCAGCACAATCTAAGTATGAGCCTTGTAGCTAACTTTCACAAACCTAAGCAAAATTCTAAATAAAACAAACAATCAAAAACATAAAAAACAATAACTCACACTCAACAAACAAAAAACGCATAAAACGAAAAGGAACTTATTTAATCTATCCTAAAAAGAAAAGGAAAAGATCCCCAAAACTTAGAATTAAGCTAAAACCAAGCTTCCAATCAACATTCCAAGCCTACACCGACTCTTCACTGCCTTAGAAAACCATTTGCTTTCCCAAAATGACATTTCAAAGATTGAAAAAGGCAGCTGATCAATCCATTTCATTGTGGTAGACCAAAGAAACCAAAGTATTTCAAGAGATCAAGTTAACGGCAAGAGAAAATCAAATGATCCAAGCAGGATTTGGTTTCAACAGATGCAATCATCAGTAATTGCATAAAACCAAATAATCACAGTGATTCATGTTATCTTGTTGAATAAGAAGTTGGATTTCCACAATGAAAATCGACAACTAGTTCACAACTTCACAAAGCCTGGCCAAATCAAGCAACTGTATAAGTAATTCTGAATTCTTGTGGATTGGGGTCCAAGCTGAGTTTTCAAAATAATAAATGCATGGCCATTTACACGTCAGTATGTAAAGGCGTGTTTTCATGGTTCAAAACTTAATTGCAACCTTTTCCAGTTAGAATCCACAACCCAAGAAAAATTCAGAGCATCCTTGTTTAGAAACAGTTAACCGTGACCAACCAATCAAGCATGTTATGAACAATATAAAAAGCACACCCAAATTGAACCAGCAAATCCAAGACAGAATGAACAAAGCAACCATCAGTAGTTGCCACATGCTAATCCTTACATTACATCTAAATTCAAGCCTAATTCTCAACGGTCCCAATAACCTCTTAGAGCAAGAAAAAAAATTGTCAATACCATTAAATAGACGCAGGTAATCAATAGAACATTTCCAAACATGAGCACTTTCAAAAATATCCACTTTCACAGAGAAATTTTCATGTTTAATTCCTGTAGGTTCAACTTTAGGTTCTGCAAACTTGGGGTTAGAGTAAAAGCCAGCATCCACAGAAACCTATAGTCTTCATTTATAACAAGAATTCAAGGGAATTTCACAACTGAATTTTCCAAAGTGGCAGTAAGGTTCAAAAAGAAGTAACCTTCTTAATTCTCAAGATAATAAGCAAAAATGTAGTTGTGAAAAACCATTGAACTCTTGCTATAAAGTTAGAAACCTAATCCCAGTGGGAATCAAAAATTCTTTGAAATACTTCCATAGCAGCTTCAAGTTTCAGAAAGCAATATCATTTCGTTTATTTCTCAGGATAACCAAGCAGATACAAAGCCATCTAGAAAATTAAAAACTCAATTTTTTTTCAGTCCAGAGACTATCAAAAGAAGCAAGGACTACACTAATCCTCATATTAAAACTCAGTTCAGCCAAAAATTATAGTATGCCTTAACTAATTCAGTTCTCAAGCAACAAGCTTGTTTAACAAACAAAACATTATCAGTCCAAAATCAAAGCTGCCCTCTAAATTTTAATCTATCTAGCACAACCCAAAAATAGAGAAAGGCACGAGCGTTACCTCAGAAGAGAAGAACAACGTAAGAGCCGTAACCTATGCGAGCTAGAAACATGAACACAACAATATGGACGAGAGAAATCAGGGCTGCAAGGACTCAATCCCAAATCAGGCAAGAGAGCTGAAAGACGAGCTTAGAGTTCTGCTGGAAAGGGAGACGCGAGAAAGCACTGTTGATCTTTCTCTTCTTCGGACCACGCACAACGGAACAGAGGAGTAGCGAGAAGCGCCGCGGGTCCAGACCTTCATCCTTTTCTTCGAGATTCAGCTCAAGAGCGACACGAGAGTTGCAGAACAGAGAGGGAGTTTGAATCGGTCCAGCTTCACCCAACTGCCATCGTCGAATCTCCATCACAACAGCTCAGAAAGCGACGGCGATTGTGAACGAGAGGAAAGGAAACGATGAGAGGTGAGAGGTGAGAGGAGGCACGGATCTGGAAGCACGGCGAACAGGGGAAGATGGCGACGGTGAACGGAGGGAAGCACGGTGAAGAGCAATTGTGGAGGAAGAGATCTTATTTACGACGAACAGCATTCTGAAATTTGTGGAGCGCCGCGGATGTGTGAATGGGAATGAGAAAGAAGAGGATCAAACGGGAAAAGGAGGAGGCTAGGGTTTGGTGGGTCTGGGAGAAAATTACATTTGGAAATTAGGGTTTTGAAATTGGGAATGAATGTGGTCCCAAAGATGAGCCACATTCATTTGGGTAAAATGGGAATTAAGTTAAACAATGAAGGGCAAAGTGGGAAAGAAAAACAATATATATATATTTAAAAAAATCTGATTTGATTTTTTTTTAAAAAAAAAAGAATAAAAAAATGTTTTTTTAACACGCGCCGCGTGCCGCTGCACACTGGCCACGGAAAGTGAACACAGAGAGCAACTTTGGACCACTGGCCATGGCCAGTTGTAAACTTGCCGTGGCTAGTTTTGCTGTCAAACACAAAACAAAACCAACACACAATTGCAAAACACCAGAAACATTCCCAAATGCCACAAGAATCACCCAATAAACCTTATACCACCCAGTATCAACCAAATTACTTAGGATCAAGCACTTTAAACCATCCAAGACCATAAGGCACACATACACACATATTCATAGGGAATACCACAACACATCAAATTTTGAGCACTCAAGTCATAGTCACAAGTGGATTTCACATAGAGAATCAACCAAATAATCACAATAGCCACAGTATTACTCAAAATTGACTAGTCATCATTAGTTCACCCCATAATCAAATATATATGAGCTTAGAGTCAAACAAACTTCCCTCAAAAGCATTTCCTTTATAGATCATGAGTTCTTCCTCCTTTATAGCTCATGAGTTCTTCCTCCTTCATAAATACTCCTCCCAGCTACAACAATCCAATTCTAAGTTGGGTACCCTTTTCTTCCTACAAAAAAAAAATCAAACATAAACCTACTAAATAAAAATAAAGACACACACACACACACACACAAATTGAAAAGATTTAGTTTAGAGCTTGGGTTGCCTCCCAAGAAGCGCTTAGTTTATAGTCTTTAGCTCGACTCTTCATGGTGGTCACTCCTCATTAACTAAGTAGATAGTGGACACAAGCCTATCCACATCTCCACCCCAATAATGCTTCAATCGTTGACCATTAGCCTTGAATTTTTCACCTTTCTCATTTTCCAGCTCCACATCACCAAATTTGGATGCTTGAACCACCGTGAATGGACCGGACCATCGAGATTTTAGCTTTCCTGGAAAAAAAACTCAACTTGGCATTATAAAGGAGCACCCTTTGACTAGTTTCAAAACTCTTAGGTATAATTTTGCTGTCATTATCCCGCTTGGTCTTCTCCTTGTATATCCTTGCATTCTCATAGGCATTTAGGTGAAATTCATCTAATTCATTGAGTTGAAGTCGCCTTTTCTTCCCTGTTGACTTTAGGATCAAAATTTAGCTTTTTGATAGCCCAGTAAGCTCCATGCTCCAATTCTATCGGTAAGTGGTGTGCTTTCCCAAAATAAGCATACTTGAGATGAGAAGATAATGGCTTCAACTCTAGAACCGGAGGAACTTCACTAGAAGGCTTCAATGGAGTACTTAAGGCATCAGACACCTCAAGTGGTTCAAAAGTCCTCGGTCTAGAATGAGGAAATGGGTCAAAATGAAAGATTTCTTCAACAAGATCTTCATCAAACTTCTCAAAGCTCTTCTCACCGATCAAGGATGCCTCTAAAGGGTCTTTGATCATGGAGGCATATGATTCTTGAGGAGTAACTGCATCTAATATATCTACAAACGAACATTGAGCAAAATCATCATGAAACTTCAAGGCTTTTTTCATGTTGAATATCACTTGCTCATCATCGACCCTCAAAGTGACCTCTCCCTTCTCTACATCAATGAGAGTCCTTGCAGTGGCTAAGAATGGACGCCCAAGAATGAGAGGAATTTTCCAATCAACTTCACAATCAAGCACTACAAAATCAGCAGGGAAGATAAACTTGTCAACTTTAACTAGGACATCTTCAATGATTCCTCTTGGTTTAGAAATGCTTCGATCGGCCAAGAGCAAAGATACAGTAGTAGGTCTTGGCTCTCCTAAGCCCAATTGGTTGAAAACAGCTAGAGGCATCAAGTTAATACTTGCACCCAAATCACAAAGAGCTTTACCATTAAAGTTGTCCCGATGTTGCAAGGGATGTAGAAACTTCCTGGATCTTTAAGCTTAGCCGGTAACTTCCTTTGAATGACCACACTACACTCTTCGGATAATGCCACAGTCTCAAATTCATTGAATCGCCGCTTCTTAGACAAAACATCTTTAAGGAACTTAGCATATTTAGGCATGCTCTCCAAAGCTTCAGCAAAAGGAATGTTCACATGGAGTTGTTTGAACATGTTCACAAACTTTTTGAACTGAGCATCTTCCTCCTTCTTCTTGAATCTTTGAGGAAAAGGTAGTGGTGGCATAAAAGTAGAAGTGGTTGGCTTTCTCTTTTTCTCATCATTCATCTCTTTCTCCATCTTCTTGTCTTTGCCAACATCATGCAAACTTTCTTCAATTTGCTTCCTCTTCTTAGTTTCATCTTCTTCTCGTACACTTTCTTCATCAGCATCAACAATCACTTGATCATCTTGCTTTGGTTGAGTAGTAGTTGAGCTAGGCACATCCGGTAGCACTTTTCCGCTTCTCAAGTTAATGGCTTTGCATTCCTCATTTCCAACTCGTTTTGGATTAGGAATGGTATCACTAGGAAGACTGCTTCTTGACATAACATTCACTTATGATGCTAATTGCCCCATTTGCACTTCAAGATTTTTAATAGCAGTTTCATGAAGAGAAAAAGTAGCCTTAGTTTCAACCCTTGAAGATTCCACCTCAGACAAGATTCGAGCTAGCATCTTGTCCGTTTTAGACTCCTCTTCCTTAATAGGAACTTGCCTTGATTGCATTTGAAAACCGGGTGGAATAGGTTTAGAGCCATTCGTAGACCCATATGCTTGATTCAAACTATTACCTTGACTCCAAGAAAAATTTGGGTGAGTTCTCCAAGTACTATTGTAGGTTTGTGAGTAGGGGTTGCCTTGAGGATGTTGGAACTTGCCCATGTAGTTGACAAATTCAGTAGCCATGTAAAGAGGACAATGGTCAGACATATGGACATCATGACATTAATCACATGCAATTGGTGTAGCATGAATAGAATGCACACCTTGAGTAGTGCTCTTTTGCATTTGAGACTCTAGTACATCAAAACACTTATTCAAAGTGGATAAGAGAGTTTCAATTTGTGAGGAAGAGTCTTCTTTTGCATTAGGCATGGTTTGGTTAGTCCTCCTATCATTGCCTTGAGTATTGTTTGCAGACAACTGATCCAACAATTGAATCACCTCATTCACAGGAACATTTGGGTATGCTCCATTGGTCATAGAATCAACCATTTCTTTAGATTGAGGATTAAGTCGAGTACAAAAAATTTGGACTACAACCCATTTGTCCACCCCATGATTAGGGCATTGCTTCATTAACATCATGTATCTCTCCCAAGCAGCGTAAAGATGCTCATCTGGATATTGTTTAAAGCTGATAAATTCATCCCTAGCTTCCACAGATTTGTCATCAGAAAAGAATCGAGCTCTAAACTTAGCTTCAAGATCGGTCCAAGAATGGATAGATCCTTCCGGAAGATTGTTGAACCAATCTCTATCCTTGCCTTGTAGAGAAAGAGGGAATAATCGTAGCTTCAAAACATTTTGGGGGACTCCATTTTGCTTGAAAGAATCACACACTTCCAAGAAGTACATCAAGTGCTTGTTGGCATCTTCATTGTAGAGACCATGGAACATCCCATGCATTTGAAGCATTGTTATCATAACCGGCTTGATCTCAAAGGTACGTGCTTGCATTTCCGGCATCCGAATGCAAGATTGAGGACCTTGCATATTCCGACTAGCAAAGTCATTGACAGTAGCTCTATCATATTCATCGTCTGCCATGGTTTCATATGCAGATTCAGTCTCTTCTTCAATGAGAGGAACTTCTTCAATGAGAGGCACTTCGTCAAGCACTACTACCAATCCGTCCGGATGCAAGTCTTGCATATACAGAAATGGTACCTACAAGAGAAACAAGCAAGATCGAGTATCAAACTAAAACAAAAAATCAATAAAGGAAACAAAAATAAAAAAATTGTAAACCTAATTAAAAGCTCAAGCGAAATTTACCAACACAAGCCAAAGGTTGACCAAAGGATTTGTTTGCACAAATCCCGACGCCGGCGCCAAAAACTTGTTCGCCTCGCAAGTGCACGAGTTTCGCAAGTAATAAAGTGATAAGAAAAGTATCGTTCCCACGAGGATTTGTTTAACAAATTGGTCAAGCAAGAGGCTTAGTGAATTTCATCAAGTTGAGCTAAAACAAAGTTTTGAGTTGGAATGAGAATTTTTAAAGACTATTTATAAAACAAAATTGATAAAGACAAATGACTCTTTGACTTCAAGGATAATAGAGCCTAGGGTTCTTTTTCCCCTTTTGCATTTCATAAAACTTGGTTAATTTCCTCTCTACTAGCATTTCAATACATATATATGTTAGTCTAGGGTTCAAAAACACTTGACACGCTTTCTCAAGTCAAAATCAAGTTTCTCTTCTCATTAAGATGCACAATCTCTTGCTACACATAATGAGAATCAATCTTTAAGCAACAACCCTAATGTGACAATGCAAGGCTAGTAAATATATATCTATTTTACCAACAAACCATCCATTTATCAAGTAAACTTCAAGACAAGCATGATTTCAATCAAGTTCTACACCTAGATTAGCTCTCTCAAGTCATAACCTAAGTGAATAAATCATCTAAATGGAGGCCAATCACTTAGAAGCATTAAGCCAAGGTTGAAATCAACACATATATATATTTATCTACCAAAAGAGAGGAATATTCAAGTATTAATCCATACAAAGGGTCAAAAGAACCCTAGAATGAAAGATTTAGCTACTCATGTTCAAATACAAAGAGATTCTAAGTAAAGATCTTTGAATACATGAAGAAGCTAAGAAGAGAAGAAGAGAAAATAGGAAGAACCAAGGTGAAAAGCCCTAAAATCTCTCTTAGGATGAACACCCAAGCCTCCAAAGTTGCCAAGATCTCTCTCCAAAGCTCTTCCCTAGTGTGCCCACTTGTTTCCTTAGGTCGAGAGAGTGTTTTTCGGCCCTTCCCTTTAGGTTAAATAGAGTTTTTCGCTTTTGAAATGAAAAACGCGCAGCCTATACTTTCTGCACTTTTTCACGATCAGCCCACGGCCACTTTTTCACTGGCCACAACCACTTTTTTCACTGGCCACGGCCAGTTTGTCAACTTGTTGTAGCCAATTGCACAGGTTCCTTCTAACTTTGCATTGCTTCACCTCCTTTATCTTTCCTTGTTTCTTGATTCTTATAGAGCTTCAAAACTTATCTATATCCTACAAAAAGAGAGGATTCATCAATTCTCGTTAAACCACAAACTCTATAGAATATAACAAGGATTTCTTGATTTTTTTCGATACTTTGATATGCACATTTTCTTCTATACACTCCATTTTCTATGCATATTTGAACCATAAATAGGTAAAAAGAGAGAGAAAATGTGCTGGAATATAATCAATTTCTAGGAGTTAACATCTTGCCATCTAAGGCCCCACCACTGGATGCATCCACGAAACTTTTATCCATTGGTAACAAAACGGAATAGAAATATGAAATTAGGAGTTGGTCTGAAATGCGGTGGTGTGGACAGCTTGCACACAATCGCAACCTCTCCCAATACTCATACATGGTCTCCCCATTGATTTGTTTAACACTAGTGATCTCCTCCGAATAGCAATGGCTTTTGAGGAAGGAAAGAACCTCACTAGGAATAACTTCTCGTGATATCATCCCAACTCCCAACAGATGTTGGTTGCAAATTGTATAGCCAATCCTAGCCACGCCATCTAGGGAAAATGGAAAAGCTCTCAGCTTAATATGGTCCTCATCAATTGCTTGAGGTTTCATTGTGCTGCATACCACATGGAATTCCTTTAGATGCCTGTGAGGACATTCACCTACAAGACCATGAAACTTGGGCAACAAATGGATAAGACCATATTTTAATTCAAAGTTAGCAGCAAGTTCAGGATATCAAATACACAAATTTTGATTGCCCACATCAGGGGCAGCTAATTCTTTCAAAGTGGGATGAGTGCTTTTTTTTCCGCCATAATTTCGAGTTAGCAAAATTGCTACTAGAATAAGTTAAAACAACAAGACTATCGAAGTACTATCGAGTCAAGATCACGGAATGGACACAATCGAGACTCAAGTTCAATGTCAAATTCAAGATCAATCCCACGACTTAGCCTAACAATTCTTCTAAAGTAAGAATTGTTCTTTCTATTTCAGGATCAAGTGGCAACAAGTCTTCTGGATTAACAGTACTCCTGGTACTCATGCAGCATAAACACAAGGCAGAATTTAGAGAAAATCAGAATTTCAAAAAATGCCACTAAAAGTGGTAAAAAGTAGGAAACACTAAGATGACACACAAACAAAAACACAAAAAGCTAAAACCTATGTTGGAATTTGACCAAAACCGTATCAAATGATTTTTAAAATTTATGGGACTTGGACAGAGCAACTCCTAGACCATTAGGGAACCCAAAAATGGAATTAAAAAACTTCAAAAATTGAAAAAGTGGTCTAAACGAAGGAATTTGGCAAAACTAAGGATACCACATGGAAAATCTTGATTTTCGATGTGCCCAATGAGATAGGCCATTTTCTATCGTCTGGCAAAATTTCAGACCATTTGGAGATACTCCAAAAAAAAGTGACCTAGTAGAAATCACAAAATAGAAACTTAAAACAGCGAAAAAGAACAATAACAAATTGGGAGTTTTTGATTCAAAAGAGATTAAAAACCAAAATATGCAGAAACAGATTAACAACGATTAATCAGATTAAAAACGATTAACCCAGAATTGAGATTCCATACCCTTCATCGGACAGAAAGATAATAACCAAACTCGTGATTGATTCTGGACGAACCGAGATCTCTGCGTTCGTCCAGATATTCCCTCGACTAGACAATCGTTTAGCATTTAATCGAACACATGGCGAGCTCGCTGTGCGATCGCATAACGCTCTCTCAGAACCTGGTCCGACCTATGTCCTTGGGATATCAATCTAGGTATTAAATCTAATACCTAATCCGCAATTATTAATCCAAAACCCAAATAAGTATAAAAGCCATTGTTTATTAACTAAAGAGTCCTAAATTATTAATCAAGAGATAAAAATAAGTGTATGAAATATTCAATTATCAATCCTTCACTAACAAATTATTTTTAATTCTCTATATCCATCTAATTCATTATGAAAAGCTTGGTAAAGAATACTCCCTCTGGTCCTTAATATAAAACATATTTACTTAATTTAATTAGATAAAAAAAAGTTTGTTAAGCTAGTTAATATTAAATGTATTTTCTAAAATGTCTTAGTTATTTTCCTCAAATCTATCATTCCATATCCTTCTTGATTATTGTTGAAGGAGCATAAATATAGGTTAATTAAAAAATATTGATAAATATCAAAACTTTATTTTAAGTTTAGGATGAAGATTAACTTCTAATCGGAGGAGTATTCAAAATTCATTATGTAAAGAAGGCTTTTTACAATCATTTCCCTAGTCACGGATTGAAGCCGAAGAGGCGAGTGAATGTCAGCGCTAAAGTTTAAACCCATTTCATTTCACACAATAAAACAGTGTCGCTTTAGACAGCAAACAACAGCACATGGGAGTGGCAGCGGGGACAAGTCTGACGTACCAGGAAAATTCACAGATTGTGGGCCATAATCATTAAATATATGCTGGGAGGGTTAAGTGGTAATTTTGGCAGAAAAGGAATCATTCAAGAGAATTAGATATCCGAAACTTTTTTTAAGACTAATTTTACCTTGAGAATGTTAGAGAAGAAGATATTAAAATTCTCCCAAACCATTAAAAAAACTAGCGTTATATATTAAAAATATTAATATTGACCGTTAATATTTTCAACGGTATGGGGAAAATTATCATATTGAGATTACTTCTAAGACAAATCTACTCCTAAAAAAACTTACTGATATTAAACACTTTAGAGTAGTTATTTTCAAAACAAATTCCTCATTAACCCAATTTTAAAACAGTGAGCTGGGGATGAGAGGAATATTCCACATATGAGTAATTACAAAACGGGAAAAAGAAAACAAAAAACATGTGACGAATGAAAGCTGGCTGCTCCCATTTGTCTTTTGTTGAGCCAGCTGCATCACATTTGCATGTCTAGTAAGAACGTACTCATGGTCCTATTAATGTCTTCCAAAAGAACATTGCACCTTTTACTCATAAGCTGACTTGGATCAATTAAATATGGGAAAATTACGTGTAAGTCTCAAGGACTAGAAATAATTATAAAAACTCCCTTGAATCCACCAAATTACACAGAAGTTTCAAGAGACTTTTTTGATATTATTTGTATTAACAACAGGAAATGTCATATTTACAACAACATTTAAACATCTGACCATTTACAACAGAAAAATCCATATTTACAATAGAAAGTATCATATTTACAATAACATTTAAATATCTAGATTTTGAACGTAGGTCATTTACAATAGAAAAATGCTGTATTTACAAAAAAAAAAAAAAAAAAAAAAAGTCTGGCTATTTACAACAGAAAAGTCATATTTACAACAGAAAATAGCATATTTACAACAACATTTAAACAAATTTGGATTTTGAACGTAGAGAGGCCATTTACAACAGAAAAATTTTATATTTACAACATGAAGTGCTATATTTACAACAAAATTTAAAATCTGGTCATTTACAACAGAAAAAGATATATTTACAACAGAAAATGTTATATTTCCAACAAAATTTAAAAAGTCCCTCGGGATCTTTGTGTAATTTGGTGATTTTAACAAACTTTTTTATAATTATTTCTGATCCTTGGAACCTGTACGTAATTTTCTCATTAAACATGGGAGGGTTGAGTTTTTTTTTTTTTTTTATTTTTTTTATTCATAAGGTGGATGCCCACCCAAGCCATTTACTCACGGGTCTCACAGTAAATTCCACATTTTTCTTCACTGACCCACGCACTCTCTGCGCATACTGATGTCAAAACAGTATCGTATTGTGGCAACGGGCAGCAGCGGATGGCTTGGAAAAGGAGAGAAACCTAATTCCCTATCAAGGTCTTCCAAAAGATAAAGTTTCTTTTGTTGACCAGAAGATAGAGACGAAATAATTGATGGTTGATGCATGATTCATTATTTAAGAGGAGAACAAAACCAACCAAGTTGATTTTTATAAAGAGTTGGGACGTTGGATTGGCTCACCATCTTAAAATATTTTTAAAAAAAATATGTATGCTATTTTCATGTATTTTGTAATTATTCAGTAACTTAAATAGTTTTTTATATGCATCCAATATTTTGAGTATTTTGATATTCAATTTTTCCTTAAAAGTATTTTTCAGGAGTAAATTTGTCCTTCAAGTTTTTTTCAAATGCAATTTAACCATTAAATCATTTTTCAAGAACAATTTTAATTCCGTTGTTAAACCCTCAAAAGTTATGTTATGTGAAGTTGCATCCAGCACTTTAAGAAGTAATTTATAGTCCAATTTTACTATTAAAGTAATTTTAGAGTTAATTTTTATTTGTATTTCTCTTTTTCCATATTTTTAGTATTTTCAGGAGAATATTGCATTAAGAAATTAGTTTAGTATGTTGAGCGCTACTCTTTACAGTCCTTTTTTGAAAGATTCAATAAACTGAATTATGCTATTAAAGAAATATGTTAAATTAGTTAAAAATAATAACTATGTAAGAAATATATTTTTCTTCTTCTAAATATACCCTTATTTATAATAAGGTAAATGAGAGAAAAATAATGAGAAAAAGGATAAAAGAAAATGTATGGGAAAAATATAATTAACGAGAAAGAATATAATTAATTATAGATAAAAATTAGTAAAAATACATTTAATATTTAGACAATCCGAAATTGGATTTTATAAAAAGACTGGACCAATTCAAAAAAACAAAAAACAAAAAACAAAAAACAAAAAAACAAAAAAGCCCAAGAATAACGAAGGGAGCTAGATACACATTAATTCAACGGACTCTTTGGAAGTTAATAACGGGTGAGGTTAAAATTGCTCCTAACAAGTATACTTTTAAAAGCAAAACTGAACGATAAAATATTTTAAGAGATTGGATGCACTTGAAAAAATACTTTGGAATTATAGATAAGCCACAAAATACTTAAAGATCGCATACGAAAAAAAAAAAAAAAAAAAAAAAAACTTCGGATCATGGAAGAATTTTCAACGGAAAAAATTTCTGTCAAGTAATGTCTTCTCGCCACGATTTTTTCTACAACGGACATTTTTTGCCGGAAATCCAGTTACCGATGGAATTCCTTGGTAATCCGGGTTTTTTTTTTTTTTTTTTAGTTATGCCAGAAAAAGAAAAACTCTAAGGTAAATCACAAAATAGTTTAGGATATGGGACGTAGTAATTGGAAAATATTTCAGATAACCCTTTTATAAACAAAAATTTATTCATATTTAGATACTCCTCAAATATTTTTTATGAGATCTACTTAAATAATTAAATCACCAGAACAAAGAAGAGGTTGAAATAAATTTGTTTTGGAGTGGTTGAAATAAATCACGCAAAATTAGGATATAATTACTATTTACAGGGTGAATCGTGAAATGGTTTATGAATTCGATTATCAAATATATATTTTCTACGATGCATCTTTGATCTGAGAATGCTGGGTTTCAATGTATACATTTTGGGTTTATGAATGGTACTATGATTTATTGGCTGATGAAGATGACGGAGTGGAGAGGAAGAAATACGCAACAAAGCTACGGATCAGGTTAAATATTACGGAGATGATGATGGATGGTCTACGAGTTTGGGAGATATAGAGAGGAAAGAAAGTCTTATTTCTTAATGGAGATGACGAAGATGTGGCAAAATATGTAGAATGATACGTTGCATAAAATCTCACATGGCAGCCACCTCAGCATAATTTGAGGTTAACAATGTGGACCGTTTGGATTAAGGTGACAATTGATTCATTTTCACTTCTTTTAAGAAACATTGCTCAAAAAAAAAAAAACCTCCAGGAAACCACCACTCTTCCTTAAAACTTTTAAAGTAAAAATGACCTTTACCATATATATATATATATATATATATATATATATA
This sequence comes from Acacia melanoxylon, assembly GCA_019022615.1. Lineage (NCBI taxonomy): Eukaryota > Viridiplantae > Streptophyta > Magnoliopsida > Fabales > Fabaceae > Acacia > Acacia melanoxylon. The sequence goes on from JAFJYJ010000032.1 coordinate 1,385,701, forward strand.
TATATATATATAAGTAATAAAATACACTCTACATAAAATCATAAATCATAAATAAAATTACAATCATAAATAATTTAACATCATATTTGTATTGTACTTCCTCGTTTTTTAAAAGAATTTTGTTGTCTTAAAACTAAGTCATTTTAAAACATGATGGGTAGCATTAAGTGATTTATTCCAAAAATACGTCATTCTTCTCAATTTTTAATAATTAGGGGATAAAGTGTGTGTGTGTGTGTGTGTATATATATTAAATTTATGGTATTTATATGGTATCTTAAATTTCCTTTTTCTTAAAAAAAATCAACAAACCCCATAAGTAGAAGTGTCTGTATATGATTAAAAAAATGAAATATGGAATTTACAAATAAAATATTACGATTTAAAATAAACATAAGAAAATTAAAGAGTCCCATAAATGGAAGTGTTCCATTATGAATTAGCAACGGGAATATGAAGATTTGAGCAAAAAAAAAAAACGGGAATATGAAGATTTATGACTAAAAACTAAGCAATTTACAACTTAATTTTTTGGTAACCAGCGGCACAGCTTTGGTCACCAGCGTCTCCACTCTGAAGGCCGGTGCTCTAGCTAAATAGCCAACGGTGACCGGAGCTCTAGTGGCATGCTGTTGGAGCTTCGGCAGCTATCAAACTTTTTTTTTTTTAAAAAAAAAAAATACAGAAGGGAAAGACACAATTGTCTTTTCACCAACAAGTTATAATTTTGTTTTCATCATTGGGATTATAGTGAGATTTTAGAAATTTTTAGAATATTGGATATAAGTTCTCTACAGTGGTTGAAGTGGAATTTTCCCCAAATTTCATTTTTGCAGGGTTGCATGCACCCAGTGCAGTACATCACGCGTGCAGTGTCCAATATGAATAATGTCTCTGACAATTAAATTATTTTAAAAATTTATCTCTCTAATATCTTTTTCTCTCTCTCACTCACGTGCATCAACTTTTTGAAAACCCTCTCCACCTTTTTCTTAACAAATGCCTCATATGTTTTGACCAATGAAAAACAACCCTTTAACATATTTGGGTAAAGTAGTAAATTTGTTCCGAAAATACATGTCCAACAATAATTTTGTTCTGAATTTTTTTTTAGCTCAATGTTATTTTTTAGAAATTTTAAAAATATAGCAATATTTTCCGTTAAAAAGTTACTACTGGTCCTATTTATAAGTCAAATTTGGCTAAATCTCACGTCTTAAAGAGAGATAGACATCTCAATGATGATGAAGCAAATTTTTAACTTTACCTTTATTTATAAATATATATTTTTAACCTTTTTTTAATCTTTTATAATTTATTGTCAAATCTCTCATCTTTTTCTATGTCCAACGTAGGATGAATGCATGAGAAATGAAAAAGTGGGAAGAGAGACAATGAAATAAATTAATGGGTGCGTGTTTCAACGAAATAAGTTACTCCTCTAATCGTTATTATAAGACACAAACTAATTATTCAGGCAAACCAATAAAAATAGTTAAAGTCAATAAAATTATCCTACATTTTAAGTAATTTCTAATAGTACCCCCTACTAATTGCATTAAACTCTAATATTATATTAATTCTTACTCTCACTTATTACCCTTATTAATTATGGGCCTACATGGAAACATATAATTAATGTTTTTTTGGAACAAGGATGTGCCTTATAAAAAGAACCAAATAAGCTTGCTAGTTGGTGCCTTATAATAAAGACCAGAGAAAGTACCATGAAAAAGCAGTGTGGTCAGAGGATGAAAGAGGCGTGTTTCAGAAGCCAAGTCCATTAATTGGAGCATGAAAGAAAAGAGACGAAATTAATATGGGCAAAATTGTCACTATCTTATTTATTGGTCAAACTAGACTTATAAATATGACCAAATTTTTTGGTCAAACTGAACTTATAAATAGAATCAAAGTGGTGTGGTCAATGTATTTTTTTGAACGGTCAACGTTAGTTTTTTAACGAAAAAGAGTAAGATTGCTACGTTTTTAAATTTCCGGGACAACATTGAGCTAAAAAAAACTTTCAAGTCAAAATTGCTTATGAGCATGTATTTCTGGGACAAATTTACTACTTAATCCTATTTTATAGTTCTAACTGTCACCACCATTTTTCATCTATTTCTAGTTTTCCACCTTTATATTTTAACAAATGCGCTTTTCCCCCAATAGAAGCAGCAGCTTAAATTCCACATACTCAGGCATCCAAGTCATTTTCTCAACAGGCTCGATTTCGGTAAAGGTGTGTGAAGCTAATGCATTTGATTAGAAAAGCTGGGATTTTTGTTCATGATTTTGGCTTCTCCTTAATTATATTGTAGCTAGGTTTCGACTTAATCTCTTTCTATGTTGATGCAGAAGCCCCGCAATTTTGTCGTCAATGGAGCTAGGCATCAAGTTGCCCATTGATGAATAGCTCGTTAACTTCAAGAGGAAGGTCTAGACTCACCTTTTAATTATGATTTACATTGAAGAAGAGAGAAGAAAGAGATTAATTGAAGCTGCTACTACGATTAAATGTGCTGAGGTGTTATTTTTTAGTTGGGAGAATGAGATCTAGATCCCACCCAAAACAAATAATACATTGATAAGTCTCATAAGTTGTTAATAATAGTTGATTCACTTGTTAATCTCCTCTCTTCACTTGTACTTTTCTGATATTATTTCTTTTCGTTGGGACCTAAAAGTCATTCTCCTTTTTAATTGTTTAGAGCACATGTGAGGTAGCATTATGAAGGCGTACAAGCATTTTTCTTCTAGAGATATATTTTGAATTTTAACAAAATATTTTTAAGGTAGGAGGGATTTTTGTATACTTTAATTATCACCCCATTGATAATTTAATTGATGAGAAAGACCCAATAAATTTCGCACCCATAAAATACCAATACTAATATAAATTTTTTAAGGAGGATTTTTTTTCCGAAAATGTCCCATTTTATTATCACTTTCGGAACAATATATTGATGTTTGTGGCGTAAGAAGAAACGTTATAAGAAGAGAGTCTGAGAAAAAAGATGAGGAAAAGGGAGAGAGAAGTGAGTGAAAAAGAGAAGGAAGAGCATGCAGTACCCCTAAAGTATTTTTTAGACGTGCCAATCACTTTAAAATATTTTTTGGGTGCAATTTTCCACTTAACAATTTGGAAAACTTAAGGTGTTAGATACATAAAAAAAATACTTAAAGATGTTGAATGCACAAGAAAATAATTTAGAGGGTGATGGACACATCTAAAAATACTTTAGGATGGTGCACTTAAAAATATGCTCTCGGGTGATGGATGTATCTTGGGTAAAGGTGCATAAATTACACATATGCTTTATCTTTAGAAGTGCCTAACACTAAATAATTTTTTTGTAGTGTAAAAGTGCCTACGTGGTTAAGAAAATGGAGCAAAAATCCTACTTGCCATTAATATATCAGACGTCCATTAATACCCAAACCGTTAGTCAATCTCTCTCTCCTCGTATCTTCTTCTGCTGAATTCATTTGTGCTCGTTGATGGAGAATAATAATCAAATACCGAAGCTACTAACATACAAAGTGTAGAGAAATAAGGGGGAAAATGATCAAAGAAAAACAAAATGGGATATCTATGAAAGAAGGGTGTTTTCAAACTCTTAGGTTTGATGATGATGAGAAGCATCCCAGTTAGGGAAAAAAGGAAAATGACCAAACTCGGAAATGAAGCCTTCCAACCCTCTCAAGTACCCGTCGGAGTTGGTCTCACCGTTGTAAAACCTATGTTCTTCTTCTTTGGTCAATCTCTCCTTCAACTGATGATTACTACAAATTAGGAATTCAGTATCCCCCAATTAATGTACATTTTAAAAATTTAGACGTTAAAACATAGGTGGTGGCACTATTATAATTTTCTCCTTACTTTTAACGTCCGTTTATTAAAAAAGAACGTTAAATGTTATGATATGATGATTATTTTAATAAAAACAGTTGTTGTATCTTAAACACCATTTATTTTATTTTAAGACACCATTAATTTTATTTTACGAAAAATTAGTGCTACTTACCTTTAGAATAAAAGCTTCAAAACCACTACGATTTTATCTCATATTTATAGTTATTTCCTAGTATGTAGCCTAGAATTTCGATAGTTAAAAAAAGAAATCTGACCATATATTCATTTAGTTAGTTCCTAATAATTAAGGGACAAGTATTTCTTCACTACTCACTAGAGATGAGTTTATCTCCAGTGACCCTTAGAACTACGTCGTTTTGAATTAATGAAGGGTGTGTTTGTAATTTTAGGTGAATTAATGAAGGGTGTTTTGGTAAAATTTATATGATAAAAAAAGTAAACAAAATTACGGAAACACCCTTTATTAATCCAAAACGACATAGTTTTGGGGGTCACTGGAGATAACTTATTTGTAGTGACTGGAGAAATCCTTTACCCATTAAAAAATATATCTCTTATATGTATAAAAATGGTTTTATCCTATATTTATAGCAATTTCCTAGTATGTAGCCTAGAATTTCGATAGTTAAGAGAAGAAATTTAATCGTATTTTCATTTATTTAGTTGCTAATTAAATTTAATAAATTAAAAAATATATCTCTTATATGTATATAAATGATTTTATCCCATCCTTATAGCAATTTTCTAGTATGTAGCCTAAAATTTTGATAGTTAAGAGAAGAAATCTAATCGTATTTTCATTTATTTTGTTCCTAATTCAATTTAATAAATTAAACAATATATCCCTGTTAAACACACACCTTATTTTTATTTTGTTAGTTCCTAATTAAATAAATTAAACAATATATCTCTTTTATATATATTTGTAAAAAAATATCAATATCATTTAGTTCAAGCCTTCATTATGCGATTTTATTTTATTTTTATTTTGAGTTAGAACGACTGGTTTTTAAAAACCAGTTGTTGAAACTAGTATTTTTTAGATATTTCAACATTATGTGTGCGTGTTGTGGATTTGTAGACATACAACAAATGTTATTTAAATAAGTTGAAATTCAATGACAGTTTTTTTAAAAACAGACATTAAAAGTGTTATTTGCACTAACCCCAAAAACCCATTTGTGAGCTCCTTTCTCATAGTCTGGTCACAACCATTAACGGTGCCTCTTCTTGATTCTTGTGATATATGTGTTGCCAGGAGCTTGGTGTTTTTGTTGTTGTAATTTATGCGACCATTAGGTTTTCCGATGAGGCTCTGCACTAGTTGTCGGAAGTTGTGAACATCAATATGGATGATCTGTGGTGCAAATATGTGAACGATGCGTATCTTGGGCTTCATTTTGGATATGGTTTGGGAGTGTTTATGTATGCTTGAATATTTTCCTCCACCTACATTAATATTCCTAATCTTGTTCTCCATCAACGCGCACAAACAAATACAACAGAAGAAGATGCAAGGAGAGAGATATTAACTAACGGCTTGGGTATTAACAGACGTCTGGTATATTAATGACAAGTGGGATTTTTACTCTACTTTCTTAACCACGTAAGTACTTTTACACTCAAAAAAAGTATTTGGTGTTAAGCAATCCTGAGAGTAAAGTACATGTGTATTTTTGCACATTTACCCATTTATGTTTAAGACATAAGATTAAATAGATTAAATTTAGTGACTTGACACATTTTTATTTGTCAGAGTATTGATTATGAGTTGCTCTTCAAGTATGCAAGAATTTCTCCTAAGGATAAGAGAAGAGTATTGGTGCTTACGTTAGCTAGCCCGTAATTTTTTTTTTTTTTTTTTGCCAACTAGCCCTTGGATATGAATCTCTCAAAAACTAATTAATACTTATTTTTAAATTTTACCCTTATTATAAAATACTAAAAAATAACTTAATTAAATATAATTTAATTCATGCTCACTGGTATAATTATTCTTTTTTTATTTTAATGAGTTAATTGTTAGTATTATTGAATTCTAGTGACGTGGAGAGGAATAATTTAAATTTTAACTATATGGGAGAGTGCGCGTGAGTAAATATGACATTAGGAAAATGATAGCCAGGTCCTAAGGAAAATACAAAATATCAAAAAAGTCCCAACCTAAAATCACATATCAAAAAAGTCTCTAGGGATTTTTTTGATATTATTTGTATTAAAACAAAATCCAGGTGTTTAAATTTTGTTGTGAAAATAACTTTTTCTATTGTGAATAACCAGGTTTAAAAATTTGTTGTGAATATAATATTTTCTGTTGTGAATCTAGCTTATTTTGTTGTGAATGGCCTTTGTACGTTTAGAGACCTGAATTTGAAACAAAATCCAGGTGTTTAAATTTTGTTGTGAATATAGCACTTCCTGTTGTGAATATAACTTTTTCTGTTGTGAATGACCAGTTTTTTAATACAAATAATATCAAATATAAGTGATTTTGAGTTAGTACTTTTAAGAGTAAATACCCTTTTGGCTCCCTGGAAAAAAAACACGGACCCCATTTTGGTCCCTCACACAAAGAAATGCCCTTTTAGTCTCTGAAAAGGACGAATAAATGTCGATTGGTGAACATTTTAGTCCCTCGCAAATTTCCAAAAAATCTTTTTTAGTCCATAAAAAGGTCTCATAGGGTCTGTATTTTTTATCGGAAACCAAAAGGGTATTTATTCTACTTTTAATATTTTGTATGTTCCTTAGGGCGTGGTTTCATTTTTCCAATAACATTTGCGCCAACGCCATTATAAATATTCGTGAGGACGTCACTGAACTGACAGATTTAACAGGACGACCGCTTTCAACCGTAGAATTTCAACTTCCTCATTCCTTTTCGGGTTCGTAATTAAATCTTCAAGCTGTTGCTGCTGCTTATCTCCTTCTCCCTAGCTCTTTTTTGACTCACTATGTATTACTCTTTCTCTAGTTACTGTTGTCTGTTGCTTTAGAATAATCTGGGAACATGACGTGCTTGTTTAAGCACAAAACATCAGATCCAGAAAGTGGTGCTTGCAATTGCTTGTCCTCTCACCTCATCAACATGTACGTTTCTTATTCTATGCTCTTTTTCTTTACCTCGTGTTTCTTCATCATCATCATCATTTGGGTAAGTACTATTGTTTACTCTTACACTTCTATCAAATTTTAATTTTGATCAATTTAGAGTAGTTTCAAAACATGTTTTTTGTTCACTTTAGTTTTATATGAGTTTAATGACGTTTAGTATAGTTTACTATAATGAATGGTTCTAGTCTTTATACTTTTAACAATTCTGGTTATAGTATTTAATTTCTGTAATATATTTATTTATTTGACTTTTCGTTGACTCTTGAAAGTATAGTGAGAGGAAGATTTAACATCCGTTGCTGCGCTCTTCCTAACAATATATTTATTCATGAACTAATTTTTGAACACGTCATTTTTCATATACAGGGAAATGGCAGAAGCAGAAGTAAGCTCCGTTACTGTACAACCAGCACAACAGCTTCAAAAGGCTGCTTCACCTCAGTTTAGGAGGAGGCCTCTCCTTCATTTTATGAATGACCCACGTACTCTCTCTCCCCCCGCTCCCTCTCTGTAGTAGGAACAGTAAATAGCCTTTTCCTTTTGTACCTTTAACTAGCTCACTCTATATATCACGAAAAACACAATTCTCTCATTTATGACCATCCACATTTGTTAACTTTGATTCAGAAGATCGAAGAGATAAATACCAAAGGCTATGTGTTCCCCTTCACAAAGGTGCCATGAAAGGTGATTGGAAAGCAGCAAAGCACATCTTAGAGAAAGATTGGACTCTACTTCGTGCAGCCATAACCTTGCGTTGGGCCACACTCCTCCACGTGGCCACCGGAGCGAATCGTATCAACTTTGTTTACGAGCTGGTGAAGACTATGGATTCACAAGACTTGGAATTGCAAGATGTGAACGGCAACACTGCGTTCTGCTTTGCTGCAGCAACTGGGAATTTGCAGATTGTTAAGATAATGGAAACAAAAAATAAGAAATTGCCAACAATAAGGGGTGCCGCCGGAATGACTCCTCTTCACATGGCTGCTTTACAAGGAAAAAGTGAAATGGCTTGGCATCTATACTCTAAAACTGTTCAAGATTTTGAAGAAACAGACTGGATCATCCTGTTATTCTACTGTGTTAACAATGGAATCTATGGTTAGTGTATTAAACACACAGATGAAAGCTTAAAACTATAAAATATTATATTTATAATTAGAATGTGAGATATCTTATCTCATGTCACACTTTTTTTCAGACACAATTATGGGCTGGTGGTGTCAGCTGTGTCTATGTGTCAGCTGTGCCCAAGTCGCCCTCAATTTTGGGTCCTTCCCAAATGTTTTTACATGATTATTTTTATTATTAGATTCTATATTGAATGAGTTACATTTTTATATCTTCTCCTAAAAAATATAATTATTTTCAATTTTTATGATTTGTCAAATATTCAAGATTCTAATTTATAAAGAAACTACACAAATCAAGAGTCTTGAATGAATCTTTGAAAAATTATAAGAAATTGAAAATAACTCCATTTTTTTACCCCTAAAATATTGAAATGTCACCTATTTTATAAAGAATAGAACCACAATTTTTTTTTGGATAGCCCCCAAAATTGATGAGAGGTAGTTGGGAGTGCAATTGACAACTAGGCACAGCTCACACCTCAGTCCCACAATTATGACTTCATTTTTTTTTATTCATTTGTGCAGATTTAGCGTTGCTGTTGCTTAAGATGAAACGAGATCTGGCTTTTAAGAGGGATGAAGCTAATGAGACAATATTGCATATGTTGGCTCGAAAGCCTTTAGGCAAGTGAATTCTTTGCTTTTCATTTTCTTTTGGCACTTTCTATTCTATCCATGTTTTTACAAACTTTTGGAATTTGTTTGTGAAAGAAATGACGGAGAATAATGCTAATTAAAATTTGATTATAACCTAGTCAATATCTCATTCTTATCTTTCAACATACTTTCAGTTTTTGACAGTCTTGACTTGACTTCTCAATTAAGAAAATGGTCAAATTGTGTATCTCAGGTTTCAAACAAACTCATCAACGTCAGCTTGTTCAATTCCTATGGAGTATATTTCTTACCCAAGACGACAGGGAGATTTTGGGCATTATAAGAGTACCTTCACAAGTAGTATTTAATGCAATAGAAGTTGGGAATTTTGAGTTTCTCGCTGTGCTTTTGAGTACATATCCTGATTTGATATGGGAAGTTGATGAAAGAAATCGAAGCATAATTCACATTGCCATTTTGCATCGTCATGCTAATATCTTTAATCTGCTACAAGACATTGGCCCAGTCAAAGATTTCATAGCATGTTATTTGGATAACAAAGATCAAAGCAATTTATTACATATGGCTGCAAAATTAGCTCCACCAGATCGACTGAACTTTGTTTCTGGAGCAGCATTTCAGATGACCTCTGAGTTAACATGGTTTGAGGTATTTTACCAGTCACAATATTTAGTCTATCTATAAGATAGCTTTACATTTTCAGGTAGACCTTCAACTACAATTGTGCCAATTTTGAAAAATCAAGTATATAGTTGTGAATAGTATGATTTATTATTGATCTTATAATTTATATTGAAGCCATTTATATATCGTTTGGAATTGCAGGAAGTGAAGAAGATATTGCCACCTTCATTTATGGAAATGAAGAATGCAGAAGGCTTGACTCCTCACCAACTATTCACAAAAGAGCATCGAGAGCTATTGAGTAAAGCCGAATCATGGATGAAGGGAGTAGCAAACTCTTGCATGATTGTTTCCACTCTTATTGCTATTGGAGTATTTTATACTTCATTCAAAACACCAGGTGTTATCAGTGACAATACAAGAATCCCCAATTACCTGCCAAAAAGGTCGTTCATGGTGTTTGGCACGTCTAGTGCAATTGCATTGATCTCATCCTCAACCTCCACACTCATTTTCTTGTCTATCCTCATCTCACGCTATGCAGAGCAGGATTTTCACAAGTCATTACCATTTAAGTTGATATCTGGATTGGTTGCACTTTTCATGTCCATTATAAGCATGATAATAGCATTTGGTAGTGTCTTCTTCTCTGCATATAATCATGGTTTAAACTTGGTTCCTAACTTCATTTCTTTTCTTGTTTTAGGAGTTGTATCTTTATTTGCATTTTCGCTGTTCTCAACCTGGTCTGATATAGTCTATTCAACATACTTTTGTAAGACTCTCTTTCGGCCATGTAAACATTTGCTTCACTAAAAAAAGTAGGAAGTTGTATTTATGAGTGATGATGGATAACTTCCTGTAATGTACATATATGTACTGGCGTATAATAAGAGTAAATTCCTGCTTTCAATTTTATGATTTCAATGCAACTTGGAATTTTGTTATTCTTTTTGTTTACTGGAATCTTGTTATTCTTAATTGAAAATTTTTCTTCCATATCATATTCTACTCATTCTTATATGCTTGAATAAAACTCAGCGTCTGAACTATTAAAAGTCCACGTTGAAGGTTATCCTCAATAAATTAAACCTAATATTTGAAACATTGGACATAATCCGAGTGGTCTCCCAACAAAGGAATTGCCATGAATTAATGGGCTCAATGGGATTAACATAGGACATAGACCTAATATTGGGATAAAGTCTAAATTAAATAGGGGTAAAGTTGGAAAGTTAATAAATTTTAATATAGAGTTAATGGGGTTATTTATTTTATTTTGGGTTAAGGTGTTAAAATAGCTTTCAACTTTTATCAAAAGTGTAAAAGTAACCATAAACTATTTTTTGGAGCAAAAGTAACCGTACACTTTCAAAATTGAGGTAAAACTATTAATCCCAACAAACTTCCATCTATTACAAATGGGAAAAATTAATCTTTAGATTTTTAAAGTTTTGACTCACTTATGACAGTTCCTGAACTTTTGACCCACTTGCAACCTAATCCTTGATGTTTTTGAGTCATCTTGTTACAACAAATGTTAAAATACTATTAAAAATTGCTTAGTGGATTTTACATCGATTAAAAAAGTTAAAAGAACAGCATCCTCGGCCCCACCAACTCACATCTCTCTGCCTCTGCTTTCCAAAAACGTTGTTGGGCATCCACGACGTCTATGACAAATCTTTTTTAACCTCCTTTCAAACATAAGGTGAGATTGATTTTCTTATATTAAAGGGCCTTCACAAAATTATGAGCATTATGTAAATGATCTATAGTTCCATTTGTGATTAAAAGTAGGGAATGTGTGCCAAATATGTTGTGGCTTCAACCTGTTCTCCAATTTGAGTCGTTCACTACCCTCTGGTGCTTGAGAATGATTTATCATGAATATTGCGAACGCCTATTGAGGTTTATGGAAAATAGAGATAGGGGGATGGGGACACTATTTTTTATTTTTATTTTTTAAATTTATGTAAAATCCACCTAAGCAATTTTTAACAGTATTTCAACATTGTTTTTGCAACATAGGATGAATTGTAAAGATTAGGGACTAAGTTGCAAGCAAGTCAAAAGTGGAGGGATTGAGTTATAAGTGAGTCAAAATTTTAAGGGCCAAAAGATAAATTTTCCCCATTGTAATATATAGAAGTTAGTTGGGTTTAACGGTTTCGCCCTACTTTTGAAAATTCATGGTTACTTTTGCTTTGAAATATAGTTTAAGGTTGCTCTTGCACTTTTTATAAAAATTAAAGGTTATTTTAGCACCTTAACCCTTTTTTGTTTTGTTTTGGTGAAATTTGTTGAAAGTGGTTTTTAAATAGGACGAGAAGAATATATATCATACACCTAATTATCTTAATGTGTTTTCCTTTGTTAGATATGATTAGTTTTGATGATGTCTTATATAGATGTCATTCTTAAGAGCAAAAAGCTTATATAATATATTTATCTCCTACATTGACTAACTACTATATTTAATGTAGATTAGTTCAAGTTGAATTATATAGATTAATCAAGAAGGAGAGAATGTCAAGGAAGCAAGAAGCTATCAAAGTATTTTGGGAATAATCAAGAAGAAGATGGAAGATTAAAGAAGGAAGAACTTGCTAAATGGAATGAGAATATCATTATTAAAGTTCTTATATTGATGCTAGAAGTCTCCAAGATCATATGGAAGTTGGAATGGCTCAATTATGAATTAAAGTCGGCAAAAATCAGCTTCACGACGAGAAAACTCGAGTTAAGAACTTCAAACTCGAGTTTAGGACCTAAACTCGAGTTTGTCATTAACTAACTCGAGTTTGTAGTGTCTTCAGCATCTCTGGCGTCTCTGGACTAGGAAAACTTGAGTTTCCAAGTACAAACTTGAGTTTACACCACTATTCAGCAACTATGTTCTACTCTGTTTAACGTTTCAGCTGAGCGAGGTCTGGTAATTCGATAATATCTCCCAAACCAAAGATCAGATTGAGGTGAAACTAGTGGCATATGAAACTAGACTCCCAATGCGTTATTGTGATGTAAAATTCAAACCAAAAGGAGTTTAGATCAAGGATTTATGAATTGTGGAAATGAGCACTGAAATTCATGCCACACAGCAGACCAAGCTTCAATGTTTTGAGTGTATCGCACTAACTACAAATCCAATTGAGCTAAAATCGGTGGGATATGAAAGTAGACTCAAAAGTATTTCTATCAAGACTTGAACGAACCAAAAAAAGTTTAGACTAGGGAGATATGGCCTTCGAAATTTGACAGTAAGTTCAAGACGTTGCAAAAATGCTGATTAAGAACAAGCTTCATTCATCGGATCATAACTGTCAGAATACAATGAGTTTGGAGCTGATTCTTCTTGCATTTGAAAGAAGACTTAAAGAGATTTGCGAGGATAGGAGGTTTGTCAAATTCGGAGCTATATCAAAGATGCTACACTCGCTGGAAATTGACTCTCGTGTTATTCTTGCGTTCTAAAAGACAAAGAGTTTTCAATGAGTTTACAAAATATGTAAACTCGAGTTTGTATTTGCAAACTCAAGTTTCGTTAGGATCGAGAGTCTTCAATATTTTGAACTAAGCTAAACTCTAGTTTGCTTTTGCAAACTCGAGTTTGTGCTTGATAGAGAGTTTTCAAGTTTTCCAAACTTTTATGAAAACTCAAGTTTTGAATGGTAAACTCCAGTTTCTGTTTTACAGAAAGCCTCTCAAAGTTTCCACTTTAAAGGAAACTCGAGTTTTGATTTGGAAACTCGAGTTTAGATCATACGGAGAGCATCTCAATTCTATGAAGTTTTAGAAACTCCAGTTTACTTTTGAAAACTCCAGTTTGTTTATGAAAACTTCAGTTTACTTTTGAAAACTCCAGTTTGTTTATAAAAACTCCAGTTTCCATTTGGAAACTCCAGTTTTGAGCTTTGTGGACTTAAACATATTTTTCATTTCAAAAGTCTCAAAACTCGAGTTTACACTTAATGACTTGAGTTTTCTCTCTTGTTTCAAAATGTTCTTCAAAGCTCAATCGCGATGATCTTTTTAAGAAAGAACCAAACACGAGTTTGGGTTTCAAAATTCCAGTTTGGCTCCTGAGAAAAAGTTGAAAACTCCAGTTTGCTTGAACAAACTCAAGTTTGCGTTGACCCTGTTTTACAGTCTCTGATTTTGAATTTACGAAATCCTCATATATGTTTTGAATACTTCCTATCATCACTCTTTACTACTCCTAGCTATATTTAATCAATTTGTTAGTGAGTTTAGATGATCAAATGTTGTTAAACCGAAGATCAAAGATAAAGAAAATGCTAATGTCATGGCATTTATTCTGGTTCAGAAAAGCAAAGCACAAATTATTAAATCACTCTCTCACCATGCCAAGGATATTATTGTTTATTCTCCTACTGACTAACAGATCAGCCAACGGATCTATTTCAAACAAAATGTCAGAAAACAACATGGCACACCAGCTGGATATTTGGATCTGAGTCACAACAGCTACATTCATTATTCCAACAACTCTCTAAATCTTCAACGGTCTTAACTTAGAATCTATCTATAAAAGAAGAAGCATTCAAGATGAAAAAAGAGAGCTAGCACACAAGGGCCAACACAGTCAAAAAGCCAACATTCTGAATCCAACACTTATCTCATACACTCTCTGTTCTCAATGCTTACATAGTTAATCATAGAGTGAAATGATTTGTATTGTACTTCAGTGTTTATTATTTATCTACTCAGTGAGGAGTTAAACACTTATCTGATTTATTGATTATCAGTTAAATCTCAAGGTTGTGGAACCTTTGAGTATGGGTGTACAATTACAGCTTGTAAGGGGGAGTGAGTGCAAGTGTGAAAGGATCATCTCTAGTACATAGTGTGTAATTGTATTTATACGGCTTCACAAGTGCCTGGGTGAACTTGTGGGATTGTAAAGATTTTTCTCTTGTGCCCTGTTAAACAAGGAGATAATGAATTGAAAATCTCAAGTGGAGCTTGGGGACTGGACGTAGGTCAAGGATTGGGCCGAACCAGTATAAATCACAGTTTGCATATTCTCTTCCCTTATCTCTTGTATTTCCAGTATATGTTTATTTGAATATCTAACTGTTGATTTAGAAAACGCAAAAGATTTTCAAAGTATCAAGTTTATAATCAGTCACCCAATTCACCCCCTCTTGGGTGATAGCCAGGTCTTTCATCCTTGTCACACCTAAAGTTCCAGATGCGCCAATATGTGGTTGCTAGATACAATTTGTTTAACGAAGAATTTTTCAACCATACGGAGGAGAAGAAGAAGTAAAAGGATTAGTTGTGAAGTCAAATAGTGTATATACTGATTGTATTTATGACACATGTTTAATCTATCAGTTTTTGTGTAAACATCAATTTGCATGTATTTAGGACAAAGTTGTGAATATATTATTTTTGTGGGAAATTGCATTTGTATTAATGAAAATGTCCTTCACATAAGGATGTAAGAACTTTGTAGTGTGAATATATGTATTTATGACATAGTTGTGAAGAATGTGCTTTTGTGGGAAGGTTCATTTGTACATTTTAATATCAATGAGAAGAAGAATTTTTTCCTGCATCTTTGTTCATTGTTAGTGGGTACTGATGTTGTTGTTAGTGGGTAATGATTTTGTGTTAGTGAGTACTAATATTGTTGTTAGTGGGTATTAATCTTGTTAGTGTGTACTGATGTTGTTGTTATTGGGTACTGATATTGTTGTTAGTGGGGACTGATATTGTTGTTAGTGGCTACTGATATTGTTGTTAGTGGGGACTGATATTGTTGTTAGTGGGGACTGATATTGTTGTTAGTGGCTAATGATATACAACAATATCATTAGCCACTAACAACAATATCAGTCCGCACTAACAACAATATGAGTCCCCACTAACAACAATATCAGTACCCACTAACAACAAGATCAGTAGCCACTAACAATAATATCAGTGTGCGTTAAAAAACAATATCAGTGTGTGTTAACAACTACATCAGTGGGTGTTAACAACTTTATGAGTGGGTGTTAACAATTCTATCAGTGTGTGTTAACCGATGACAAAAAATTTCATCATGTAATTGAAATTCAAAAAACAAGTAATTTCAAATGGACCTTTATATAATATCAAATTGTCAAGAACATTTTCATAAATACAAATGCACCTTTGCATAAAAACAAATTGTTAACAATTTTGTCATCAATACACAATGCTTTGTAAACACTTCCCTAAAATACAACAATTCAGTGTATCCACACTGTAAAAATTACATAGTCAAAACCTAACTGCATAATAAAACACACTAAATTTCAAAAAGTCCACCTAAGCTTTCACATCTTCTCCTATTGACTTGATTGGCTTTGCATATGTGTTAGAAGGAGAACTTGGCATAACAGCTCCAGACTTTGAGTCCTCACCAATTGTCATATGTCTGCATAATTCAATAAAGGGCCTATCATATGTCTGCATAATTGAGATGAACAAACTTTTAAAAAAAGAAACTCAATATCATAATTGAGATGAACAAACTTTCATTGACTTAATAGTAAAGACTTGGTTATTCAACTTTTGCTTTGTGTGAAAGACAAAATAGAAGTTCAAGTATCAATGTATAATAATTTAAAATTTTAATTGTCACCTTATATCTAATATAAGTCTAAGATAAACACAAATCCTTCTACTAAATGTCCAAGAAAATCACAATAACATAAACATAGCCGAGATGCTTGATAACATCTTTAGTAATTTTGATCTTTTTGACTGATCCAAAGCACAAGTCCTCAAGGGAGCACTCAAGTTTCATATCAACTAAATGTCCAAGAAAATCACAATAACAGAAACACGAATCAGTTTGTTTAAGAATCTATTTTCATCTATTCCTTTATGTTGATCAATAACCTCATGACTTGGAACTGTTGTTGGCTACATATAATTATATCAAACACAATGAGAGATACAACGTTACTTGGTATAAGCTGTCCAATTATTAGCAAGATCAATAAACAAGATAAAGAGTATTGCATTTACTTAAACTATATGGAAGATCATAGTACAAGAATGTGCTCATGATTGCAACAATTTGGAAAGATAATAGAAGCACGTACCGATTTCATAAAGCATACCCCGTGATTGGAATGGCATATTGAGCGTACTTCAATAGATGAAGGCATATCTGGAGCAATTTGTAAAGTGAGTTCATACTTTGATAATGCCTCCTCAAATTGCCCATCCCCAAATAACTTATTCCCTTCAAATTGCCCATCCCCAAATCACGATAATGCTTTCTACTAGACAAAGTAACAACACTCTGTTAGTGTTTTCCTTTTTCCAAAGAAAAACATTTTTCTAGATATCCAAACCATATTGTGAATCATCACCGAAATAATATCGAAATATAACTGAAGGTTCATAAATTCAGCTATTGATTTTAAATGCGTGGTGCCAATCAGTTTGATAGATTAATACAGAGCTTATTAATAAAATTAATACTATAAAATTGACATTCACAAAAGACCATGCTTCAACAAAACCATCCCCAGTGAAGAATTTTAACAGCTTTAGCATCCCAACACTGAACTCTTTGTCAATTAAGTTTTAACTTGTGCTTTTTCCTCAAAGAACAAATTAGAAAGGGTCATGGATGATATTAATTGTTAAATACTTCGGGTAGTAGCACATATGAACAAGCTCAAATACTTTCATAATCACACGATTACAAATTAGCACTAGCAGTTTGATATTTAAAAGCTTTCCAGATGTAATACCCTTGGTAATTTAGATTACGTCATCAATATGGATATGTTTTGAAATACTAATTCTAAATTTTGTACCGAACTTACGAATAAAAGGAAAACCCAGTTAACAAAATGACTACAAGGGTTGTACAAATTAGTTATGACCAAAAATTTGAACCACATGCGAAAAAAGGAAAAATTTCACAAACGCAACAAAGAAAACACTCAAAACCACCAAATAGAACCTGTTTTAATTCCTCATCGTGTGATGCCTCTTCAGAAGAATCAGTCCCCGGAGGATTCCTCAGCTCCTGATGTTGATGTTGTTGTTCTCGTTCTTTATGCGTATCCTCTATGTCGCTGCCGAGCTCGGTGTCGCTGGCAGTTTCAAAGCCATCGGAAGCTTCTTTATGCTCATCGACATTGGACGAGGCTGATGATTTTGTAGTTTTTCGCAAATTCAGAGGGATTGGCGACTTCCTCTTCAGTGTCTTCCTGTTGGATCAAGGTCATTTCACAACTCTATTTGGAATGATTTCAAATTCATTGTGTTGAATTTCAAACTTACACACAGGGGCATCAATGTAATTTCGTTTTGCAACTTAATACCATAAAGGCCATAGGGCCTTTTCTGATCAGGGACTTTGGATTGGGTCTTTTTTGATTTTTTGTTGGTTAAATGGGCCCTCATATGGATTTTGCAACATAGGATGAATTATAAAGACTAGGGACTAAGTTGCAAGGAGGTCAAAAGTTGAGGGATTGAGTTATAAGTGAATTAAAATTTTAAGGGCCAAAAGATAAATTTTCCCCATTGTAATATATGGAAGTTAGTTGGGTTTAATGGTTTTGCCCTAATTTTGAAAGTTCATGGTTACTTTTGCTATAAAATATAGTTTAAGGTTGCTCTTGCACTTTTGATAAAAATTAAAGGTTATTTTAGCATCTTAACCCTTTTTTGTTTTGTTTTGATGAAATTTGTTGAAAGTGGTTTTTAAATAAGACGAGAAGAATATATATCATACACCTAATTATCTTCAAGTCTGTAAGACTGTAATTAAGACTTTTATATTTATAAGAGTATGAATCAATATTTAGAACACATTTTCAATAGTAATATTTTAGGGAAATTGGGGTGAAATCCTGTAACACCTTATTTTTATATAAAGTTAGACTAGTTACTTAATAATGATTTCAAACCACTAAGCTAGGTTTGGTCTTGCGAAGTAAACACTTTTGTAAATAGTTGAAAAACTTAACCCAAACACAGGGTTTGATCCTGTAAAATGAATGGTGTTTTTCTAAAAAAATATAAAACTTTCTAAAACAATTTATATGTGGTTCAAACTCTTCATTAAAATCCAATCATTCCTTAAACTAGACTTGATAGTATCAAAGTTCCTTTATGAAATCACATTTAATCTATCGCTCTTTTTTATACTTAATCATTCATCAAGTTATGGGCTTGATTCATACATGTGCCCATCACTGTATCGTTAATTAAGAATAATGATAAGACCGATATCACTACTTTATGTACTAATTTTAAATGGCAGAATATCACCAAGAGGGGGGGTGAATTGGGGATTTTAAAAATTCTTTTTGATACACCCCATAAATAGATTAAGAGCATGGTAAAACAGAGATAGAGAGAGAGCTTTGATACAAGAGATTTATACTTGTTCGGTCTCAACTCTTGACCTACGTCCAGTCCCCAGACTCTCTAGGATTTTCACTATCACTTCAATCAGTTACACACTCTGTACTCGAAAGTTATTCTCTCACTAGGATACACTCCCCCTTACAAGTTGTATACTAATAACCTAATCTCAAAGTCCCACGACTTGAGATTTTTACAATGATTTAATAATTAGAAATGAAACTCTCTAAAGAGCAGATGAATAAACACTGAAGAATATTTATATCAGAAGATATTACACTTGAAAGTGGAATAGTAAATGCAAGTTGAGCATTTTTGCGTTTTTGTCTCTCTTAGTTGTTGAGAATTGAATGCTTCAACTTATATACGTTGGGAGCATTTAATGACCGTTGGAAATCTTGATACAACCATTGGAAGCATCAAAAGAGTTGTTAGGTTGAACCAGGTGCATTTACTTTGTCACTTTGATTGATGCCCAGACTTTCTTTGTTGACTTTTGTTGAAATAAATCCGTTGGATGATCTGGCATCCAGATGAGGAAAGAAAACATTAAAGCCTTTAGAATGTGCAGAGAATGATTTGCCAAATTCATGCTTAGTTTTCTGGACCAGCATTTAATGCTTTGACATAATCTTTTGCTTTATGGCTAATCTTCATTCAAACACTTGTTTGATCATCTGAAACTCATTAGAAACTTGATTAAACATAGTTAAGAATAGTAATCAGAGATGATATGAAGTATATAGATTATTCATGAAGATTTCGAAAATACGGACAAGGTGATTTCAAAACAGAGACGCTTAACACTCAAGTTTGTTCAAGCAAATTGGAGTTCATGACTCGAGTTTAACATATTAGGCTTGAGTCACATGATCATCTTCTTTGAAAATAGATTTAAAACTTAAATGAAGATGTCTTTATAAGATTGAAACTAGAGTTTAAAATGTTTCACTCAAGTGCATGACTCAAGTCAGTTGGAGTAAACTTGAGTTTAGATCTTCTTTTGAAATGAGCTTCACGATAGCATTTTGAAAACGTTTTGAGACCACGTAAACTCGAGTCATTAAGTAACTAACTCAAGTTTAGGATTTCTTTAATTTGAAAATAAGTCGAAGTCTACAAAATCTAACTGGAGTTTTCAAGATAAGGCTCAAGTCACTTTAAGTTCAGAATATTGTGATAACTCTCGGCCTTGCATAAACTCGAGTTAACCTTAACTAGCTTGAGTTTGCTTTAAAATGAAAAAGCTTTGAAAACTCTCGGCCAAGCATTAACTCAAGTTTTCATTTAGACATTCGAGTCAACCTAAGTCTAAATGACTTGACTAACTCTCTGTCTAGAGTCAACTCGAGTTTGGCAACTCTAAACTCGAGTTTAGTCTTGACAGTAAGTTACTGGTTAATTTTGAACAAGTTTCAAACATTTTTAACTTAATCATTAACTCCATTTAAGTTTACAATTATCAGTTATCATCAAAACACATAGAGAATTAATACTAATACCACTACTATGTACATCTTTATTCATGTGTGCGTGTGTGTACACAAACACAGTGGCCGTATAACACTACTACAAAAAAGTGAAAAGACGTCCTGAATTAGAGGCAATTAACGCCCCTTTTCGGAATGACGTCTAACCAGGGGAAGTAGTAAATTTAAGCCTTTCGGCGTCCTATGGTTAAAATAGGACGCCTTTAACAAAGACGTAACAAAGGCGTCGTGTATAATAAAGGACGCCTTAAAAAAGGCGTCCTGTGTTTAATCAAGGACGACTTTTTAAGGCGTCCTTTGTTTAATCAAGGACGCCTTTTTTAAGGCGTCTATAAGGCGTCCTTGACCTATATTAGGACGCCTTATATTGTGCGTCCTATATGAGTAATAAGGACGCCAAATATGGTATATAGGCATCCTGATCCTGAATTAAGGATGCCTTAGGTATATTGTTTTTTCAATTGCTATTCGTCCAGCCAATTTTATACATACATTTACCCAACATTCATCAAATTGGTCCCTTCATTACCTAAATACCTCAAGAATAAATTTGCAACAATATTTATATATAACAAGAACCCTTACTTCCTTGACTAACCAGCAACACAATAACAACAAAAATGGAAATTTCCTAAACCCCAATTTTCAGACATGACAGCAACGCACAGAACCAAAATAATATACTGCACATCTAAATCTTCTTAAACAAAAAACTAATGAAGACTTACCCAACCCCAGATTGGGCCAAGAAAGAAGAAGAAATAAAAACAAACTCAACCCCTCCTAGAAGCTAATCATAGATGAAGAGAAGGGAGAAATCGATAATCTTTGTACCCAAAGCCTAATAAATTCAGTTTAGGCTAGAGAAGATAAGCAACTTGAATGAAGAACAAACCGAAAAATCACGAAGGGAAGAACAAATCTGCCATATAGAGCATCAAACAGAGGCAGCGAAAATAGACGATTAAGAATGCTAGCAACTACAATTTGTGCAGCAAAGTGAAGTGACAGAATATATTTACTCTATAGGATTTGTGCAGCAAAGTATTTCACAATAATGCAAGATCAGAAGTTCAGTGAAAAAGGCACCTCCTATGTAAATGACAATCACTTAATTACTTTGAAAATGAAATATGTAAGTAAAGGGGGTTGTATCATCAACTTCTGAATTTTACCTTCTAAACTTAAGTAATAACTGATTATACAACAACGAATTCCAAACATCATCCATGTCTATCAATTATATGGAAAAAGTTAATACATGACGTACATATCTATATTATGTTTTGAAGAAAATGTTCAGCCATAGCGTTTCGAACTGTATCGATGTCTTCGTCCGAGCACGGATCCACATTATCAAAAAGCTATAAATTGGAAAACAAGGTATAAGTTAAACCAATGAAGTGAATGAAGTAATTAACAACTTAAGTACAACAAAAATATTATCATTTGAGAATCACGTAACGATTAAATACGTTCATAAAACCGTCGTCCGTCCGCCCTTAATGATGGTATGCATATAATAGATAACATAGTATCCGCATCAGTGTTCCCTGGTTGTCGAGGGCACTATAAATCAAAAGTAAATTGTTAAAACGAATAAAGGCATATCGAAAGCTAATGTGTCAACGTAATAACTTGAATTGAAACTACTTACTCTTGGATAATACCACTTCGGTCCACCGCTCCCGTGCTCCGAAGAACCGATCTAGCCGACTTGAGTGCACTATCATTAAAATGGAAAGTAATGAGACATGAAAACAAATCATATAAATGAAGAATCAATGATTTTAACTAAAATTTACTTACTTGGCAAACATGGATTTGATATCGTCGTTTGGTTTGCCACCTAAGGAATCGAACCAATAACAAGCGTTCTTGGCGGGACAAACGACACACAGGGTCCAATGACCACTACAACATATACATTTTAATATTAAATTAAGATAAGAAAGAAATTTATTCTAAAAAATCTTAAATAGACAAAACTAACACTACGTACCCTTCAAGTATTGGGGCTAGATAAACAGGAAAGTCGTCCTCGGCAATTGTATAACCAACATAAAGCGTCCTTTTGGTTAACGTAGTATTGCGAGTTGACGACGAGTTTATTGGACTTAAGAATCCATACAAACTCGTTCGGCCTTTCTAGACGCATATATCATTGCAGACACTGTGATCGAAATTAAATAAAATCAACTGCGTTGTTGAGTATAGAAAACAAAAAAGATCAATGCAATAATTAAAGGGAAACAAAAACTTACATTATCCCAACTTCAAGAACGACTAAGTCTAAATCCTTCATATGCAGAAATTCGTGCAGATCTTTTTTATCAATGGTAAACTCATATGTCTTTTCTCCGCCGACTATTCCCGCACGCATCTTGAAGGGGATATAGGCGAAGTCCTTGTACATGTCTCTCAGCTGTGCTAGGAAGGGAAATTTGCATACCTCATCTTCATTCTATGAAAACATAAACAAACATATTAGTATGAGTGAGTTACCAATGAAAAACAAGTTCTAGTAATGTATTTCTTACCATTGGAGATGTCGTCCCTGCCATTTGAATAAGATGACTCGGCCAAAGGATGAACGATCCTATTGCCCGACCTAAATCGGGAACCTCGTCATCATCAATCGGGATGTTTGTTTCTTCTTCCCCCTCTCGAACACATTTCATAGTCACCCTACGTAGGTCTTGTGGAATTTCAATATTATGGTGGGTGGTGTGATCTGTGTAAATAAGGGCATCGGCAACAATACGCCGTCGTGGGTCATCCAAATAGAGAGTGCAAGGTTGTCCTCCCTGTGGAATGTGAGAAGGTCCACCAAGATCAAAATCCAGAGGGTTAAAACTATCTTTACTGCTGGGGAAGGCCGGGGATTCACGGGCTGTATGTTCCGTATTGTCCTTCGACTCTATCATTGTTTTCATTTCAGATCGTACTTGTAGCATGATTTCGTCAAATAGATTCGCTCGAATTGAGGCTACAAGCGTAGGACTAGGGTTCTTCTCGTCATACACCCGTGAACGCCGTCCAAAATATTTCGCAGTCACTCCCCTAGGCCCTCGAATGTGATCAAGGTAACTCGGCTTCCCAATCGCCGTTGACAAAATGTCCATCCGTACACCCGGCATAAATGAACCTTGGGAACTCTGCTCCTCAAGTGCATCTTGTATCATAAGATGTTTCATAAATAACAACTAAACCCTATAATATGAAACAACTAAGGCTATTTAAAACATCTAATTTAACTACTTACAATCTTTGAGGCAACCTCAGCAACATCTGCATTTATGTAGTTGTCGCCCTTCTTCCTCGCAGCTTTCCATTTTTTGTGACGAGGAGGACGTTCAGGGGGTTGGACAACAGTGGAAGGATCGGATTGGGCAGCTTCCCTCATTCTCTCTAACTGCTCTTCCATCATTCTCCGTTCAAGCTTCCTATACCCACCACGGGACATGCAATGCGGATACTTATTTGCCGCATGCCTCTCTTTATTGGCTTGACTTTTTTCCTGTGACACAAAAACAAATAAAACTGCATCTAAGTTGTCAAGTAGGTTAAAATAAAAGATATGATCTATGAAAGAAATTTTACAAGAAATTCTAGATTTTGGCGTGACGCCACAAACTCCTTCCAGTCCTCAGGAGAAATATAAGGATATATTTGACATGGATCCTCGTTCCTCTTTTCTCCTCGAACCCACTTTCTAGTCAGCTTGTTCTTAAAGTCGTTCCAACGTAGACGGACTTCTCCCATCCAATGCTTGTGCATTGCCGTAGTGGGAGGGACGTCGTACGTTTGCTGCTTGGTAAAAGAAAAGGTAATTACATTTCAAACAATAAAACAAATGATACAAATGCAGATATTATCGAAGGTGACGTACCAAAATTTGTGCCCAAATCAACTGCTTCGTTTTGTCAGGAACGAACTTCCAAGCAGAGTAGACAATGCGAACTTTGCTTCGAGCCAGATAGCCTAAATAGCTAATGAAATTGTCTTCCTCTGCACCAGTTGGATTCATATTCTCATCAAAGTCCACATGCAACCTATCTTTTTTATGCTCACGACGGGCCACTAGCGCACTCATCTGTGTGCTACCCCTACCCTTTCTCACAATGGGCTCGTCAACTCTATAACCTCCTGACTCGTCGGAGCTAGACATGTTCTTGTTCATCAAGGACAAATCAATGTTAGATAGGTTATTAAATAGTAAACAGATTAATAAAATGAACTAAAACCCTAAACCACCACAAAAATAAGATAGTACTATTTTATAACTTAAGATCTTACTTTATATGGCTTCCCATATTCCTTCACAATGATCGTTTCTTGCAGCATATTCTTCATCATCTACCAATTCTACTTCACGTGTTGTAGGGAGATTTGTTGTAAAAGGGGGTGTATCATCAAGGTCGAATGATTCTTTACCATACTTTTGTTTTTACTTTGAAGTACAATGGACATTTTTTTATTTGCAGGGTCTGTAACATAAAACACTTGTTTCGCCTGGCTTGCTAGAATGAATGGCTCATCTCTATGACCAACTCTTTGAAGATCAACTGAGACAAACCCAAATTGTGGATTTATCACAACAGCATTATTGCTAACCCACTTACATTTCAATAAGGCAATTTTGA
The DNA here is from genome assembly GCA_019022615.1 of Acacia melanoxylon. Taxonomy (NCBI): domain Eukaryota; kingdom Viridiplantae; phylum Streptophyta; class Magnoliopsida; order Fabales; family Fabaceae; genus Acacia; species Acacia melanoxylon. The sequence continues at coordinate 1,410,599 of JAFJYJ010000032.1, forward strand.
ACTTGGTGTAGCACATCTCCCATATTTCTTCAATAACTCCATAATAGGTCATTGATGCTAATACCGGGTTTTTGTCTTTCGAACTCGAAAAGTGCATGGATTCAGGTTCAACCATCACCCCACTATTTTGCACAGAACTTTTGTCATCTTTGTCCTTTGTGTAGAAAGTATACCCGTTTATATCATAACCGCTCCATGTGATGACCTGAAAAGAAGGCCCCCAGGTGAACCACTCAATTGTATCCGACACTCCGGTCTCGTACAATACCTTCTCACTGAACCACTTTATGAACGTCTTCTTTTGCTCATTCGCTATCTGCATGTCACTCTTCCTTGGATTCACATTCTTCAAACTCTTTCTGTGTTCATCAATGTATGGTTGAACTTCTTCCATATTATTCAAGATGTACATGTGAGCTTGTAACACCTCTTCACGAGGCTTATTCTTCAGTTTGATTCCTCGAGTTCCCTCGCTTATCCCCTCGTCATGCTGATGTTGTATCGTCGTCCTTGATAGATAATCTTTGCAAAAGTCCATAGCCTCTTCAACTACATATCTTTCAACAATTGAGGCTTCCGGTCGATAAAGATTTTTAGAATACCCTTTTAAGATCTTCATGTATCGCTCGAAAGGGTACATCCACCTTAGGTAAACTGGACCGCAAAGCCTAACCTCCCTTACCAAGTGCACTATCAGGTGCACCATTATGTCAAAAAATGCAGGAGGAAAATGCATCTCTAGTTGGGACAAAATAATATAACCCTCATTTTCCAATTCATCTAACTTTTCAATGTCAATGACTTTGTTACAAATAGCATTAAAGAAAATACTCAATTTTGTTATAGTGGTTCGCACTTCATCTTTCATAATGCCTCTAATAGCTACTGGTAATAGTTGTTGCATCAACACATGATAATCATGGGACTTCATCCCAACTAACCTCAAATCATCCATTGTAACACACCTTCTCAAATTAGAATAATATCCTTGTGGAACCTTCATGTCATATAAACACCCACACAAACTTTTTTCTTCGCTTTTGATAGTGTATGAGCTGCTGGCTCCAAGTATGCCCTCTTACCATCTTCTCTTACTTGTGGATATAACCGTTCTCTTATTCCCATATCAACCAGGTCTAGTCTCGCACTAATTCCATCCTTAGTCTTCCCTGGTATATGCAAAAGAGTACTGACAAGGCTATCGCAGACGTTCTTCTCCACATGCATCACATCAAGACTGTGTCTCACATCAAGACTACGCCAATATGGAAGATCAAATAAAATTGATCTCTTCTTCCATATATTCTTCTCACCCGTAATCCTCTGCTGCCTACCCAATATGACATTGATATGTTTCACCCGACTATAAACATCCTCTCCGGTTAATGCCTTTGGAGCCGTTCTATGCTCCGGTAAGCCGTTAAAACGCTTTTTTAACTTACGATATGGGTGGAAACGATGAAGAAACCTCCTGTGACCGAGGTAGACCATTTTTTTTCCGTGCTTTAGTTTATGGAAGTTTGTGTCCGCTTCACATATTGGACATGCTTTATGCCCCTTGACACGTACCACGACAAATTTCCGTATGCAGGAAAGTCGTTTATCGTGGTAAAAATCATTGCACGCAAATTGAAGGACTCCTTCTTATATGCATCAAACACATCTACGCTTTCCTCCCACAACTTCTTCAAATCCTCAACCAGAGGCGCCAAGTACACATCGATATTGTTCCGGGCTGTTTTGGTCCGTAAATCATCATAGAAAGCATCACATACTTGCGTTTCATACATAGCCGGGAGGTAAGTTGTATATTACAAGGAGAACCGGCCATGCACTATGGGTGCTACTAAGAGTTTGATACGGATTGAAGCCATCCGTACAAAGCCCCAGTACCGAAGGTTTCTTGGCTCACTGCCAAATTGAGGGAACATTTCGTCTATTTTCTTCCATTGCGGAGAGTCAGCCGGGTGCCGAAGATATTTTCCATCAGATATTCTCTCATCCGAATGCCATCTCAACTTCTTTGCCGTTGCTTCACTAGTAAAGAGACGCTTAAACCGCGGTATTATTGGAAGATACCACAATGCCTTCAAAGGTTTCCTTTTTGTTGTCTGATCTCCAGAACCACCACCTTTCTTCATTTTGTATCGTGAAGTTTTACACTTCGGACAATTACTGAGGCCTTCATATTCATTTCTGTACAATATGCAGTCATTAGGGCAACTGTGTATCTTTTTATACTCCATACATACGTTATGGAAGTACATTATCGTCTGGCAACATATCACACAACAATTTCAGCAGCAACGTGAAACTACTATCGGTCCACCCACAAGTTTCCTTTAAGTTGACCAAATGTAAGGTCCCAGTCAACCGTGTATACTTATTACACCCGGGGAACAAAGGTGTCTCGCATCACTCCGCACGCTATCATATTCATGCGGTTGTGCAAAAGATTCGGCCTCAACATCATGAATCATTCTCTCCATTCCATCATCATCTACCTCAACTTCATTTTTGTATGACGCACTGGTAGTTACCTCCTCACCATGCCATATCCACATTGTGTATCGGAGGTTTATTCCATCACAAATTAGGTGATCTCTTATATCAGCAATATCCCGTCGAACCCCATTTAAACAATTCACACATGGACAATAATACATCCCATTTTTTGTAGGCACATTCCTTGTAGCAAATTCAATAAACTCTTCCACCCCATTCTCATATTCTTCACTAGTTCTCAAAGCATTCATCCAACTATGACCCATTTTGTTACCACCTAAGACATTTCCAACAACAGTCAAGTTCATAACCATTTCAAGAACTACATGCTTTTTTCTCAATCCAAAAAAAAAAAAATTCGGCAGCATTTCCCCTCAACAGTAAGACATCCCAAAATTCCAACAACAAACCATCTCAGCTTAATTCAACAAAACTTACTAATTAGGGCAATTCATATCAACATCAGCTATTAATTCCAACAGTTTCATCAATACAAAATATAAAAATATAGCTAAATTGTCTAAGTCAAAAACTATAAATTATGGATTTCTAAGCATCTTTATTTATACAACAAAGTTTACCTAGATCAATGCACATCAACAAAAAAAAATAACAATATTTAACTGTAATTACCTCAACTTTAAATTTTGATGCTTGAAATTTGTTTACTCTATTCAACCTAAAGACAACAACAGTAAAGACAACATTAGAATTATTCAAACTAACATATGAGAGGGAATAATTTTATGACAAAAGGAACATGACAAAATATACCTACCCTAGCACCCCTCAAGCTCTTGTGAGTTGTTGTCGTGACCAAGTCACTTTACTCAAAAGGGTTATTTGCTTCCTCAAGTCATACAATACTAATTCATCTTTGACAAAAGAACACATCAATTTTCAGAAATGCGAGAAAAAATTCACATGCGAGAAAAAAGTCAACAAGTGTTCCAAATCAAATGACGTATTGAAGCTGTGATTGGTAGAGTGTCATTGACATTGACGAAGATGACTTAATACGCATAATACATAACATTCAAATATGTATGATTCAATCATTTAAATTTCAAAATAATATACATTGGATACTTGCTTAAGCAAACTTAAGTAATATTTGTTAATTACCAAAACCAATATATATTTGTTAATATTAACTAACTTAACTATTTTTTTCTATGATTAGGACTGGAAGAAGTATATTTTGTAATACCCTGAAAACCCTAACTAATATAAGTAAAATATTTGGATAAATATGTCAAGGAGAGTATATTGTCTCTAATTTTGTAACTTAATTGTTATAAATATTATGAGCAATTTCTTATAAAAATATCATTTAGGGATCATAACACACCCTAAAATAAATGTTGAATTTTAGTAAATAAATTTTGAGACTACCAAGGTGAATATGTGGTCTCAAGTTGTAAGTTTTTTTTTTTTTTTTCTAAGGTAATTACTATGAAAATGAGAGAAGAAAAATAGCTAAAATTTATGAAAAATGTATTTTATAGGTCATAAAATGAACTGAAAGTATTATGATAAATACTATATGACCTCAATTATTGACAAAAACTTAGGAAGTATGTTATCTCTAATTTTAGGAATTTTTGAGATTATTTCCCTGAAAAATAAAGAAGCATAAATATAATAATATTAAAAGCATTTTTTGGCCCCATGATTTTTAATATTTTACATGGGACATAAAATACCAATGTCAGTGCAAAAGTTGTGAGATAATAATTAATCCTAATTATGAAAATTATCAACAATTAGTAGGTGGCTAATTGGGTAATTATTGGCAAATTGTTTAGATTAAGATATAAGTAAATTAATTAATAATTAATTAATTTATGGGAGAAAATTCAAAATTAATAAATAAATAATAAATAAATAAAAAATGCTTGGAAATATAAAAAAAAAATCTTGATATTTTTATTAAAATAATAATATATATGGTAAAGAGCCAACAAGACATTTGAGAACGGATAGAAACTAAATCCTACACCAAGACATAGGGATTTAGTCTAAGACATCTGGACTTTTTATAAACCAGTGAAATTCTACCTCGGAGTGGACTATCTCCGAAGTGATTTCTGAAATCAAATGAGTCATTAAGATACAGGGTAAATTGTAACATCCCATTTTTAAAAGCAGTATAATTTTTTTTTTCATCAGAGTAGAGCATCGAAGCGATTGAGTAACTGATACATATATTTCAAATGCCGTAAGTCTGGCTGTTTACAGTAACGGTACATTGTACCTTGTGTTTACAAAAGTAGATAACAACGGAGGAAAGTCTTCAGCCGGGTCTCTATGCGGCCTGCTTGCCCTTCTCCTCGGTCCTCGTTCCTCCTGATCCTGACGCTATGTTAAGAGCTGAGGTTCAATGCCCATTGAACCTCATGTAACGGTTAACCTCATATTTACATATACAGTATATAAGCATACCAAACAAGCATATCACAACAGCATATAAGCCCCCTGGAAGATATGTCGCACTTAGCATACGGTCTACACCTAGCAATCAATTTTCACCAAGCATCTCGCACCTAGCAAACGTATCCCAACACCCAGCGAGCATAATAACAGTACAATGAGCATACCATAGAGCTATCAACTACCTCACATAAGCATAACATACACATAGCACCTATACGCATACAATAAACATCAGCGTTAGTGTTACAGTACACGAACGTACCTTCGTTGACGAAAAACGACATGTTTGATGTAAAACGGTTCTTCGACGTAAAAATGCGGTTTGTTTGCAGATTGAGTACGACATGTTCGTGATTACAGATATCCTATAAGGATAATATCACATTTATAAAGATTTGGCATCATAGCAGGCATTTTAGGTACAAATTACCATTTTGCCCCTGACCCCCTAATCGGCGGAATGTCGCTAGAGCTTCGCTATTTTGACTCTAATCTTCCAAAATTTTGCCATATCTCTTCCTCCAATATATTTTTGAAATAAATATCACATTTAATCCTAAAACATGATATTAAAATAATACTTGGAAGATTAAAGATCAAACTAACATTTCTACTACAACAACCGAATCGAAAACTAAAACTTAAGACTAGGTACCAAAGAAATTACCCAAAGACTTTGCTACTCCTTCTTCGTGAGCTCCTCCTTGCTCTCACTTCTCTCTAACCTCTCTCTAGGATTTCTTTGTGATTTTTGATGTGAAGAAATGAGAAGAGGAACCTTGCTATTTATAGAGAAAATCACAAGGCTAAAAGGGTCATTTACAAGGTCATCCAAATTCTCTTCTTTCTTCTTAAACCATGGATCTAATTTTCACTTTATGAAGCTCCATCCTCACCCCTCATTTTGTGCCGACATCACACACCTTCAATAGCCATTTTATATGCTTTTTAATTTAAAAATACCATGGTTCAAGCCTTCTAATTGGCTTGCCCAACATTTGACTTTTCAACTCTTTTGTAAACAATGATTAATTCTCTCTCCATTCCCTTTATTAAGTCGACATGCAGATTTCTTTTGGCCATTGAATTGTTTTCACCTTCATCAAATTTTGATCCAAATTTCCGTAAGCCACAACCTTTCTAATTAACCATTTCATTCCTTTTTATTTAACTAAATATTTCACTTCACAAACGAAATCTTATCCCTTTAAATGGATGGTCGACATCCATATTATTATTTAGCCTTTGGATTGTTTTTCCTTTATTCACTTAATCTGTTTTTAATATCTAATTGATTAATAGCTCAATTATCTAATTGGCTAGTTGCCAAATTAATTAGCAACACTCTTTATGCTAACCTTGACCCTCCATTGGTCATTAATCTCCACTTAGGGGTTGCATATAATTAACTTTGAATATCTCATTTTCCCATGCTTAAACAATTAGCCATTAATTACTTAATTAATCACTTACTAATTGTTGATAATTTTCTTAATTGAGATTAATTATTATCTCACAACTATTTTACTGAAATTGGTATTTTATGCTCCATGTAAAATATTAAAAATCATGGGGCAACTTATGTCCCTCAAAATAATATTAATTTTTGCCTCATTATTTTCCAAGGGAAATAATCCCAAAAAATCCTAAAATTAGAGACAACATACTTTCTAATTTTTATTAAATATTTCATTGCCTCTTAGGATTTATCATAATATTTTCAGGCCATTTCTGCCCCATAAATGCATTTTAGGGATTTTTAGCTCTTTATCTCTTCTAATTTCAATAGAAATTACCTTACGAAATAAGATAATTATTACTTATTATTTGAAACCACATATTCACTTATTTCCAATAGATTTTATTTACTAAAATATAATATTCCAGATAAATAATTATCTGAGTATTACATTTCTCCCCCCGTTAAACAAAATTTCGCCCTCGAAATTTGTTCTATACCAATTTAGACTCTGTACTAACTAAACTTCGGACTATACACTCTAGATCTTTATTCTATCAGAATATCTTCAAGCCGTTCGATCGAAAATTTGCTCCGGTTTGACCACAAAGATCTTGTCATGTCGTACTTTGATATATAGTGTTTCCCGTGGCACCCATACACTGCGGTCAACACCAGATATCAAAAATGTCCCCATGGCGCCCATACACCATGGTAACACAGGATACCTTAAATGTTTCCACGGCGCCCATACACCATGACAACACAAGATACCTCCTACTCAATGATACGATCGTAGTCTGGTGTAATAACTAAGAGATATTCATCGGAAACTAAAATTTTCGCGGCAAGTAAGATAACTACTTATCAAACCATAGGGAAAATCTATAGGCATGCATTCCTAGGGGATTCCTTACTAAATGAAATAGTACCTTGAACCCTCTCCGGAAGTTCTCTCTCCACCGCATTGGTTAGTGCGTACATTCGGCTGAGTTCCGTGGTCTTAACCCCGCGGGTTTCTCGGGACGTCCGCAATAAAATGTCCCGCTTCCGACATCCGGCAGATCCGTCTCCTATCACGGTCCACACCAGGATGGAAATTTCCGCATCTTGGACATGGTCGGGTCTCCAGCATTCTTGAATTGTTCCGCTGCCCAGTCTGGAATGGCCTCTTGCTTTCTCTCTGGGAGTTATCCCATGGTGCTTCTCTCTTTCGTGAGGAATTTTCACGGCTGACCTCGCTATGCCCTGCACTACTAGTGCTGGTATGTCGGTACCTACGCAGCTCCCTTAGGTTTCGCTCAATGAGTCGGCAAGATTCTACGGCTTGAATTAATTCTGTAAATCGTTGAGACACCAGCCTGTCCCTTATCTCGTACTTCAGCCCGTGTATCAGTATGTTTGCCATACTGCTTTCATCACCATTACGCCTCAGGTGTGATGAATAACGTGATAGATTAGTAAACAAGGCAAAGTAGTCATCGAAAGTCTCCTCGTGTCCCTATTGGATGCGAAGGAATTCTGCCTCCTTGGTCACTTGTATCGAGGGAGGAAAGTACTGTTCGTTGAACTTCTCCAAAAATTTCTCCCAAGTAACGGGATAGTAGCGCGTTCGCAATGTTTCCGCCATGACTCTCCACCAACGATCTGCATCTCCTTCCAGCCTATATATCGCCAGTTGAGCTTTGCGATTTTTCGGGCACTCCATTACTTCAAAGATCTTTTCCAACTTCATCAACCAATCCTCCGCCGTTTCCAGTTTACCTTGAAAAGTTGGGGGTTTCAGTTTACAGAACTGAGTAACCCAATACTGCGAAGTGTTGGCATCTCTGGGTGGTCGAGGTATGTTCACCATCGCCCTCCCATATCTTGGTGGTGACTGGGACCTTTCTGATCCCTCAGCTTCCTCAGTTTGTCTATCATCTTCTTCATCCTCTTCTTCATTATCAGATTGTCCTTCCTCCTCGTGCCTTGCTTGTCTCTCTGCACGCAGGTCTTCTATTATCTCTCGTTGTTCATCCATCATCTCTCGCTATTCACGTACTACAGCCATTACTTCTCGCAAGGCAATTTGTTGGGGTTGGTTAGGTTCTTGAACTGGTTGTTCAGGGTCTACTACTAGTATAGGGATTATCCGAGGTTGTCTACCTCGCCCTCTGCCTCGGCCTCTACCTCGGCCCCTGGGAGCTCCAGCTCCTCTTAAATTCGCCATGTCTCGTTCTCTTTTTTCTTTATTAGGGAAAATATTTAGATATACAAGGAAAACAACAAGTATTATATCACAGACTTTATCACACTTAACATTTATACTTCACATAGATTTTATCGCACTTAGCATTTATACTATAAACAAACAGGCACCTGCAATATTTCCCTCGTTAGGTTCTCGTTGGTTCTTTCTACTCAAAAACGTGTACGAAAATACGTGTCAGGAGTTCCTCTACATGAGTCAAATACTGCATGTACTTATCTTTGTCGGTCTCAGAGTTTCGTCTGGCGTGGCCTACCTTCACATATAAGCTCAGTGCTAGGATAGAGTTTTCGTCCAGTACAAACTGGCGATTATCAGAGTTATCAGATATTGATATCAGAGTTATCAGAATTATCAGGGACTGATATCAAGGTTATCAGGATTATCAGGGGCTGATATCAATATAAGTACAGATGATGAATTTGCTGACTCTAGGTTGGAGTGGAATTACCGTCCAGTACAAACTGGAGATTATCAGATTTATCAGAGACTGATGTCGATATAGGTACCGATGATGGATTCACCGGCTGTGGATCAGAGTAATGCACCAACAGAGGGTGGTACACTGGTTTAGAATGGTATACCGGTTCGGACTGGTACACTCCGATAAGGTGGTACACCGACTTAGGCTTATATCAGTACTCATTTTCAAAACATGCTCTTTTAAAAAGGCGTAGAGCCTAACTCCATTACTCAAACCAATTTGGCCAGGTAGGTGTCTATCATGGGAGCCTCACCGTGCTAGGGTGACTGATTGGCTGATCCACATAGACTAGCCTTGCCTTCGGCACCAAAAGGTTTAGAATAACTTAGTCAGATCTATGCCAGGACAACTGCTCTGATACCAAAACTGTAACATCCCATTTTTAAAAGCAGTATAATTTTTTTTTTTCATCAGAGTAGAGCATCGGAGCGATTGAGTAACTGATACATATATTTCAAATGCCGTAAGTCCGGTCATTTTACGATAACGGTACATTGTACCGAGTGTTTACAAAAGTAGATAACAACGGAGGAAAGTCTTCACCGGGTCTCTATGCGGCCCGCTTGCCCTTCTCCTCGGTCCTCGTTCCTCCCGATCCCGACGCTATGTTAAGAGGCGAGGTTCAATGCCCATTGAACCTCAGGTAACGGTTAACCTCATATTTACATATACAGTATATAAGCATACCAAACAAGCATATCACAACAGCATATAAGCCCCCTGGCAGATATGTCGCACTTAGCATACGGTCTACACCTAGCAATCAATTCGCACCAAGCATCTCGCACCTAGCATTTCGCACCTAGCAAACGTATCCCAACACCCAGCGAGCATAATAACAGTACAATGAGCATACCATAGAGCTATCAACTACCTCACATAAGCATAACATACACATAGCACCTATACGCATACAATAAACATCAGCGTTAGTGTTACAGTACGCGAACGTACCTTCGTTGACGAAAAACGGCATGTTTGATAGAAAATGGTACTTCTGACAGAAAACAGTGGTTTGACAGCGGTACGACAGCGGTTCGTGATTACAGATATCCTATAAGGATAATATCACATTTATAAAGATTTGGCATCATAGCAGGCATTTTAGGTACAAATTACCATTTTGCCCCTGACCCCCTAATCGGCGGAATTTCGCCAGAGCTTCGCTATTTTGACTCGAATCTTCCAAAATTTTGCCATATCTCTTCCCCCAATAGTATATACCATACTTAAACATGATATCTAGACTATCTGGGAAATTTGAAGACAATTCTAGCATTCCTACTATATCTAGTGGAAGAACTACCGAAACTAAAGACTAAGGACCGAAGAACTTACCCAGAACTCGGCTAGAATTTCCCCGGGCTCTTCCTTCTCTCTAACCTCTCTCTAAGGCACGAAATGTTGGTGTGGGAAATGAGAGGAGAAGTGTCTCCTATTTATAGGGAAATTTATGACACTATTAATCACTTTTTCCCTATAAATAGGAGACACTTCTCCTCTCATTTCCCACACCAACATTTCGTGCCTTAGAGAGAGGTTAGAGAGAAGGAAGAGCCCGGGGAAATTGTAGCCGAGTTCTGGGTAAGTTCTTCGGTCCTTAGTCTTTAGTTTCGGTAGTTCTTCCAAGAGATATAGTAGAAATGCTAGAATTGTCTTCAAATTTCCCGCATAGTCTAGATATCATGTTTAAGTATGGTTTATACTATTGGGGGAAGAGATCTGTCAAAATTCGGAGAGATAGAGTGAAAACAAATGGGCTCCGCGAAATTCCGCGACAGGGTCGGGGCAAAATGGTAATTTTTACCTAAAATGCCTGTTATAATGCTAAAAACTGATAAATACTATCCTTATAGGATATCTGAGATAATCGAACCATTGTCGAGCCGCTGTCGTACCGCTGTTGTACCACCGTCGGGCCGCTATCAAAAAGTACAGTTTTTCGTAAAACGTACCGAAAGTACCGTCAACGAAGGTACGTTCGCGACGTACTGTAACACTGACTCTGATGCTTGCTGTATGTTCATATATGATTGCTGTGTTCTTGTACAGAGATGCTGTCTCAATTATTTTAAATGCAATCATGAATATACGGGTTATGATATTGTTAACGCCGTTGAGAGTTTTCCTTAGCGCTTTGGACACGATAGGCCATCGTGGCACCGGAGAGTGTGCAGATTGGGGTAACAAACATACTGCAGGGGCTGTGTATTGTTATGGCCCTACATATTGGTTATTTCCTACATCTGTTATGGGCTTTTGTAGTGATTATTGCGAAAATGTCATGAATACTTGTCATACATATATTGTTTACATGAGCATGAGGTTAACCGTTACCTGAGGTCCGATGGGCATTGGACCTCAGTCTGCATGATTAGACAGGATTCGGGTAATGAACTGGAGGAGGCACCTGGGGACGGAGCTATAGATATATGCCAGTAGACGGAGCCGTGAGAAGGCACCGGTCAAAGGAAATGCGGGAAGAAAGTCAACAAAACCTACCTTATGGCATGAATCTAATAAAGTTACTTCATATCATTTGGTGCTTAAACTAGAAGGGTCGTCTATGTGGTTCAGCCAATCAGTCACCCTAGCACGGTGAGACTTCCACTAGACCTACCCAGCCTGACCAAATGGGATGATTTAACTGAGTTAGGTTCTATGTCCCAAGTCTATCCAGGGCTTGGCGGAAAAAGGGTATAGTTACGCAGAAGAACTGTAATTATAAAGTTTTGTATTACTGTATCACATGAATAATTCATTCGGGAGATTTTGTAATATATATCAGTATACGTCAGGCATCATCATATGTCTGAGTATTTCATATCAGTTGCTCAGTGTTATATCTGTTGTTCAAATTCTTAGTACATGCTCTCCGTTTCCACAAAACGCTAAGCGGTAGCACCTCAAAACTCTGATAAATTTTTAAAACCACGTGTCACCGACACGATTTATGTTACGGAATTTGGGGTGTTACATATTTTTCCCCATAACTTACACACACATTATACTATCACAGATAGTTTGAACTCACAACTTCACATTTTGAAACATTTGAAGATTATTATTACATGGCAACACATAAGTTAGTTACTAAGAAAAAGAACAATCACATAGTCACATATAAAGTATCTGTAGGTGCAAGTTCAAGTGCTAGCTAGTATGAGTGTCACTCCATTATTGAACTATTTGTGATTCATAGTGATAAATCATATCCTATTATAATTATATGCACATTCTAAAAACCAGGAGTCAGAGATTTTCTTATGGACTCGAACCATATACAAGAAGACAATAATGGAGTGACATAACAAGAAGGAAAAGAAGACATAACACTAAATTTTGAGCAGGGGTAATAATAATGAAGAATACATCAAATACCAAATATAAATAGTGCCTCAAACTTGTCAAGCTTCGGTCAACTATCAATTTGCTTAGCAAGATTATTTATACATAAACCCCACAAGATGCCTTTGGCAACAAGTAATAAGGTACTCAAGCATGAGTTGAACTTTGTCGTCAAGAATATGGGATTAACATTATACCAAAAAAATAATAACTCTGTACAAGATTAATCCAAAGACAACATGTAAAGCGAAATAGCATTTAAAACTTGAGAGAATAAATAATTTTGAACTCCAATATGTAAACTATTGACAAAGTTCGGAAGGGGAAAAAATATCATTGGAATTCTCTTTCAAAAAAGCATGAAACACTGAATTTAAATATATCTTTTGTGGTATGTAAGTGGGTATTGTTTGCCTTGCCATAGGCTTGATCCTTTGTCTTGACAGTCTAAGCCACCTACTGTCAAGCTTCACACAAGATTTTGGTTCCTTCAATCACTCATACAAACATAGACTGCTGTAAATGAAAATTGTTTAACAGCAAGAGAATAGAGCACTAGAGAGTTCCTCCCCTTTTCTTCAATTTGGAAATCGGTGGAATTAGAAAAATCCAATGGTTTTAATTCTTTTTTTTAAAAAAAAAAAATTTGAAGAATATTATAATAAAAAGCAACTGAGAGAGTATTAAATCTAGATTCGCAGAGCATCTTTTGCACCAAAAAAATTGGATTAAATATTCTTTCAATTGGCAACAAGCCATGTGAGATCTGGTTCTACTATCTAGTTCAAATTCAAGCCAAGCCAGAACACAATTAATAAACCTTGTTTTGGTGTTAAAATCCAAAACCGGAATTAAAGTGTAGTCTACCAGCCTGCGAAAGCATATGTGCTTTCCATAATTTCACAACTTAAAAAATCCGGTTTAAAAAGAACCACAGAGAATTATAAAAAATATAATAAAATAAAGCTGCAATATTTCTCGCTGCTTTTAAAATATTAACAACAGACTGCATAGAATTTAAGGGGGCAAGAAAACATCAAAAGCAAATTAATACGGAAGATTGAGGTTGATTTACCTTGTTAAACTTCCCCACGCCCTACTATATCCAAGGACGATGTTGATGAAAGAAGAAACAATGAGGGAGCCTTGAACCGTCCTATTTGTGTTGAGGGAGGAGACGGTGGGGGCGTCGGAGACGGTGGGGGCGTCGCCGGAAACAAAGAACGAGAACAACAGACGCCGCGAGAGATAGGGTTGAGGGAGGAGACGGTGAGGGCGTGAATCGCGTGTGAGACAGAGATAAATTTAGGGTTGAGGGAGGCTCAGCTAAGAAATTAAGCATGTAGGAGGCAGGCGCGGGTTTGAAAATGGTTTATTTGGCAATTAAGGCGTCCTAAAAGGTGATTCAAAACGCCAAAAGGTAATTAAAGCCTCCTGAACCACTATCAGGACGCCTTAAATTTTATTTAGGGAGTCCTAATATGAATACAGGACGCCTTAAAATTTATTTAGGGCGTCCTGATATGAAAACAGGACACCTTTAATTAAATTAAGGCGTCCTGAAGTTCTATCAGGACGCCTTAAGACGCCAAAAAATAAATTAAGGCATCCTGAACATCTATCAGGACGCCAATAAAAAAAAATTATTACTCAAACTTTTAAGCTTGCGCCAAAAAAATTCGCCAAATGGCGCCAAGCAGTTAAAACATTAATTATTGGCACAAAAAAGTTTAAATTAGGCGTCATTAAAATATTGTAGGACACCTTTAATTAAATTAAGGCGTCCTGAAGTTCTATCAGGACGCCTTAAGACGCCAAAAAATAAATTAAGGCGTCCTGAACATCTATCAGGACGCCAATAAAAAAAATTATTACTCAAACTTTTAAGCTTGCGCCAAAAAAATTCACCAAATGGCGCCAAGCAGCTAAAACATTAATTATTGGCGCAAAAAAGTTTAAATTAGGCGTCATTAAAATATTGTAGGACGCCTTAAATTATTTTAGACGTTCTAAATATTATTTCTGGACGCCAAATTTGAGAATTTCAGTATTTATTTTACAAGAATGCCACTACGTTCACTTTTTACTTCCTTTTTAAAAATAAGGACGTCTTTTAGGGAAGTAATATCCATTTTTTGTAGTAGTGTAAGGCTAACCAAAAGCCTAAGTATAAGAAAAAATTATGAAGACGACTAACAAAATTAAGCTAATCTAGCTTCTCCACCTTCTTAGGTATTACCGATAACCACGCCATTGCCTTTTGACCATGCTTTTGCTGTATGTCATTTGAAAGAAAGGGGTGAGATTCTTGAGAATCCCAGTAGTAACAACAAACCATCATACCATATGCAAGTTCATGAAGCATGCAAAACAAACCATCCAATAAGCATTTAGCATATCCAGCATATTCAGCACTCACTATGCAGCACAATCATAATTTATCATAGGAACACATAGCCTAATATTTACATAGATTGCATATTAGGTTTTACAGCCCAAGGACATATACAGTCTAAAATCATGCAAAATGCACACCAGGACTTACAGCCTTAGGACACACAGTCCAATAATCAAATTACCCATATATTTATGAAATGAATATAATCGATGGCAAAAACAAACATGCAGGTTCAATGGCATAATATATGAGAGAAAGAGTTACTACCTATAGACCTTTACATTACTTTACCACCAAAATCCTTTTTGGTTTGCTTTCTTTTTAAGCTAAGGCAAATGTCAAATCCTATAACTTTGAAGTTCATATAGAGATGGGTCATTGCTCATTCTAATCTTAATAACATAATTAAAAATTATGATCTTCTTCTCCCACTCATGAGTCTTATCCTTTTATCTGAAATAGTTTTTCATCATTGATAATCTTTTACACTTATCTTATTATATAATCTACTAAGACAAATTAAATGTCTACTTTCCTCTGTAACTAGACAATCAATTCAAAACTATTGCCAAAATTCTCAAACCCATTGCTAGTTACAATTTATAAAAAATGTTGTCATTTTTAGCTTTAAGCAAAATCTGCTTCTATTTTTTCGAGGAAGTTTAAAAAATCATAACTTAATCTTGAGAACTCTAGATGAGGTAATTCAAGTTTTTATTTAAAGCTATGTAAGTCTACTCCAAAGAAAAATAATTACAATATCAAATTATGAAAGTAGCCTCGCATATTTTGTATAAAGGATATTGCCAAAATCTGGAAAACAGAAATTTTCATAGTTTTTCTGTCTAAAGTAAATGATGTTTGAAACAATTGTAGGTGACTATATATTTCAAAATATTTGGGTCTTTTCTGTAATTTTACCTAATCTTTTTCTCCATTGATTTACAATTTCTAGAAATTCTAGGGACTGTTCCCGTAATTTTTCCCAGTACACAAAATATTAACTCTAACCCTCCGAAATCTCAAATTTTCTTCTTAATTAACACTTACAATGCAAGGTTAAGAACAATGTAGCTTCAAAAGTCCAGGAAATCATTTGCATGAATAATTAATAAATTATGACCATTTTATCCCTAATTACACTTAATTAAATATAAATGTCTTAACTCAAATTAATGCTTAATCATGAAATAATATCCTAAAAAATGTTTTAGAAATCCCAATTTAATTATGGAAAATCATATTAAAATATGATTCAATCACCTTTTCTGTGCATTGTCTTCTTCCCCGCACTGTACCACTCCGTTCATGTTCTAGATCTTATTCAAAGCCATTATTTTTTATTTAAGATAGAGACTTAGGTGGAGATAAATCAGCTAATGATTTTTTTTTTCGATCAGAAAACATGCTTCTTATTAAGAAAAATCAGAGTGTAGAAGTACAAGCAAACATCAAAATAATTGTCTCAACATAAATGACAAATATAGGTATATCAAAGCAAAAGCAAAGGGTGAACAACTAATGATGATTAGGGGTATAAATCTATCTATTTAAAACTTAAAATTTGTGAATATGTAAGTCTTGAAGCCTACATTTATGTAGCATTTAGTAAGCTCAAAGCTTATTGTAGTGTAGCTTCTTTTTTCTTGTGTATTTAATAACCTTGCTTAATTGATAGCCGATACGACTCTAGCCTCATCATTCTCCAGATGCAAAAGATGAGAGAATGTCAAAAGAAGATATGTACAAACCATAATCACAAATATACAAACAAATTCATAAAATAATTAAAACTCCCATGGATTTGATTAAACAAACAATACATGAACAATATCACTAACAACTGAAAACTCCCATTAGTACAAACTATTGATTACAAGATTTAGCAAAACATGATGTAAGAAGATATAGAGGTCTTGGCAGTGGACGGTCAACAACAAATTGAAAAGATCGATCAACATTAAATGAAGAGATCCATCAACCACTACACCTTTTCCATCGCAACATATGTTTCCTTGGCTGAGAAAGATTCCAAGAAAATTTGGTTAATTTAGCTATATCACTCCAGAGTGGCAAAAGCAGATATACAAATATGGGTATGGGTATAAATGCAAGCACACTAATGAAAATAGGAACCCACTTCAAACCATTGTGATGAGAGGCATGGCTTTGGGTTTCGGTATTAAAATACATTATGAATGAACTACTAAATGATATCATCATGCTTATTACGGAGATCAATAATGTTATTAATCCAAATATCAACTTTATGGGCAATGACTTGTATCGAAAATCAAGTTCTGCATGGCGTGAGATGAGGATGGAGAAGAAAATAAATATGGAAGTTGAGGATGATATCATTGCAATTGCATCAAATATAGAAAAGATCATGAACCACTTTTTCTCCTCCACCAAGTAATTAGGTCTTCCTGTCTTGTCATCAACGTCACCTGGTATACTGAATGTAGCAGTAAACACCCCAGTAGTAATAAGAGTGGAAACAACCATGCAACAATTTGTCGTTTTCTTTGTCCATGACTGTGCTTCGTCCACTAATTCTTCATGATTCTTTGTGAATACTTCTCGAGGAGTCTTGCCTTCTGCATTCTTCATCTCTATGAATGATGGTGGCACTATCTTCTTTACCGCCTAATATGTTAAAGGATATGCATATATGATTCCATCAATCTAAAATTATAAATATATAATAAGTTATACTATTACCAGTTATGACTTATTTCTCAAGAGTAAAAATGAATGCATGCACGTGTGCTTGTGTATGTGTATTTTGTAAGTAGAAAAAATAATACTGAATATTTATGTAACAAACTACCTCAAACCATAATAACTCAAGAGTCATCTGAAATGCTGGTCCAAAAACTAACAAGTTTAGTTGATCCTTCGACGACAATGTTGCAGCCATGTGCAATAAATTGTTTTCATCCTGATCTGTTTGTTGTGCTATTATATCTCTGATCGAACCCATGTCATGTGTGAAGTTGAATATATCAGCTGCTCGATGCAAAACTGCAACGTGAATTATGCTTCGACCTCTTCCATCTACTTCCCATATCAAATAAGGATAGGTACTTAAAAGCATTTTTAAAAACTTAAAATTCCCTACTTTTACAGCATTAAATGCTACATGGGAAGGTCCCCTAAGATTTTGCAAGATCTCCTGGTGTCGCAGTATGAGATATCTATCATTCCACAAGTATCTTACAAGTTCATGTTGCTGAGTTTGCTTCAAACCTGGGAAACACAATCTAACAATTTAACTAGTTGAAAATTTAGTCATGATAATCAAAACTAAAAACATTGCAATAAAATTCAAAAAATATTGTCGTTTTGTTTCAATCGTTTCACAGTCTCTCTTTCTGATTACAGGTAATACTACGGCAATAACTGCAAATATGCAGCTGAACTTAAAATAGCAAACCATATTGAATTTATTTTGTCTGCCAACAAGGTTTTGATAAAAAAAGAACATGGCATATTGATTGGGTTCCAATGACATTTTAACATTAATTAACATCATTAATTAATTTCAAAAGCGTGTGCCAAAATTTTATAGATCAATGGATATATTGGAGGTGATAAAAGAAAAAGAATAGCAGAAGAATTGACATGCCTAGAGGCTGTCGAGACAATATATGCAATACTGTCTCATCACGATCCCTTGCAAACGCTAACTCTTCCTCGTCCTGTAGCAACTTCAAGGCTAAATCTGGACAAATGAATAAATAAAATAAAGTTATATATGAGTCTGTCTTACACAAGTTTAACAATGTATATGATGTTTATCACACTTGGAATTATACACTTATTAATAACTTACATAGTCTCGTCTTTTGTGGGAGAACTTACCATAGATTCCGGCATTGACACAGAGGAATAATAGTAACTTCAAGCCCTCAATTCCATAGATAGATCTGTCAGTTTTTTCATATAGATGGCTTGCCATTTTACTTTTTCCTTGTCTAGCAGCAACATGAAGTGGAAAGTATCGTGGAAGGTGACCCGTTGTTGTTCGCAACTCTGGATTCCTTTCCCCCATCATATCAACAATGTCCATATTCCCAGATGCTACAGCGAAGAGAAATGCAGTGTTCTCATTCACGTCTTTTGATTCCAAGCAGCCACTTATTTCATTCTCGTCCAGATAAGCCAACAGAGAGCTCACAAAATCAACCTGATTTGCTTGGGTGGCCACATGAAGGATGGTCTCCTTCCGATTGGTAAAGTCAGCGCGTATTAGATATCCATTCTCGTCTAAAATTCTCTTTGCTGCTTTCCATTTACCGTTCTTTGCTGCTTTGTACAGCTGTAAGCAGTTTTCTCTGTCCTCTACGGAAACTGACCGGCATGAATGAGAGATATGAGTTCCACACTAGATATAGGATGAGGTAGTTAAAGGTACAAAAGGAAAACTTCATTCTTCATGTCCATAAAAAATGGACAACGTTATTTACTATTTGCTAAACAAACAGGCACTTAGATCCTTCTGAAGAGAGATAGATAACCTTCACGAAAGAAGCGCTGAGCCATTTGCTCTGATGAAACTGCGGAATCACCATCTCTTCCCGCCGGTTCCCTTAGAAGAGAACATTAGTTCAAAAAATTAGTTTATTCTGAATTGTAATTTTTTATATAGTGTCTATATCCAGTATTACTAAGTTACATTAGAGCATTCCAGATTATAAGTTAAAATGGTTATAAATCAGGTATTATTCTATACACATATGTTCTTTTTAATGAAAAATGAACTTAATTATTTTAAATGTGTATATATATAGTATAGAAGCCTCTCCAAATTGAAAATTATTTATTTAATAAAGAAAATATTTTTTCAAAAAATATTTACCTAATATTATAGTAAATAATATTTTTCAACCACTATATATGCCTATTTTTTTGTTTATATTCAATATTTTAATTAGCAAAAATAGTAACATTTTTAATAAACTGATTTTATTACTTTCAACAAAACAGTGAATAAAAGTGATAGACCATAATAAATATATTCATTTAATAAGATACATTTTATAAAAATTATTATCTTCGAAGTTACCTTTCTAGATGAGTTTCTCAAGTATTTTCGAATTTTGAACGAGAAATTCAGTTTCCATATAACAAAGAAGTCGATGCGTAGCCACCCACCCCCCCCCCTTTTTTAAAAATCAGTAAGATTTAATTGAAGATCGGGTGCGAACACCCGATTTTAAATGTAAAATTATATAACTGAAAATTAGTTACATTAGTTATTTATAAAAGGGGTTTAAACTTCTACATGTTGCATGAGAAGAAGAAAATTTCTACACACACGTGAAAATGGGACCCACACATATATATAATGCTAATTATATATATATATATATATATATGTGGTGTGGGTCCCACCATTTCATGTGTGTGTGACATGAGAATACATTTTTCCTACAACATGAGAAATGTTTTTCCTTTTATAAAATATATGCATTGATGTACCTAAAATGTATTTTCTAATAATTTGCTTTGGAAATCACCTCATTGATTGAAACTCCTATTAATATATGAAATCAATTGCGATAGTTTTAAAGGGAAATTTATAAGATATGGAGACATTGTGAATTAAAGTCTAACATTTAAATCAAAACAAACCCATTAATTAGCTCATACACATTTAGAACTAGAGGGAGTAATATCGTTTTAGTGTGCATGTAGTTAAAATTGCACAATTTTCTTTTCTTTTTTTCGGGATTGAGTTTTGGTATCTTTGGAAAATTTCTTAAAAGCACATGCACATCAAAGTTTAGATTCAAAAATATTTTACTAAAAAGCTATCCATACAAAAATGTAAGAATGATTAATAGAGAACGTTTTATCTAATTATCAAAATTATTTAAAAAATTTAGAAAATATTTTTATTTAAAAATAATATTTTATGTATTTTGAAAATCAGGAATGTTAATTTAATTTTAATGTATTCAATTTTTTTGGTAACCAAAATAATTCATCAATGACATTTATGTTAAAGAAGGATATTTTAACACAAAAACATGCGATTTAATGGCTAAATAGTTTTTGAATGGATAAGAGATATTACACTTGGCTATCTAAATTTGATGATTGAATCTCCCGCGCGTTGTCCATGGTCCCGGATTCTAAATAAGATAAAGGCACATATTCAAATACTGGAAGTCTCTTACAAAAACAAAAATATAATTGAAGTCTGAAGAGACTATAGATTCCAAGTTTATGAACTACAAATTCTTTTTCTAAGCATTTAAAATAATACTATTTCTAGTCCTTAATATAAGACATATTTGTCTAATTTGATTATATTAAGGAAGTTAGTTCAATAAGTTAATATAACGTATATTTTCTAAAATATTATAGTCATCTCTCTTAATTCTCTCATTATCTCTCCTCCTTCATAATCTTTAAGTTAATATGGGTAAATTAGGAAAATATTGACGAATATAAAAAATATATCTTATATTTAGAAATAAAATTAACTCCCCAAATATGTCATATATTAAGGAAAACGGAGGGAGTAGTAATTATTAAGAAATATAATAATTCTGCAGCAGTAACGGAGGAATACAAAGGGGAAAAAAAATGAAAAATATCTTGTGTGTTGGGCGTACCTTGTTGATGGGAATGAACGTCTCGGTGAGGTAGTTCTGATGATGAGGTTGGAGATTCACCTCCTTCCATTGATCTTGAAAACGAACATGAATTCAATAAGTACTTTTTATATAAAGTAAGATCCTTCTAAATTTATTCAGAATTATAATTTTTAGAGGAAACCACGTTAACCCTCTCTATATTTTTCCTTCATTACATGGATCTTATCTTTATTTTAAAAATATACACTTGACTTCAAACTGTTAACACCATTAAGAATATTTTAAAAATAAATTTTCTTTATTAATTTCCCTTTTGGAATACTGAATTCTTAATTTTGACAAAAATTATTTTGAAGGATTTGAGATTTTTCTTCTTAGTTTCATTTTTTCCTTTATGAAATTAGTTAATTATTTAATTTTTTTATCATATTTGGGAAGAAGGTCAAATAATTTAGTTAATGTAGATATAAAAGACTTGATTGAATGTTTGAAAAATATCCAGTAGATGATACGCATCGGTCAATTAAAAATAAAAAAGTCTGCATAGTATTAATTGCCTGATGTGTATATATACTAGTTTGCAAGAGTCCAAAACAAGAGTTGGAAAAAATAAAAAATATACCAAAATACACAGTTTGGTCATTAACTTAAGTAATTTAAAAGTAACTAAATATCATAATAAGTAATAAAACAAATTATACTACGAATGTAAACAAGAAAATACACTGTTTGATTTTAAAAATAAAACGGAGGTTTCCGTAATTAATACAAAATAGATCGGATATCAGTTTATATTACCCTTATACTATGAATGTAACTTTTGTACATGCACATATTATCATTTTTAAAATATTTACAAATCTTATATATGTCATATCCCATACTTTGGGCATAAAATTTTAAGAAACAACCTCAGAGACACACGAAGGCAGATATAATTCTCTAGACTATATTTGAGGCTCCATTGAGGTATTAAATAGAAAATTACCTCAGAAATGAATTATAAATTATTGTTTGAGTTTGTGCTAAATCAACGTTTATTTAGCACAAACTCAAACAATAATTTATAATTCATTTCTGAGGTATTTTTCTATTTAATACCTCAATGGAGCCTCAAATATAGTCAAGGAAATCATACTCTCCCTTGTTGTGTGTCTGCGGATTTTCCTTGAAATTTTACGCCCAAAATCCGAGATATGACATTATATAGGTTTGCTTGTATGTAAATTCAATATGTAATTACGCAACTAATATATGTGACTCTCATGTACTGCAAGTATGAATGGATGATAGGGATGGGAAAGAGAAAATGATAAGAGAGATTACACATCAATAACAAGGTTAGTTGAATTTGATGATTGATTCTCAGGCGAGTTGTTCATGTTTCCTGATTCTAAACAAAATCAACATACTAATTCAAACACAAAAAAATAGTTATTCTCTTAAACAATGTAAAATAACATTAATTATAAAGAAATATCACAAAGCTGCAACAGAAACAGAAGAACCTAAAGAAAAGGCGTAAGATGCAAAATTGTCTCAAAGTTTTCGGTCAGGAATAATATTGCTCTAAAAGTTTCAAAATGTAAAATGTTGCCTCACCCTATTAAAAACTCAAGAGTAATGGCAACAAGCTATTGATTTCAATAGTTCCTCGTATAAAATTATTGATTCTAGCTAAAGATATAGTAATATGGAGAAAACAATTCGTTTCAAGAACCGAGAGAACCAGAAGCACACCTTGTTTCAAAGAGGAGAGGAGAAGTTATTTACATTTCATTTGATGGTTAGAGGCGAGCTGAAAAGTAAGAGGGAATAGCGTAAATTAAATTACCAATTAATAGAGGAAATGCTTCGCACTATGACCCTGACGACGTTAGTGTTCAAGATCTGAAAACTGTCGTAGAGTTCAACTGTTCAGTAAAATGGAGTACAAGCACTACGCTACACACACATATATATATGCGCATGTCCAAAGCAATCAAATTATTGAGTTAGTACCTCCATTGATCATCATCAAATTCTGCTGCATGCAATGCTATATAGTTTATGACAGATTAATGAGTACCTCTGGTACTTAATATAAGAGCTTGTTGACCAATTTGGTAGAGATTAAGGAAGTTAAATAAATTATTTAATTATAACATATGTTGCATGATCTCTTTGAATAATTATATGTATCATTAGATTATATATCGATTTAGTTTATAAGTTAGGCAAATTAGTTTAGAGAATATTATAAATATAAGAGATAAAATGAAAAAAAAAGATGTTATACTTAAGATGAAATTTCACTTCTAAACTAGTTCTTATATTAAGCAATGAAGGTAGTTTTAGATTATTGCCATTGCTTGTCTTAAAATAGTTTTTTCGGAAATCACTTAATAATCAATCACTTTTGATCTCTTAATATATATACATTATATTCATCTCTATACCTGGCGCGTATATATGTATAAATACTAAAACTAAATATACATTCAACACAGACTTCACCTTTTTTTGGCCAATATATTACACCCAATTTGATATAGTATAAATTTTATATTTTGTATTGTATTTAGTGATTATTAAAGAGCATTGCGTCAGGGTAGTAGCTATGACCTATGAGAATGTATATAGTTAATAAAATATAATTTGAAATGGTTATATAAGAGGATTGGTATGTGTGGCACTTATTAAAGAGAAAATGGCCTAAAATAGTTTGATGTGTTTCCTTCATTTACAAAGATGGCTGCTGGAGACACCGAGAAGATCGAGCATAGATAACACAATATCGAGTCTTTTAAAACAGGTAAAGGAAAACAAAAAAGAATGCTCAAAAAAATATTTTAATGGGACGTTTTGGTTAACAATCTATTCAAAAATATGGTTGTTAATAGAGCATAATTGCACTGAGCAATTCACACAGTCAACCCCACTTAATGAGATAAGAGTTATTGTTGTACGTAGCTAGCACTAGATGTGAGTACCTCTCCCACCAAAAATTCAAACATTCCGCTAGATGCAAACCTGTTGGTAATTATACTCAACTTTAGAGTAGCTAAATTATGTTTTCATCTAGTACATTTCAGAGTGTCTTGGTGTCCATTCGGATTTCATGATAATCACTTTTGCGTTTTTTTTCTTAAGTATGTGCTTTTGATTTAAAACATTGTAGTACAACGTATTGTATCTCTTATATTATATTTTGATTTTTAATTTTTTTCATGAAATTCATCTCTTTCTAACATTTAAATGTTCTAACTTTAATTTGACTAAAATTTCATTGGGAAAAAATTTCTCTGAAATTAAAAAGTTAAGTGATCATTAGTTTACCAAAAAAAAAAAAGTTAAGTGATCATTAAATTTGGGATGGACGCATTATCTGTACACACAATTCATACAAACAATATAATTTTTTTAACGAGTAAGATTTGTAGATAACAGAAATTAGTCTCTTTGAAAGATTAAGGATAGACTCCTTACTAAACCTTCATGCTTAAGTGATGATTTTAATTGGTACCCTTTGGTCCTTAATATAGAACCTATTTACCTCATTTGATTAATTTAAGAAAGTTATTTTACTTAGTTAATATTACATGTATTTCTAAAATACCTTAATCATCTCCCTTAATTCCTTCACTTCATCTTCTTGTTGATTATTGTTGAAGGAGCATCAATAGGGATAAATTAGAAAAAGATTTAAATATATTGTAAATAGGTTTTTAATTTAAGATCAATATTAAGTCCCACAAATATATCCTATATTATGAACTGAAAGAAGTAAATTTGTCTATATGATTTTGCCTTTTCCTTAAGTTATCTTTTCATTATTAAAAAAAAAAAAAAAAAAAAAAAAAAAAAAAAAAAAAAGCAGCGTTGAGTTTTAACTATAGTTTATCGTGCAGTGTGTCATTTTATGCTGGGGTCACTTTATGTTTTTTGTTTTGTTTTTTTGGCTACTAAGGTGCAACCAACACCTTAAAGTATTTTTCTAGGTGCATCTAGTAACTTATAAACTTTCAGTATATATAGCAAATGTAATAGTTAGGTAATTTCTCACTTATTATTAGGACTTTTTGATAATTATCTTCATTATTTGATATTTCTTTGTTTCTTTAGAATAAGGAGTAACATATGCCAAAACTAGATCTCAGTCTTTATGGGATACTAAAAATAAGGAGTAGACTTTTCCTAATTAAGTTGTTTTGTATTTAAATACAAGCTAAGAATTGAGATTATTCAAGCTCTCAACCAAGTGCTTTTAGCTAATGCAATCTCCTACTCCTCACACCAATTTGAGATGATATTATCCATAATTTTTTTATATATATATAGTACGCATGATATATGAACTATCATCACTTTTATCGAACAATGTGTAATTTCGTACAATAATGTTGCAGAGGCCACCTTAGTTGTTATGAAATATAAAAAACATCAGTAAAACATTCTTCTTAGTCTGACAAGCATCATGCCCTAATCACGTATCTATACGGAGGAAAAATATATTCAGTTTTCATTTCACTTAACAACAACAAATTACTTATTCTATTAGGTGAAATTCGCTATATGATCAAACAGTGATATTGTGCTATTTTAATCACCAAATCTTCAGATATATAGTTGATAAACAAGTCCCGTTCAATAATTTTGTTGAGTATTTTACTTAGTCATCCTATACCACTTTTCAGATACCTCCAACTTACTTGATCTACCATTCTCACTAGTGCATCTGATGATCTTCTTTTAATGTGTCCAAACCACCTAAGTCAATTTCTTATAATTTCCTCTTCACTATAGCCACTCAAACGATCTTAATCAAATATGCTCAATACTTATATGATCTTTTCTGGTATGACCAGATAATCTTCTCAACAAATAATTATATGAACTCTACATATCACGGTAATTTATATGTCATTTTTCATATCTCAACACATATAATAAGATTTAATGCATGCAATGTTCTATTGAGTTCGTGGTGTGACTAACTGAAGTTTGTGTATCTATATGAAGTTAAAATAAATCACATTGCTCATGTCATACATGTTACTTATTGGTGGTGCTTCCAATATACTTTTTGTATATTTGGAATGAACGAAATTAATAATTAATCTCAAATTGGCTGAGCTAAGTCGTGAAAAGAGTTCAAGTTCTGAACATGTTCACCTCTTTTTATTACTATTATTATCATCCGGTATCTAGCATGGGATTCCTGACTACCCCTCCCAACATTAGTGTCTCCTCTATGATTCGAACTTGAGATCTAGAGAATTCTAACAGGGCATTACACCGCCATACCAACTCTATGTTGCTGACCTCTATTTTACATGTGTCAATATCAGCTGAAATTTTATTTTTTTAAAAAAAAAAAACATCAAACATGATAAATAAATAGTTTTTAAAAAATAAAGTTAAACTCTTCTTGAAAAAGTTATATGAGGCCAAAAGAGATTCAAGGCTTTATTCAAGTTACTTATATATATATATATATATATAATCTTATTTATTGTTTATGAATATCAATAATACTATTGTATTCTTCCTCAAAGTTTCCTAGGACTGATAGCAACCTATCACAGCCCCCTAGCTTCACTCTCCTCACACACATCAGACTATGATAAAATACAACATTAAACATGCATGCAATTTATAGCTTTTTTTATAACTTTTTACATAGCTATCTAACTAGGTCAAATTTGAGCATCACAGACCCAATTAGGAGTAGCTCTCTTAAAGGCTTTTTTTTTTTTTTTTTTTTTTTTTTTTTTTTTTTTTTTTGCATTTGCACAAACTCAAACTCAAGAGATCATATATACTTAAGCGTGCTTTTTTGTGAGACGCTAAAGGTATGCTCTACCAGCAACAAACTCTAATACCTCCTATGGCATTGAAGATAAAACGTACTCCCTCCGGTCTTAAATATAAGACATATTTATGCAGTTGATCTTGGTCCTAAATATAAGACAAAATTTTCATATTTATCAAAATTTTCCTAATTTACCCCTATTGTGGCTCACTCAACAATAATCAAGGAGAGGAAATTGGGGAATTGAGGAAGATGACTAGGACATTTAAGAAAATAAATGTCATGTGAACTAACTCAATTAACTTAATTAATCTAATCAAATTAGGTAAATATATCTTATATTAAGGACCAAATATAGTAGATCCCTTGTAAATAGGTCACTATGCAGCGCACGGGCATTGATTTTGGTGATTTACATATTTTTTCCATTAAATATTTATGAATTTTTCACACATTAGATTAAATCACTTGTGATATTTATCCCTAGCGTGTATATATCTATAAATACCAAAACTAAATACACATTCAACACTTATTACTCCAAATTTGATATATTATAAATTTTATGTTTTGTATTGTATTTATTGATTATTAAAGGCAATTGTAGTCATATAATAAAATATAATTTGAAATGGTGATATATGAGCATTGGTTTGTGTGACACTTATTAAAGAGAAAATGGCCTAAAATAGTTTGAGGTGGTTCTTTCATGTGCAAACATGTCCGTTGGAGACACAGAGAAGATCAAGGGTAGATCATACAGCGTGGAGTCCTTTAAAACAGGTAGAGGAAAACAAAACGGAAAGATCAACAGAATCTCGTAATCGAACTTTTTGGTAAACAATCTAACCAAAATATTGGTTGTAGGTGGAGCATAGTGACACTGTGCAATTCACGCAGTCAACCCCACTTAGTGGGATAAGGTTTATAATTGTAGCTAACAAACACTAAATGTGAGAACCTCTCCCACCAAGAATTCAAACATTAGTTCCGTATGTTGTGAAGAACTAGCCCCTTCCGCTAGGTGCAAACCGTATTCGTAATTATACTCAACTTTAGAATAGCTAAATTATGTTTTGAATTAGTACTGTTTACTGTGCCTTGGTGTCTATTAGGATTGCATGATAATCACTTTGGCACTTTTTTTTTTTCCTTTCAAAAGTATGTGCTTTGCATTTAAAACAATATACAACTTATTGTGTCTTTTAGTTTATTTATTTTTTTTAGAAAAAAATCTTTGAAACTCATATCTTTCTGACATTTAAATGTTCTAACTTTAATTTGACTAAAATTTCATGCGAAAAAAACTTTGTCAGAAATAAAAAAGTTAAGTGATATAATATACACTATAAGTTTAGTGATCATTAGAATGTTTTTTTAAAAAAAAAAACAGGGTTAAGTGATCATTAAATTTGGGATGGACGCATTATATGTACACACAATTCATACAAACAATACAATTTTTTTAAGGGGTAGGATTTGTCGATAACAAAATTAGTCTCTTTGAAAGATTAAAGATATACTCCTCCTAATTAAACCTTCGTGTTCAGTGATGACTTTAATTGTTGCCCCCTTCGGTCCTTAATAATAGACTTATTTTCCTCATTTGATTAGGTTAAGTTAGTTAATGTTGTATTTTCTAAAACACCCTAATCATCTTCCTTAATTCCTTCATTTCATCTTCTTCATGATTATTATTGAATGAGCATCAATAGGGGTAAATTAGAAAATGAATGATTGATATTGTAAATAGGTCTTATATTTAAGATTAATATCAACTTCTAAAAATATATCTTATATTAAGGACTGGAATGTGAGTAAGTTTGTCTATATCTTTTTGCTTCTTCCTCAAGTTGTCTTTTTTGTTAGGAAAAAAAAGAGCTTTACTTTAGTTTATCGTGCAGTGTGTCATTTCGTTCTGGGGTCACTTTAGGTTTCTTTTTTTCTTTTTTCTTTTTTTGGGTTAAAGATGCAACCAACACCTTAAAGTACTTTTCTATATCCATCTAGTATCTTAAAGTAAATTGTGGCACCCCATATTTTTTCAGGTGCGTTCATCTCCTTGAAGTGCTTTTTTGTGCAATTTTGCACCTAACAATTTAGATAACTTAAGGTCTTTGATTCACCTGAAAAAATACTTCAAGGTCTTTGATGTGCTTGAAAAAATAGTTTATGGTACTAGACGCACTTTAAAAAATTTAAAGGCTTGATGTATCACAAATTACTTTAGGATACAGAATGCATGTAAAAAGATAGTTTAGGACAACCCCTTTTCTGAACCAAACAAGGCCACTTCTTTTTTCCTGCCAGCTTTAGTTGTTATGAAATATTTTTCTATAAGCACAAGTATCCTAATAATAATAAAGACAATTCTATGCATAGGTATAATTGGACACTAAATATGAATACATTTTTCAGCAAGAATTCGAACCTTAATTCGTCACACTTCTAATTATCTCAGTTCTAATGAAATCTTGATAAAACATTCTTTTTCAGTCCGATAACAACCATATCCATAGTCACGCTTCCCATTATTCACTAGGCCTGGAAATGAAATAATTGGAAGTCTTAGGTTAAAGGCTTGATGACATATTATAAGTTGAATGTATAGATAAGCACGATTGATACATAAAGTATTACTTTTTCTTGGAGATTACAGTAAAATATCAGTGAACGAATGAAATTAAAAAAAAAAAAAGCATAATAATTGAAGAGCAGGATGCAATAATGATGAATTTCAGTATATATAGAAAATGCAATATTTTGGTAACTTCTCACTTGTTATTAGGACTTTTTGATGATTATCTTCATTATTTGGGATTTCTTTTGTTTCTTCAAAACAAGGAGTAACAGATGCCAAAACTAGATCTGAGTCTTTATGGGATACTAAAAATAAGGAGTCGACTTTTCCTAATTAAGTATTTTGTATGTACAAGAATTCAGATTACTCAACCTCTCAACCACGTTCTTTTAGTCAATTAAACCTCCTACTCCTCACACCAATTTGAGTTGATATTTATCCATACTTGTTTTTTTATATAGTATGCATGATATATAAACTATCATTACTTTTATCGAGTGATGTGTAATTTCGTACAATGTTGCAGAGGCCACTTTAGTTGTTATGAAATATGGAAAACAGTAAAACATTCTTCTTAGTCTGACAAACATCTTGCCCTAGTCACGCTTTTCACTCTTTATACGGAGGATAAATATAATCATGTTTTCAGTTTACTTAACAACAACAGATTACTTATTCTATTAGGTGAAGTTCGCTATATGATCAAACAGTTATATTGTGCTACTTTAATCACCAAATCTTTAGATAAATAGTTGATAAACAAGTCCGAGTCAATAATGTTGTTGAGTATTTTATTTAGTCATCCTTTACCCCTTTTCAAATACCTCCAAATTACTTGATCTACCATTCTTACTAGTGCATTCGATGGTCTTCTTTTAACATGTCCAAACCACCTAAGTCAATTTCTTATAATTTTGCTCTTCAATATATGATCTTTTCTTCTCAACATATAATTATATGAACTCTACATGTCACGGTAATTTATATGTCACTTTTCATATCTCAACACATATAATAAGATTTAATGCATGCAATGTTCTATTGAGTTCGTGGTGCCACTAACTGAATTTTGTAGGTCAATATGCAGTTAAAATAAATCACATTGTTCATGTCATGTTAGTTATTGGTGGTGCTTCCAATATACTTTTTGTATATTTCAAATGAACGAAATTAATAATTAATCTCAAATTTGCTGAGTTAAGTCATGTATAGAGGACAGGTTCTGCACATTTTGACCACTTTTTTTAAAAAAATTTATCATCCACTATCTGGGTTTGGCATTTGTGGCTACCCCTCCCAATAAGTGTCTCTTCTTTTATTTGAACTTGAGACCCAGAGAATTCTAATAGGGCATTACACCATCATACCAACTCTATGTTGGTGACCTCTATTTTGCATGTGTCAATATCAGTAGGAGAGTTTTTTTTTTTTTTTTTTTTTTTTTTTTTTTTTTTTTTTTTTTTTTTTTTTTAAAGTATCAAACATGATAAATAAGTACTTTTTTAAAAAAATAAAGCTGAACTCTTTTTGAAAAATTTATATGAGGCCAAAAGAGATTCAAGGCTTTATTAAAGTTACTTTTTATTATTATTATTATTTTGTTTATGAATATCAATAATACTATTGTATTCTTCAAAATCAAAGTTTCCTAGGACTGATAACAACCTATCACAGCCCCTCAGCTTCACTTTCCTCACAGCATCAGAATACGATAAAGTACAATATTAAACATGCATGCAATTCCTCTTATTATAATAAATATCATATAGGTTTTTTTTTTTTTAAAAAAAAAAATAACTATTTACATGGCTATCTAACTAGGTTAAATTTGAGAATCACAGGCTCAATTAGGTGTCGCTCTCCTAAAGGCATTTTTTACATTTGCACAAACTCAAACTCAAGAGATCAAATATACTTTAGCGTGCTTTTTTGTGAGAAGCTAAAGGGATACTTTCCCGACAACAAACTCTAATATCTCCTATGGCACTGAGGATAAAAGGTACTCCCTTTGGTCTTAAATATAAACATATTTATGGAGTTGATCTTGGTCCTAAATATAAGACAAAGTTTCATATTTATCAACATTTTCCTAATAGACCCATATTGATGCTCTCTCATAAATAATCAAGGAGGAAAGAGAATGAGGAATTGACGAAGATGACTAGGGAATTTTAGAAAATAAATGTCATGTTAACTAACTTAATTAACTTAATTAATCTAATCAAATTAGGTAAATATGACTTCTATTAAGGACCAAATAGAGTATATCCCTCGTAAATAGGTAAATATGCAGCGCACGTGCATTGATTTTGGTGGTTTACATATTTTTCCATTAAATAGTTGTGAATCTTTCACCTATTAGATTAAATCACTTATGATATTTATCCCTGGCGCGTATATATGTATAAATACCAAAACTAAATGCACATTCAACACATATTATACCGAATTTTTTTGGCCAATATATATATTAAACCTAATTTTTCAAAACTCCCTAAGCATCTTCCTTAATTCCTTCATTTCATCTTCTTCATGATTATTGTTGAATGAGAACCAATAGGGGTAAATTAAAAAAAGATTAACAGATATTGTAAATCAGACTTATAAATATATCTTATATTAATGACTAGAAGAAGTAAATTTGTCTATATCTTTTTGCTTCTTCCTCAAGTTGTCTTTTTGTTAAAAAAATTTAAAAAAGTGTTGAGCTTTAACTTTAGTTTATTGGGCAGTGTGTCATTTTGTGCTGGGGCCACTTTAGGTTTTTTCTTGTTTTTGGGTTAAGGTGCAACCAATATCTTAAAGTACTTTTTTATGCCCATCTAGTACCTTAAAGTAATTTGTGGTACATCAAGTGCCCTGGATTTTTTCAAGTGCATTCATCTCCATGAAGTACTTTTTTGTGCAATTTTGCAACTAACAATTTAGATAACTTAAGGTGTTTGATTCACCTAAAAAAATACTCTAGGGTCTTGGATGAGCCTAAAGAAATAGTTTATGTTACTAGACCGACGTAAAAAAGTTTCAAGGGTATTTGATGTATCACAAATTACTTTAGGATACTGGATGCATGTAAAAAGATAGTTTAGGGTAACCCCTTTTTCGTACAAAACAAGGCCACTTCTTTTTTCCAGCCAACTTTAGTTGTTATGAAATATATTTTTTATAAGCACATGCATCCTAATAATGATAAGGACAATTCTGTTTAAGGTATAATTGGACACTAAACATGAATACATTTCTCTACAGGAATTTGAACATTAGTTCGTCACGCTTCTAATCATCTTAGTTGTAATGAAATATTGATAAAACATTCTTTTTCAGTCGGATAACAACCATGTCCATAGTCACGCTTCCCATTATTTCACTAGGCCTGGAAGTGAAATAATTGGAAGTCTTAGGAAAAAGGCTTGGTGACATATTATAAGTTGAATGTATAGATAAGCGCGATCGATACAAACAGTAATACTTTTTCTTGGAGATTACAGTAAAATATCAAAGAATGAATGTTTTTTTTTTTTAAAAAAATACATAATAAGTGATGAGCAGGATACAATAATGATGAATTTCAATATATATATAAAATGCAATAGATAGGTAACTTGTCACTTGTTATTAAGACTTTTTAATAATTATCTTCATTATTTAGATCAATAGTTGATAAAGAAGTCCCGCTCAATAATTTTGTTGAGTGTTTTATTTAGTTCATCCTTCACCCTTTTCAAATACCTCCAAATTACTACCATTCACACTAGTGCACCCGATGATCTTCTTTGAATGTGTCCAAACCACTTAAGTCAATTTCTTATAATTTCCTCTTCACTATATGCCACACCAACTCTTAATCAAATATGTTCATTACTTATATAATTTTTGTATATTTGTAATGAACGAAATTAATTATTAATCTCAAACTTGCGGAGTTAAATTGTATAAAGAGGTCAGGTTCTGAACATGTTGACCTCTATTTGTTTTTTATATTATCATTTGGTTTTCGGTTCAGGGTTCGTGGTAACCCTTCCTAACATAAGTGTCTCTTCTAAGATTCAAACTTGAGACCCAGAAAATTCTAACAGGGCCTTACCATTAGACCAATTTCATGTTGGTGACCTCTACTTTGCATGTGTCAATATCAGTAGGAGATCTTTTTAAAAAAGTTTCAAACATGATAAATAAATATTTTTTAATTTTTTTAACTCTTTTTGAAAAAGTTATATGATGCCAAAAGAGATTCAAGGCTTTATTAAAGATACTTTTTTTATATACAATTTTACTTTTTGTCTATCAATATCAATAATGCAATTGTATTCTTCCTCAACATTTCCAAGGACTGAAAGCACCCGATCAGGGCCCCCTAGGTTCACTTTCCGGACACACATCAGTATACAGTAAAATACGTACAATAATAATCATGCATGCAATTCATTTAACAGCTGTTAAAGCGGAATCGTTTTGTAAAATATATTATGACGGTTGTTTAAGTGTAAATGTTAATTATTATATCAATAGCAATGAGTATTATATCATAATCATTATAATACAAAATAAATAAGTCTTATTGTGCCTCAATACATATCACAACGTAAAATATATTATGACGGTTGTTTAAGTGTAAATGTAGCAATTATATCATAATCAAGTATTATTATATTATAATATGTTCAGAATAAATAATGGTTCGGAACCATAATGTATCTACGTCTACGCCAAGCTTTTATAGTGATTGCATATATGACGGTTTGGAACCATTATATATGGCAAATAATAACCATCGTATATCACAATTTTCGTAATAATGAAATATCTGTCCAATTAAAACAAAATATAAGAGATGTTAGAGTATTTTACTCTTTTTTATCATTTAATCCTTCACTAACAAATTATTTTTCATTCTTTATATCCATCCAATTCGTTATGAAAAAAGCTTGGTAAAAAAATACTCCCTCCAGTCCTTAATATAAAATTTATTTACCTAATTTGATTAAATTAAGAAATTTAGTTGAGCTAGTTAATATGACACACGCCTTTTCTAAAATGTCATAGTCATCTTCCTCAATACCTTTATTTCATCTCCTCCTTGATTATTGTTAAAGGATCATCAATAGGGGTAAATTTTAAAAATATTGATAAATATAAAAACTTTATTTTAAATTTAGGACAAAT
This sequence comes from Acacia melanoxylon, assembly GCA_019022615.1. Lineage (NCBI taxonomy): Eukaryota > Viridiplantae > Streptophyta > Magnoliopsida > Fabales > Fabaceae > Acacia > Acacia melanoxylon. The sequence continues at coordinate 1,445,629 of JAFJYJ010000032.1, forward strand.
ATTAACTCTTTAAATGTGTTATATTAAAAACCGGAACACTATTCATTATGAAAAGAAGGCTTTTTACGATCTTGCCCTAGTCAAGTGTAGAAGCCTAAAGAGGCGAGTGAATGTAGCGTGAAAATTTAAGCCCGTTTCATTTCACAAAAAAAAAAAAAAAAAAAAAAACAAAAAAACAAACAAACAAAAACATTGTTGCTTCAGACAGCAAACATTAGCGCGTGGGAGTGGCAGTGGGGACAAGTCCGACGCACCAGGAAAATTCACAGATTGTGGGCCATGATCTTTAAATATATGCTGGTAGGGTTAAGTCGTAATTTTAACCGGAAAGTAACAACTCAGGAGAACTACGTATCTTAAAGTTTTTTTAGGACTAAGTTTACCTCAAGAGTGCTAGAAAAAAAGAAAATATAATTTTCCCTAACCATTAAAAAACTAATGTTGTACGTTAAAAAAGTAACGTCGACTATTATTAATTGTAACAGAAAGGGAAAATTGCCACATTGTGGTTATTTCTAAGACAAAATTACTCCTCAAAAAACTTATTGATATTAAGAACTCTTGAGTAGTTATTTCAAGGACAAATTTCACCTTAACCCAATTTAAAAACGGTGAGCTGGGGATGAGGGGAGTATTCCACATATGAGTACTTAATTAATGACTGATTACAAAACGGGAAAAAGAAAACAAAAAAAATGTGATGAATGAAAGCTGTCTGCTCCCATTTGTCTTTTGTTGAGCCTGCTGCATCTCATTTGCATATCTAATAATGTATAGTAATAACATACTCATGGTCCTATCAATGATGTCTTCCAAAATGATAAAGTTTTCTTTCTTGACCAGACGATAGAGATGAAATAATTGATGGTTGATGCATGATCTTTTTTTCCTTGGAGGTTGATGCATGCATGATTCATTATTTAAGGTTTGACAAAAAAAAAAACTATTATTTAAGGAGAACAAAACCAAGTTGATTTTTATAAAGAGTTGGGACGTTGAATTGGTTTAGCATCTTAAGTATTTTTTTAGGTATGTCTGTTATTTTCATGTATTTTGTGATATATTCAGTAACTTAAATATTTTTTTAGATGCATCCAATATTCTAACTATTTTGATATATAATTTTGCCTTAGAAAGTATTTCTCAGGAATAAATTTGCCCTTCAAGTATTTTCAAATGCCATTTAACTTTATAAGTATTTTTCAAGGACATTTTTTTTTCTAACAAATACGGGGCATTAGCCCATTATTATTCCTGTATCAATACAATTCATGGGTAAGCAACACCCATACAATCTCTATCTAGAAATTGATTTACAACCAGAGGGGGACTATCAAAAATAGCTCTAGACTCGTCTTGCACAAGACTATAGTTTGCAAGAGCATAAGCACAAGTATTTCGTTCCCTAAAAATGTAACATCCCCGATTTATGCTTTATCAAAATCGCTGTTTATTATGAATATTTAATGAAATGCCAAGATTGAATAATTATTGTGACATTAGTATTCTATTGATTATTCGTAAGTCAATTTTGATAAGAAAAATGAATGTTTATCACTTAGATAAATTAGTGCATAAAGACAACATATCCTTGTCACATGTGTTTGCACCAATGGGCATTAAATTCAACACTTGTGAACCCTTTAGAAGGCCCAATATTTCGGCCTACATGAGATGGAAAGGGAAAAGATGAAGTCTTGAAATAGCTTTTACATGTTTGAACAAAGTCAATAAATCAAAGTGCCACATGTCAAGCTAGGAAGAAAGGTGGATCTAAAAGGTGGACATCTAAGCACTTGATTATGTCATGAAGCTTATGTCACCAAGATGACACAATTTCCTTGCCCAAAAAGCCATTAATTTCGGCCAGTGTAACACCCTGAATTCCATATTACCTATTGTGTCTGATGACACGTAGTATTTGGGATATCAACCAAGTTGACAATGTTACAGGTTAGAGTAAAGCGGAATGGAAAGCATGCATTAACATTTGGACGATAAGTAACTGATAACATATGTCCCGACATAAGCTAATGCCCAACATATGCTGGTTATATTAAAAATTTCCCGAAGGAATATTCATGTGATACAATCATGCAGAACTTGTATAATTAAAACTCTTGACATAGTAATTATATACAATCTTAAACCAAGCCTTAACTAGACTTGTGGCTTGGAACCCAACACAGTTGATCAAGCCTTTGGCCAGGTTGGTGTTTTTGTCAAGTGGGAGTCTCCCCCATCTTTCACGGTGACTAATTATTGAAACCACATTGACCAACCTTTCCTTAGTTTAAGCACCAAACGTTTTGAAACAACTCTATCAGATTCATGCCAGAAAGTAATCCCTAACTAAACTTCTTCCGACTCTTGTCTCGGCCAGTGCCTCTTGACGCTACATCAATTGGTGCCTCTTCTCAGCTTCGTTCACCGGTGCCTCTTCCCAGCTCCGTCCACGTCACCTTCTCAGATCCAGGTTCCTTTCCTAAACCTTTAATCAACGCTGAGATTCAATCGAATTGAATCTCAGGTAATAGTTAACCTCTATATCAGATGTAAATAATATATGACAGATATTCATAAAATTTCAATATCCACAATACATAGCACATGGAAAATGTAATGTTAACAGTGTTTGTACTCACCAGTGCCATGAATTCACGAGTCCTAAGTGCTAGGAAAACATACTTGTGGCATTATCATGCCTATAACCCACACAAAGCTGAATGTAAACAAACACATGACCTTGGACCAAGTCCTAGTCACGGTACATGACCCAAGACCTCGTCTTGTTCATGACTAATGAATCAAACAATCATATATAGACATACAAGATATAGAAGAGTATAGTTATTGTACATGAATGTAGCTTCCTTCCCCGTAATAAGCCCGTCCTTTGAATCCGACTTCAAACTTCCCGAATATCCTATAACATTATAGTCGGATTATTTCCTTTTCCATAACTTATATGATATTGAAATAAATATCATATCACTCTAGAATAATACCTAAAGAGTTAATTTTACTTCTTTTGAATTTTCAACCCTTAGAGGATTATTTAATCCATTTTTACTTGTACTTTTTCTCAAAAACATAATTCTGGATTTTCTGGGCAGATTATTCAGAAACTTTGAAAAATCATAATGAATTGTAAAAAAATCAAAACGATGTGCTTCTAAAGCCAAAATAACCCTTGACAAGTCTATTTTCTTGTAAAAATAACTCCTGGAACTCAAAATATCAGAGTCATTACCAGCTTTAAAGTTTCTCTTTAGTGTTCCAATTCCCAGATCTGAATTATGGCTTAATTTGAAAGATTCACATCTCTTTGTACAAAACTATAAAAATGATGTATTTTACATATTTAGAAATCCTCTTGTGTCTATTATTTCTCTGAAAAATTTCAAGAATTTTAAGCATCATTTGGTTAACCAAAATCCCTGTATAACTGTCACTATTCAAATTAACAGCCTGAACCATGACCTAACTTCAACAATTGTATCTCCTTGTGTAGAACTTAAAATGTTACAATTTTTTTATATTTATAAAGCCCTATTCTTGCAAAATTGCATGATTAGCTCATTTGATACATAAAACAATAGCCGCAACATTAGCTGCCAGTAAAAACTAAAAAATTGGAAATTCTCTAACTTTCACAATCTTGTTTCATTAATATCAAAAATTATTTCTCAACATGTTTTTACCCCCATTTTGCGTTTTCAATGCAATGGAGGCCTTAAAAACATGTAAAGGAATTTACTCTTTTATTTCCTAGGTCAAACTACAATTTAACCAAAATTTAAAAGCTAAAGCTAGAGAACTTACCCTTGAAGCTCAACTCCTTCTTCCTTCTTGCTCCTCGATTTTGCCACTCACTCTCACTTCTAAGGATCAACTATGTTAGCTTGTGTTGGTGTAAAGAAAAATGAAGAGAGGAGCCTCCTATTTATAGGAAAACTTTCAAGGTCAAAGTGGTAATTACACAAGCAATCCAAAACTCCTTCTTTCCTTACAACCATTAGATCAATTATCACTTTTGCATATTTAATCCTCTCCCTCCAAGATGCTGGCCGACATCTCCTCCTCTCCTAGCCATTAGTTTTGATTTTCATATGTCTTATTCCTATTGCTTGTTGGCTCAAGTAATTACAAGATAATTAAAGCTTAATTCATGGGATATTATCTTGCAAACTTGGCTCATATTCCTCCACCAATGCTAGTTGCTATTGTGGACTTTTGAGGCTGATTATGATGTCATTTTAATGACTTAATTAATTGCTTAAGTGTTCCTAAACTTCACATGTCCAAGCCTAATTGTTTTGCCAATTAATCAAGAGTATTTGTGCATTATTAGCAAGCTTAAATCAAGTCTTTATTGGCCTTAATATTTTGAAAATATGCAGCCCTCTTTATATGTCTTTATTGCCTTTTATCCATTTAAAATTAAATGCACAAGTTGGATAAAAATCAAGTCGATATTTATCTCAAGCTTGATATGTGTAATTTTAGCATAAGTTCAATAAATATTAGGTGTTTTGTTACCTTAAATATTTATTTATTTTCATCGCCATCTACCTCTTGTCTTTAGGCCAAACCATAGCCCTAATAGGTAGTTACAAGTGTTTGCCACTAATCTTCATTAGTACAAGCTTATTTGTTAAGTAGTTGTTGCAATTATGCACTAATTTGACTAAGTGCCCTAGTTTTCCCACTTATGTCTCATTTGATTTGCAAACAACTATTATTTCATGTGATTTTTATATCACGTTTAAACCCCTAAATGTACTATCATAATTAACCGTTGGTTAATTAATTCCAAAGTGAAATTTAGATAGAAATATAATCAACGGACTATACTCACCTTTGTATTTTGCTAATTATTCACTAAAATAAAAGGTTATGAGAATTGGGAAAATTAGGGTATTACAGCCAAAAGGAGGGAGAGAGGAAAAAAAAGATGACAACTTATTCAAAAAGCCAAGCAAAGAGAGTTGGTGAGAGTGGTTGAGTCCTTTTGGCAATTATAGAGACACACTTAGTGGTTGGCTCATCAACTCTTATACACCAAAACACTCTTCTATTTTGTCACTTTAAGGTCAAACACTTCTTTCCTTAGAGAAAAGAGAGAAAAACTGAAATATAGAGAGAGGGAAGAGAGAAGGAAGAGCTTCAAGAACTAAGGTTTCATAGTCCATCTTCTTATAATCTTCCATAAATCTCTAACCTTGGTAAAATACTCATCTTTGGTGTGTTGGTGGTAAGAAGGTCGAAACTTTTAAGGAGAAAATGAAAATAGAATATCACCTAGAGGGGGGTGACTAGGAGATTTCGAAATTCTTTTTCGGATTGAACAAGGAACAATAAACACAAAGACAACAACAGAGAGAATGAACACAAAGAGATTACACTGGCTCGGTCTAACTCCTTGACCTACATCCAGTCCCTAAACACTTTGGATTTTTCACTAACTCTTAATCTCATATACAATTACACACACTATACTCAAAGTAATCGCTTTACACTCGGATCCACTCCCCCTTACGAGTTGTAATTGTACACCCACACTCAAGGTCCATCTACCTTGAGATTTCACATATAATCAAATAAGTGTTTAACTCCTCACTGAGTAGATAAATGATAATCACTGAAGTACAAAAATATCTGAAGATATTAAATGAAGTAAATGAAATAGTTGAATGCAATAATGTCGAATTGAATGCGCAGAGTTTCGATTAGTTGGCGGAATTGAATGTGATGAGCTTTTATACCATCTTCCATTAATAGCGTTGTGAGGCAATGAATGTATCCGTTGTGATTCTTCGAATTTTCATTAGGCACAGATGGTTTCCATTAGGTATAGTAAATCATTGCTTCATTAACTTGTTCTCTGTCAACGTACTTGTACACAGAAGTTGACTCTGATTGATTGCCGAAATAGGTATGGCTTGAAGGATTGATTCCGTCTACTACGAGGTCTTATTCTGTTTGTAGGCTCTTTTTTCTGAAGGCGTTAAATGCTTTTAACACGTTGATTGGCTTCTCAGCTAATCATAATTTAAACATTCGTTAATCAACTGAAATCCACTTAGAGAAGAGTTAGTAATATCATAAATACAATTGAGTAAAGTTTAAATAGAGATAGTTGATAATCCAAATCATTTAATTTTAGGATTATTGTTACAACGAATGTCTTCTGATAATGAAGCCTTATACTCCAGTATTAAAGCCATGTTACTTGAGTAATATCGTAGCATTTGATATTTGTGGCTTCTGCAACACTTATACTCGAGTAGGATTATGTGTCTACTCGAGTAGCATACTTGAGTAGATATAAACTTCTACTCGAGTAAAATCATCTTTTTACAAGAGAATGAATTGAGAGAGAGCATTAGTAACTGTTACTCGAGTATTATTTTCCCACACTCGAGTGACAAGGAAACATTTCTCGAGTAACTGTCAGACAGAGAGCAAAAATGAATTTGAGACAAGCTTACTTGAGTAATTCACTTACCTTACTCAAGTAGCAGTGAATTTGTACTCGGGTAAGCTTTATACAGAGAGTAAAAATGAAACATAACAATGATACTTCAAGTAATCACATACCTTTACTCAAGTAACACCCTATACTCGAGTAACACTAAGACAGAGACCAAGCTTTAACACAAGAGCCTTGTTACTCGGGTAGATAGAAATCCTTACTTGGGCAGCATACTCGAGTAATGCATTGGTTCTGCTCGAGTAATGATGGTAGCTTTTCTGAACTTTTCTCTGACTCTTCAATACTCGAGTAACATAATGAGTTTACTCGCGTAACTATCTTTCTGATATAAGCGTAGATGGTGCAACTAATATACTACTCGAGTAATTTTGAACCAATACTCGAGTAGTGTTCTGTGAACATTTTAAACAACTATCAAATTGAGCATACTCAAGTAAGCACAAGGGTTTACTCGAGTAACACTCTTAATATAGGCAATATCTACTGATTCAAAAACCTTAACCATTTTCAATATAATACTTTAATCATTTAAGTCTTGTTATCATCAAAACTCCGAGAACTAACAGAAAAAGGAAGAAAGAGTTGTTATAAACCACTAAGATCAAGGCTAGTTGGTAAGGATTCTAATTGATCTTGTGTATTTCTTGTGGTTTTTGTAAAAGGCTTGATCTTGGTTTTTCTTTGGTTCAAAAGGAATCAAACCCTAAGGAATTATGCTACCCAAGTTTTCAAAAGAGGAAACAACAAGATCAAAGTCCAAAAAGCCAAGATCTAAGATAAACTGATGAAAATAGGTTTTCTTGGTTTTTAAAAGCTATATTTCGACCTAAGTAAGAAAATGGTAAAGCAAAGATATTTTCATGATTTTGAGGTTACCAATATGTTTAAAACGAAAAAATGGTGTGGAAATAAGGTGGAAAGTAATTTTTGGAAGCAAAAAATGAAAGTTATACAAGTTGCAAAATCTGCCAGTTTTGGTTTTTCTGGAAGCAGTCTACTTGTACATGATTTTTGACTAATCAAATGATGTCTACAAATCATGAAAATTTCAAAAATAAAGTAGACAGAAAGAGTTTTAAGTTGATAGATAATATGTAATTTCTGGAGCTCTGTACAAGGAGTTACATGTTTTTGAAAAAGACTTATATTTCGAGAAGTATAATCTAAACAATAGTGATTGTGCGTGATTTTTCACTGATCAAATGAAGTCTACAAATCATGAAACTTTCCAGAAATGAAGTAGACAGAAAGATATTTCTTTTGGTGGGTCATCGGTAGTTTTTGGAGTTTTATACAAAAAGATATGGATTTTTCAAATGACTCATGTTTCCGGAAGTATAATCTGAACAATGGGGAAACTTTATTATTCTAGGGTTAATTTGAAAGAATCTGACTTTTGGGACTATTTTTCTAAGGAAATAGACATGTTAAGGGATCCACAGTCTTTAGGATCACATCAATTGGATTTTTACACATTTAATTATGATTTTTCAAAGTTACTAAAAATTTGTTGACATAAATGAGGAAAATCCGAAAATGAAGTACAATAAAGTCAAAAATGAAAAGACTTATACTTTACGAATTAAAAAGAGAATTAAGGAAAAAGGAAAAGCCTTTTAATATTATAAAGTGGTATTTAATATAATAGATTACAAAAATAAAAAAGGAAATTAATATTTAGAAGTAAGGGCGTTACAAAAAAACATGCACAAAGACAATACTAGAAAATTTCTGTATAGCTTGACCAATCTGCCATAGTAGTTTCGACTTAGTCTCATCATCCACCTACAAAGCTTTCAAGATATTAATCATAGAAACAAAATCAGATTCTACAATTACCCTATCAAAACTGTGTTGAATAGCTAACTCAAGTCTAGTCAAAACAACCCATATTTCTGTCCTCATAGCAGAACAAACTCCCAATTTTCTTGCAAACCCACAATGCCACTGACCATTGCAACCTTGAATTAAACCTCCACACCCTGTAGTCCTCCTTTATCGGATGTCACTCATGATTCTTTCAACATTGCATGCCCTAACCTTGAGGTTAATTTTGAGCTTAAGGGTCCTTTGCTTAATTCATTACCTTGTTTTCATGGACTTGAAAAGGAAGACCCTTATAGTCATCTCAATTCTTTGCACGTGGCTTGCTCAAATATGAAGCCTGTTGGTGCTCGCATAGAAGATGTGAAATTAAAGGTGTTCTATTTTACTTTGGAGGGGAAGGCTAAAGAATGGTATATGATGATGCCTAGGCATGTTAATGATGCTCTTCATTCATGGGCTAATTTGATGAAAGCCTTCTTGGAAAAGTACCTTCCAGATTCAAGGATTGCAGAGCTTAAAAAAGAGATTTACTCTATCAAACAAGACCCTTTAGAGTCCTTCTATGAATATTGGAGTCGCTTTTAGCTAAGTTTCCATACCATCAAATTGTTGATGAACAGTTGATTACATACTTTCATGATGGTCTTCTGCCTATTGAGATAGCCATTCTAGATGCTTCAGCTAGAGGTTCTTTGGAAGATTGCACGGCTGAAGAGGCATGATTCAGATTCAAATGAGAGCTAGAAATACTCATCAATATAATGTGAGAGAGATAAGAGGAGTTTGTTGTTAGTTCTCTAAGGGTTTTGATGATCTCCAATAATTGTAAACAAAACATAAAGTTTTGCTCTCAAATGTGTAAAACCCACTGTAAGAGCAAAACTCGAGGTTACTGTTCAAACCTCGAGGTTTGGCCTTACGTAAAAGAACTCTGTGTTTCGGACGAGCAAAACTCTAGGTTTCCAGAGAAACCTCCAGGTTTCGTCATACAGAGACTTCTCATCGATTTTCTGAAAAATGGAAAAACTCGAGGTTACTGTTCAAACCTCGAGGTTTTGACTTACAGAGAGTCTCCTAAGTTTTGAACATTTTAAAACCTCCAGTTTTGTGAACAAACCTCCGTGTTTGAGATAAATGAAATTTTCTCAAAGTTTTCGAAACTAAGAGAAAACTCGAGTTTTGGGGACAAACCTCGAGGTTTGTCCAGATAGAAAGTATCTATGTTTTTCCAACATACAAAACCTCCAGTTTTATTCTCAAACCTCCAGGTTTCTGTTTTGGCGCAAAAACTCAAGATTTTCACATTTAAGAGAAACCTCGAGTTTTGATACAAAACCTCGAGGTTTTGGCATCCAGAGAGGAAACGACTTTTCACTGGTTTTGAAAACCTCCAGGTTTCTGGAAAACCTCCGGGTTTGCACTTGGCGCGATTTTGCAAAGTTTCACATTCAAAGTGAAACCTCGAGGTTTCTGATAAAACCTCGAGTATTTTCCAAACAGAAAGGGTGTCGCTTTTTGCTGTGTTAAAAACCTCCGGTTTTGGTTCAAAACCTCCGGTTTTGGTTCAAAACCTCCAGGTTTGATGTTTTGGACTTAGATCACTTTCACTTGCTACAATCCAAAACTCGAGGTTTGAAGAACAAACCTCGAGGTTTCGGCGCATATTCAGAGTTTCAAATTCTACGAATTCCTTGAACCTTCTTGTTTGATCTTAATACTTCCAATGATTAATCTCTAATGTTCCTAGATATGTTTAACCACTTTTTTTAGTGAGTTTCAGATGAGTTAGAGAATGTTTATTGAAGGTTCAAAGATAAAGCAAAAGTGATGTCAGAACATTAAATGCAAAACTCTGAAAGTTGCATACTTTTGGGTAATCCTTCTGCACACGTCTACAAAGGATTAATGTCTACCTACCACATCAAAGAGTCGCTATTCCAACGGACTAATTCGCAGAGAAGTCAACCTTGAACTTCGCACATTTGGATTAAATAAAGATTAGTGAGAGAAGACACTATAACAGCCTACAACAGCTGGATTATTGATTCAACGGTTATATGAAGAATTACAACGGTCATTTAATGATCTCTGAGTATAAATAGAACAGCATTCAAGTCTTCAACAACCAACACATCACCAAAAACGCATAGCATTCAAAGTTCTTCAACTACATTTGTTTTCACTTGTATTGTGTTTTTGACACTTAAAGCTTCGTGTTTATCAATATCCACTCTTAGAGAAAGTTTCTTTTCTGTATATCATTTATTGTAAAGGATCACAAGTCTGGGGACTTGGTGATTGGGTTCATTGATTGCAACTTGTAAGGGGGAGTAGGTTCTAGTGAGAGAACTACTCTTGAGTACAGAGTGTGTAATCAATTGAGATAGTGAAAAACCCAGAGAGTCTGGGGACTAGACTAGGTCAAGAGATTGGACCGAACCAGTATAAATCCTTGTATCTTGCTCTTCTACTCTCATCTTAGTTCATCTTTGTTTTTAGTGTTCAAAAACAGAGGTTTTCTGAAAAAGATTTTTAAAATCCCCAATTCACCCCCCTCTTGGTGATTTAGCTCCACTTTCATTTGTGATATAGGTTCCAACCAAAGGATGGTCTCACTTGAGTCTAAAATGGATACAGTCACTTCACAACTATCTCTAATCATATCTGAGCTTCATAATCTGAGTATTCATCAAGCGACTCATTCTCCTACTTCATTTATAAGATGAAGCTCCATTTAGTTTTAGGTAGGTTCCCAACCACCCTTTCTCTCTCTCTCTATGCTTATCTCTACCATTCCTCTGCCTTCTATCTTCTTATTTCCAGCTTTTTCTTGTAAGCTTTTAAATTTCAATAAACTTGTCTTTTATTATATTCTACATATTTATCTTCAGTATTTGCATTTGCATTTCCTTCTCCTCTCTATGATGAATTAGGTCTCGCTGCGAGTTTACTCCCATTCCTATCACATCTTCTTTTTGTTTCTTTTGCACATTTATTTCCAGTATTTTAATTTTATCCGCTTTCTCTACTTCTCTTCCCTTCAATTTATTAAAATATTTACATTCTGCAAAAATCTTTTCAAATTTTGACATGAAATCTGGATTTTGGAAGATTCAAATTTTAGAAAAAGATAGGTATAAAACTACTCTTATTGTTCCATTTGGTCAGTATGAGTGAAATATTATGCCTTTTGGTTTAAAAAATGCTCCTTCTGAATTTCAAAGGATTATGAACGAGATCTTTAATGATCAAAGCCGATATATAATTGCTATATTGATGATGTCTTAATATTTTCAAATTCTATAGAAGATCATTTTAAACACGTTTCAAAATTCATTCACACTGCATAATTAAATTGTTTAGTAGTTTCTAAACCAAAAATTAGCCTTTTTCAAACTAGAGTTAGATTTCATGGACATTTGATCTTTCAAGGAACAAGAACTCCCATTGAACGAGCAATCCAATTTGCAGAAAAATTCCCTGATCAAATTCTTGGTAAAAACCAACTCCAACGGTTTTTAGGATGCTTAAACTATGTTGCTGAATTTATCCCTCAACTAAGTAATTTTGTTAAACTTCTTCATCAATGTCTTAACAAAAATCCTTCTCCTTGGACTGATGTTCATACTGAAGTTGACAAACAGATCAAACAACTGGTTAAGGAACTTCCATGTCTTAGCCTTCCAATTCCTTCTGCCTTCAAAATAGTCGAAACATATGCTTCTGAATTGGGCTATGGAGGCATTCTTAAACAACGTTTTGTAAAGAACAAATCATTTCTTTTACGTCTAAACATTGGAATTCTGCACATCAGAATTATTCTACGATCAAAACAGAAATTTTGGCAATTGTTTTATGTGTTTCAAAATTTCAAGCTGATCTTTTAAATCAAAGGTCTTTAGTCTGCATTGATTGTAAATCTGCAAAAGATGTTTTACAAACGAATGTTAAAAACCTTGCAAATGCAATCAAGATACTCACGAATATGCTCAGTTGCAAATTCAAAAACTTCTTTCTTCAACTCAAAATCCTTCTGATGAGAATATTGATTGAGTTTTGGAAAATGAAAATGAGGATGATAACCCCGAACATGAAACACCATTTTTAAATATAATTTCAGAAATTTTCATACAGATGTTTTTTATACAAGCAAAAATCATTATTAATAATGATCATGTTATAGAACAATCTGTTTCATTTGACACTGGAGCCTAAACCAATTGTATATTAGAAGGCTTAGTTCCTACCAAATATTTCGAAAAAAAAAACAACCAAGAGATTTAGTTTTGTTGACAGATCACCGTTATATGTTCGATCAATACAAGATTTTGAACGTTGTTGTTCAAAATAAAAGTTTGCAAATTAAAACTCCATTTATTCTCATGAAAAAATGGGAATTCAAATTATACTTGGAGCACCATTTGCACAACTTTTAATTCCTTTTGGGGTTGAACTCAATGGACTTTCAAAACAACATTTTGGAGAAACTATTTTCTTCCCCTTTACTGAAAAACCCAAACCCAAGGAGTTAAATCCTCTTTTTCTTAAACAAAATCAAATCAATTATCTCAAAGAAGAAGTCTCTTTCAAACGAATTGAGCAACAACTCCAACAACCAATCGTTCAATAGAGAATCCAATCCTATTTGGACAAAATCCATCAAACAATTTGTGCCTATTTACCAAATGCCTTCTAGAATAGGAGACAACATTCAGTATATCTTCCTTACAAACCAAATTTTTCTGAAAAACAAATTCCTACCCTATGAAAGCTCAACCCATTCAAATGACCCAAGAACTTCTTGAAACTTGCAAAAAAGAAATCCAAGATCTGTATTTGAATAATCCAAGAAATCAAAGCAGTACCTATCATAGTCATTTGTTGAAGAATTTGGAGAATGTTTGTTTCATTCTGACCATCAATATTCCATTTGTAAACATTGTTAGAGTTGAAAGATTTAAAAGTTTGATCTTGGCGTTCTTCAGTTAAAATATCCAAAGGAATGGCCCTGAGATAATATAACTTTAATTTGAAGATTTTTGCCACCATTGATGGTTGATTTTCAAATCAGATTCAGACTCAGAAATTTGTTCAAAATTCATAACTTGCTTGTTTGAAGAAGAAGAATCTGAAGGAGTTTCATGAACAATTTTTTGTTTTATCCGAGCCAAAGGATTTTAGGGATTATTAACTTGTTTCTGGTGTTGTAAATGTTGATCAATATCTTTCATAAGACTAGCTTTATTCATGCTTTGCAAACTTGCTTTGATTTTTGGATCAAATTGGAAAGGTTTGAACAGAGGTTGAGTTGTAGAAGCAATATTAGGAAAAGTTTGTGGAGAAAGAGTTTTGATGACGTGATCTCCAATGATTTAAATATACTGATAGGTGTAATTATTTTGTTCTACAAGATTCTTGATATCTCTTGGATTGACAGGTTCGTCAGAGGTTCTGGTCTTAAAAGGAGAAGCCAAAACAAGATTTTGTTTACTGTCAACAAGACTAGGAATTCGATATGATCCTTTTGGAGGAACTTCTGAGGAAATAGTTTGTCCTTCAGAGGTTACCTAATCTTTTTTGGTCATATTAATTGATCGAAAAAATGGATATTCTATTTTCTGTTGTGAAGCATAAGCTTCGAACCAATCAAAGGCACTTCAGTATTTAATATTGTTATCTATCTACTTAAATATATACAAATATCCTAATAATCTACATATCCAAATCATATGATTTAATATGTTTGAGTTCAAATCGTTCATGGGTAAGATTAGCATTTTATCTATTGTCCTTGCTAATTTATGATCAAGATTTAAATATGTTTAAATTCAAATCGCATATTATTCTTTTGACAGAAAAAAAAAACATATATTATAATTCATTGATTCAAATAACAAAAGAGACTATGATAAATCAAGTGACAGATAAGGTGGTATATCTTAAATGGTTAAGTTATGAATATTTTGTCGACAAAATATCCCTACCCATCCAGCATTCTATACCTTGTATTATAAGCTGAGGGCAAATTTATGAAGGCCAAATAAGTTTAAATGACTGACGGCAAATAATGAAGAAGCAAAGCTAAGTGGTGATTGTACAATGCTGGTGTCAGGTGACTCTTCAATGCTGATGAGACCAATTAATATTTGTGTATTAATCAATGACAGTTGGGTCCGCATATAGAATTGAACATATCTACGTTGTGTATTTTTCATTCACAATGGAGACAACTAGACATAATTTTGTTTTTGCAATTGATGGAAAATTGGGTTCAACAATAGTCAAATCTAACACAGTTATTAGGTAATTATCGCTAGTTTTTTTTTGTGGGTCAAGAAAGATCATATATTAAAAAAGAGAAAGGTTACAACAGATAACCATGACAGAGGTCCAGCTAAAGGACAGAAGTAAAAACAAGGCAATACAGAGACATGAGAACAAAGCAGAAATCAGAAAGTGAAATCGAAAATTAAAAGAAATGAAAATCAGACATTATTCAATACAGGACCTGAAGGAGAAGCACCATTTTGTATAATATCATCTCCTGGGAGTCCAAGGTTAGAAGGCACAAAAAAGCAGGTGACGGTTGGAAAACCCACCCAATAGGGCACACCTATTTATAAGCATCAGCTGTAAGTAAATTAGCCACATGGTTCCCCCGTCTAGGGGTAAAGAAAACAGAAAACCCAACCTTGGTAGAGAGAAGACAAATAACATAAAATATAATACCTCTACACTTCCAGTCATATAAATCAGGTGTCCTTGCATCAACACATGATTGAAGAAGAAGGCAGTCAGTCTCAAAAATTACCTTATCATGGCCTAAATCCATGGCAAACATCAAGGCACGCTTCATAGCCAAGGCCTCCATCATAAAGGCAGATACAGACTTCAATTTATCCACATAACCCCATTTAAAACTAGCAAAGTTATCTATATAGGTCACCCCAACAGATGCATCATTGCTACTTGAAGAAAAAGCACCATCACCATTAAGTTTCAAATAACCAGGTGGGGGGGAGCCTAGTGCACTCCCTCACACGATCTACCGTTCACCACATCAGATCCCTCCTGTCTCATTTTCAGGGAGCCCAAATACTCACAATTATTTAACCTGGCCATCTTAATGACCGACAAAGGATTCATATTAACATGATTAAATACCATATTATTCCTTTGTTTCCACAGAAACCAAAGAGTCCAGCAAATTAGCGAGATATCATGAGAATTAAGGGAAGGTATACCTGAATATTGTAACCACCAAGAATTAAAATTTATGACATTGAAGGCATCAAACCGGGCACCAAGAGAGCTACTGAATCATATACACCATGTCCACGGGTAGTGAAAAAAAAAGATGTTCAATGTTTTCATCAACTGTTACACATATCAGGCACAAGCGTGAAGGTGATCGTTTACGATAATTAAGAGATACATTAGTAGCTTTGGCGTTATCGAGGAGGTGCCAAATGAAGTGCTGCACCCGAGGGATTGTTTTAATCATCCAGACTGATTTCCAAATTGCACTTGGAATAACAGTAGACGAGCCAGCGATCAGAGCGCCTGCAGGTCGACTTATCTTCCCAACTTGATAACCTAGTTTAACTATATATTCACCATTGTTTGCCTTGGTCCAAACTAGCTTGTCCTACAAACCATTATTTGGAGTTGGGATATTGAATATTGCTTGCTGAATTTCAACCAAAAGATACCGAGCAACTAAAGACAGATCCCAAAAACCATCAACTATCAAATCCCTAACCATGCCTTTTGAAGCTAGAAGATTATGATTGTCCGACGGTTTCTCAGGAAAAACTACATCAGCTACCTAGCTATCCCCCCAGATTCTAATATTGGTGCTAGTGCCTACATCCCACTTAAGGTCTTTCTTAAGGAAATCCCTACCTTCAAGTATACTTGACCAACACCATGAAGCTCGGTACCCTTTTTTAGAATCTATGAATACTACATTATGAAAGTAGACACTTTTCAAAACTCTTACCCACAGATCATTAGGTCTCATTAACAACCTCCAAGCCGTTTTCTCCAATAGAGCCTCATTTATAACCAACAGATTACGGAAACCCATTCCCCCTTACTTTTACCTACAGTTAACAAATCTCATGCTTTCCAATGTGTATGGCTTCCAAAGGCGATGCCATCCCACCAGAAGTTAGTAGCCATACTATGTAGCTCCTTGCAAGTTTTAATAGGGAGTTTAAAACATGACATCGGGTAAAGAGGAATTGCCTAAACCACCGCTTTGATCATCACTTCTCGTCCAACAAATGAAAGAGAGGAATACCCACAGCCTTGAAGCTTATTAAGAACCTATTCTCGAATATATGCCAGCACTGATACTTTGTTTTCCCCCAAATACTTGGGATGTCAAGGTACTTCCCAAGATCATTAGCTCTTGGGATTCCCAAAATACTACCAACATTGACCAGTACCAATTTTTTGGGGTATGTTTAAGGAAAAATATACTGGATTTGTCTAAGTTTATTGTCTGACTAGACGCCATACAATATTGCTACAACAGATAAGCCAGAAAAATAGTTTCCTTAGTTTGCATTCAAAAACAACAGAGTGTCATCCGCCAAAAAACAATAGGTGAGCATCGGACAGCTATGGCTCAATTTGATGCCCTTCATATTATAGGCAATTTGGCACTTAGTGATCATCGGTGACAGCACCTCGACTACAAGAATAAATAGATATGGCGAAAGGGGTCTCCTTACCTTAGACCTCTATTAGGAGCAAAGGTACTCACTTTCTCCCCCGATAAGCAAATATTCAAACTAGTTGACCTCACACACTTCATAACTAGGGCCACCCAATCAGCGTTAAACCCAAATCGCAGTAGTACCTTCTCCAAAAAATTCCATTCCACTCAGTTATAGGCCTTACTCATGTCCATTTTAAGGGTGAATTCAAACTTACCCCCAACTTCTTCCTTCAAAGGTAATGATAGACTTTATTCGCGATGATGATGTTATCCTGGATGCAACAGCCAAGAACAAACGCACTTTGGCTTTGTGACATGCAGACATCAAGTAAGGGTCTCATTCTAGCATATATATAGGAGCTTCGAAATTATTTTATATGAGAAATTGCATAATAGGCCTGAATTGGGAAACATGGTCAAGCTTAGCCACCTTGGGTATTAAGGTGCAATTCATGTCATTAATGTCATGCAGTAGGACTTTTTCAGCAAAGAAATCCAAAACCATAGAGCATACAGATTCTCCCACTTCAGTCCAGGCATTTTGGTTAAAACAAAAGGCTAGAGAAACCATCTAGACCAGGGGCCTTCGAACTTCCAAGGCTAAATGCAACTGCCTTAATCTCTTCTCATGATATAGGAAGTAAAAGGCTTTGATTCATGTGTTTGAGATCTTCGCATCTATAAACTCCATCACTCCTTCCATATCGTGTGAATCCGATGAGGCAGTAAAGAGATCATGCAAAAATAGGGAAATGTTTTGTGAAATTTCCTCTTTCTCTAGAAGCTAGTTGCACGCATCATCGTTGATAGATAGGATGCTATTGCATCTCCTTCTATTAATAGTAGACAAGTGAAAGAAGTGCAAATTCTTGTCCCCTGCTCGCAGCCAACTAACTCTTGAGCGTTGCCAACAATATTGTTCGTCTTGCGCAAACAATCTATTAAGATTCAGTTTAAGATCAGTAATAACACGCACAAACTCATATGCGAGGTCCCCTTGGGTTAAAACAGCTAGATGAGCTTTAGTCTTCTCAATAACCTTGGCAATGTTAGGAAATTCATTTCTACTCAATCTAACCAGATCCTTACTGCATCTATCCAATTTATTGGCAAATACTGAAAGCAAAGACCAGGAAACTGCAGAATGTTTCTTCCAACTCTCCTTCACAACCTGGAGGAAATTAGAGTGACTCGCCCAAGGAACTTCAAATCTAAAGACTTTTTTCCTCTAAGGCCTTCGAAATTGCACTTAATCAATAACAGATGATGATCGGATCCCGCTGGAACCACATTAAAGACTTGTAAATTCAGGAAAGATTCCTTTATATGCAAATTACCCAACGCTCTGTCAAGGCGCTCTCTAACTGTATCAAGTTTTTCCCTTTTATTCCACCAAGTGAATCTTGGACCGTTAAACCCCAAGTCATCCAGCCCACAACCAAAAACAAAACCTTTAAAATTAAAAAATTTCTTCCATGCTCTAGGTCTCCCCCCACTTTTCTCTTCATAAGCTAAAATGTTGTTGAAATTCCCCAGACATAACTAGGATTCCTCAATCGAGTTACTGATACGGTGTATTTCTTGCCAGCATAGATTTCTATCCACCTCAACAGGAGGGCCATAAATAAATGAAATGTACCAAGGGGTCTCAAATTCATCAGATTCAACTAATGTATGTATGACATTAGGGGAAGTAAATAAGATATTTACCTTGATTGAGACTGTCCACCACAGAGCAAGACCTCTGCTTTTCCCAATCGGATCAATCAGTCATTCCTCACTAAACCCACAATGCCATCTGAACTTCCTCACTACCCTTGCCTTTTGCTTAGTTTCCATCAAAAACGTAATTTAGGGCTTTATCCAGAAGCACTCTTCCTTAAGATACCTGACTGTCAAGGCAGCCCTAAGGCCTTGACAGTTCCAAGCTAGGATATTCATAATGAACCGGTAGTGGGATCCACCCTATCACCGACGTTATGAGTATAAGAAAGATAACGAGAATCATCTTGTGTCCAACTAGCTAAAATCCAGCTCGAGGGAAAATCGATCTCTTCAGTCTCCTGAAAGCCGTCGAGATTACTAGCCCTTGCTTTGTTGTTCCAAAGGTGGTTCTTGAACACCCTAAAATTTATGTGCCACCCTCTCTGAGCTGGGATCCTGACGGTCTTTCATAACGGAGGAGGCTCGACATCTTCAAAACGGAGTCATCGGTGTCGTTTTGAGTCTACAGAGTTAGAGGAATCCTCAAGCGGACGTTTAATCTATACATGTTTCAAAGAGCTTGCCATTACTAATATACGAAAAAGCCCATTAAATGGGACAATACTAGTAGTACTGGGCTCACATTTTGCAAGAAACTCCACCATGTACATCTAGGTCAAATCTTGAGAAATTCGACTCCCCTATTCAGTTCAAACTGATCCTCTTCGTGGGCCGGCCCAAACGAATATCCACTTGGAGTATTTTGACTTGAGTGGGCCCTTCCCAATGAGTTGACTAAGTCCTCCATAGGTAGGACATAAATTTCTTCTACTTTTTTAAAGTTTCCATCATTGGTCGCTGCTTGTACTACTTGGGCAGACTGCTGAGCAGAGGAAATCCCAGTTGATTCATGCTTTTGGTCTTCATTCTCCCCATGCTGACAGCTATCACCAAATTGGCGCAGCCCTGCACCTGACACCCCACACGTCGTGATGCCAGAAGAAGCATTCGTCCCCTACAGTGAACTACTCTAGCGAAGAGAGGTGGTCGGAGGCCTCTTCGAGCAAAGTCTACCTTCAATCCAGTCTCCCTTACAAATCTCCAATACCTCCTCACACGTACGCACTGAAGGGGTGTTGAGCCAACTGCCATACTTGTACTATGATTCATCACCTTCACTCCCACCATAGGATTCCTTACATCCTCTTCCTTCATGCCTAATACGACCACATCGGTAACAGAATAACTGAAGACATTCGTATTTCACCGAAACCCAGGTAGGCTCCTTTCCCTCTCGCGAAACCTAGAAGCCCTATAGCAGGGGCTTATCGAGTCTTATAAGGGTTCTAACTCTGATAAAGCCCCTTCCCAGCTTACCGCCCACCATTGGGTTTTCAAGCATGACAAATTCCCCCACGATGTCTCCCATGATATTTGCATTAGCGATGTCAAAGGCTGCCAATGGTAGTCCATGAAGTTTGACCCAGAATGGCTCATAATCAAAGTTGATATCTTTCAGCACCATATCATCCTCCCAAGATTGAAGATTAAGTAAAAAAAAAAACCCAGTATCGACCACGGCTAGCCTTTTAGGATACGAGCATAATCCTCCGAGCTACTAAAGCGGAAGAGGAAGATAAGCTTGTTCCTGTCAAGCTCATGGATTTCCACCTTTTCTCCTAGCTGCCAACCTTTTTTAGCCATGGATACTACAATCGGGACATTCAAATTCTTTTGGGTTAAAAGTTTTCCTAAGCAACCCCCAGTCATCCACCTTCCGAGCAAGATTCAAAACCACCGGTGTCCCTTTTTTGATCCACTACTCTGTACAACCTCCATTCCTCCAAACTACACTGAGCAAAAACTCCAAATCGAAAACCACACAAGAAGAAAAGGAAATATACGCAGGGAGAAAAGGAAAAAGAAGGGAAGAAAAGGAAGTAAGGAGATTGACCGTCTGATCGAACCATATTTTTATATGATTTTTCATAATTAAATTGGGATTCTTAATGCATTTTCTTGGACATTATTGCATTATTAAGCATTAAATTGAGTTATGAACATTTGTATTGAATTAAATGTAATTAAGGGTAAAATGGTCATAATTTGTTAATTATTCATGCAAATGATTTCTTGGACTTTTGATACTACCTTGTGCTTAATCTTGCATTGTAGGTGTTTAAGAAGAAATCTTGAGATTTTGGAGGGTCAAATTAATATTTTGAGGAATGGGAAAAATTACAAAAAAGCCCCAACAATTTCTGGAAATTGGAAATTAAGGAAGAAAAAGAGTCAAAAATCAATTACAGAAAAGGACCTAGATATTTTGGAAATTTCATTTCTGCCCCACAAATATTTTGCAAATTCTTACTTTAGTCTCTACTCCAGAAGTTTTAAAATTTTCACCTAGGTCCCTGTGTGTGAAGCTGTGCGTTTTTTTGGAGATTAGGTTGGTTTTTTTTCATTCAGCCACAGGGGAGAACCCGAGAAGACACCAGCGAGAGATTAAATACAGAGGCGCCACGAATCAACTGGACCTTCACACCTTCAACTTGGATCCTTGTCGACTCTTCCCTCTGACCTTCCTCATTGTCGCCGGCGGTCACCCTCCTCTTCACCACCGCCGGCGACCTCCACACCCTCAACCACCATCTTCTTTGTCCTTTTGATTTCAGCGGCAAAAATCCAGAAAACCAATGCCGCAAGAGAGGACCAGAGACCTCCATTCATCACCTGTGATCTTCGACCATCATCATGCTCCTACTCCCTCTTTGTTCATTGTTCACCATCAATTATCACTTACCATCTCAGATTCATTTCTTTCACTCTCTCATCAAGAACCTACAGTGTTTATTTTTCTTCTCTCCAAGTTCAACACTTCAATCCAATTTTTATGGGAGTTTGGCGTTTTGAAGAGCTATTATTGCATATTTAATTCATGAGAGGCTAGCTTCTAATTCTTGGTGATGAAGAGTTATGCTTGAGCTCAATGGACTACATAGGGGAGTTTTATCTATCTTACTATTAGTCTAGATTTATATATTTAGGTTGCCTAGTTTTAGGAATTATTGTGTATAAATTTTGGAACTGAGATTAATGTTGACTGTCTCTGTCTCTGTTGGTTTGATAATTGTAGTTGAGATTTGGATTTTGTAGTGTGAAAAATATATGTGTTTTAATTTCTTGTGATTACAATGAGATTATATTAATTAGCGTGTTATTGTCTAGTTAATGTGGTTGATTTGTGCCCTTTGAGGGACTGTTATATACTCAATTTTAAGAAGACTCATGTTGCATTACTCTAATTTCAATTGCATATTAAGTGGTTTTTAACAATTTCTCAAGAGGTAGTGGTTAGCTATATTTGTAGGAGCTACTATTAATTGAGATTATTAGACTCAAGTGTTATCTTGAGGTTGTTGTTTAGACTTAATGAAATTTTAACTCCCATAATCTTTTATGAGTAAGGATAGTCATTTCTTCATTACCAAGAACGTTCATTATTCATATTTTCACTTCATCCATTCCATTTACTCATTCACCATTTTATAAAGAAAATACCAAAAATAATAGTTTAGCATTTAATGTAATTTCATTCTTATTTAGTTTATTAATTCAAAAAAATCCAAAACCAATTTTTTCCCTTGTTTTTATTGTAATTGCATGTCATTTAGATTACTTAAGATTCAATAAAAGGCTCCTCGAGAGAGAGAACAATCATAGGGTTGTCTATACGCAATCCTTGATTATCTTTGATTATGGACCCCAAGGCTAAAGACAAAAAGGCCCTCATCACCATCGATCAAAGGAAAGACGATCGGAAGGGTCCTCAAGGAACCGTACAATCACTCACGAGGGAGAGAGATAAGCAAAATCAACGAAAAAGGAGAGGTCCTTCACTCACTTATTTCTCAATCCTCATTTGGTAATTATCACTAGGTTAGCTTGCTCGTATAGCTAGACCAATTTTTTTGTCGTCGTAATTCAAAGTCTCCTCTTCTTCCAAAGGCTTATTAATTTGCTTGGTCAATCCCTCCTCTTCTTCCTTTAACTTTCTCCACCATGTTTAATGATGCCTAATAAGCTAGCTTCACAATGTTCTTTTTAGGGTGTATTTGGTTTTTTTTTGGGGGGGGGGGGGGGAACTCTCCTCCCTCTTTGGTGTGAAAAGTCAAATATGCCCATAATTTACATAATAATTACATAACTTTTTGTATTAGTTTCCGCAAAAACATTTCACATCATAGTCATATCTAACTTTTCATACCAAGAAAGGAGGGCAACTCACCTCCCCTCCCCTCAAACCAAACACACCCTTAAGCCCCCGTGTATATGCCTTTATTATCAATCAATTATCTCATCTCCCTCCTTGCATTGCAAAATGTTGTGCACTGAACACGACTATTGTTGATAAATCGTGGGAGGTGGTTGAGCAAAAGTATATCTTGTTTATTTCTCATTTGGAATAATATCATTATTGATTTTTTCCGTTTGATCGAATTTTGGTTTTGAACCATATAATATCAAATCATTTGTTTTAATCCCATATAGTTTCATCACTACATGGTATGGGTACAAATACAAAATAATGTCTAGTTGTCTCCAAAACTAGTTATATTCAGACCAATTGGGTAGAATAGTTTCTGAAACCTGAAAAAAAAAAAAAGTACCTGATAAAGTATATGCAATATGGTTTGGTTTGCGTTAACTAATGCTTAATATATACTTCAGAATTTTTCACAACATGATTAATATTTTATTGATCTGAAGAATTTTGTATTATTAATTAGTAGTAATATGTGGCAGTGGGATGAATGCAAGAAAAATGAGTGCAGAATATAAGAATTGGGCAGAACAACTTCTGAAACCTGAAAAAAAAAGTAGCTGATAATAATTGGGTGTTTCGTTGTCTTTTGTGTAAACGAGACTTGAGCATAATGCTAAGTCGCCTGTGTAATACCATAAAATCCTTTTTTATCATAAATACTATATTTTGATAAATAATACATATTAAGTAAAGGTGAATATGTTTCTCAAAATTTTGTAATTTGTTAATTATAATTTTGGGCAATTTTTCCTTGGAATTAATTAAATGAAATTAGCAACAATAAATGAACAATTTAGCTTGCACTAATTGAGATTAGTTGCAAAATGCTCTAAGATGATTAAAGTCAAAATAGGATCATCAAAAGAGGGCTAATTATATTCAAAAAGAATTAAGACAAAGAGAATGAAATAATACTTGTCTTAATAAGTACTAATTGCCATGATAAGCTAATAAACCCATCCAACAATGAAAAGGGTAATTAAATGGCAATTAAGCACTTGAAGAGAGAATTAATTAAAGCATTGTATAATAGAGTTGAAAAGTCAAAAGGATGTCGGCAAGCTTGTGTGGTGGAAAGAATTTCTTTTCTTTTCAATGAAATAATCAAATCAATTAGTTAATATTAAATAATCATACAACATTTGGTAATTAAAAAACGCATGAAATGGTTAAAGTGAAGGAGACATGTCGGCAGCCCTTATGAAAGGATGAGATTGAATTTCATAAAGTGATTATAATCTCATGGTTGAAAATGAAAGAAGAAACTTTGGATTATACTTGGTGAATTACCACCTTAACCTTGAGATTTGTCCTATAAATAGGAGGCTCCTCTCTTCATAATCTTCACACCAAAATCAGCTCCAAGTAGCTGAAGTTAGAGAGAGGGAGTGAGAGTTTTCTTGGAGCTAGAGAGAAGAAGCAAGGTTCTTCAAGGGTAAGTTTTCTAGTCTTTAGCTTTTGTAGTTCTTGAAGTTCTAGTTTAAATTCATAGTTAATTTATGCTTTGATCTTAAATATTCAAGAGCAATTTTGTTTTCATGTTTTTATGGTTGAAAATGAGTTCATTTCGAAAATTAGATGAAAAATATGATACAGCAAAATTCTTGAAGATCGAAGATCAAAATAGTGAAATTCTGGCAAAATTTACGGTTCAAAGTTTGCTAGAGTTAGCAATAAAAAGGCTATGATTTTATGTAGAAGATGAGGTTATTAAATTCTGAAACTTTTCATGGTTAAATTACACACATAGAGCTTTTCAAATATACCTAGAGTGTATCATTTAGAGTTTTGTACAAGGAGAAACATATTATTAAAGTTAAGCCATTTTTGCTGGAATAAAATCTGGGCAGCGTTGAGAAAATGAACACTAGGAATTTTTCGCTGATTTTGGGTAAACACAAGTATTTGTCCTCAAAAATAGACATCCTAAGGATTTCTGGGAATTTTACGGATCCTCGTTTCGAGTTTTCTAGAATTAATTATGATTTTCCGAAGTTAATGAAAAATCTGCCCAGAAAATCAACATTAGCGTTTTGCAAGAAATGTAAGGGAAAAATTGTAATAATAAATCCACCAAGGGTAGAAATGTCAAAATAGGTGAAAATATAATTTTTAATATTATTCTAGGAAATATGATATTAATTATAATATCATGAAAAAATAATAATAATCCGACGATAATGTATAGGATATCCGGGAAGTACGGAGTCGGGTTCAAAGGTTGGGCATGTTGACCATTACACGGTGAAAGGTACGTTCGCATACTAGTAATTTTAACTCTGATGTGTCTTGTATGCGTGTATGTGGTAGTATGATTCATAGGGTCATGGACATGACTATGTCTTGGATCATGTACCGTGCCTAAGGCTTTGTCTTAGGTCACTATTTACATACATTCAGCTTTATACGGGTTATAGACTTGATAATGCCGTTGAGTTTTCCTAGCGCTGAGGACACGAGGAGCCATCGTGGCACCGGTTAGTGCAGACGTAGATAACCTTACATGTGCTGTGTGATATGTACTGTTATTGTGACTAATCTTACATATGTTGTGTGCTTATGTATTGCTGTCATGTAATGAACATTTGTCATACATATACTGTTATACTTTTCATATGAGGTTAACTATTACCTGAGATTCAATTCGATTGAATCTCAGCATTGACTAAAGGTTCAGGAAAAGGAACCAAGATCAGAGAAGGCACCGAAGGATGGAGCCGAAAAGAGGTACCGATGGACGGAACCGGGAAGAGGCACCGGACAAAGCAAATGCCAGAAGAGCATCATCAGAGCATTCACTCTGGCACGGATTTAACGAGGTTACTTCAAATAGTTTGGTGCCGAAGGCAGGGCTAGTCTATGTGGATCAGTCAATAAGTCGCCGTGAACTCGGTGAGACTTCCACGATAGACACCTACCTAGCCAAATTGTTTGATTAACTGAGTTAGGTTCATTGCCCCAAGTCTAGCTACGGCTTGGTTGAAGATTGTGTAGTTACCATAAAGATTTGTAATTATACAAAGCTCTGTACTAATGTATCACATGAATATTCCTTCGGAAAATTTTTAATATATCAGCTTATGTCGGGACATCAACATATGTCTGGGCAT
The DNA here is from genome assembly GCA_019022615.1 of Acacia melanoxylon. Taxonomy (NCBI): domain Eukaryota; kingdom Viridiplantae; phylum Streptophyta; class Magnoliopsida; order Fabales; family Fabaceae; genus Acacia; species Acacia melanoxylon. The sequence goes on from JAFJYJ010000032.1 coordinate 1,471,824, forward strand.
TTTATATCAGATACTCATTGTCCAAACGTTAGTGCATGCTCTCCGTTTTCGAAAATTTGATGGGAAATATGTTGGATCAAAATTTTTGGAAGTTGAAGATCAAAGTAGCGAAGTTCTGACGAAAATTTTTCGGTTAGGAGTTCCTGGAGTCAGTTTCATAGAGGCCATGATCTTATGTTGAATATGAAGTTATTAAAATATGAGAGTTTTCATGGTTAAAGTAGACATATAGAGCTTTCCAAATATACCCAGTATGTGTCATTTTGAATTTTATACAAGGAGATAAAAATTCATAAAGTTAGGCTACGTTTTTTTGGAAAATTCTGGGCAGAGGTTGGAAACATGAAAACTGGGAATGATTCACAAATTCTGGGTAAAAAAAATATTTTTCCTCAAAAATAGACATCCTAAGGATTCCAAGGAATTTTACGGAACCCCGTTTTGATGTTTGTGGAATTAGTTATTATTTTTCAAAGTTAGCAAAAATTCTGCCCAAAATGCTGAAATCAGCGTTTTTTGGAAAATAAAGGGATCTAATTGGAATAATGAATCTACCAGGGTTAAAAAGGTCAGTAGTGGCTAAAATATCTCTTAGAATATTATTTATAAGGAAATAATGCAGAAATATTGTTATAGGATAACCGTGAAAAATCACAGAACGTACCGTCAGACAGACGTACCGCTATTCGCACGGACTAAGATACGGACGCGTACTGTAACATTAACCCTAATGCTTATTGTATGCTTATATGTGATAGATTATATCATAGAGTCATAGACATGACTTTGTCTTGGATATGCACCGTGACTAAGACTCGGTCTTAGATCACTACTTATACATTCAGCTTTATACGGGTTATAGTCTTGATAATGCCATTGAGTTTTCCTAGTGTTGAGGACACGAGGGATCGTCGTGGCACTGGTTAGTGGAAACATGGGTGACTTTACATGTGCTGTGTGCTATGTACTGTTGTTATGTTAACCTTACATCTGCTGTGTGCTTATGTGTTGGTTATGTTGTAATGTCTTGAATATTTGTCATACATGTATTGTTTACTTGAGCATGAGGTTAACCGTTACCTGAGGTCCGATGGGCATTGGACCTCAGCTCTTACCATAGCCTCAGGGTCTGGAGGACTGAGGACCGAAGACAAGGGTAAGCAGCACACATGAGGATCGGCTGGAGATTTTTATTTTGGGATATGTACGGTTATGTTATTAATACTCGGATGAATGTACCGCTAATTTAAACAACCGGATACGCCATAGTTAATGTTTTATCAGTTACTCACTTGCTCTGATGCTCTACTCTGATGAAAATATATTATTCCGCTTTTGAAAAATGGGGTGTTACACTTTTGGGGTGTTACAGCCTGTACCCGCCCAAGCCTGGTAAAATATTACCCAGCCCAATCATAAAAAAGTGGCCTGAAAAAATTTTAGGCATCTTTAGGCCGGACTTATAATTATCAGGTAGGGCTAGGCATCAGAGGAAGGTATTGCCATGCCCACTTGGCCCTACCCGAAAAATTATATACAATTTATTTAAAAATATATTATTCAATACATATTGTTTTCTATAAAATAAATAAATAATATATATATATATATATATACATATATTATTTCATTGCATTTATGAGATGTATTATTATTCATCCAAAACGTTTCGTGTTTTATTAAGAAGGATGTTATAGAACATTAAAAAACTGAGATTTGAGCCAAGTGAAATTTAGTTTTTTGGAAGTCTTTATTGCAATTGCACCTATTCATACCAATCAATATTCATACACAAACACATATTACTTCATAATTTGTAACGTAATTGTTAAGACATATGGTAGTTTCTTAAATTTCAAGATTCAAGTTGTATACTTATTTAAAAATATCCCAAGGTGTGGAATCATGGAAAGTATTTGACATTTATAATAGTATTTATCATGTATAATTGGAGATTTTTTTTTTTCACATATGGTAAGGGCTATAGGCGTCACCACTCCTAGCCAAAATGGTTAAGGCTTTTATTGGGTAGAGCCAGGCAATGAGCTGCAAAATAGAACATATTCATCCTTCGGGCTGAGCATAGAGTACGGCCTTTCCCTACCCATGCCAATGCCCACCCTAAACTATTTTGAATAAGAGTCAATTGAGTATTGCAAAAATAACAGGTCATCAACATTATGTTGGGTTTCTTAAAAAGTATACTGATCCGTACAGTAATTAAGAACAAACGGGGGATAAAAATATTAAGAACATAAATCGTTCCGATATATAACTATGTACTCACACTTAATTTATTTGGCGATGAAGAAGCATGGCTAAGACTTTTTTTCAGTATTTGAATCATTGTCCTTCGAGCTTCAACCATTTGAAGAACTGCCCATATCGGTGCGAGAATACACAGTAGATATACATTATTCTTCATTGACAACTAAAATATATTCTGGATTTACAATATTGCCTCCCAATGTTGTTGTGTTTTGCCTAAAGTTTTAGACGCCCGTCCTATTTATAAAGAGGTTATATGGTATCACTGGTACTTGATGGAAGAGAAAATAAAGTTAGAAAATGTGTCCAAGTTTCTTGTTAATTTTGTTGAAGTTTCAGATGCTTCCCGTATGATAAAAGCCGATTGTTAATAAAGTGTGTCTAACTCAGTCAAACTCCTTAAACGGGCTAACTATGAGGTGAGCTGTTTCCTTTTCAGTCGACCGCTCAGATCCGGCTTCAAAAACATTGAGCTTATGTTTGTGTTTTTCCGATTGTTTGTTTTTTATAGTCAGTAATTATATTCTTGGATAAGGGTCCATGCGCATGCTTTTGTTTAAAAGAAAAATGTTTTGCGAAACTGTGCTACTCAAGTATGAACTTTATACAAATATTTTTGTTAAGTATTTTTTATAACATACATACATACGTTTAACTGTTGTGAGAAGGTAAAAAGATCTTTTCACACTTGTGTCTAATAAAACTGGATATGGCATTCAAATACTTTTGTTTGATTCAGATTATTTTCAATTGGTCTAGTTTTATGGGCAAAATTCTTTACTGCAACAGCAAGTAATGGGAGAATCCTAGACATTACACGTCATAGAAGTGTAGAACTACTAACTTCTTATTTTATTTGGTTATTAATATATTTTATTTGACAAGTTGCAAAAGTAAGTGGGAGAATAATCTTCTTTTCCAAAGTTGTATTTCATATGAAGTATATTTTTCGGAAAAATAGAGAGCATTAATTAGACATATACGTTCCAGTAATTGGTGGTTACAACCAACAAAATTCGTCAACATAATAAATTGCAACTAATAAACTTCAAATCCTTCTAGGGAAAAATTACATGATTAATATTAAAAAGTAGTATTTTCTACAAAAGTTTATTAATTTTTGAATTAGAATTCTTAATGTGTAAGAAATTGACTAACCTATTTGAAAATATTATTAAATTTCGAATTTCAATAATTGGTTTTCATACTATATTTTATTGGTGGGAATAACATAAATCAAAGTACAAGTATTCTATTACTTTCCGTTTATAAAAATTTATGAAGTCCTTCTCATCAATAAAATTTTCAATGGGGTACTTTTCCTCACTTTTCCTGGAAAAAAGAGCAAGAAAATTTATACATTATTGATTCTACTATATGTGGTAATTTTTCCTGTCCGATTTTTTTTTTTTTTTTTTTAAAAAAAACACCTTCTAAGAGAATTTTTTTGTCTATATTAGAAGTCATTTAGAAAGTATTTAATGCTTATTTATCCATTTTATTTCTATAATTAATACCTAAATGTTGCTCATCGTATTTTTCTCTGTCATTCAAAATTTTATTTAATATGCATAGTGTTGAAATTTTTAAATTTAATATATTTAATAGGGTTAAGGTGCAATGTGCACCCCAAAATATATTAGGATGCAAATTTGGCACTAAAATATTAAAAGTAGAGCAATCTCCCCCCACACTAATGGATACACAAATGTCGGTTTGACCTTTTTTCCCCTTCACCATCTTCTTCTCTTTGCCAGGCGAGGAAAGTCACAAACGACTGAAGAAGAGGCATTAGAGACGTTATGGTTTGTGATGTGTTTGAGATAAGTGGTCGGTGAACTCTAGGCAAGGAAGTCGAAGATGGATGACGAACTGAGTAGTCCAATAAAAAGGAACTGATTGATCTCGAATAGTGGACGGATCTAAATTAAATAAGTTTTCTTATTTTGGCAAACTGAAGAAGACATGTTGGCAGGGCGGATCACCCTTGCCAAGTCTGTCTTGGCATGCTTGCCCCTTTATACGATGCAAAGCACCATTCTTCCTTCCTCATGCTGCTTGAAGATTGAAAAGCTCACCCGGAAGTTTATTTGGGGTTATACTAATGACCACAGGGGTGTCAGTCTTGTCAATTGGAAAGAATTATGCCAACCTTCTCAGCATGGGGGATGTGATCTCTTGAACCTCCAATCCCAAAACAAAGCATTTATCATGAAATTGATATTCAAAATCCATTCCCAGCCTGACTTCCTCTGGGTCAGAGTTTTGAAGCAAAAATATGCAGTTGTGAACCTCAAGGAAGTGCCCTGTAGATCTCGGATGTCGTATTTCTGGAGGAATCTGATTAAGTCTTGGGATGAGGCCTCTCTCCACATAAAATGGAATCCGGGTGATGGTTCTCGTCTTAAATTCTGGGATGATTTCTAGGTTGGTGATCTTGGTCCTCTCAAATATTTATCATTTTCCCCTATCTCTAATTATGATCTTTCAAAATCCATTTTGGATTATATGAATGCTGATGGTTCTTGGAGGTGGGCGCTTTTCCAGCACTTGCTTCCTTCGGATATTCTAGATGCCATCTGATGCGCTTGCTTTTGTCGCTAAAACAATCAATTAAACTAGGTCCTAATTAATTATGCAATATAGGGTCAACCTAGGTCATTCTCCCAAGGAGCAATATGTGGGTTTTTCTTTAGATTGAATTTAGGTGATAAAAATGCAATGAAATGAAACTAAACTAACTAAATGCAAGATAATAATGACTCTAAAACCTATATGAGAATGAAACTGATCTAGATGCAGATGCAAAGTTGGGGGGTTTTTGTGATGAGAGAATAATTAAAATCCTAAGAAGAGAACTGACTAAAATCAAATCAAATAACAAAGATTTAATTCAGTTAGGATGATAAAGAGGACAACTTAGGATTCACATGGAGTTAACTTTCTTAGCCCAAATTAATTAATTAGACCAAAGGGATTAATGAAATATTGGAATTTATGAATTTAATTAACTAATTGAAGCATGGGAAACCCTCAAGCTCAATAACACCTAATCCACTAGAAAACTCAAAATGGGATAAATGCTAGTTAATTAAACTCATTAAAACTAGTTAAATAGTTACAAGATAGTTTTGGGAATTATGTTCACAATTGCCTAATTAAACAACTAGACAATTAACCAACCTAATTAAACAACCAAGAGGATAAACCTAAATTGACAATTAAATCAATAATGAAAACTCAATTATTAATATAATTGACAATCAAACGGTTTGCAATCAAAAATCCCAGCAAATATCTTAGCACAATTCAAATCCAAATTATCAATTAAATTCGAAATAAATGATATGTCTACAATCTAAAACTAGATTGTTCTCAAGAAAACAACTCAAAATTATCTAAAACTAAATAATTTCAAAGTCTTCAAACAATTCGATAAAAGGAAAAAACACTCCCATGTGGTCTTCAAGTGCAAGCTCCTAGGCTCTAGCTTCCTCCATGCTCCTCCCAAGTTGCCTCCCAAAGTTCTCAAGCTGTCATGGAAATCATCTCTTCAAACTCCTTGTTGAAAGCCACGGTCATGGAGGCAAGAATGAAAGTAATTGATTAAATCAATTACTTCCGTGACTGCACATGTATATCTGAATTGAGATGTTTGATGGATTCTGAAGGTGGGCCCACGTAGCAAATGTTGAATCAATGAATCAAACCTCCCTGGGTGATTCTCTGCGTCTCTCCTCAGCGTGTTGTGCGTGTGTGCAGCTCTGCCTCTGTGTCTTTTCTCCGTGAATGAGTGTGCGCCTCTCCAAGAGAGCGTACTCTCTCAGTATGCATCTAGGTTAATAAATAGAAAGAAAGAGATAGATTTTTGGATAACAATTTGAGCCCATCAAAATTTAAGAAGCCCAATAAAATTCCACCATTAGATTCTTTTTTAGCTTCCCTGAAAAATTCTGCACCATAGGATATCTAATATGATAAAATCGTAATCTATCATATCTTAAGAAATATTATTTAATCACAAGATATTAATCAGAATATCAATATTTAGGCTCAATAATCTTATAATTAATTCTGATTTATATTATTTCCTAAAATTGACTAATAATCCAAAAATAAATAAAATAAAATTATCTACTATATCCAAAGTGCTTTTTTTTAGCCTATGTGGTTAAAATAATCCCAAAAATAAATAATTAACTTTTTATAATTCTTGGGACGTGTCACTCCTTTTTGAATGGCTAGGGACGTCACATTTGGGCAATGATCTTGGCAATGGAGTCAATTAAATTCGAAGCCTACCCCTAAACCGATATTCATTCCCTTCCCCATATCACTTTTCCTTCAACCTCAACTCCATCCACGAACAATGCTCACTCATGAAAGAGAAAACTCATTTCGTGTGTCTGCGAATCGCAAGATAGCGTGAGTGATCGTGAGGATGAAACGAGTCTCGAGAACCTATCGACTTCACAAAGCACGTATGCTGCGATCGGGGAGGGAATGACATTTCCGAAGCTGGTTTATGATTTTGTGGAGGAAAGTTGAAGAGAAGCGAGAAGAAGAATAGAGTGGAAGTGGCGGGAAGGGTATGGATTCCGGAGATATTGGGTCGGGAGAATTTGTTGAAGGATTGGACGATTGCTCGGCTTTTGATGCTCCTTTCGTTCCGGGATCGGGATCGTGCGCGTGGGGGCTGTAGGTTTTTCACCTGGCACCCGAATCTCTTACCTTTCTTCTCAATCGACCTTGACAGATCATCAACAGAAAACGGAATGTTGTAAAGCAAATAAGCATCTCCTTCCTTTCCTCTTTTATAAGCATCTCCTTCCTTTCCCTTCTCTTTCTCTCTTTTCTTCTCAATCTAACCTTTACCTTTCTTCTCAATTTATTTTATAAGCACCGAATCAATTCCTTCCTGAGATATTTTTATGTTGTATATGTTTAAGTTTTCGATCGGATTTTGAAGTTGGTGGTTTTTGAAATCTGCGGTGACGGTTGTGGATAATGAAACCGAGCTTTACAATATTTGGGATTGGACGGAGTGGAGAACTCCATTGGGTTTAATGTAAGTATTTCTGATTTTGGAAGGCAAATTTACATTTACGTTATTAGTAATTGGATTTGAGGCTTAGCTTGTTGCACCGAACTGAATTTCTTAACTAGTTTGATTTCGCGAAACTCTTGCGAGGCACCCCACTTTGCCGCCGCCTCCGTCATATCCATTGCCACCCACATCCATCGCCACCCTCATCGTCGTCGTCGACACTATCTCTCCTCCGATTCTCTCTATACTCTCTCCAGGATCTTTCACCGATTCTCTCAATACTCCTGCCCCAGCTGCCACGTCCATAGCCATTCATAGAAGGAGTGACACATGGACACCATCTGGCAAGAATTTTAAAAATTAACGGCAGTTATCTAACCTTAACGGTGATATGTGACTTTTGCACCTATTTTGTAACCACATAGTCACTTTTGCACCTAAAAAAAGCATTTGCTACTGGGCGCTCATTTGACTAAAGCACATGTGCATTATTGCACCTTAACCCTAAAATATATAGAAATTGGGATTTATCACCATCTCAGCTTCTAAAATTCATGGTGAGCCCCACAACCTTTCCTGCTGCTGGAATTTGACCAATAATGGTAAGTTCTCAACCAAGTCTGCATACAGAGCTTTAGAATCCCTAAATTGGAATGACCGTAATACCATTTGGTCTCGGGTATGGAAATTGCCTATGGCTCAAAGAATCAGAACCTTTACTTGGCTTTTATTGAAAGGAAAGTTGCTTACAAATGAAGCCCGATTCCGTAGAGGCATGTCACCAGACCACCTCTGCTCTCTCTGCCATAATACCAGTGAAAGCTTAGATCACATCTTCAAACATTGCACTACGACGCCCTCGTGTGGAGGAAAATCCTGCCGTCTGACATGAGCGCTGATTTTGTAATATCCCATTGACACATACGACAATTTCCTTTGTGATAGTGGAATTATGGCTTGCACCTCAATTAACAATCAGACACCTAGTGCATATTCCACTACTTCCACTCATATATTATTATAATTATGAGGTCCAACCCACTAAACTCACTTTTGACTTAGGTGCATATTCATATCACATCTTCTTTCTTATTTTAATATATGGACAAAGCTTTTGGTGGCACCACAATTATTTTATTTATCCATTATACAGACAAGTCCAACAGCACCCATGCCATTTGTGTAGCTTTTCATTTCTTTATTATCAATCAAAGAAGCATCATTATTTACACCTCACGTTTGCTTTACTTTCTGTGAGACAAATGCGTATAATTAATCCCACTCTCCATTTAATAAACAAAAGACGACAGCACAAGGGGAGAGACACATTAAATTATTCTCACGCTCCACTACCTCTCTTTATTTCCAGCGTGATAATGCTTATGCTCTACATCCGGCAAAATGATGAGCCACGTACTCTCTCTTGTTAATTGTTATATCTATTCGGTCAGAACCAATTGTTTCATTTCCATTAAATCATTTTGGCGTCTGCAAGAGAGAGAGAGAGAGAGAGTGAGAGAAAGGAATTGTGTCAGAAATCTGTGGCAGTGAAGAAAGAGAGACAGTTCGAGGGAGACGAATATTGAAGGAATTTGCACGTCTTATAGAACTAAGAGTTTGACTAAGGTAAGTCTTGGAACTCTTTTCCCTTTAGCTATTACACGTGGGAATTAAAGGGAATTGAAGAATGTTGAAAATCTATTTTTAGAACTGAAACAGAGGTGAATATCACGTTGCTACAGTATTTTCGTAAATGAACAAGTACCCCTCACGTTTCTTGTAGCGCACTATTCACTTTGTCAAAGCACATATGTTTAAGTCGGATAAATCAAGGGTAAATGACCTCTTTTGAAGCTGAAATTTTGTGGATATATAGTACACATACTAAAGTTTTAAATGAGCCAAAGAACACCCAAATCCGATGTGTACAAAGAGAATTATGATTTTTCAAGTTGGTTGAAAATCTGTAAGCTTTTAGTATTTGAACAGAAATAAGAGAATAATGGTATTAGGTAGCAAGGGTAACCAACCTTAGTGTTTTGAGTTCATGGAAAATTTGATAAGTAATAACCCGTCCGTTCATAAATATACAATTATAGGAGTTGATACTTGCCCAGGACGAATAAAGGATTGGAAATCGGTTCAAGAATTGGAAAGACCACCAGGTAGTAACTTTTCTCTCACATACTATGTATGAATTTATATGCATGTATTTACCTTTGAATTACATGAATGGAATGTATTGAATTTTGAATAGAAGGACTAATGTCCAGAAGAATACCGGCTAATTTGTGGGAATGAAATGGTGAATCCTTTGAATGAAGTAAATACTTGCATATATACTGTATGTATTTTTGAATATTGAATGAATTGAACTGTATAATTGTGGTTAATACCATATTCTGTATATGAATTTTATGTGAGATTAATTGTTACTCTGGGATTCACTGCAATCTCAGCTCCTCCAAATAGTTCGAAAGATGGTCAACATAGTAGACGTGGTTCTAAGGGCAAAGCGGTAGAAAGCTGGAAAGTGAAGGTTGCGGTTTGTTTCAAGTGTTCTTGTTGGTTATCTCGCTATTTTGTAATAATATTTTGGAGTTCTTTAAATAATTGTGTGAACCCTATGACAACTTCTAGTATGTGAACAAGTATTTTGTATTGGAATATTTAAGCTATTTTCGTTTATCCGCTGTGCTGTATGAAGTTACTCTGATAAATGTCAAGAAAATAAGGGGTTTGACAGATTTCTTTAGATTGGACATTCGTAGCTGGTTGATTCTTATCATCCAGTCTCCTTCCTTAGACTCTTCTTGGAAGATTGGTATTTGTATCACTTGTTGGAAGCTCTGGGAAGTTAGGAACAGAAGAATTTCTTCTGATGCAACTTTCTCTGCTGATGGGATCATTGCCCAGGTCAAAGCCTTGGTAGTCCATACTCAATTTTGCTTCTCTAGGTTTAACCTTGTTTTGTAATCTTCTAGCTTTCTAGTTATTTCTTGTAGTCCTCTTGTAGCTCTCTGATCTATTTTGATAGAATTCCAATTCATTCGAAAAAAAGAAGACAGGAGAGAGAAATAAACTGAAGCAATATGCCGATCAAAGTTACAAAGAAATAATTGAAAAGAGAAATAATAAGAACATGGAGATTGAAGAAGCAAAGGAATTAGTTAAATTTGTTTATAATAACTTACTTTAAATTTGTGAATGCTTTTACGAAGAAGGAGTCCGGCTGTTCGAGACGGGATATGGAGAAAGAAGGCATTGGAGGACTTATAGGGTATAGGGTACTTATTACACCTCAGAAAATACTCCGGGATGCAGTGCACCTTAACCCTATTTAATAAATTAATCGCTCTTCATTTAGTTTATGTAATCTGGGAGAAAATGACTTATAAGATGGAGTATACCACTTTGCTCTGATATGCAAGTCACTTGTACCTTATTCTTGCATATCAAGGAATCAGTAAATAATAAATTGATATAATTTTAAAATTTGTCACTTTACATTTACAAATTATTCTCACCTCTCCCTTCTTTCTCTCTTTTCAATGGAAATTAAATAAGGGTAAAATTGGAAAAATATCATTAGTTACTCTACAATTGACTTATATTTAGAATAAAAACACTACAAAAAAAATTCGGATCAGGGACGGAATTATCAACAAAAATAATGTCGGAAATTACCAACGGAATTTAGTTGGTAATATCTTCTGCCACGGTTTTTTCTATGATGGATATTTTCTGTCGGAAATCCAATTACCAACAGAATTCCGTCGATAATTTCCATTAGTAATCTGGTGTTCTTTTTTTAGAGCAAATTTTCTATACAAAGGACTTATGTATAGAAACAGAGTAACATCTTATGATTGACTCCTATAAAGAACTCAAGAAATTGCATTGATTGGCCAATACAAAATACCGTGTTACAACCGCAGGATACTTATTTTCTATCATAATTTTACTGTCTTTTCTTTTCTTTTTCCTGTTTTTCCCCATTTTTGGCATCCTTTTCTTTATTCTGCGTAAGGCATTGAATTTTGAATGAGATTGTGAGGACAATGAGTGATGTATGAGATTGTTACGACAGCTAACTTACGGAAAGGAGATTCTCTCCTTAGCTTTTTTTCCCATCTTCCCTTATTAGCACATCTGAATCGTTGATTGGGAAGAGGAGTGAGAAAATAAAGTAGTACTATATTGATTGAACGAACATGATTTAAAGATGATGAAGGATGATGAGAAAAAGATGAGGAGAGAAACCCACCCCTAACTTATGTACTTTGATTAGTTAAAGGGTACTTCAATAACCCAAAAGCATATACACACCATAGTCAGAATTATTTATTTTAGTTAAAATTATCAATAAAAATTGGTCCAATTGAGAAGGATTTGACCTATATTATCTATAAAGTCATTAATATGTGATGACCTTGAATAAAGGGCGGACACAGAGGGGATGAGGAGTGCCCCCCCCCCCCCCCCTAAAATTTTCTTTTTAAAAAATTATTTGGGCATCGTCAGTCCCAAGCATCCAACCATTGGTGGGACTTGAGGACGATTTAGATCAATGTTGCTGTCAATCCAATCCAAACCAATAATATTGTTCTCAGTGTTAGGATGTAGCTGCATTATAACTAGTGATGTAGCTGCATTATAACTAGTTTGTAACTAATCTGTAGTAACAGACTTAGTTAAGTTAGATTGATAAGTTGTCACATTAGTTGAGGTCCAACTGTTATGTGTGCTCAACTCTATTTATATGTCGTGCTTTGAATAAGATAATTTACTCTAACTCAATTCTCCTTTCTCTCGATCTTGCCTCTCTCTCTCTCTCTCTCAGTACTCTTTCATAACTAGCTACTTTTTCTTCCCCCTTAATGATTATTTAACCATATATATGTAAATATTTTCTTTCTGCAAACATCTAAACTTTTTTAGGTGTAATTAACTGTATGTTTTAAGCTAACTAACTGTAATAAGTTGGCCAAATATTGAATATTGTGAGCTTACAATGTATTATATGGTTAATTAAACGCATTGTATTAGACACAATTCTTAATATATTTAATGAGGTTTATCATTGTTTTTTTTTGTTTTTTGAATTCATACAATAATTAAATAGCCACGACCTCATATATGCCCTTCTCTGCATTTCTTCGATATATCTCTTCTATTTCTTACAATGTTTTTGTTTCAGTGGTTTTATAAACATAGATTTATCAGTACTCTTACATTTTCTTTGATGATTGCAATTAACTCTTTATCAGTGTTATGGAAGTGTATATATATGTGTTTAATATACACAACTTTCAACCCATGAATCTTATTAGCAGCCGATTAGACTTGTACTCACTCTTTTAATACTGAAAGATTTTTCTCTGCTATAAAAATAATCAAAAATAGGTTTCAAAATAGAATGAAAGACCAATCTCTTGATGATTCTTTGATTACGTACATTGAAAAAGACATTGTTGAGTTTTAGTACAGATTCAACTATAGATGTGTTTAACAATATGAAAACACGTAGAGTAAGAGTTAAGGGAAATGATGCTACTTTCTATAAAAGATTTCTATCAATTTTTTTGTGTATTATGTCTATATCGTATTCAAAGTACTTTTATTTATGATGAAACATTTTTTATTTTCGCCCCCTGTCAGTAAAATTCCTGGGTCCACCCTTGACCTTGATGATAAAAAAATTTATAAGTACAGCTATCTTTAATTTTTAATTATCTTGAAATTTCTGCCCTCATTAATTAGTCTTTAATTTCATCTCATTTTTCTTTCCTTTTTTGCTATTTCTGTTCCTCTCATCACCCTCCCTGATTTACAACAAGAGGGGTCTAAGAACCCTTGAGTATAATGTCACAGACAATTGTATTAGCCGTCATTGGTAATTAATATAAATTCATTGGTAAACAATTTACCCTCTGATTTTTGGAAATAAAACAAAATTTATTGGTACCTTCTGAAAAATTTCACATTGTAATACCTTGGGCAAATATATTCTATTATTTATTCAGCCATAAAGAGATTAGTTTGCACTCTACGTAGGTACCACGTACTAAAGTGAACATTTTTTTATTGTTTTATGAGGACAAGGGAAATTTATTATGTTAGGAATGAAGAGCAACCCTCTTGGCTCAAAATCTTAAAGCATAAGTTTGAGTCCTTCCAGTTTATTATTATATATAGTAAAATACTTAAATCAAATTCTTTATATCCATTTCGTCAAATTCTCCAATCATATATGACTGTGTCATATTTTTTAGTTATTGTCATTTAATTATAAACGCATAAGAGAAAAATAGGACACATGATCATATGTAATTGGGGAACTTAATGAAAGTATAATCTATTATATGTTACTTAATAAACCCAATTATATATATTCTATGTTTGAGCCAACTCAAGTTCACTCACACTTGGACATCTTAAGGCATTCACTTTCAAACAATGTTGGTGTCAAAGAGATAATTAACTTTCTAAAAGCTACTCATTCCGGTCCTAATTATAGGAACACTTTTAACGTGTAATATTTTAGTATATCAAATTTTCATGAACAAATACATTTTATCATTGGGTTAAGGTGCAGATTTGCTAACGAACTATAACCCGAGGAGCGTCTAGCACAAAAAACATTTGAAGGGACCAAATTGGCCAACGAACTATTAAAAAGTGAAAAAAAAAAATACCAAATAACTATTAAAACAGAACAACTATCATTACTACATTAAATATATGAGGTACTGGCATAGGACGGTGGCAGAGATGCTGGAGAAAAGATCGGTTAAGCCTTCTTGTTGGATAAGGCAAACACCAACAGAGATGGGACCCATGCGAGCAGGCGCTATGGCAGCGGCAGTTGCTGCTTGTGGCATCGGAGGGATGCAACCAGGGTGCAAGATGCGTACTGGTCAAAAGCTGTGGACTGCTGGATGAGTTCAAGAGGGTGAGCAGAAAACCCAGCAACAGTTGATGCTTTGGAGATGCTGACGTCGCCGACACTGTGACAGTCAATGGAAGACGAAGACACAAAGATAGTGACGGGGTAATAGTTCGTTGGCGAATCTGCTCAAAATTGTTTTTTTTTTTCACTTTTTAATAGTTCGTTGGCCAATTTGGTCCCTTCAATTGTTTTTTGGGCCAGACACTCCTCGGGTAATAGTTCGTTGGCAAATCTGCACCTTAACCCAATGATAAAATGTATTTGTTCATGAAAATTTGATATATTAAAATATTACACGTTAAACCAGGAAATAACATACATTGTGAAAATTGCATATTGATAGTATAAACAGTCGTAAGTGCATTGAAAAAGATTTACAGTATATAATTAATGTCATATTTGGTTTTAAAAACTAAAATATCGAACATCATGGTAGGATGGCGATAAAGAGGGCAAGCCAGTTGATCTTCCCAACGTTGATATCTTTTGTTTTTTAAGGAAAGTGAACAACTTATTTTCAAAATATTTTAGGGAAAACTAATATGGAGGTCCTTATAGTTTTCCTTAATTTTGAATCAGGTCCTTAAGCTTTTTTCCCCCTTTTTATTGGACCTTTAACTAGGGCTGAGCAAGTGACCCGCTACCCGTCAAACCGCCCGCACCCCGCAGATTTTTCCCCGGATTAAACCCGCCCAGATTGGGCCCGTAACGGGTACGGGTCTGCCCCGTACCCGTTTACTGCATACGGGCGGGGCACAGGTTGAGGGGCGGGGCAGCCCGTTACCCGTTTATATGTTAAATTTTCCCCCCTTCCCCTCAGGCTGCAGTCACGACTCACGTCACGGGTGGAGTGAAGTCGGAGACCTACCATGGCTAGAGCAGAGGTGCAAAGGAGAGAGGACTCTGTACTCTCAAAAAGCAATTTCAATTTGAAACTTTCAATTTTCAAACCCTAGCTAGCAGTCAAAGGTCACACTATCGCAAGCAAGTCACACCTGTTCCTGATCTCTCATCTCCGACTCCAATCTCCATTCTCCGTCTCTCATCTCTCTCAGTTCCACCAACCTAGCGGCCAGCGTCAATCTCCTTCTCAATCTCGTTCACTATCAGTCTGTCTATCACCGTCTCAGGCAAGTCGAACCTGTTCCTCTCAGCCGCTCGCAAGTCGCACCTGTTCCTCTCGAGTTCTCCGCCTAAAGCCGCTCACTGCTATATCCTTGCCTTCGCCGCCCAAAGCCGCTCGCCCTGAACTCTTCTTTCCCCTCAGCGGCTGGCCACGACGTCTCCCTCTCCCTCCCACCCTCAACAACTGTAACATCCCAAATTTTGGATTTTGGGAATTAAAATATGATATGGGATTAATTATGAAAAATTTGGCCTTAATTATTATAAAGCTAGTAATTGGAATTTAAGGCATACTTTTCCGAAAAATGAAAGATAAATAGTCGGGAATAATTTTTGTCTTAAATATTGTGGAGATAATATTTTATGGCCAAAATATATTAATTGTGGAAAGAATGTTTTTAGGGAATATAAGGAATAAATTATGACCCAATATTGGAAAGAAAAGGAGAATATGGAATTAGTGTGGTATGTGTTGAATTATACATTTTCCTTATTTTCCATTATTTCCATGCAACATGAGCAAGTCAAATGATTTTATATAATTCTCATTCATTTCCTTCATTATTCTTCTTCCTCCCACGTACTCCCATACATGTTGGGTTGATTTCAATTGCCATTCCTTTTTGGCCCAACAACAAAAGCATTGCTGATTGATTCATTTCGGATAAACTAGTTGGACAGCAAATTGACACCTCAATCTTCATTAGCTTTAAACACTTGCCACATGTACAAACATGCAGCCCAATTGGTGTCCCATTTACATCCTCCTTTCCTCCTAACTTTCGGACACATATTTCCTTTATTCATTGACAAAATTATCTTTCCATTAAACACATCCGAACACACACATAAACACAAGGGGTTTTGTTTGTAAGACACCTAGCATGCTAGGTGTCATTGTGTGTGAAATTCTAATCAGCCTAAAGACCTTCTCTTCTCATGCATTAAGAGTCCATTTGTATCCTCCTCTCCTCCTTAATGTTACGGACGCCTCTTCCCTCACCTGCATGAATACCATTTGTCACACTTAAGCAAATGACACATCATCCTTCCCTTTTATCACATTACGGATACACACACACTTAAACACCATTTACCCTTCCATTCCCTTGTTTAATTCGGACACACACACACTTAAACAACAATTCACTCTTCCATTCTCCATTCCATCCGAACACACACACATATACCTTTAACTCCTCAAATTTCCACCCCCTTGTCTGTCCTATACACTCACACACACACCAATCACTCTCTCATTCGGTCAACATTCCCTCAACCATTCACATTGAGTGCGTCTAGGAGAGATTGAAGAAAAGAGAAGAAGAAAACCATGAAAGATGAGGTAAGTTGCAATTGTACTTGCAATGATTCCCTACGTCTTCTTGCATGTTTTGTTATTGGTTAATAAACAACATGCATGTGGTTTTTATGGTGAAGGCTGAGACTTTGATAAAGGAAAAAAAATGAAGAAGGAAGAAACCACAAGCTCAAGAACAAGCCTAGTGGTAAGAACATTCATTCCCTCTTCAAGTTTTTGAAGTTCCAAGCTTGAAACCCAGATTTGTTATCTGAGGTACACCTTAAGAAATAAAAGGAATTTGAAAAATCTGAGCTCACCAACGTGTTTCTCATAGAAAATGGAGTGGGAATATGTTGGTGAATGAATTTTCAAACATAAAATAACAAGCTCTTTAAAGAAGTGAAATTGCCAATTCTGGAAATCCTGAGTTCCGTCGCTTGTCTGTGTTGTTTGAACAAGTGAAAGTTCTTTAACAATTCTGAAAATATTTCAGAAGATAGAGGACATGCATATATTTAACATGGTGGGGATTTTGTATTTTTCTAAGCTCTGGTCAGAGAGCAATAAATTATACAAAATGACCCTGCGTTTTGAAAACAAATATGGACGATCTTTACATTTTTGGAAACTGGGAATGAATGGTGTGTGATTAAATTATGGAACCAATTTTCCCAGAAACTAGACTTAACAAGGAGTTCATAGGTTTTTGAACCACCTCAATGGGACATCTAGAACTACATATATGAATTTTTAAATATAAGCTATGAATTCTGGAAGTTTAACAGGACAGTCAGCGGAAATGTAAAATCTGGGATTAGTGTGACGTGTTCTGACTATGGGAATTATTTTTCTATGAAAATAGACTTGTCAAGGAACACGTGAGAGTTGACAGCATATTAAAATGAATTAAAAATAGTTGAATTTGTTGGACTTTTAAGGACAGTCAAAGGTAAAGGCTGAAAGTAACAACTTTAAGTTTCTTAATGAAACCCTAATAAATAAGGGTTAAAAAGGAAAATAAACATTCATTTTCCCTGGTTCTAAAGGTATGGTTATCTCCTTAGGGCCAGAAGGAGAAGGGAAAAAACTTCAAGCAACCCTGACGGTTGACAAAAGAGGAACCCGAGTAAGGACAGTAGTCCTTAAAAGGTAGTGGGCTTCCCTTACTTGCATGTATTTGAAATTATTGCTTGTATGTATATGTTTGATTGCTATACTTGCTTGCCATGTTTAACATACTTGAATGATTGAAGCTCTTTTTATGATTATGCTAAGGCCATGAGTATGATGCATGAAGCATTGAGCATGCAGAAATGTCATTATGTTAACATGAGCTTGTGCAAGACAAGTATATCATACATTAGCATTTATCTTGCATGCACTATATTGGTATTGTCTGCTACTGGGATTCCTCAGAATGTCACCCTCCACTACCAACTAATAGACAGGTGAGCACAGGAGAGAAGTGTTGCACAAGGCCCAAGGAGGGAGCGTTGCTTGAAGGCAGCCTAGTGGATGGACATCTTAAAGAACCGAGGGGCGACGGTGTTTAATGTGTTTTAGTTGTCACCGTCTGTAATGAATGTAAAGGGGTATAAACCCTGGGAGTACCCATGTTGTGTAATCAAATTTAATTTCCGCATTATCAGTATAACGAACTATTTCTGATTTTGCCACACTACTGCGTAAGAATAAGGTTAAGTATGCCGGCACCCCTGGGGGTGTTACAACAGCTCCCTCTCACACTGGCCCGATAATGTTAGTATCATTATGATTTATGAGTTTCTTGACTTACTTTTCCATTTTTTCCCTACTTAATATGACCTATTGTTTGTATTCTTCTTGTTGTCTGTATCTGTATTGGAATTGATTGTCTGAGAGTGAGACCTCGGCCCCACCATCTCTTGTTGTTGCTTTGCTGTCGGCTATCTGTATCTGTTTGAAGTGTGGATGTTGCGATTTAAACGGGTTCCCTGGACCCATTTAGGTATACCCGTTTAACCCGTATCCATACCCGTTTATACGGGTTAAACGAGTTTTCACCATGGGTACGGGGTGCCCCATACCTGTGGAAATTAAACGGGCGTTACCTCCGGGATATTCCCGCCCGCCCGTTGCTCACCCCTACCTTTAACTTTAGACAGGAGATGTTAGTCCGTCAGTTAAATAGGTCCTTATAGAGCTATTATTTTCCTTCCTCGTCCAGCTTGACCCCAATTAGGAGCCTGCTATGCTTGAGCTTGCTATGTTTACTTTTTCTTTGAAGTTATAGTAAGTGATAACAATTCCTTATTAACTCGTGTGTGTGTGTGTCATTTACTCGCAGCATTAAGCATCCCAAGCTTGGCTTATATATGCAGCGAGGCTTGGATTCTTAAACACGCCCACTCCTAATTTCCAAAAAACTCAAGTACCACTAGAAATCAACTGATTTAGAGGTTACGTACTATATGGAGCATCTTTACAACCGATATTCTAGGTATACGGTTATTATTGTCATGAATCCCACGTCAAAAGGATTATCATGTTAGGAAGAGCGCAACGGATATTAAATCTTTATAATGAAAATTGTTTGAAGTCCATAAAAGTAGAAAATAACATGAATAAAAAAATTAATAAATGACCCATAAAAGTAGAAAATAACATGAATAAAAAAATTAATAAATGACACAAGAATTTGACATGGAAAAATCTCCCCTTCAATGTGAGTAAGAGCGAATGACCACGGCCCAAAGTGAAAAATTCCACTATCTTCAATAATGGAACACAATGTTCAATGCTCGAATACAAAGGTTAACTATAGGATAACAACAAATTCAACTCATCTACAAAAATTATCAAAGAATTATATAATAAAATAAAAGAGCAAACTAAGCAATAAAATATGCATCTCTTGGGTATCTCTTTGGCGAAGATAAATTCCACGTGTGCCAAAAAATCACCAAAAACAAAAACTGCAATCACAGTACATATACCAACTTTCATGGAAAAACTGGAGAAGGTAGGAAGCTCTAATCCACGATCCCACTATTCACATTCAAGGTTTATATGTCTCAAACACCTCTTAAAAATTTCAGGGCAATAAAACTAGAAAATCAGTATCCAATCATCGACTTAATCAAAGTCGCTCAAAAAACTCTACAACAGACGTCACGAAAATTCTTGGACAAATAGAAGACTCTAATGGATGATCTAACTGTCCAGAATGAAGCTCTGTGACTAGAACCTCTAAAAAAATTATATCAATCCAATAAGAAATCGCCTTTCAATCGTCACCTAAATCAAAACTGCTCAAGTTGAAAAGGTGCAAAAATTGTTCTCTCACAAAGAGCTATCAAGAAACTTCATTTTTCCCTCGCACACAAAATATGGCAGCCACTATGACCCTTATTAGGGTCGGACGATTTGATACCCTTCAAGGACTAATCTACTTGAAAATATGAGTTAATGTCAAATTTCAATAATTGACTTTTATATTATATTTTAGATATGCAATAAATCCAATCTAATCGCACTTGGAAAATAGCAAAACTGCTTCTTTTAAAGTTCGAATGATTAGACAATAAAATGGCTTTATATATTTCAGGTCACAGGAAAAAAAGAAAAAAAGAAAAAGTAAATTTATACATGCTACGATATATAGTATTTATATATATGACCATTGACTCCTACAAAGAACTCAAGAAATTGCATGAACTCTTTTCTTTTCCTTTTCTATATTTTTCCTTTTTGGCAGCCTTTTTATACTACGAATTGTTACGATATTGAATGGTGTATGAGATTATATTGTTACAACAGCTAACTTACGTACTTTGCATTTAAAATGGAAAAGGATAGATGACATTTGAAGATCTAAGGAAAAGGGTAGAATGAACCGGGTATAAATCATCGAGACTCCGGCATCATTAATGAAGTTAAAATGATGCTTCCAATGGATTGGGTAACAAAGATCACTTACGTGCCTCGGGTTTGTAACTCTATGGCGGACTATTTAGTAAAGAAGGGCCTTGAGTCGAGAATGGGGTCTCATGAGATTTACTAGCTTTCTGTGGAACTGGAAATAATTCTTTGTAAGGATACAAATGGGTGTAATAATCCAGTAGATGTTCTCTGAGGTATTCTAACTGTATCAAAAAAAAAATGAAAATTTTTCTAAGTTGGTTTCTGACTCGTCTTTTATTTTTAAAGTACTTATTTTTTTCAATGTTTTCGATATCTAAATTTTATTTTTAATACACAATTTTTAATATTTTGAGGACTTTAAAAAATTAAAAATAAGTTTAAAAAAATCAAAGCAAGTAGATTTTGAGACAAAATTCTTATCATATACATTTGGACTTTGGTATAATGAAAAATCCATAAAATAAGTAAAATAACGATCAAACTTTAAGGTGAAAAAGGAGTTAATTTCGAAGTACTTTTTCCATCGTGACTTTGCACCTAAAACGCGGCGTGACATCGCTAATCAGAGTCAAGAAGAACGTACTGCTTTGAAGTCTATCCCAAAACGAAGATCTCTATGTAATTTTCTGCAACTTTAACAAAATTTAGTAGAAACTTCTACGCACTTTTCATTTATAAAAAAGATACAGCTAAGAGCCTAGTTCTGTTCCTTATAAATGGAATGGGTGTCCAAAATTCTAGACGAAACACAAGGACATTGTGAAACAACGTAACATTGTAAGAAGAATATTACTTTTTTGTTGCCAATGAAGAAGAATATATACTTACTGAGTATCCTCGTTCCTCTATGGGGAGTTCTTCAAATTATTCAAGCTCGAAGAAGACTGATTCTTCGAATCTTGGAAAAATTCTTAGAGAGGCTTCTTCTTGTAAGTATAGCTAGTTAATTCTTATTTCTCTATAAAATCTCTTCATTTTTTGTAGTAATTATTTTTATTTTTATTTTGATGCAGCTTCATATTGATGCGAGACCCATGTTTTTCGGAAACTTATAACCCACATTACTGTATCGCAAATTCCATCAAGTCTTTTTATTATCTTCTTAATTTGTATGCATCTCATAAACAAATTTGAGTTTACGGTATGATTATATTTGTAAACAGTGATCTCTATTTTTAAAATTTCATATATGTTCCGGTATGGAACACAAATGTCTAACCTCTAGGGGCTAGTTGATGATTAATGTAGGATCTAAGGGCTCCCCAGGATGTTCCAATGATCAAACACCCACGGGAGATTAATCCGACACTATCTATAGATAAGATAACACCGAATTGGAAGATCACCAAGCTACATGAAGACGGAATTCCGTCAAAGGAGTGGGGTGTGTGCTTAGTGTGACAGTATGTAAACAGTCAGGGAGAATGCTTGTGTACCGTTCACCTGGAGAATACCTCCTTATTTATAGTAAAGTCATGAAGATCCGATTCCCCTGGTTGCACGTTCACATCACCAGCACGTTTCATCTCAAATTACCTACACTACGTTGATTGTGGGATGATGGGTCTTTTCCTGATATCTCGTGACTACTATCCTTATGTCCTTGTTTGGGCCTGACCTTTCCAGGCCCATTACTCGGATCCGCAACAGTTGCCCCCAAGTTCGGTTGTCCGGGATTCCGAATTGTCGAGTTTATCATGGCGCAAGATCCTGGCTTTTTGGGTAAGTCCTCCCTGGCCTTTTTCTCGGGTGTTGACCGACTTGCCCAGATTTTGGTGTCGAATTACTCAGTAAAAAATCACAATTCTTTTTATCTCATGACGTCCCGACCTCATTCAGCCAAGATTCCTATCCAAGTTCATTTGGTTTAGCTTTACGCACTTCCATCCCTTATCTAGGGTCTTACGTAAAGGTACCGATATTTCCACGGGCACGACTGTTCACTTAACAAGGTGTCTTTTCGCTTACCCGCGTCGCAGCGTATAACCGCCATTCCTGACACTTAAAGCCTTGTACTCTTAAGAGCCGCCGTTGGTTATCGTGCTCATTAATTTCTCACGTCATTTCATATTCGCCATGATTACTCCTTTTTAGGGTTTTTTCCTTGGTCTCCTTGTAACAGACGGGACGACTGGTCTCCCAAACGTCACCACTCTAGCGCGTCTATAAATACCCCACATTACTTCTTGTCATCACTTTTCACAAGTTAGAGATTTTCTCCTGCAAAAAGTTTGACAGAGCCCACTCTCTTCCAAGCTTAAGCCTCTTCTATCGTCTCGCTGCCAGGTATACCTCCTATTTCTCACCTCTGCTACATTTTCTTCCTTTTCTTCCTTTTTGTTCTTCGTAATTGTAGTGCATTCTTTCTGTTTGGGGATTCCTTCTGTTCTGCTTGTTTGAGTTTCCTTGGGTGTTGAAGGACTGTGATGACCACACTTGAATTCCTCTCAGAATGAGAAAATGTTGTAAAACCATTGTGAAGCATTATCCTTGTCAGTCTGAGTCTCTGTCACACCCTGGGGCTCTTTGCGTTTATTTTTCTTTTTTCCTTAATGCGCTCTAGGTTGCTTATCTTGCATTCGTGTACCCTTGGTTTTTATCTGTAGTGGGTTCTTTGCATTCTGAGCCTTCTGGATTTTGTATGCATATCTGGGTTTTGTATGCATATGACTATTTGTGCTTTTAACGTACCTTGTCGGTTGTTCATTAAGATGGATCCCAAACCCGGTGTGCTAGTAGACATGTTTGGTAGGCCTATCCCGAAAGAAGATAGGGAAATACTTGAACGTGTCCCCGGCTGAACTAAACTCTGGCTTTGGTCCATCCTCCCTACTGAAGAAGAAAGGATGGAAAGTTTACTTCATTCTTCTCGGGGAAGTGGAAGTAGGGAAAGTATCCGAGTTCCCACTTCACTTATCTCTAAGCCAATCGTTACTCCTGTACCTTCCTCATCAGCTTCTCACCCAGTTCCCGAGGCTCCTACCCCGACTCCAATGGTTCAGGACTCTACTCCTTGCGAAGAATGTTGTTACAAGGTGATTGAGCTTGTCCGCCTTTGCCACGAGAGAGAAGCCAAGTTGCTCTTGGACAAATGCCGTTGCAACAACGGACTCCAGACTTCCTCAGCTATTGCTATTAGATGTCTTCATCTTCACATCAAACAAATCAATCCGAGACCGGAGAGTCCGCCCCTTCTGGGTCTTCAAGAATGTCTCTTATCAAGGAATATGTTGTGAGCAGCGTCGTGACTCGTATCAAGAATAAAATGTCTGCGAAAGAGCTTTCACGTACCATCCGAGGTGGGGAAAGGTATGACATATGTCTGCCCTAAGTGGACAAGTTAGTGGCTTCTGGTCAGTTAAACGATAAGGATTTCCATTTCTTCTTTTTTTTATCGGGATGTAATTACCTATCTTGGCCTACAATTTCCCTTTTCCGACTTCCAAATGTGCCTTCTTCGCCACCTACACCTTGCCCTTTCACAATTGCACCTCAATGGTTGGGCTTTTGCCATAGCTTTTGAAAATTACTGCTTGAAACATGAGATCAAGTGCTCTGTCCCCGTTTTTGGTAGTTTTTTCTCTCCTTTGGAGACTAATACCACCACAGAGGAGGAAAAGATGTGGTTTAGTTAGACATCGCTCCGAGCTTCTCATGGCCGTAAATTTCTTAGGCCCTTTACCGATTCATGGAAAGGCTTTAAAACCTCATTCTTTAAAGTCGTCGCCAAACCCAGGGAAACCCCTTGGTTCCTTCAAACCCTTCCCTCTGGAGACATCGAAGAGCGCTTCCCCTTGTATTGGTGTGACAGACACCACAGACTTCTTGCCAAAGACTTTGTACCTTCAGCCTCCCGATGTTCCGATTTCGAGGATGAAGCCATTGTTGCTCTTACCAAGCTCACCAGTAAGACAGGCAACCTAGTGGACTCGGCCGACTATATTTCAGCTTCTAGTAAAAAACTACCCGTGTCGGGTATGGTGACTTTGTATTTCTGCTGTTTTAATGTTTGTTTTATCCCGACATTTGACCCATGCCTTGTGTTTTTTAGGTAGACAAATGGGTAAGAGACCTGCCTATCTCAACGTAACGTGTCGTTCCAAGGAGACGGCAGTGACCTGCATCTCACCCAATAACTACGGACAAAAAACGAACAGCCCCAAGCAGAGAACCCACCAAACAAGCTGCCGCCAAGAAAGCCAAAACTTCGAAGAAGAAATCCGTCATTCCATCGACGAATGAAACTATTTCCATTCCGTCTTCTCCAATTCTTGATTCCGGCCCTTAGCAACCTGAACCTCATGCGTCTGCTCCTGATGTTGCAATTCGGCTTCCAGTCTCCTACATATGGGAAAATAAAGTTCCCACGAATCTCCGCAAAGCTATCCGTCCCCCCTCACACTATTTTGATGGGAAGAAATTGGCAAATTTTGAAGTTAAAGAACTCAAGGAGATGGAACATCTCAATTTGAAGAATGCCGGCCTCTGCCAATTGGTCGCACATCTGAAGGAAAAGGTTAGCCTTAATGAAGAAGATCTGGACTTTATTGAGGCTAAGAAGAAAAAGGTCGACGAGGTGGCTGCACAGGCCCTTGAAGACTTGAAGATGGCGAAGGCCGAGAAGGAGAGCCTATTGGAGGAGCTTCGCGTAACTCGGGATAATCTGTATAAAGCCGAATCTGAAGTTACCCGGAGGATACAGATTCACGAGAACGATGTGGAGTCTATTGGCAAGCATAAGACCCTGATTGCGGGAATCGAGTCAGAGCTGGAGTCATATAAGGAAGCTCTTGCTACTGCTCATGCTGATGTCTCCAAGTTGGAGTCTGGTGTGAAGGACGCTTTTGAGAATGCTTTGGAGCAGGTTCAATTCCGGAATCCCGCGGTGACCTTGAACTTGGAAGGAGTACACGTGAACACATATATTGAAGATGGGAAATTTGTCCCGGCTCCTTCTTCAGTTGTCGATCCATCCGCTCCTGGTCCCGAGGTGGTTCCGGAAGATGACGGTGAAGGCCAATCTCTTCCTCCCAACCAACCATAGCTTGGATCTTGTCATTCGAGCTTTTAGTGTCTTTGTAACTGTAAATTTTTTTATATAAGTGACTTTTTCACTTTTTGCCGAACAATGTTGTGCCCGTGTAGGGCTTTTTGTAATGACTTTTTCAAATCCACGACCCGGGTTTATTTGCGTTCGCTCCCTTATTTGCTTCCGCGCTTGCTGCGGGTTTAAACGCTTGTCCCGAGATGAAGGTTTCACATCCGACGTGATCAAGGTCAGAGAAACGCTTCTCTTTTAAAGTCTAGCATGTGCACATGATATTGAATTCGGCGGTTATGCCGCTATGACATGATTCACGGAAATGGGCTTCTGCCCAGATTCGTGCATGTTTATTAGTTTTGGCCATTATTGCGATACGATAAATACAAATTGAATAACCCGGATTTTCGCTCATCTTTTTAATTGACGAAGCCGCCACATGATCTATGAACTTGAAAATTTCACTTAAATTCATCCATGTTTTATAGGCGGCCGTACCGCTACATGATAAACTTGGACTTTTATCTCTCAGCTTATGCATGATTTGCATTTGACGGTTGTACCGCTACATGATGAATGAGTTTCGAACTTCAATCCATACATGTTTCTTTATGCCTAGTTACGCTTATAAGCAGGTTGTGAGATACGGGTTCCACGACCCTCTATTCTTTATTCACCCAGTCATCGGTATTACATCGGATTGGGTTCCGTGGGAATTCTTATACTTGCAACCAAGTTAGCTGAAAATAAAGTTAACAAAAAGGAATTGAAGATAATAAAGGAAAACAAGAAACTTAGTCCCTCCTGGCTTTAACTATAGTAAGCTTTAAGCTTGTCCGCATTCCAGGTTCTCTTAATCACCTTCCCTTTCAATAACTCCAGTGTGTAAGCCCCTCTTCCGAGTTCGCCACTGATACGATATGGACCTTCCCAATTCGTGGCGAGCTTTCCATCCCGCGCATTTTTGTTGCCTATGTGGGCCCTTCGAAGTACCAAGTCGTCTTTTTTAAACGATCGTGGTTTTACCTTCCTATTATACCGAGCAGCGATGAGTTGCTTTGTGGCTAAATCCCGAAAGTGAGCCGTAGTCCTGACCTCGTCGATCAGGTCCAACTCTACCTCGATAGCCTCATTATTCTTCTGCACCTCATGTGAAGCTCTCAGTCTCCTCCAGGTGGGTTCGCCGACTTCGACCGGGATCATTGCTTCACATCCATATGTTAGCCTAAAAGGAGTCTCTCATGTTGATGTCTGTATGGTGGTCCGATGTCCCCACAATACCAAATACAGATGCTCCACCCAACTATCCTTGGCCTCTTCCATTCGCTTCTTTAGTCCGGCAATAATAACTTTATTGGCTGCTTCAGCTTGCCCATTAGATTGTGGATGTTCAACAGACGGGAAGTGATGCTTTATATGAAGGTCGGACACCATCTTTTGAAAGCCTTTATCTATGAACTGGGTTCCGTTGTCTGTGACTATCTCTGCTGGGATCCCAAATCGCGATATTATATTTCTTTGCAAGAATTTCTGCACCCTTGCAGAGGTAATCGTTGCTAAAGGTTCGACTTCGATCCACTTGGTAAAGTAGTCAACCGTAACAATCAACCACTTCAATTGCCCTGGTGCCGCTTTAAATGGTCCCAACAAGTCCATGCCCATTTGTAAAACAGCCATGGAGCCAAGATTTGCATTAGGTCGGCCGACGGGACCCATATTATCTTACCGTGTTTCTGGCAACTGTCGCATCTCTGGACGTGGACTTTAGCATCATGTGCCATAGTAGGCCAATAATAGCCAACTCGTATTGTTTTTCGGGCTAAAGCCTTCGCGCCCATATGTTGTCCATTTATCTTACCATGCCCCATTTGTAAAACAGCCATGGAGCCGAGATTTGCATTAGGTCGGCCGACGGGACCCATATTATCTTACCGTGTTCTAGCAACTGTCGCATCTCTGGACGTGGACTTTAGCATCCTGTGCCATAGTAGGCCAATAATAGCCAACTCGTATTGCTTTTGGGCTAAAGCCTTCGCGCCCATATGATGTCCATTTATACCTTCGTGGATTTTTGCTAAGACATAACGGGCCTCATCCTGGTTAAGACGTTTCGCCATAGGGGAATGTACGCCTTTGCGATATAACTGATCGTCCACCATCCCATAAGCGGTCGCTATTCTCACCAATTTCCTTGACTCAGCAACGTCTTCCGGGATGATTCCCCTCTCAAGATAATCGGCAATTGGTTTTCTCCAGTCACTTGAATCAACACGGCGCTGACTGCTTCTTCACCTACTGACAGATACATGATCAAGCTTTCCCTGGGCTCGGGTCTGGACAAAACCGGAGGGGATGCCAAGCATTGCTTTATTTTTGTAAATGCATCTTCACATTCTGAGTTCAATCCTCCTTAGACTTCCTTTTTCAAAAGTTTGAAGAAAGGAAGTGATTTCTCAACTGACTTAGGTAAGAACCTCGTCAAGGCCGCCAATCGCCCGGTCAACTGCTGGACCTCTTTCTTGTTGGCTGGAAACTTCATTTCCAACACGGCCTTACATTTTTCCATATTGGCCTCAATACCTCGATTGGTCAATAAGAAGCCCAAAAATTTACCTGATGGTACTCCAAAAGCACATTTTGTCGGGTTTAGTCGAATTGATGCATTCGTAGTTTTTCGAATGTTTCTTGCAGATTGCGAATGTGGCCGCCCTGCTGTTTAGACTTCACTATCATGTCGTCAATATATACTTCCACATTCTTTCCCAGTTGATTCGCAAACACCTTGGTCATCATTCTCTAATAGGTTGCTCCAGCATTCTTGAGGCCAAACGGCATCACATTATAGCAATAGTTTGCATTGTCTGTGATGAAGGCTGTCCTTTCCTAATCATCAGGGTGCATGGCAATCTGATTGTATCCCAAGTATGCATCCATAAAAGATAAAAGTTGAAAGCCGGAAAACTTATCAACTAACTGGTCTATGTTGGGCATTGGGAATGCATCCTTTGGACATACCTTGTTCAAATCTGTGTAATCCGCACAAACCCGCCATTTTCCATTTGGTTTTTTAACCATAACCACATTGGAAAGCCATGTTGTGTACTGCACCTCCCTGATGAATCCGGCCTCAATCAATTCCTCGACATGTGCTTCTAGGGCTCGACCTCTATCCGAACCTTGCTTCCTTTTCTTTTGTGCCACTAGTGTTGAACCGAGATGGATGCCAACCTGTGGCAACAGAACTCGGTATCTATTCTAGGAATTTCGGATGGTTTCCATGCAAACACATCTTTATTTTCCAATAAGGACCTCTCTAGTTCCACACGGATCTCAGGATCCAGTGCCTTTCCAACTTTTGTAGTCTGTTCCGGGTCGTCTCCCAAGATACAGTCTTCTAGTTCTTCATTTGGTTCTGCCCTTTGCATTTTATCTTTCCCCTCAAGTCCAATTCGACAGCATGAACGGACTTTCTATCCAACTTTCCTTTCTCCTTATCTACATCTCCAATCTTTGAAATATCCCTTTCTTTGACCGCCTCAAAATAACATTGCCGGGAATCTTTTTGGTCACCTTTGAAGATGACTACTTGGTTTCTCTTGTTAATGAACTTCAGCCTTTGATGCTTCGTGGACACCAAAATATCCCAATCATGAATGGTCGGCCTTCCTAGGATAATATTGTAGGGAGAGGAAAAGTCGGCTACTACAAATCAGACCACTTCTGATTTAAACGCCTCCTTAGTCCCTAAAGTCAGCTTCAAATCAACGAATCCTTTTGGACGAGTATCATGCCCATTGAATCCCGTTAAAGTGGTCTTACACAGCTTCAAATCTTCAGAATCAAATATCATGCATTTGAACGCATTCCAAAGGAGTATATTTACTGTGTTGCCGTTGTTTATGAAAATCTTCTTAACACGGCAATTAACCACTATCCCCGTGACGACCAATCCGTCGTGATGTCCTGGGACCACTTCTGCCAATTCTTCTCTTGTAAACCCGAGCACTGGAGATTCCGATTTTACGGCTTCTCTTTTAAACTCTAGTCTGTTTCTGACAGAGAGAACTTCCTTGAGGTATTTCTTTCGTCGACTGGCGGAATCTCCTCCTCTGGCAAAACCTTCAACGATCATATTGCAATCATATTTCAAATCTGGAAACTCGTCATCACTGCCCTGCGCCGTCTTCTTCTGCTCCCCTCTTCTCTTTTCGAGAGGTGGGCTTCTACTACGGTGCCCTTGGCGCTTGTTTTGCTGCCCTTGTGTTTGGATAACATATCGACGTAATTTCCCTTCGCGGATGAACTTCTCGATCGCATCCCTTAAGTCCCAACAGACATCCGTTGTGTGACCATGTTGATTGTGGAATTCGCAATACCGAGACTTGTCCAAATTGGCCTCGTTTCGTAATGGCCGGGGTTTCTCTACCTTCTTCATCTCCGTCATGGAGACTTCTTTCCAAATTTGAGCTTGAGACACCTTTAATGGGGCATATCGCTCATACGGGGCTCTCCGCTTTGCATCCTTTTAGCTTGCTATCCCTTTCACGAACTCGGAGTCCCTTCTATTTTTCCCGTATTGCTCCCTATCCCGAGGAGGCGAGCTTCTACCTCTCTCTTTTGGTGTTTGACTCATGATCTCCATTTGTTCAAGCTCTATGTATTGTTTCGATCGGTCTCGGAAGTCCGCCAAGGTTTTGGGGCGATGCTTCATAACTGACTTTTTTAATCGAGAAGACTTATCCAAACCAGCAATGATACAATGTAGATGTATCTCCTCTTTCAACCCCGGCACTTGCAACGCCGTGTCGTTGAAACGCTCCAAATATTTTTGTAACGTTTCCCCAGGTAGTTGCTTCACTTGATCAAGCTGAAACTTTGTTTTTGGTTGCTTCCTGCTGGTGGCAAACTTCCGCAGAAATTTCTTCTCCATATCCTTCATGTCTGGGATTGAGTCCATTGGTAAAGAATTAAACCAAATTTGGGCAGCTCCCCTTAGTGTTCCCGTGAACAACCGGGGTATCACGGGTCCTGTGTAACCTTTCACCATAATTTCCAACTTGAAATTCCCGACATACACCTGAGGATCTTGACTCCCATCATATTTCGGGAAATCCTTGGTGTCTAGTCCTTTGGGATAAGCGGCAGCCATGATTTTGGCTGAGAAAGGACTGGGAATGTTGTCTTCATCATCAGAAGCAGAGTCAGGTGATGATGGTGCATCATTGTCTTTTGACGAGTTCCGATTTCTGACTAGCCCTTTCCCTTTCTCCCTCGGAGTCTGGTTTCGCCCACCTTGAGTAGTAGCAATCGCAGTGTGACTAGGTCCATTTGAATTTTTAACTTCCTTAGTGGTATCGCCTGTCGGGTTACCCAGCGACTGTATCTTTAATGCATCGTTCCCGACACCTCGGATTTGGTCTTCTTCTTGCTCTTCTTCTTTCTCCTAAGGATCCAATGCAGATGTCCTGGCGCTTGTTGACATTGAAATGTTGGTTCTTCTGGGGCCAGCGACGTCTTTTTCTGCATTCCGACTTGGTTGGCCAACCCGTCTAGTATGTTCGTTGAACAGCTGTTTCCATTTCGCATTGCGGTGGTCCATCTCTTCGCTCATATGTCGAATATCCTCTTGTCTTTGGAGACAGTTTCGAGTCTCCATCTCCTCTATCCGATTCATTACAGAACCAAGGGTGGTTTGTAACATAAGGATGTCGGGCTTTGTCGTCTAGAATTCTAACAGTGGGTCTTGTGGGGCAATTTCCGGTCCCACCTGTTGGATCACCACGTTCTCAGGAAGAGGAGAGTTGTCCCATTCCAAGGTCTCTGGTTCAGTCTGTACAGCAACATGCTCCATCTCGGGACCCATGAGATTTGTCCATGGAGCGGAGTGATCTTGAGGTGCTTGTTCTCCTGACATATGGTCTTGTCGTGTTATTTGGTTACGACTTCGGGTGTTTGCCATTTTCAGCAGCGAGCTTGTGGCCTTTAATGATCTGGGAATCAAATTTTACAGATCCCCACGGTCGGCGCCAATGTTCCGGTATGGAATACAAATGTCTAACCTCTAGGGGCTAGTTGATGATTAATGTAGGATCTAAGGGCTCCCAAGGATGTTCCAATGATCAAACACCCACGGGAGATTAATCTGACGCTATCTATAGATAAGATGACACCGAATTGGAAGATCACCAAGCTACACGAAGACGGAATTCCGTCAAAGGGGTGGGGTGTGTGCTTAGTGTGACAGTATGTAAACAGTCAGGGAGAATGCTTGTGTACCGTTCACCTGGAGAATACCTCCTTATTTATAATGAAGTCATGAAGATCCGATTCCCCTGGTTGCACGTTCCCATCACCAGCACGTTTCATCTCCCATTACCTGCACTACGTGATTGTGGGATGATGGGTCTTTTCTTGATATCTCGTGACTACTATCCTTTTGTCCTTGTTTGGGCCTGACCTTTCCAGGCCCATTACTCGGATCCGCAACAATATACTTAACAGATTTATTTTTTTTCCATTGCTAAATTCCAAATCAGAATTTGTGATGGATTAGCAATGGAATGAAATTCTGTCACTAAATTCCGTTGCTAATTCCTTATTTTTTTGGAGTGCTACATATACATATACTTATAGTCACATCACACACACACAGTGATTAATAAGAGTTTAATAATATTCATACTCCAAGGAGAACTTCGTCATACCTTTCATAGCATTGTAAATGTTAAATAATAAATTTTGTGATGCTTCAATCCCTCTCAGTTCAGAATCCCTCCTCTTCTCTTTCTTTAACCATTAGATTAAAATTTGAGGGGTCAGATTTGATCCTTTATAAAATTATTATTAAAATGTTAAATTGCAAAAAGAAAAATAAGTAATTAAATACAAATTGATAAATTTTGATATGAATATTTCAATAATACAATAAAGTTAATAATATTTTGTATAATACTAAATCCTGACCATTCAATTGTTGATCTTATAGCTATAAAAGGAAGGGAAGAGGATGGAAAAGGATGAAAATGTATTAAATTGTAAAGCGAAAATAAAGCGTCAATTATGAAATTACGAAAAACAAAAGCGTCAATTATGAAAGCCAAATTATTTCAAGACCAATAACAATATTTTCAAATAAAAAAAAAGTGCACGCTTAAAATTTTAGGCAAAAAAATTTGTTGTTTCTGTTTTAGCCATAACTTACACACGTATTATAACTCACATCATCAAACCCAAAAGAAGACTTGTGATTGACGTCATTTGGGCTATAGGAACCCAATTAAAATATTTTTATGTTTAAATTAAAGTTAGAGAAACGATACATATATTTCTCAACACTCAAATGATGTCATATTATTTATCATGTAAATTTACTTCTCTTTCGTTTTTTTTTAATCTCATTTAATTTCTTACGTTTTGGTAATTGTAAAAAAGAAATTGTGTTCATTCTGAAGAAGTCCCCCCCCCCCTTTTTTTTGTGCCTTCTAAAATGAATTTAGGAAAGCATTTATCTAGCTATACTTTTCTTAAAGGTTAAGGTATAATTTTACTAACAAAAATTTTTCTGAGGGGCATCTGGGACAAATAAGTTTTGGAATTGGAAAAAATATAAATAAACAATTTAAAAGGGTGCAAGTTCACTAAAACCATTAAACTTTACCAAATACCGTTGGGGTTTTCTTCTCTTATAATTTAATGGCTGTTTGGTCAAACTTAACTATTTTGGTGAATTTGCAACATTTTAAGTTTTATATTTGTATGCTTGCCCCTTCCAAGATTTATTTGTGCCATACTCTCAAAAACTTTATTGGTAAAATTGCATCTTAGCTCTTTTCTTAATATATGTTTTTCAAACGCTCTCTTTAGATACTCTCATGTTTCTAAAAGGCTTTTATAGGGAGACCTAACTCATCTAAGATATAGTTATGGAAGAATTCATATATCCTTCCATTTTTATAAAAATGAGATTTTATAAATTTAAATTTATTTCTCTTGCCTGTTTCAACCGTAATTCCATTAAAAAAAAAAAAAAGAGCACAAAATATCACAGATTTAATTTAATAAGATGGACAAAAATAAAAAATCATTTCATTGGTATATATCTAACCTAGGAAAGCTATCACCACCCATTCAACTAGCTACTTGCATCCATTGTTGTTAGTCAAGCTCGTGAGTTGACTCTATTTTTGAATTTATAGTTTTGTAAGATTCTAACTTACAAAATATTGTTAACTTGCTCTTAAACAGTAAATTAAAACTTGTTCTATTTGCAAACTCGGCTGAATTCGCAAGTTCACATACCAAGTTTATTGTTTTTGCATTTCTATATTACAATTGTGCCAACTCCCTTTTAAACTTGTGTGAACCTTTTGGATTTGATCATGTCTTATTACATCAAGTATGAAATTTATACAAATATTTTTGTTAAGTATGATAAGTTATGAATATTGATAAATTTAATTTCAATTATTTATATTTAAAATATATTTGAACTAAATTTTTTTCATTTGTTGTATTTAAATTATTTAATCATATGATTTCGATAACAATTTATTGATAAAAAGCAAAGTATTACAAGTTTATACTTCGAGTTCACATCCTTGTCATGAGTTTATTGATAGGCTTTCTCGTGATGGATTGAAAGATTTAATATTGTTATCTATGTAGTTAAATATATACAATATACTAATAATCTACATATATCCAAATCATATGATTTAATATGTTTGAGTTAAGATTAGGATTTTATCTATTATCCTTGCCGATATATGATCAAGATTTAAATATGTTTAAAATCAAATCACATATTATTCTTTTGACGGAAAAAATCATATATTATAATTAATTGATTCAAAATAGTACCTTGTATCATTTTGGGAGATTTATGGGCCTCCTCATGAGTCATTGCAAATACACTCCCTTGGTTCTGGGGCCGTTTCTCTACAGACGTTGTAGACAGTCTCGACCAATATGAATAGGCTTTTGGCAGTTAAAGCAAATGACCTATCCAGCACAGGTTTTACCAGGATGTATGATGGGGGCCTTTTTATCTTTAGCCTTGGGGTCCAAAATCAAAATTTAACCAAGGATTGCGTATAGGCAATCCGAGGATCGTTCTCTCTCTTGAGGAGCCTTTTATTGAATCCTAAGTAATCTAAATGTCATGCAAATGCAATTAAAAAAGGGGAAAATAGGTTTTGGCTTTTCAAATTAATAAACTAAAATAAGAATGCAATTAAATCAAATGCTAAACTATTATTTTTGGTATTTTCTTTATAAAATGGCGAATGAATAAATGGAATGGATGAAGTGAAAATATGAATGATGAACGTTCTTGGTAATGAAGAAATGACTATCCTTGCTCATAAAAGATTATGGGAGTTTAAATTTCATTAAGTCTAAAGAACAACCTCAAGATAACACTTGAGTCCAATAATCTCAATTAATAATAGCTCCTACAAACATAGCTAACCACTACCTCTTGAGAAATTGTTAAAAACCACTTAATTTGAAATTGGAATTGGAATAATGCAACATGAGTCTTCTTAAAATTGAGTACATAACAGTCCCTCAAAGGGCACAAATCAACCACATTAACTAGATAATAACACACTAATTAATATAATCTCATTGCAACCACAAGAAATTAAAACACATATATTTTTCACACTACAAAATCCAAATCTCAACTACAATTATCAAACCAATAGAGACAATAAACATTAATCTTAGTTCCAGAATTTATACACAATAATTCCTAAAACTAGGCAACCTAAATATATAAATCTAGACTAATAGTAAGATAGATAAAACTCCCCTATGTAGTCCATTGAGCTCAAGCATTAATCTCCACCACCAAGAATCAAAAGGAATTAGCCAGGCATAACAATCAGAGAACTCCTCATAATCTACAAAACTGAACCAGACGTGAAATTGAGCTCGCCGGAATCTGGAATGAGATTGTCAAAAAATCCAGAAACTCGCTGGAATAATGGAGAAAGAAGTGAAGGTCTCCGGCGAGGTTAGAGGTGGACGGAGGTTCTGAGTTGAAGGTCCTCGTTCTCCTATTCTGTATCTTCTTTATTCAATCCACGATGCTCTCGTTATCAGCTCCCTCGTCTCTGTTTCAGTCTTACTCTCCCGACACTTGAGCTTGGTGTTAACGGAGGAAGACTTTCGGTGTGGTGAAGGTAAAAGCTCACCGGCGACGGAGAAGGTAAAGGATGTCGTCGGTGAGGAGGAAGAATGAAGATGAAAGTGATAGGGAAGGTCCAAGCTTCAATCCGCGATGCTAGTTCAAGGTCCTGCTATCTCTCTCTATCTCTGTTCAAATCCCACGGCTGTGGTGGAGATGGTAGGTTTCTCACTGGAGACGGAAGGAGGTGGTTGTGCCGCCAGTGAGAGGTGTGAAGGTGAAGTCGATGAGATTGAAGGATGAAGGTCAAAGCTCTGCGTGTGTGTTCCCAGTCGTAGACGATGATGCAAGATAGCGTGAAGGTCGAATAATATACATCTGCGGCGCTAGAACTCAATGGATTTAATATCCCTCAGCTAGGTCTGATAAGTGTCCCTGGTCAAAACGCAGAGTTTTGACCAGGGACCTAAATGAGAAGTTTGAAAGCTTTTAAGAGGGACTAAACTGAAATTGTTTGAAATGTTTCTGGGTCATAATGAAATTCATGAAAATTATGGTAGTTTTATGTAATTTGTCTCTGACCCTTTTCTTCATTGACTTGCAATTTCCAGGAATTCTTGGGTACTTTGATGTAATTTCCCCTGACCTCAAAAATATTGATTCAAACTCCATTGACATTTTTCCAAATTCTTCAATTTTCTTCCAAAACACCTACAATGCAAGATTAAACACAATACATCATCAAAAGTCCAAGAAATCATTTGCATGAATAATTAATAAATTATGACCATTTTGCCTCTAATTTCACTTAATTCAAAACAAATGTCTCTAACTCAAATTAGTGCTTAATCGTGCAATAATGTCCCAGATAATGCATTAAGAATCCCAATTTAATTATAAAAAATCATGTAAAAATATGGTTCGATCAATGTACCGCAATGGTAATATACCAGAGATGCTAAAGATCTCTAGGGAGCACGTGATCCAAACTGGAAGGGTTGTTTGTTATTCCCTTTAAATATGAACCTTTGTCCCTTTCCTTTTTGTGGGAGGCTTCCCCTACTAGGCTCACTATGGGTCATAATCTCTTTAGACGCACGCATCTCTTTAAGATTGTTTTCCACAATTATGCACTCTTCAAATGCCTAGTAGAAATCTCGAAACTGACAGGAAATTAATTTCTCTCTGATCTCAAACCTCAACCCCCGGATTAACATATCAGCACTCCAACTCTCATCATCACGGTAACTTAGGTAGGTGGAATAACAAGATAATCGGATGAAACAGGCAAGATATTTATCAAAGCTCTCGTTACTGCCCTGTTGTGTAGTAAAAAAATCTAACTCCATAGTAACTATGGTGGAACGGGGAAAATATGTCTCATTGAACTTTTCTTGAAATATTTCCCAAGTGACTGGAATATTGTTTGCTCTTAAAGTCATCTCAGTATTCTTCCACCATTTATCTGAGTCACCTTATAGCTTATAGATAGCCAATTGTGCTTTATGTTTTCTGGACATTCTAGTACTTGAAATATTTTTTCCAATCTCATCAACCAATCATCATATGCTTGCGAGTCATAATCGCCATAAAATGCAGTTGGCTAATGTTTGCAAAACTTGGCTCCCCAGGATTGAGCCGTTTCTTCCACCTTGTTATTGTTATTTTGGTTGCTCTTGTTGTTGAGTTCTAGATTGGGGGGACCTTTCACTTTGTTCGTCCTAATCATTTTCTGTTCGTTCCCTATCTTCATTCTGTTTAGCTCTTATTTTATGGACTTCTGCTTGGAATTCATTTATTAATCCCAATATCTGCTGCATACTTTATGTTCTGGCGGATTCTGTTCCAATGGACTCTGTTCCGGTGGACTCTGTTCAAACCCCAACTCATGTCTAGCATGTCCACATCTAGGTCTACCTCTACCTCTGGGTGGGTCCATCTTTAAATTTCACTATAATATAACAAAAGAGATAAATATCAATACAAGGGTATTTTGGTCATTTCACATATCTCAAATTCCCATATACATAAAAACATCATATATTCACATATACAACAGTTACAAACAGTTTGTTAGTTCTCTATTTGTTTTGATGATAACTGACGATTGTAAATTCAAGACGAAATTTGTCTTTGTAAGTTGAAAAACTTAGTGTAAAAGGAAAACTCGAGTTTTGATTTGAAAACTCGAGTTTGGACTTGACAGAGAGTAGCTCAATTTTTATGAACTAAGGAAAACTTCAGTTTGCGTTGGCAAACTCGAGTTTGTGAGATACAGAGAGTACTCCAAGTTTTTCACATTAAGGCAAACTCGAGTTTAGGTTTACAAACTCGAGTTTGCACTATACAGAGACTCTTCAATATTTTCTAAAGTAAACAAAACTCCAGTTTGTGAAAGTAAACTCGAGTTTTGGTCATACAAAGAGCCTCCAATATTTTGAACTTAAGCAAACTCTAGTTTTGATATGGAAACTCCAGTTTGCACCTGGCCAAAAGTTTTCTAAGTTTTCCAAAGTATTGAGATAACTCGAGTTGGTGTTTGTAAACTCGAGTTTGTATTTGATAGAGAGCTTTCATGTTTTACCCCCTTTTTGAGAAAACTCCAGTTTTGCTTTACAAACTTCAGTTTGCATTTGGCAGAAAGTTTTCAAAAGTTTTCTCTTCAGAGGAAACTCGAGTTTGAGTTTGCAAACTCAAGTTTGAATCATACAAAGAGTATATCATTTTTCTGAAGTTTTGAAAACTCTAGTTTACCTTTGCAAACTCCAGTTTTCTCCATACAGTGAGTTTTCCATTTTCCAAATGGTCATGGAAACCGCGTTAAGTTTTTATTAACTCGAGTTTGTGCTGCGAGAGCTTTGCTCTTTTCAGTGTTTTTGAAAACTCCAATTAAGATTTGAAAACTTCAGTTTTGAGCTTTTGGACTTAAACATGCTTTTTTATAAAAGTCCAAAACTCAAGTTAGTCACTAATTGACTCGAGTTTTGTCCTGTGTTCAAAATGTGCTTCAAAGCTCAAACCGCGACATTCTTCTCTAGAAGAAGGAAAATTGAGTTAGTATTTGGAAACTTGAGTTTGGCTTCTGAAGCAGAGTTGCAAACTCCTGTTTGAATGAACAAACTCGAGTTTGTGTTGCTAAGTTTGAAAATCAAATTGCACGAATTTGTGAAATTTTCATGTTTGATCTAGATACTTCCTATCATCACTCATTACTATTTCTAACTATGTTTAATCAGTTTGTTAGTGAGTTTCAGATGATTTAGAGGATATTAAATGAGGATTTGAACAAAAGAAAAAAGTGACGTCAGCACATTAAATGCAATGTCCAGAAAGCTTGCACTCTTTTGGACAATCATTCTACACATGTTGCAAAGGGATTACTGTTTCCTTTCCCTATCCAGTAGCTGCTCTTCCAACTGATTAAATTCAAAGAAAGTCAACCCTAATCCTCTGAGCAACTGGATTAACTGAAGAGTAGAGAGAGAAGAGACCAAAGTGTTCCTAACAGCTACAACAATGTGTCCAACGACCACATTGATTAATCCAACAGTCATTTAATGCTCTCTTCATATATAAGGAGCTGCATTCAAGTCTTCTCAACAACCAACACACATAAAATGAATTGCATTCAAGTTCTTCAACTACTCTTTCAATTGTCTACTGTAAAGTATCTTTTGATACATTTGTACTTCAGTGATTATATTATCTACTCTTAGAGAGAGTAACATTTATTGAAATCATTCATTGTAAGAATCTCAAGTTGTGGGCCTTGGAGATTGGGTTATTTGATTACAACTTGTGAGGGAGAGTAAGTTCTAGTGAGAGAATTACTCTAAGAGTTACAGAGTGTGTA
Organism: Acacia melanoxylon; assembly: GCA_019022615.1. NCBI lineage: Eukaryota > Viridiplantae > Streptophyta > Magnoliopsida > Fabales > Fabaceae > Acacia > Acacia melanoxylon. Next base: position 1,511,448 of record JAFJYJ010000032.1, read on the forward strand.
ATCATTTGAGTTAGTGAAATCCCAGAGTGTCTGGGGACTGGACATAGGTCAAGAGGTTGGATCGAACCAGTATAAATTTGCTGAGTCTTGCTTCCTCTTCCCTTACTCTGTTCTGCTCTGTTTTCCATTCAAATAACAGAGCATTTTGAAAAGAATTTTTAAAATCCCCAATCCACTCCCCTCTTGGTGATTTGCTCCACTTTCACAGTTATTACCAGTCACCCAACTATACAAGTATATATCATGCTTAAAACATTTCATTACATCACTTTTGCAAAAACTTCCCAAAGGATCACCCATCATTCCATTTCCTTGGCCCGAGCATGATTAACCCATTTACACTACAACAAAATAAAGGTGTCGGATACTAACTACTATTGTACTTTACCCTAGAAAGTTACGCCATGGTGCATCACATATCACCAGCGCCAAAATACAGAATATTGTCAACTACAGTCCGTCAAACACATCTATCCACATATATGTATCTACAATATTCTGGATGTGTCTGATGAAAACACCAAAATCATTAGGACCCTCCTCCATTGTCAAGTTCTTTTCTCTATTCCAAAAATATGTATCCGAAAAAATACATAATAATACAAATCCATCTGTAGTCTGGATCATACCAGATCTAGTGGTATTGAGGGTTATTCGTTGTTGCCTATGGAGGACATCTCAAACAAAGCACAGGGTCCCAATGATATAGTGATTGGTGGCAATACCCGTCTCCTAGGAGTATACCTCATCCTAGTATTACAAGGTTGATTTACAGAGGCAAATGAGAAGTTCCTTCGCTGCCTCTTTCTACTCAACTCTCCAGAACTCATTTCCTATCATCACAAAACCAAAACTATATCAATTATACTATTCCGATATTGCCCAAAACCTTGCTTTGATACCATAAATGTCATATCCCTTATAATTACGACATTTATCATAGTAATACAACGATATATAATGAGCAACACAAGTATAGAATAGTAAACTAATAATAGTAAACATTCTTGGAATTGTCCAGAAATACTTTACAGAGTTCTTAATACAATGATCCAAAGTAACATCGATGTCAATATATATACTATGGCCCAAAACCACTTGAAACAAAATTACTCTAAGCTCTATAGCTATATCTAGTATCTAAGCATCAACTAGAAATACTTTGTAATTGCTGCCTTTCCTTTAGAGATATGCCCGCTGCTTTGACCATGTCCGGAACCTGTGCCCTTAGGAACGTCTAGGATTCAATTTGAACCCCAAAGTAACATGTTAATCTCACAAACAAAGTATAAATAGTATATGAAGGTTAACCAAAATAAATAGTCCACACATCATAAAACATTTAGATAATGCATTTCATATATACATACCACCAACGCCTAATGCTAGGTTTAACAAATTGGCATGTACCAAGAGTTCTCCTATACGTCGGAGTTCTCAATCAAGACACCTAACTATGAATATTCGACTGGAACTACCGAGAGTCCTATCGGGAATCAACCAGCGTTCTCAATTGGAAGTGCCCCAAGTCGCCTGAATGCAACTAAGATAGCCACCTAAGAACCTTTGGTTCATTAGGCTCTATTCCTAGTTCTAACCACCGAGAAGGTACTTCATGGTCAGCCCTTCCACTCAACCGAGCCATGAGTGGTGCTGGTCCCATACGAGATGAGACAATCATATATTTGATTCAAACAGTCATACACAACTATACATAGTATGTGAGATTAGAGTTATTACCTTATTGCTTTATCCAAGTAAACTTTGTGAACCTAGCGTGTTTCGAGAATTACGGGTTCCTATAAGAACACGTTATGGACAGTGATCAATGCTCATCCCAAATCTTGACATTTCAAATGTCATCTAATACATTATAACTAAACATGGAATTACTAAACTTAGGTTATGTCCATGATTTCATTGTTGCTCTTATTCTTGGCACATTTGACCCTATTTTTCAGAATTTGTGTTGTAACTTGGAAAAAATTATATCTTATATCACAAATATCCAAATAAAGTGATTCCAAATCCTATAGACTACTTATTAAGTGTAGTTTCATGGAAAAATAGTTCCAGTAGCCATCTACACGCATATTAGTCCATTTTTCCACAAACAGGGATTGATATCTAGATTGCATTCCAGAATTTTATGTTATGTTTAAAAATTCATATCTCAATGTACACGAATCAAAATTTGACACATTACCTATCAAATTAAAGCTTATTGTGTCTACTTAATCTTGTAAAATTTCATGGCAATTTGACATTATTTACTACCCCAAAAATTTGCCACATTATTACTGTATGCACAAGATTTTCCAGACAGATTTCAAGGTTTGAAAAATTCCAACTCCTTTGGTCTGCCATGCACCCCAACTAGAACTAGGACCTTTATAATCATAACGTTTTACAATTTTTACTTAACGAACATCCAAATTTTGGTTCCTAACCACAATTAATCTTGTTTTTTTAACCATATACACATGTTAACCCCTTTTAGAATTTCGGACAGACCCTCCCCTTTAGGGTTTCAATCAGCCAAATCCTTAAAAACCAAAGAAATCACCAGTATACTCCAGTACACAACCAGTAGGCTTAGAATCGCTTACCTTGATCGTTGTTCGGTAAATTTTTGCAGAAACTTTTCTTCCCTTGGCTGTAGAAATTTTGACCAGAACCCTAAAGGCACTGAACAAGAGAAATTTCCTTGATTAAAGAGTAGGATAAAAGAAAAACTAGGGACTACAAGCCCGTAACGCGAGAAATTACCTCGATTTCACGAGATTTTTCTTTCTCTTCTTCTCCCTTCAGCAATTTGAGAGGTTAGGGATGAGAGTTTTAAACTGTATGGACAATTGGAGAAGTGAAATATATTATACAAAGTCAATGGCGGTTTAGAGTAGAAAATGACCATTTTGCCCTTCAACTATCCCGTAATTACAAATCGTGCCATTAGTTATAATTCAATTGAATTTCAACTTTTCCTTTTGTCATCCAATTGACCAAAAATCTTGGGCCATTTTTAGGCAAATATTGACCCATTTTATTGGCTCATAACCCATACTCAAGTGTCCAAAGATTTTAAATAATCACGGAACTTACAGCACAATTTCGTAAAAGTCGTAATTTTAACCTTCCTTCAATGTTTCTCATAATTCCTAATAAATTCCTTGCAACTTCTTTTAGTTCCTTTTGGCCATATTTAACACTCTAAATTGGAGGTAATAAATATTAATTTCATGTGTCCCATTGATGCCAACAATTGTCTCAAAATTTTCATTTTCGGTGAAATCGGGTAATTCAGGTAAATAGTCAAAATTTCACTATTTCATTTCTCCACTTGCACATACTTCATACATGAAATTTTTCAGAGAAAATTGAGGATATTACAAATATCTTCAGAAATACATGATCTCCGACCTCAAATTCTAGAGGTCTCCTTTTATCAACATAACTCTTTTGTCTGCTTTGTGTTGTTAAGAGTTTCCTCTTGATCAAAGCAATTTGTTCGAAGGTCTGTTCAATTATATCGGGTTTGAGTAACTGTCTCATAAAGGTGATTGGTGTCACACCCTTCCAAAAGTACGTCACACATCAAAGCATTATAGCGCAGTGCAGTAACAAAACGGTTTGGGCGTAGTATACTGATAATATATTACAAATCTTGGTTATAAATTCTAAACATAATTACATAAATTTTTCTACAAATATCCCTTGAACAGTCTGGGACCAATCTGACATCTCCATTTTGCTGACTTCTACCACTTTTTCCTGGTAGCCTCGTCCAAAACACTATACATTTCACAGGTAGTAACAAGGGCTGGAATCCCGAAGAATCCCAGAGTAACAGATTAATCTCATGTACAATGTATAAACAGTGTATGACAGTCAACCACACTAATGAAAATAAACAATATGGCATTCAGTACATATCACATATAGTTATATAATGCACACAATAAGTCCCAGAACACGTAGTCACATAATGCACACTGTGTTGACTACAAAGCACAAAACAAGTTCTGTATCCACAATGTTGGGAAAATGACAACAACTGAACCTCAAACCCAGAAATAACAATGAAATAAATGTGTGTCCCAGACACGGATCACAATTCATGGTACAAACAGGCATACACATATGTATAGAGTGCATGAGATTAAAGTTACTAACTGATTGATTTTTAGCTCGACAATTTATTTTCATCTCCTTAACGTCTTCGACGGTGATACTTCCTAAAATATTAAATAATATTCATCATTTATGTAAACTCTCCATAATTGAAATAATACTTGAATTAATTATTATTTGGTCCAAATTTTGACTAAAGATCCTTTATTAATTGCAAAAACGCCAAAATCGTCATTCTTGACCTTTCCACTTTCATTTTAAGATTTATTCCAGAAATTCCAGAATTTTCACTAACCTTTGAAAATTCATAACCAATTATTCACATGTCTAAATTAAATGATTTCCCCTTAACAAGTATATTTTCAAATAAATATATCATCATCAACCACAAAAATGTGTGCTATTCCAAATTCACTTAAATACCTTTACTGTCCAGATTCAAGTTCAGAATTAAGTGTCAACTTCAAAAATCCATAACTTTTTCTATATAACTCCAAAAATTGTGAATTATCTATCAAAATAAAGCTTATTATGTCTACTTCAATTCTGAAAAATTTCATAATCATTGGACTTCATTTGCTTATTCAAAAACATGATACAAACTGTCTGATCCAACAGGATTCTTCACTGGACAGTTTGGAGTTTTCTTAGTTTAATCACTATACTTCCAAAAATTATCATCCAACCTTATTCCTACACCATTTTCCATTTAAAACACTTTGGACATGTCAAAGTAGACAAAATCCCACTATTCCTTTTTACTTTGGGTCTGACCAAAAGTATAATACAAATAGCATCCAAATTCTTCTTCATAGACTTCATGATTTTATGTGCTATTTGGCCTTCTAATTCCATTTTTAGGATTAATACTTTTAATCCATTTTTGTGAATCTTGGACATAAACTCCTCTTAGAGTTTCTAATCTTCAAATCTACAAGAAACATGAGAGAACTAATTCAAGATCAACCAAGGTTACAAATACTGCAAGAAGACTAAGGATGTGTAACTTACTTAACTTGTACTTGCCCTTTTTGCAATCATCTTCTTTTTCCCTTGGTCTTTAAATTTTCGGCCTACACCCTTAAAATATCATAAACAAGAGCTTTGAGAAGCTAAGAAGAAGTTTATAAGAGATAGAGAACATAAGTAACCAACTCACCTTGGTTTCACAAGTTTCCTCTTCCTCCTCCTTCTTCTTGTGTGTTTTTGGTCAAGCTTCCTTAGGTGTGAATATAAACTGACTTAGATAGATGATTAAAGAAGGGATTTATTGATTCTTAAAGAGCCAAAGTCGGTTGGGAAGAACTAGAATTCATTTGAACACAAACTTCCACTTATTCACAGTTGTGCCATTTAGTCAATATCCTACTATATCTTTAATTGTTCTTTGACTTCCCTTTCCTCATCTTTTCCTTGGCTTCTAAACGAAATTCCATGGCCTTTTTGGAGATTTCATGACCTCATATATTTATTGTTACATGCACAATTGGTTAATTAATAATTTCATCTGTTGCCCTAAGATTACAAGTGGAAACAATTTGAGCAGGAGAAAAAGTAATTGATCATAGTTCAATATTTGACATGCTTATTAAATGGTCTTCCATATGAGTCAAAGGTGTCAATTCCATTTTCCTTTTTTGCCTTGTTGGTTGAACATGAGCATAAAATTGGGAGGCTTCATCATGACTTTTCTTGGCCAATTCTCTTGATAAATTAATGTGTTCACACTTCCTCCTTGTGTCCCTAGGTTGGTAGAGATTATGGCCATAAATGAAGCATATGTGTCATCATCTTAATGTTTAATTTCTATGCGTAGATGTCCCCTTTGATGTTATCTTTCTCCCTTATAAGGACAAGTGGCAAAAGAGGATTAATTATGTTGACTTTATTTACAACATGTATTGAATACCAAGCTTCATGAATTTTTCCTTCTTCTTATCTCTCTTTGAACGACATATAGACCCTTGTAGATGGCTTGTATGACTTATTATGGCTTGATGTTTTGATCTCTCCTTGAGCTAGCTAAAACTTGGCCTTCATATGCCCCTCAATTTTACCTTGCTCATATGGTAAATATTTGATCTACTTGTCCCCCCTAAATCCATAAATTTTACCTACCATAACATGTGGCATCCTAGGACTATTTTGATTGACTTTTAATCTTACTACATATGACAAGCTTTCAACTTTGTGAAATTTTCCATTGTCTCCCCGTATAGCCATAGATAATGGCTTAATGAAGAATTCCAATCTGTTTAGAATTAGTGTTTATGTGTTCATTTCCCATATAAACAAGTGTCAAGTTAAAATTCACTTTGGTTGGTAAGATGTGTGGCTAAAAATAAGCATATGTGGCTTCTTATCAATCTTCACTTTCATGCCTACTTGTCAAAAATTCCATAATTCCTTTCTCCTCCACCCTTAATTGAACACATCACTTCCTAAATAGGTAACAGTATAATACAGTCCAACAAAATAATTAAATTCTTTTTGTGTCTCCTCACGGCCTTACATGTGCTACTTACCACTTGCTCCAGATCCTAACCCTGAAGCTATGGTTAAGTCTGAGATTCAATCTTGCAAGTATAAACAATATATGATAGATCGATATTCAAAATTTGGAAAAAAAAAAACAATACAACATTCAGCAAACGCATCGCAAATAGAATATAATAGCACATAGCACATATAACGTTAACAGCGAAAGCACATACAAGTACTAATTACGCGTGTCCCAGACACAAATCCTCAGCACTAGGAAAACAAGGATGTAACATTATCATATAAAACAATCCAGCTGAATAAAACGCATGACCTAAGACCCAGTCTTGGTTACGAGTCCACAATCATGAATCAAACAAGCATATATAGGCACAAAAGACACAGGAGATTAGAGTTACTATACGTAATTGTACCTTTCTTCGTGTAGTTAGTAATACGCTTTTCCTTTGAAAATGATCCCGGATTTCTCGGAAATCCTATAATATTACAATCGCATTATTTTTTTCATATTTTATATGATATTATAATAAATAGCATATTACTTAGAATAATATCAAAGGGTTTCTTCACCACTTTTTACCCTTAATGGATAAGTTATCCAATTTTTTACTTTACTTTTTCTCAATTTTGAATTTCTTACTTTTCTACCAAGATTTTTCAGTAATTTTGAAAAATCATACTTAAATGCACAAAAATCAAAATGATTAGCTTCCAAAGCCTAAATGACCCTTGACATGTCTATTTTCATGGAAAAATATTTCCAGAATTTCAAAAAATTTGAGCCATTCCTAGTTTAATTATTTTTCACTACTGTTCAAATCATATGTCCAGTAACACGAATTAGTTTGAAAAATCCCCATATCTTTTTGCATGAAACTCGAAAAATTGCTTGTGACCTATAAAAAGAAAGCTCTATATGTCTACTTTATTTCTAGAAAATATCATGATTTTTAGATATCATTTAGTTGGTAAAGAACTATTCATAAGTCGACTGGCTCTAGTAAACTTAAATCTGGCAGTTTTCTCAACTTTTACCACTTTGATTTTTTATTTCCAAAAATCATTTCCCACCCTGTTTCCACTCTATTTTTTATTTTAAACCTCTTGGTGACCTTAAAATCATTAAAAAAAACAACTACACTTATCTTTCTTAGGCCAAAACATTCGCTAAAAACAAGGAAAATCACTTTTTGACCAACTTCACATAAAATCATGATTTTTGGCCATAAGTTTGTTTTAAAACCTATCCTTTTGGACTTTGATGATATTGAATCTTGTTCTTAGAATATTATACAACATGTCCCTTTAGGCTCCCATGCCTCCATATTTCAATAAAAACATTATCCAAACCACTTGAGACTATCTACACAAAATATCACCAAGACAAGCTAGAATCTTACCAACTTGCTATACCTTTGAGTTTTGTGGCACTTTTCACTCTTCTCCTTTCTCCAAACTTTCAGCTTCATTATTAAAATCACCATAATAAAGTTCTTTTAGAGGTTGATGGAAAAAAAAACATAAGCAAATGAACCATCACATACAAGAAAACTCACCATGCGTGCTTTAGATTTTTCTCCTTCCTTTCTCTCTTATTTCGACCCTACCACTATCACAAGACAAGATGATTGTCTAATTTTTGGTGACATGCAAGAAGAGGGTCCATGTGTTTTATAATTTGAAGACAAGCCACTCTAGGGCCCTACATGTCAAAAGACCAAATTGCCCCTACAAAATATCTCCTTTTTTTTTTTGCTTTGTCTCCAAGTTTTCTCATCTTCATCTCCTCCCTTCATCTTGGCCGACTTCCTTGACCCAATTAGAGCACTTGGATTGTTTTTCCATGTATCATCTCCCTATGGTCTTATTCCCTCCATTGGTTCAAGAAGTTTCTAGAAGATTTTGGCTTAATTACCATGTGATCTTATCTTGAAATCTTGGCTTCTTCCTTACTCCATGAGTGATGCGAAATTCTTTGTCTTATTGGACAAGTTTATGAAGTCATTTGATGACACAAGTTAAAACTTAGATATCCCTTAATGACAAGTGTCAATGTATCTTCGGTTTATTGACTTGTCAATGTGCATATGTGTATTATTCTTCAAGCTTCATTCTGTCTTCCTTGGCTTGCTTGGCTGACCATGTTGGCCCCTCAAGGAGGTCTTGATTGCCTCTCTTAGATTGAAGACACATGCACAATTTGGATAAGAATGATATTTATCCCTTGCCTGACATGTGTTAATTTGGCACAAAATGTATTAAATTCTAAGTGCTTTATTCCCTTTGACAACTACTAATTTTCATTGTCTTCTCCTCTTGTCTTTAGGCCAAAATATAGCCCTATTAGATAGTTAAAAGTGTTGGCCTTTAATCTCCATTAGTGCAAGTTCATGAGTCAAAAATTTGTTGTTAATATATACTAATTTGACTGAGTGCCTTTCATTCCCTTTCTTGTCTAATTTGAATTGAAAATAGCCATTATTTTATGTGATTTTTATGTCACATTTATAGCCACTAAATGTAGTCACATATTTAATAATCATCAATTAGTTTTGAAGTGAAAATTTCAGAAATAATTAATAGGTTACTAATTGTGAGACAAATATTCACTTTCATAATTCATTGAGTATTCACAAAATACAAGGTTTTTGATGAAGGGAAAATCAAGATATTACAAAGAAGGCATTGGAGGACTTATAGGGGCTGTTTTTGGTGACAGCAATGTCTCAAACTCTCGCCAACCAGTCTCTGAGGCTTTCCTCACATGGCAAAGAGAAGAAGACGGCGAAGGGGGAAAAAGTCAAACAGACGTTTGTGGAACTGAGTGTGGGGTGAGATTGTTCCAGTGCTTTAATACTTTGGGGTCAAAATTACAGCCAAAATACTTTAGGGTATTGATTGTGCCTCAAAAACTATTTGGAGGTGCTCATTACACCTTAACCCTATTTAATAAGTTAACCGCTCTTCATTTAGTTTAAGTGATGTGAGAGAAAATGACTTATATCTTAAATTGAATGGAGTATACCACTTTGTTCCTATATGTAAGTCACTTGTACCTTATTCTTACATATCAAGGAATGTAGTAAATAATAAATTGATAGAATTTTAAAATTTGCCCTTGTCAAAATTTGTCACTCTCTACATTTACAAATTATTCTCACCTCTCCCTTCTTTCTCTCTTTCCAATGGGAATTAAATGGGGTAAAATTGAAAAATATCATAAGCTACTGTACAATTGACTTATAGAATAAATTTTTTTAATTACAAAGGACTTACGTACAGAAACAGAGTAGTATATCTTGTGATTGACTCCTATAAAGAACTCAAGAAATTGCATTGATTGGCCAATACAAAATTCCGTGTTATCAAATCAGCAAAATACCGTGTTACAATCGCAGGATGCTTATTTTCTATCATAATTTTACTGTATTTTCCTGTTCTTTTTTTTTCCCCCTTTTTGGCATCCTTTTCTTTATTCTGCGTAAGGCATTGAATTTTGAATGAGATTGTGACGACAATGAGTGGTGTATGAGATTGTTACGACAGCTAACTTACGTACTTTGATTAGTTATAGGGTATTGTTCAAAAAAAGATTAGTTAAAGGGTACTTCAATAACCCAATTGCATATACACACCATAGTTAGAATTATTAATTTTAGTTAAAATTATCAATAAAAATTGGTCCAATTGATAAGGATTTGACCTATATTATCTATAAAGCCATTAATATGTGATGACCTTGATGATAAAACAATTTATAAGTACAGCTATCTTTAATTATCTTGAAATTTCTGCCCTCATTAATTAGTCTTTAATATCATCTCATTTTTCTTTCCTTTTTTGCTATTTCTCTTCCTCTCATCACCCTCCCTGATTTACAACAAGAGGGGTCTAAGAACCCTTGAGTATAATGTCACAGACAATTGTATTAGCCGTCATTGGTAATTAATATAAATTCATTGGTAAACAATTTACCCTCTGATTTTAGGAAATAAAACAAAATTTATTGGCACCTTCTGAAAAATTTCGCATTGTAATACCTTGGGCAAATATATTCTATTATTTATTCAGCCATAAAGAGATTAGTTTGCACTCTACGTAGGTACCACGTACTAAAGTGAACATTTTTTTATTGTTTTATGAGGACAAGGAAAATTTATTATGTTAGGAATGAAGAGCAACCCTCTTTGCTCAAAATCTTAAAAAAATTTAACTCATTTCACTATATATAGGTGTCAAGTTCTTTATACCCATTTTCTCCCATTGCAAAGAAATTTAACTCATTTCTGATATAACTTTATAAATGATAAAATGTATTTGTTCATGAAAATTGATATATTAAAATATTACACGTTACACCAGGAAACAATATTTGTGAAAATTGCATATTGATGGTATAAATATTCGTAAGTGCATTGAACAAGATTTACAGTACATAATTAATGTCATCCGTTAATTGGTTTGGTTTTAAAAACTAAAATATCGAACATCAAGGTAGGATGGCGATAAAGAGGGCAAGCCAGTTAATCTTCCCAATGTTAATATCTTGTGAAAATCACACTATATCCCAACTAAAAATAACAATATCACAAAAGTCTCATAATTTATCAATATAAGTAAATAAGCAATCATTGCCAGATGAGCAGTGGCGGAACCTCTTTATGGCGGAACCTCTTTATGGACAGCTATTATTTTCCTTCCTCGTGCAGCTTGACCCCAATTAGGGGCCTCCTGTGCTTGAGCTTGCTATGTTTACTTTTTCTTTGGTTAATAAAAAATTATTTGGTCTTCTATTTTCATCGGTTTGCTCATTAATTATTTTCCCTTATGAAAGACGCATTGGTTAGCTGCTAGTGAAGACAAGCCTCAGCGCTGGTTCAGTAAGGTTTTTCAACTGGGTTAGTGAAGTGGCCAGCAGAAGAGTGAAATTATAGTAAGTGGTAACGATTCCTTTTTAACTCAAATATATATCAATAAGAAGGGCCAGTTTTCATTCACTCGCAGCATTAAGCATCCCAAGCCTGGCCTATATATGCAGCGAGGCTTTGATATTGAAACACGCCCAATAATCGCAACCCCTCTCAGTTATAGCTGCAACAAGAGTGATCCTTTCGAAGATTCCACTTGTCAATATTCTACTATTCAGGCCTTTCAAAGAGATGTCAATCTCTTTCTAGTTCTCCTTATACAGAAATTTGAAAAGCAACAACTTTAGCCATGTTCCCTTTGTTCCATTATTTCCAGATATTGTGCCACAAAATAGCTCTGCTTTCCATTACTAAAACAGAGGAGGACTCCTAATACACATATCACATGTAAGGTTCTTTTATCTCTTTTTTATTTCACTCCTGACAAATAGAGACGTTGGGGTTGGGGACTTGAGCTACACTGACTCAATGTATATGACTTCCATTTTCATATTTTTTAACGAACAAAAATCCAAATAGTAATTAGATTTTATGCAATTATCGTGAAATGCTAACTAATTAACATAAGTCTGAGCGTGAGATATAAGAGGGACAAGGTCTGTCCAACATGAATTGGTTTTTGTTATGATTCAGTGATGGAAGACGTGGCTGAGGGGAACGAGGGAGAAACAGATGTGTGCGTTAACTAACGAGTCTAACGGAAATTTTTAACTGAGTTTGCATTTATTTATTAGTAGGGACTAACACCTCTAACTCTGTAAAATTTAAGGACTCAAAAAAAAGAAGGAAAAAAAGCTTAAGGTCCTGAAAAGCCTCAGACTTATGGCGTTCATTATATTCCTATTTTTCTTCTTTTTAAGTCTTAAATAGCAACAAATTAACCACTAACCTAGTTTTAAGATGAACAATACATAGTATTTTGAAAGAGAGTAGTCGAATCTGGATTACGCCACCTTTATTCTCTCTTTTTTCAAGTCTTAAATAGCAGCAAATTAACTACCAACCTCAAAACCCCGAAATGAGTCATATATACTCATTCCTAATTTTCAAAAGATTCAAGTGCCACAAGAAATCAAAAGATTTATAGGTTACATGCTCTATGGAGCATCTTTACAACTGATATTCTTGGTATACGGTGATTATTGTCATGAATCATGGAAGGATTATTTTGAGAGGGGACCTTATAAGCCCTTCATATTAGGAAGAGCAGGGCAAGGATCTAGAAAATTTACGAAGGGTGAGCATCAGGATTCGGGGTTCGGGGGCAATAACCTGAATTTTTTTTTAGGAAAAATTTTAAATGTATTAAAAAACAAAAGAATATAAATAAGAAAAGAAAAGAATATCAAAAAAATATTCATAAAATCAAGTGAATACTGATGATGTAATAAGAGAAGCAGTTATTTTACAAACCTGTCATTTAAAAAAGCAAGGTTTAGTGCTATTAGAAATGCGGCTACATAAATTACAATGAAGGATTGGTACTCAATAAGTTCAAATACATATATTTTAATAACAAAAGTATATTACAATAAAAATAATTACAATGTCATCCTTCTAGACCTATTTTTTGGAATTCCATCATAATTGTCTTATTGTCAATGCTATCAAATATATATTTTTCAATATAAAGCACTAAACAATCATTTAACCATTCATCCTCATCCGATTACGAAGTACATAAAGTATTGATATATTAAGGGTGGGCAATCATTCAAACATGTATTAATTTATAAAATTTTAAAAAAAAAAAAAAAAAACACACACACACACACACAAATCCCAAAATTCAAGGGTGGGCACTACCCCCCAAAATTGAGGAAGAGTGTATGATGTTAAACATTCCTAATGAAAAGGATCGCATTGAGTCAATAAAAGTAAAAAATAAATGAGCAAAAAAATAATAAATGAAGACATAAGAATTTAATATAGAAAAATCTCTCCCTCATTGTGAGTGAGAAAAAATGACCATGGCCTAAAGCAAAAAATTTCACTATCTTCAAAAACGGAATACAATGTTCAATGCTCTAATACAAAGCTCAACTATAGGATAACAACAAATTTACCTCATCTATAAAAATTACGGAAGAATTATATTCATAAAATAGAAGAACAAATTGAGCAAAAAAATATGTATCTCTTGGATATCTCTTTGGCGAAGATACAATATGCGTGTGCCGGAAATCACCAAACGTAAAAACTACAATCACAGAACATATACCAACATTCATGCAAAAAACTGGAGAATGTAGGAAGCTCCCATCCACGATTCCACCATTCAAATTCAAAATTTATGTCTCGAATACCTCCACAGAATTTCAAGGCAATTGGACTAGAAATCACCGTCTGATGGTTGACTTAATCAGTCGCTCAGAAACTTTATAGCAAACATCACGAAAGTTCTAGGGAAAATAGAAGACTCCAATGGATGATTTGACTATCCATAATGAAGTTCTCTGTGTCTAGAAATTGTAAAAAAAATTCCATATCAATCCAACGAGAAATCGAATCGTCGCCTAGATCAAAACTACTCAAGTTGAAAAACTGCAAAAAATGTTCTCTCTCACAAAGAACTATTAAAAAACTTCATTTTTCCTTCACATACAAAATATGGTAGCCACTATGACCCTTATTAGGGTTCTCTATTTATTTCTTTCCTTTTTTTCAATAAAATAGGAAACACAAAAAATTAGAAAATAAATAAAACCAAACAATTAACATTTGGACTCTACATAGGAGGGGCACCGTATGGTCCAACACTTCAGTTTCTAACTCTTAACAGCAAGAGTTTTTGGAGTTTGGTTCTTTTAAGAACTTGTACTCATTAAAGTTATATAAAAAATAAAACTCATCGCGTCTGTATCAGTTTTATTACATTGAGCGACCAAATAAGAGAAGAAGTAATGTGTATAAAGCATTATTAGTTGGATACATGCACTAATTATTGTTCAAAGGATCGAATTGACTGATTCTTTTTAAGTTGACGAAGATGGAGGACCCCTTTTTAGAATTTATCTTTAAGTTCTCTGCTAAATTTCGGAGGTGGAGACGTGTGTCTGAATCATAAATCCTTGTCAACGTTACTCACATTTAGATAATGATGAAACATAAGTTGGGCCTTCGAACAAAGAGAGATTTGGTCTTGTTTGATTTTCTATTTTTTTTAACCAAACAGAGTTTTATTTTCTATTTCCAAAACCAAACTAGGCATGACACTCTGGGCCCTCTTCGCAGCAAACCTTCTTATGCTTCTCCAAGTAAGGCATTAGTTCCTCTTCGCAGCAAACACTCTGTCTTCCTTCATTCTAATTTTCCCGTATTACTATTTACAAACTATTAGTTTATTAAGTGCATGCTTTTCTGTTACAAACTTTAGTTTATCAAGGGCATACTTTTCTTTAAGTGCAATATTTTCTCTTTTTGCAATAATTTCATGAAATATTCCTCAAGGCTTCCGGTCAAGTAATTCCTATTCAAAAATAAATTAGGCCACTCAAGGAAATTTCTAAAATGAAGTACTTTATCAGGTAAACGAATATTTTTTTTTTCTTCCTTCTCTCTCTTTCCTTCCTTCACTTTGTTTGAGCTTTGTGGTCCTTGTCTGCTGTAAGTCATGTAGAGTATATATTCTTCATGTTTTTTTATGAGAAAACTCATTATTATTTGCTATAAACCCTTTTTATATTAAGATATGGAAATTAATTATTTTCTATCAATCAAAATTTTTATCATTTGATTATACTATATATCTCATTTTCCTCCAATGTTAACCTACACGGTCGCAAGAATATTTCTTTTAAGTTTATCCTCTAATTTTTGCAAGATTAAGAATGCTGCTGTTGCTTAATACAATTTCAACACTGAAAATAGAGTACTCTTGAGCTAATGTGGTTCACTTTCCTCATAACACTACAAAAATCGATACTTTTGGCGGCGACATTTTCTTGTCGTCGCTAAAAGTATACAATCAGCGGCGACATTTTGTCGCCGCTGAAAATACATCAAAAGCCACCAACACGAGTGTCGCCACTGAAAGTAGGGTATTGGCGGCGACAATTTGTCGCCACCGATTCTTTTTTGGTGGCAACTAAGTTGTCGCCACCGATACATGTTTTAGCGCGACATTTGTCGCGCCAAAAGTCACAATTATTTTTTTATTTTTATTTTTTAGTTTATTGCTTTTTTTTAATCATCCCTACCAATTTCGTTCTTGTATAAGCATATTACGATTATGCTTTTGGTTCTACTTTCAATTCGGTGGTAGAAATCTTAACGCTACTTCAAATTCAAATGAACCACTATATTTAACTCAACTTTTTTATTAAAGGTCACAAATTAATTTTATTGATACTAACACTATTTTGCCCATAAAATTAAATGCAAAAGGAAAATAAAGGGCATAATTTCACAACCATAACAAATTGAAAATTTCCAATTATATTTGGACTATATCATATTAACATAGAAATTTTCCTACGATCCCTGCGACAAGTTCATACTATAAAAATTACAATTTTTAACGAATGCAAATAACAACATTGCCTAAAACTAAATAAAATCAATCAAAATGAAAAACTGGAACCAACTTTAATTTTTCTATATGCAAGTCATGGACACAAACATACAGTAACAAGACAAAATTTCCAGTAATCTGGCCAAATTTCCAAACTGGATTTGTGATCTGAACCCAAATTATATTTGCAATTCTACAAAAAGAAAAGAGCACAGTCCTCCTTCTTGAGCCTATAAAAGTCCATACTTGTTGGATTAAGAAACTGCTCTAGGTGGTTTCATGCCAAATCCATGCTTCATTTTCTCCACTCTGTTGAATGCCAAGTCAAAATTTAAAAATGGAACAAATTTGAGCTGTTATGAATAAGTAAACAACATTGTACTACCTCAAGAAAGTAATTCAACAATATATAATATAGTTGGATAACCAAAACCCATTGTCTTTAAACAATTATCTCATCACTTAAAAGAAATTTAAGTTAAATATCAGAAGGAGATCGAATTCTCAAAAAGAATATTCAGAATAAAGTTCCTATGTATTGATTTATCAATTCTATAAGAATTAAATGAGTAATCACATGGATAACTAAATAATTAAGATTTTCCAACTTTACCAAATTCAAGAGTGGTTCCTATGTATTGATTTCTCAAGTCTGTAATTATTTATATTTATTAATGTTGGAAATTTTTAGGATAAAATTCTTTTTATCCATTTCTCAGAACCAGAAAAGTTCATAAAATAACTACGCTGATTGATGGCACCGCGCCTCTCATGGATAAGAAATATTCTTTTTTTATTATTTAAAACAACAGTCGCTAATTTAGTTTAAATGAGAAAAAACACTTCTCATGTTGTAAGAGAAGTGTATTCTCATGTTACACACCCATGAAATGGTAGGACCCACATATATATATAATTAGCATTATATATATGTGGGTCCCACCATTTCATATGTATGTAGGAATCTTTTTCTTTTCATGCAACATGAAAAGTTTAAACCCCTAATTAAATATAGGGTAAATGATTTCTTCATTCATTGGAGATAAGTTTCTCCATTGACCCCCAAAACTACGTCGTTTTGTATTAATGAAGAGTGTTTACGTAATTTTGTTCACTTTTTTATTATATAAATTTACCGAAATGCACTTCATTAATTCACCTAAAATTACAAACACATCATTCATTAATTTAAAACGACGTAGTTTTAGGAGTCACGAGATAAACTTATCCAATGACTGGAGAAATACTTTTCTCTTAAATATAAGTAGAAAGATTTTGAACATTAGATTACGATGAAAGCAGTGATTAGATAATCACATGGTCTGACAGACTCGTTAATTGTTCGGTTTGGATCAGAAAACAATTTTCATACTAGAATTGAGACACTAAAGAGCTAGAAGTCGAAATTAGATAGGAAATCGGAACCACTTTTAGAAAACCAAAGAAAAAAGTGATAAAAAATTAGAAAACGTGGAAAAAATTAAGAAACTTGACTATCTCGAAAAATTCAATGGGTTTTCATATCATTTATAAAATATGATGTTATTTCAATGGAAACTTTGTACACACATATTTATATTTAATTATTATGTTGAAAATTAAATTTACATTTACATTTATTTCTTTTATATATATATATATATATATATATACACGCGCGCGTGTTGTGTGTATATATATTATTCTTACATAATTATTTTTCTTTAATTATTACGCTGCCGGTTTAACTGTCGGTTTAGCCAATAAGACAATCACAATCGTGCACATCTAAACATTAAAATTTAACGTGGTGAACAACTTTAATGTTAGAGGGAGAAAAAATTGAGGGGAGGGAATATTAGGTTAAAAAAAAGTACTCGTATTTTGTTTGGGATTTTTTGTCTTAGTTTTTTCTGAATGCGGCTTTGGTTCACTGCCATCCTATACCCAAAACAGCGCCGTTTTGGAATAAAACAATGAGCAAGTTCCCCTTTTTTTTGAAAAATATTTCAGGGTACTGAATGATATTAAAAAGATATTTTAGAATGCTGACTAATACAAAAAAATACTTCATAATCTTGAAAAATTATTTTCGGATCTTGAAAAAAACATTTCAAGGCACTGATTGGTACTAACAAAAGATACTTCAAGATACTGAAAAAATATCTCATTATCTTAAAAAATTATTTTAGCATCATTAAAAAATATTTCGGGGCACTGACTGGTACTAACAAGATATTTCATGAACTAACTAGTACTAAAAAAAATACATCATGATCTTGGAAAATTATTATAGAATCTTGAAAAAATATTTTAGAGCACTAACTGATACTAACAAGATACTTCGAGATACTTACTGGTACTAAAAAAATACTTCATGATATTAAAAAAATATTTCAAAGAACTGATTGGTACTAACATGATACTTCAGAATACTGAAAAAATACCTTATGATGTTGAAATATATATATTTCAAGTACTGATTGATACTAAAAATATATTTGAGGAAATTTTTGAAGATCCTAAAATAATTTTCTAAGATCATGAGGTCTTTTTTTCAATACAATTCAGTTTCCTAAAGTATTTTGCTAGTACCAGTTAGTACCATGAAATATTTTTTCAAGATCCTAAACTAACTTTTCAATATCATGAAGTATTTTTTCAGTACCAATCAGCATCTTGAAGTATCTTTTTAGTATCATTCAGTGTCCTTAAATATATATTTTTAAAAAAAATGGGAACTTGCTGTCTTGCACCAAAATGGCACCGCTTTGGGTATAAGACGGCAGCGAACTAAAGGGGCATATGTTTTGTCCAATTTTTTAAAACCTGGACCAGCTGGTTTCGGACCGAAAACTAGCCAACTGATCGGAAAACCGGTCCGAGTTAAGGGGTGACCCCGAGTTCCGAGTTGAACTGGGGTCAACTCGGCCTGACTCGGCCAAGTTGACCGAGTCATAGAGTCCGTTCTTTTTTTTTAAAGTTGCCTGAAACACTCACATTTCTCCACTCGATTAACTCGACAATACTGAGAAAAAAGAGAGACATAGAAGGCGAAGGAAGAGAGAAATCTGAAGAATCTGATTGATCTTGTTTCGTCGTCATTTGGTGTTTCTTTGATAGTCACTCTCGCAAAACCCACCACCGTCCAAGATCGTCTCCATCACCTAAATCCCGCCATCACTGATCGTCTACCATCAGAGATCATCTCCATCACCTAAATCTCGCCATCACCGGTCATCTTTCCAGATCGAGGACGATTCCGATCTGGAGGTTCTTTGTTCACGGTTTCCAGATTGATCGAGGATATATGAGAAGGGAGCTAGGGAGGAGAGATTGAATGGAGGTCTTAATGAAGGTGAGAATGCCGAATGGAGACTTGGAGGAAGAGAGATTATCGGGAAATATGACTTTGGAGTTCTTCAAATTGGTCCCTTTTCAATAACCAATGGGTAAAATGGTGTTTGAAAGAGTCTAAAATCTGTTGGATATTTTCCTAAACCCTAAGATTTTATAATTTTCTTGGTTTGCAAAAGGATCCCTCTCTTTGACCAAAAAACAAAAAAGGATCCCTCTAAACTTGTAGTAATAGATTGATGATGGTATGTAGTAGGAAAGGACAATTTGGCACAGAAGGAGCAGGAGCAGGGTTTTAGCAAAATCTGACCGAGACACAAGTTATTTATTTTTATAAATAATATATAATAAAATATTTATTTATTAACATTTGTTAAGGAAATTGAAAAATATATTTGATAGATATATAATTATTTTAACTAGCGATTTAAAGTATTGAAATGTATAGCATTTTGGATGATGTGATAAGAAATTAAATTATTTTTCAATTTTTTATACATCATTGGTCGAAGCCAGGGTTGATTCCAATCTAACCTACAAACCTTAATCCAGTACCTTGACCGATTTAATACCTGGTTTGGATTTCAAACCCTTGATTTTTTCTCCTGATTTTTTCAGATAAAATATTGAAGGAAAGTGATCTGAATTTCGAAGCAATTTCCTGGTCATCGCTTCGCACCTAAAAAGCCGCGTCACATCACCAGTGCTTAGCCGGAAAGTACCGCTTTTTTAAAACGAGTATCACGAACGCAAGTTTCTGGAACCTTCCACATACTTTAGTAGAAATTTGTATGCACCTTCAAAAGAATCGAGTATAAATAGAATAGCTGCCAGAATCATTGTAGACAAAACACAATCACATTGTGAAACAAAATTGTGTATAAATCCAGTACATATATATTTGTGTTGCCAATGAAGAGGAATATATATCTATTGAGTATCCTCCTGCCTCTGTGGGGAGTTCTTCAAATTATTCAAACTCCAAGGAGACTGATTCTTCGAATGTTGAAAAAATTCTTAGTCATGCTTCTTCTCGTAAGTATATTTAATTGATTCTTACATCTTTTAGTTAGTCTCTTCATTTTCGGTATTGATTCTCATTTTAATTTTGGTACAGCTTCACCATTTTGATGAAAGGCCCATGTTTGTGGGGAACTAATAATAACCCATATAACTGTGTCGCAAATTCCGATACATAAAATCTTTTTCTTTTGTTTTATTTGTAAGCATATATGTCTTATATAAATTTGAGTTTATTGATGACAATATATTTGTAAACAGTGATCTCTGTTTTCAAAAGCACATATACTTATTGTTATATGCATGTATACAGATTAATGAGAATTTAATGATACTCATATTTTATACCAGGTTTCGTCATTCGTCATGTTGAACGATAAATCTAAGGCTGGTTAAAAAAAAAAAAAATTGAAATATGAGAATGTGTCCACCTCCGTACTGCTTCAGGACATGCATTCACTTTAATGATCGATCCCTTGAAATTGAAGCAAGTAGCTCTTGAGCTTATCCAATTTATTTGACATACAAAAAGTGATAAAACAAACCTGAATCAAAAGCACCAAATTCTCTAACGATCTCTATAATATGGACCAGTATCTATTTAAGACGACAAACAACTTTATAAATATAATATCTTAATAGAGAACTTTGCGTGTTAAAGAACATAAGCATCAAAACCAGATTTCATCCAAGTATAAGTTTTCTAAAGGGAAAACAAGTAGCAAACGACATGAATCTAAGTGTATACAGAGAATAAAGAGAAGCTGCTGGCGATAATTTACGGCAAGAAAATCAAAAGATTTGATTTGGACAATCTAAAAAGTACGTAATAGCAACAGAAGAAAACAAAAAGGGAAGATTTGATTTGTTCGGCGCTTCGTTAGAGAGCACTCCTTCTGAGAATCAATCACTTCTGGGATGTTTATTGTAGCTTACATGACAAGAAGCTTCAAACAGTAATGAGGAGGTTAGGTTCAAAACTATGACGTCCCTCATTTTACAAACTAAGTAAAATGAAAGTAAGAGGGAGGTACCTACAAGCTAGCCTTGATTGAAGTGGTAAACCCACCTCAACCTGGAGAGTGCAAGTTTGACTGTTTGAATCTAGAGAAATACATCCATTTGCTGAAGAAGACAAAAATAATCATTTACGCTCTAAGCATCTAAATAAATTAGTTTTAAGTTCAAATATGAAAGTATAACTACTAAAAACAAAAAACAAAAAAACAATGCAATGAAATCAGAGAGGAGTCCCTAAAAGAAAAAAAGAGAGATTTCCAAGGAATATTTGAGCCTTAGAAATATTATTTAAAAAAGGGTTAAGGTGCAAAAATAGACATGTGATTTTCCAGGAGCGCCAAAGTAGCAAATGTTTTTTTTAGGTGCAAAAGTGACTATGTGGTTACAAATTAGATGCAAAAATAGCGTTTGACCGTTAAGTTTGACTTTTTTTGCTGACTGGATGATGACGTGGCATTTCAAAAATGCAAAAAAAAAAATTATGATCTTAAAAAAAATATTTCAGGTATTGACCGGTACTAAAAGGATACTGAAAAAAAGATTTGAAATGCCACGTCATCGTCACCAGTCAGCAAAAAAAGTGGACGCTCCTCGGAGATAAGCACATGTCTATTTTTGCACCTTAACCCTTTAAAAAATTAAATACCTCAACAATGAATTATTGGACAAAAAGCCAATTTTGAGACGGAATTTTAAGGAAATAAAGGAGAAATAACTATTAAAATTATTTAAGGACCTAGAAAAATTGAGGAACATTATGAAATATTGTTTTGGAGACTTACAGAAAATTATAGAGGTTTAATTCCCCAAAAGTAGCTTAAATAATTTTAAAGCTAATTTATGGGATTTGTTTGCTCGGCTAATGTATGGGAACTAAGCACTTATTTTCATGGATAATTCAAGAAAGATAGCTAGAGTATGCTTTTTAACCCAAAAATTTTAGAGGAATTATTTTATGAGCTAAGGAACTTAATTAAAGAAAAAATATGTATAAATATTAAGGATAAATTTTTAGAATTTATTTAGTACTTAAATACCCGTAATAATATGAAAGCACGTTACCAACTGCTGAGCCTAAGAAAATTGGGATCAGATTTAAGAGGATATTTGCGCACACAAACAATGAAGCCTATGGAATAAGATTTAGGGGAAAATTTAGTTAGCCCACTTGGTAGCAAATTAATTTCAGTCAAACCATAAAACTTTTTGAAACTTCACTGTATCCCATGGTTAAAATGATTTTTTTTTTTGTGAGTGAACAGATAATGATGCACTTACTTTATTTGTCTTTTGAATTTCAATATTTGACTTATAAATTGCCAAAATGTTTTTAATTCCCTAGGTTATTTACATATTTTTGATTATTATCATGGTTTGTGAAACCGGACCGGACCGGCCGGTTCAGACCGGGAACCGGCCAACCGGCCGTGAAACCGGTCCGGTTTGGTGCAAAACCGGACTGACCCGGTGAACCCGGGGTGACCCGGACGGGTCACTGGGTCAATCAGACCTTTTTTAAAAAAAAAAAAAAAACATTCTCCTTCAATTTTTTTTTTATTATTTCTCCCTCAATTTTTTCCCTTTTTTTCACTTTTGGATATCATATGAATTTGATTTGGATTCGTTTTTTGGTTTTCCTGAAGCTATTGTGGTTTCTCTGTTTTCGGTTGGCTCTGCTTAGTGGATGTCAAATGTAGGTTGTAAAGAAAACTGTTAAGAATATCTGAATATGTCACAAGTATTGGAGTATATGATTATTTTGCCACTGATCCAAAATATTGAAATGATATATAGTATGTCAAATTTAGGTTGGTATGATAAGAAATTAATTATTTTCTAATTTTTTATACCTCACCGGTCTAGGCCCGGGCTGACTCCGGTCTGACCCATTAACCCTTAACCCAGTACCCCGACCGGTTCAGTGACCGGTCCGAGTTTCAGAACCTTGATTATTATGTCTGTGCTTCTCAACTAGGACCCATGTCTGCATATTAATTATACACTATGGCCCTATTTCTTACAAGAAGATATGAGGAAGGAAAGGGAAAGAATAGAAAGGAAATGAAGGGAAAGGAAGATTGAGAGGGAACTTAAAAAAATAAGTTGTTTGGTAAACATGGAAGAGGGGAAGGAAGATGATAATTCAAAAAAATATAAATATAAATATAAAATATGAATTATCTAAAATACCCCCTAACCTAAAAAATATCTTCTTCCTCCTTCATCCCTCATTCTCGCGGTCCTTCATCCCTGATTCTCGCGGCCGACAATTAAACCAGTAAACGAAAAAAAAAAACAGATTTCTCCATCATCCCTCACTCTCTCTCTCGATGCAGATCTCCTCCGTCCCTCTCTCTCTCTCTCAACAGCGATCGCTAAAACAAACAGAAAAAAAATCGAATCCCTACTCATCCATTTCTCTCAACGGTGAAAACGAAGGATGAAAGTGACGAAGGGGATAAGAACGATGAGGGAGGAGGCGAGCGGCGCCACAATCATTAGAGCTAGTGGAGGGCGAGAACATGGAAGAATATTAGGATAGGATTGTAATTTTCAGGAGGGAAGATGAGTTCCCACTAATATGCGAGGGATCTCATCTTCCCTTAAATGTGGGAAGATTGCTCGCCGGTGGAAGTCAGATCCCGGGAAGATGATACAACCAAACGGGCAACGACACAGAAGATTCGCCATCTTCCTTTTCCTTCCCAAATGTTCTCCATAACAAACAGGTTCTATGTTACCACAAAAAAAGTCAATTTTTGCGACGGAAAAAATCCGTCGCAAAAAAGGGATTTTCCGTAGCAAAATTCGTTTGCGACGGAATTTGCGATGGATTTCATCCATCGCAATTGCGTCAAAAACTTAAATTTCCGTCTCAAATTCTAGGATTTGCAACAGATTTTATTCCATCGCAAATCCCAGAATTTACGACGGATTCCAATCCCGTCGCAAATCTCCTGGGATATATGACGGATTCTAATCCGTCGCAAATCACGAGATTTTCAACAGAAATAATTTTTCGTCGCAAATTTAATCATTTTATTAAAAAAAAATAGTTTTAAAATTTTTTAAAAAAAATTACTTAAAAAAGTTTTTTGAAAAATACGGTGTATCATGAAAATATATAATAACAATCATAAAGAGTTCACATAGAGAAAACAAAATATACATAACAATGTTGCAAAGAACATGTACTAAAAAGTAGTCTAAACAACAGCATTATGATCATCATCATCATCACCAGCATGGTCATCATCACTAGGAGCTGACCCCGTACCCTTGCCTCTCATTAAGGACAGGAGTTGAAGCTGCATTTGCCTCATCATCTCTTGTGTCTGATGTAGCTCATTTGCTTACTGACTCATCTGCTGTCGTGTCTCGCTAATCTCATTTGCTGTTTGACTCCAAAGGTGCTTTGTCTAGCTCAGCTTAGCTACTTGCTGACTCATCTTCACTGCTTGCTCCTGCACCAACACCTTCATCTTTTTTATCTCATCTGCAAAAACATTAGGAAGTACATTTATTTTTTGCACATCATTTAAATGGATCAGGGAATGAAAATGTAACAATCATTATCAAATGTATTACGTTTACCTGTAGAAACACCTTCGCTGCCGGATGAAGAGCTCTTTGTTTGCTTCAGTCGGTTGGCAGAAGCACCATACCCGAAGAGTCTGCCTTTGTTGTTAAATCCACCTGCAGCCTAAATGAATAGACTCTCGTTATTGGACTGAGAGGATGCGGGGTTGCTCCCACTCTACGAGTCTCTCTCTTGCGTCAGCTTTTGATAGGTTTCCTACAAGCACAAAAATACATCACAAATAAGCCATGTGAAATGAAATAAATATGTTGGTGTCTGAAACAGAGAATAAATGCAATAAATATCTCACCGCTACTTGTTGCGCCTTGGGGTTAATCCAGCGCCTCTCACTCCTTTCAGACTGCTGGGAATGGGTCCACTCATAGGCAGCCCAATCAACCAATTCTGCAGGAACTTCCCTAGACACTGCCTGCAAACACAAATGATGACCGTTAATTAATTACTTCAAAGTACAAAATATTGAATACTTAAATAAAAAATAACATGTACTCACAATTTTTCATCGATGCTCACTAATTGGAATGGAGCCGCCAATATATGACAGTCCATCCATTTTGGCCCTATTTATTTTATTTTTCTCACTTTTGTTCTTAAACTTCTCATCGACGGCCCTTTTTTAATTAATTGCTCTGCAGTCTTAGGTTGAATCCAATCTTGCTTGCCTATATTCTACCTCAATTTATAAAACTTCTTAGACAACCACTGGCCTCCCTTATGGTTATAAGCTTTTTTTCAAATTTTCACGATGTTCAGGCAACGACTTAAACTTTGCCTGAAAATCAATAACGAACAATTAGTGCTCCAAATTTTAAAAGTACTTAATCAGTTTGCATTTAGATAAGAAATTAATAACCATAAAGCAGTGAACCAAGCATCCCGATCATCCTTAGGAATCTCTGTCCAACAGGCCCAAGGCTTATTGAAATTATGGAATATTTGGGCTGAAATGAAATTCGTCACTAGATTATAAGGCTCAAATTTGAAGACAGAGGAAATGATGCAGATATTGGCACACAAACTAAAGGTACAAAATCATAACATTACTAGTAACTTTACATGACTTACTCAGTGGTGCCGACTGGACGGATCCACACCAGCCCTATCGCAGAATCAACTGTTCCCCAGATTGGTGTATCGGAGGAACTAGCTTCCCCGGCCTGGCTCCGAGCCAAAACAGTGTGTTGAAGGAAGAAATGTCAAGTATTGAAAATGTTAGTACATGGATGCTTAAAGAAAACTAAACATATGTAAATCAATCAAAAATCGTAAAGTAAACCTGCTCTGCCCCTTGCTGTGGATGGGAATTTGTGAGAGGCATACTTGTACCGCCCATAAAAGAGTCCGTAGTAGATGGTGAGGATGACATATAAAGTGACGGTGAAGATGACATATAAATCAACGGTTAAGTAGACATATAAGGTGGCAGCAGCTCTGGGGAAGAGCTAAGCCCTCTGCCAACAAAAAGGACATATGGTGTCGCCTTACCCCCTCTGATAAGACGAGGGTGGGCTCGACCACTACTACGACCACTACCTAAACGCCCTCCTAAATGCTTCATCTTTAAACACTTATAAACATTATATCAAAATATATATAAATATAAGAAATTTACTTAATATGACACTGCGAAGTAACGGAGTATCTAGTATAACAGATTGTCATAAACAAAGAACTAAAACAAATCAATCGGACGATTTCTGTTCTTCGGCCTTTGCTTGCACACCTTCCTCTGAAGTCTCATAGTCGTCGAGTTCAGATTCACTATCAGAGGGGTCTTATGCCTCATCGTCTGATTCCTCATCATCAATTTGGATATGAATCAACTCTAACTCCACATTGGAATCAAACAGATTTCTTGGTATATCGTCCTCCACAATATTTATGGTCAGTACATGTTCCACATCAGCTTGGAACGATTCAGTCATAGTGTCAATTGTTTCTAACTCTTTCGACTTGGGTATAATATTCCATGTTTTGGTTCTGATAACTCATCTCCATCCTTGGCGGGATGTGGGGTATAATGTATAGTAAACTTGTTCCACCTATTGAGCAAGGATGAATTGGTCATAACCAACCGTATATCTCCTTCTCCAGTGGATCTCAAAATTTCCATATTTGTCCACTTTTGTCCCACGCAAAGTGTTATTGAACCACTCACATTTAAAAAGAGTCACCACCTTGTCCCACTGGTAATGCAGCTGAATTATGTCAATTAACTTCCTGTAGTAGTCGCCCTTAACCCCGTCAACTTGGCCACCTCGACAACATACACCGTAATTGCAACATAGTGTATTTGCGTTCATTTCAACAGTTGCAAACCGATACCCATTGATTACATATTTTTTGCACCGGGTAACAACTATTGCATCTCCATAAGATAAAATCCACGCAACATCATGGGAAGCTGATCGATTTTGCACGAAGTAGGATCAAAACCATTGATGAAACTCAGAGTTCGTGAATTGCTCAACTTCGGAATCCGACATCAAAGGATTTTCCGATTGGACCCAATTAGAAAAGTAACTGTAACAAAAAAAATGAAATTAATACTTTAATACTTACCGTAACAATAAAAATAAAAGAAATCTTACTTTAAGTATGGGGCGGCCTCTTTACAATTGTTTAGAATGTACCACTCCGCTACTCGCTTATCGCTTCCTTCTAGAGTTGACCTAAAATGTTTTCCTACGACTCGGCCTGGAAAATTAAATATTGATATATAATCGCTCGTATCACCGCCATCATCATTGCGAGGTACCCCTCTCCATCTTGATATCATTTCAGGGGGATAATAGTATAACGCAAATTTAGTGGCCTCTTCGACTAGAAACGCTTCAGCGATATATCCTTCAACATACCTTGGATTTTTTATCTTGTCCTTAAGAGTGCATAAAAACCTACAATGGACAATCAGAGGGTATTTATAACTGCGTGAAAGAAATATATATTACCTCTCAAACGGATACATCCACCTATATTGTTGCGGACCTCCTACCTTTGCTTCGTAGGCCAAGTGAACAGGCAAATGTTCCATTGAGTCAAATAAGCTAGGAGGAAACACCATCTCTAACCTGCATAGCGTTATTTGCATGCTTGCCTCCAGGTGTCGTAACTTTTCAACATTAAGCTCAGAAGCACAAATTTCTCTAAAGAACATGAAAAATTTCGTCAGAATAGACCATATATGCTTCGGTAGTGCTTTAAAGGCCCACGGCAACAATCTCTGGAAAAAAATGACAATCATGACTCTTCATCCCGAATAACTTCGCCTTGTGCATGTCGACACATCTTGAGAAGTTTAATGCAAAACCATCAGGGAGTTTCAGATCTTTAACCCATTGCAACAATTCTAAATTTTGCTCTTTGTTGAATGTGTACGGTGCTCTAAGTTTAGAAGTTCGTTCTGTGGCATTCTCCACCAAATGCAAATCATGCCTTCTGCAAATCGCTTCTATGTCCCGTCTGTTAGTTCCCTATGTGTTTTGATGATAACTAACAATTGTAAACTCAAGATTGAATTTTGTCTTAGTAAGTTGAAAAACTTACTGTCAAAGGCAAACTCAAGTTTGGGATCCCAAACTCGAGTTTGGACTTGACAGAGAATAGCTCATTTTTATGAACCAAGCCAAAACTCCAATTTGTGTAAACAAACTCCAGTTTGTGGCATACAGAGAGCACTCTAAGTTTTTCCAGTTAAGTCAAACTTGAGTTTGTAATTGGAAACTCGAGTTTGGTCAAGACAGAGAGCCATCAATATTTTTGAACTAAGCCAAACTCCAGTTTCCATTTGGAAACTCCAGTTTGTGCTTAACAGAGAGCTCTCATATTTTCCAAGCTTTGTTGGAAACTCAAGTTTGCTGTTATTAACTCGAGTTTGTAACAAACAGAGAGTTTTGCTCTACTCTGAACTTGAGAAAACTCCAGTTTTGTTTTATAAACTCCAGTTTGCATTTGACAGAAAGTTTTCAAAGTTTTCTCTCTTTTGAGGAAATTTGAGTTTGGTTTAACAAACTCGAGTTTGGGTTATACAAAGAGCATAACATATTTTCTGAAGTTTTGGAAACTCCAGTTTACCTTTGCAAACTCCAGTTTTCACCATTCAAAGATTTTTCCATTTTCTCAAAGGTATATGGAAACTCGAGTTAAGTTTTATTAACTCAAGTTTGGACCAAGCAAAGAGCTTTGCTCCATTTCACGATTTTGAAAACTCCAGTTTTTAGCTTTTGGACTAAAACTTATTTTTCATTTGAAATGTCCAAAACTCGAGTTAGTCACTAATGAACTCGAGTTTGGCTTCTTCTTCAAACATGCATTCAAAGTTCAAATCGTGACATTCTTCTCTGGATGAAGTAAACTCAAGTTTAGGTTTCTAAACTCCAGTTTAGCTTCTGAAGGAAAACTACAAACTCGAGTTTGTGTTGCCCAATTTGAAAATCAAATTGCACAAATTTGTGAAATCTTCATATTTGATCTAGATACGTCTTATCATCACTCATTACTATTCCCAACTATGTTTAATCAGTTTGTTAGTAAGTTTCAGATGGTTCAAAGAATATTAAATGAATATTTAGCTTAAAGCAAAAAGTGACGTCAGCGCATTTATTGCAAAGTTCAAAAAGCTTGCATCCTTTTGGACTATCATTCTTTGCACGTTGCTAAGGGATTAATGTTTCCTTTCCCTATAAGGAAGCTGCTCTTCCAATGGATTAAACTCAAGAGAAGTCAACCCTAATCCTCTGTGCAACTGGATAAACTGAAGAGTATAGAGAGAAGAGACCAAAGTGTTCCTAATAGCTACTCCAATGTTTCCAACGGTTACATTGAAGAATCCAACGGTCATTTAATGCTCTCTTCATATATAGAGAGTTGCATTCAAGTCTTCTCAACAACCAATCTACAGAAAATGAAAATCATTCAAGTTTCCAACTATTCTTTCAGTTTTCTACTGTAAAGTATCTTCTGATACATTTGTACCTCAGTGTTTATTATTATCCATTCTTATTGTAAGAATCTCAAGTCGTGGGACTTGGAGATTGGGAATATCATATTACAACTTGTAAGGGGGAAGTGTATCCTAGTGAGAGGATAACTTCAAGTACAGAGTGTGTAATTGATTAAGTGAGTTAGTGAAAAATCCCAGAGTGTCTGGGGACTGGAAGTAGGTCAGTGTTGAGACCGAACCAGTATAAATCTTGCTATGTCTTGCTTCTTCTTCCTTTACTCTGTTCTACTCTGTTTTATAGTTCAGTTTCAGAGCATCTTGAAAAGAATTTTTAAAATCCCCAATTCACCCCCCCCCCCTCTTGGTGATTTGCTCCACTTTCATCGTCTTGCGTTGACTGTGTCCTTCGTCTTGCCCTTCGTCTCTATCACGGTGTACAAAATATTGCAAAACACATTTCTCTCAATATGCATGACATCGAGGTTGTGTCTTAACAATTGATCTTTCCAATATGATAGTTCCCAAAAGATGATGCGTTTGTTCCAATGATGATTAACGCCATATCCCTCAGATTCACTAGAAGCAGCCCCCTCTTCAACACTTTGAATGTGCTTGACCCTATCCCATATTTCTTGGCCACTTAAATGACGAGGTTGATTTTCCTGTTCAGCCACATTCCACCTTAAGTCCTTTTTATTTCTTCTAAGCAGATGATCGCTGATAATCATATATTTTATAATTAAATAAGTATAGATTCTGATATATATTAGATTTAATTTATTAATATTATACTTATTTGATTATCTTTTATATATTTATGTATCTTTTAATTAAATATAGGATAAAAGAATATTATAACAGAAAATATATTAATATCCTATTTTATTGTGCAGGAGATATTATGTGATCTAGGAGAGGCAACAAATTAAATTGAAAAGGATATAATATAATACATTATTATATTATATTGAATTGAATTGAATTGACCAAAGATGACAAAATAAAAGTGGACCTGTGCGTAAAAGGCTCCTGCGTTATCTATAGTAGGAATCATAGATATGATATATCATATCTGAAGAAATAAACATGTCAATACACGTGGGACCCGCGGCAGAAATCAACTCTAAATTACATCTATTAAAAGGCAGCAAGCAAGGGACGAAAAAAAACAGAAATTAATCAGAGACGCGATCACGATAGCCGCAAGCAACACGCACACCACGCAAGGAACTAAACGAGAGGAAGAATTACGACGGCAGCAGAGCAAGAGAGGCATTTTAGTTATCTTCATTATCTCCACAGAAGGACGAAAGGACTGTGGAGGCGACGGACTCTTTCTTTATTCTTTAAACCTGAATTCTTATCTTTAGCTTTTTATTATGAATTTTATCAAAGCCATGTGTGGCTACTTTTCTTTTGCAACCTAGGGGATCTATGAACTTGTTTGAGACTTAGAGATTATTCCCACACATTATTTTTGATTAATTTTATTTCATTTTATTTAATCTTGTCTATATTGTTATTGCTTCTTGATTGGCCATTGATAATCTTTAAATTCATATTATTTTAAATGCAAAAAGAAGTTAAAAACTCTGTCATTGTCATGATTTAATGGACCAATTAGTTAAATATGTGGTTACATTTCATAATGAGTTTTTAAACTTTATTTGCATTAATCTTGGTCACATCTTGAGTTTGGATTCAAAATTGAACTTGAGTCATATTCTTACTACAATTGGGTAGTGAACACTGTTCGGTATTTTGGGTATAACTTGATTTTTAGAGATTTAATGGCTCTGCAATTTATATTTTCAGAAAGCTAAAATGGAGATCTACAAACCATATGAAGAGCCCAAAAGCTAAATCAAATGTTTAAAGAACCAAATTGGGCCTGGAATACGGAATAGGGGCGCTGAACTGGGCTCCGGAACAACGTTCGGTGTTTGATCCATATCTGGAGCTACAGAATTCCAAATGAGGTGCGGTTTGAACGACTGGCAATCTGACACAAAGGGTCATATTTCATATGAAGACCACAAGGCCCAGTTCCACCGAATTATTGGTGTAATACAGCTTGCAAGATGGAACACGGTTTTGGAGGTGCAAAAGTCAAAAAGTATGGCTAAATAGTTCTTCCATGATTTCTATAAATAGATGGATTTTGAGAAGAGCAAGACACACCTTTGGAGAAGACCAAGATCTCTCTAATTCTCCCATTCTAAATTCTTTCTTGTAGTTCTTGTCTTTAATTTCTTGCCTCCTTCTTGGAATGGCTCTATCTTGCTTTCATCTTAAGTTTCATATCTCTTTCATCTTAAGTTCTTTATTTTCTTGTTCATAACCTCCTATATGGATGGTTCTTACATCTTGTTTATGCTTCTTATGTATTATTTTCCTTTTCTTCATTTGAAGTCCTACATGTGATGGTTCTACCTCCTACATGGACGATTAGTTGTAATCTTTTCTTTGTTTTAATTTAATGTTATGTTTTGTTCATTTGAAGTCCTACATGTGATGGTTCTACCTTCTACATGGACGATTAGTTGTAATCTTTCCTTTTGAATATTTTAGTTTGATTTTATGTTCTTCATCCTTTACTCTTTTTATGCTTGGTCATGAATAGCATGAACTAAGTATCTTTCTAAGGTCATGTATGGATTCTTTATGAAGTTTAATTGAAATTATGTTTTTAATTACATAATATTTGTTTTGGATGTGTTTCTTTAATCCATGCTTAATGCCTTAGTTAGTTTGATCATCTAATTAAGGAATTGAAAGATTAATTAGACCTTGGGAAAGGCTAGTTAATTTTAGGTTCAATTGATTAAAGAACATAAGGTACTAGCAAGGGAACTTGACATAGGCTTTATGCAATCATAAAGAATTCTGGACTTAATGCAAGAATTAATTCTAATGAGCATGGGAACATGACTTTAGGATTAAGGATTAGGCTAATTGACTTAGGAATAAGCAATTAGATTAAAATCTGAAATTCGATTGACATACTCCAATTCATGGGTTAAGTAATTAAATTCTACCTTAAAAGAAGATTATGTCTTAATCTAGCTTTTGGTAAAAGAAGAACAATTAAATGGATTATTGATGACATACATGACCCTAGGCTTTTGTTAATTGCTTTCTACAAAGTTTGATTCAATTTCTTTGTCATTTTATTTTCTTTTAATATGTTCATCCAAAAAACTCATATGGTTGCATCAACTTTAAAATTCAAGTAAATAGGGTTGGTAGTTGGAACTTTGGTCCCTGTGGGAACGATATTTTATTACTCCGGAATGAGAACCCTGGTCACTGATATTAGCTCGTGGAATACCAAACCTGCATAAAATGTTAGACCTGACAAAATCTACCACCACAGCAGAATCATTAGTCCGGGTGGCCTTTGCCTCAACCCATTTTGAAACATAATCAACAGCCAGTAGTATGTAAGTAAATCCATAGGAAACAGGAAATGGACCCATAAAATCAATACCCCAAACATCAAAGATTTCACAAAATAGTATAGGATGCTGAGGCATCTCATGCCTACGGGAAATACTCCCTGCTCTCTGACAGTTATCACATGACTTACAAAACAAATAAGAATCACGAAACAGGGAAGGCCAAAATAAACCGAGTCCAACACTTTCCTAGCAGTTCTTTGTGGTCCAAAGTGACCACCAGGCGAAGCATGAGAAAAATGCAATATGGAATGAAATTCATGATCAAGCACACATCTCCTAACTACTTGGTCACTACAAAATTTCCACAGATAAGGGTCATCCCAAACATAATATTTAGATTCACTCTTCAATTTTAGGTTTTGGGCCCTAGTGGAATCTACAGGAAAAATACCAGCTACCAAGTAGTTAACCAAATCAGCATACCAAGGAATCTTACCTTGCAATTTGTAGAAGCCGCTCATCGGAAATCATCCCGAATAGAAGAGGGTGAGAGGGAGAATGGGTGATGCGGCTTAAGTGGTCGGCTACCCACTGTGCCTACATCTCGGATCTCTACATCAAATTCTTGGAGCAATAACATCCACCGGATGAGTCGTGGCTTAGCATCTGCCTTTTTCAAAAGAAACTTTAAAGCAGCATGGTCAGAGAAAACAATCACTCTACTAGCTAGTAGATATGACCTAAACTTATCAAAAGCAAATACAATAGGTAACAACTCTTTTTCAATAGTGGTGTAGTTAGACTGGGCAGGATCCAAAGTCTTGGAGGCATATGAAATGACATGAGGTGCTTTATTGACCCGCTGTGCCAGGATAGCACTAACCGCATAGTTGGAAGCATCACACATCAACTCAAATGGAAGATTCCAATCTGGAGGTTGGATCACGGGAGTTGTGGTAAGACAACGCTTCAAGTGATTGAAGGTCTCCTTGCATTCATCATTGAACACAAAATCGGTGTCCTATATGCGAAGGTTGGACAAGGGTCGGGCAATCTTGCTTTGAAATTCGAATGAAGCGCCGGTAGAAACCCGCATGACCAAGAAAAGAACGAACTTCCCGCACGAGATGTAGGGTAAGGCGGAAAGCGATAATAACATCAATTTTAGCGGGATCTACCTCAATACCCTTACTTGACACAATGTGTCCCAAAACTATTTCGACTCAACCATAAAATGACACTTTTCATAATTTAACACAAGGTTAGACTCAATGCATTTATGCAAAACTCTAGACAAATTAGTTAAGCATGCATCAAAATCAGACCCATACACAGTGAAATCATCCATGAATACCTCCATGTAGTCCTCTAGAAACTCAGAGAAAATACTTACCATACAACGCTGAAAAGTACCAGGAGCATTGCAGAGGCCAAAAGGCATCCTTCAATAGGCATATGTTCCATAGGGGCATGTGAAGGTCGTCTTCTCCTGATCCTCAGGAGCTATATGGATCTGGAAATATCCGGAGTAGCCATCCAGAAAGCAGTAGTGAGACTTACCAGCCAATCGCTCTAACATCTGATCA
The DNA here is from genome assembly GCA_019022615.1 of Acacia melanoxylon. Lineage (NCBI taxonomy): Eukaryota > Viridiplantae > Streptophyta > Magnoliopsida > Fabales > Fabaceae > Acacia > Acacia melanoxylon. The sequence continues at coordinate 1,546,428 of JAFJYJ010000032.1, forward strand.
ATGAAAGGTAGGGGATAGTGATCCTTGCGAGTAGATTGGTTGAGTCTCATGTAATCGATGCAAACTCTCCAACTATTCTGAACTCGAGTAGGAATGAGCTCATTCTTTTGATTGGCTACCACAATGACTCCGGACTTCTTGGGGACCACCTGGACAAGGCTAACCCACTGGCTATCAGAAATGGGATAGATGATGCCAGCTTGCAGAAGTTTAGTGACCTCTTTCTTCACCACCTCAAGGATAAGGGGATTAAGGCGTCTCTGGGGTTGCCTCACTGGCTTAGCCTCCTTTTCTAACAAAATATGATGCATACACATAGAAGGGCTGATGCCAACAATGTCAGCTAATGTCTACCCTATGGCCTTTTTGTTCACCTTCAATAAGCTTAGCAGCTTCTTTTCTTGATCAGGCTGAAGATTTTTTGCCACAATCACTGGAAGTTGCTCATCCGCCTCCAGGTAAGCATATTTCAAATGATCCGGAAGAGATTTCAACTCCAACTTGGGTGGCTGCTCAGTGGAAGGAAGAAGCTTGGGTGGTTGTTGCATCAATTCTGATGTCATGACACTTGAAATGCCTGAAATCACATTCAAAGAAGAAGAAGAAGAAGAAGAAGAAGAAGAACAGTGTCTATACTGCTCAAGGTTATCATCAGATTTCAACTCATCAAAATCAGAATTAATTTCATGATCAGAATTTAGCACATATTCAGGATGCACATCATAAACATGATGAAGCTCAAATTCAGAATCAGCATCAGAATTCACAAATAATGCCAAGTCAGAATCACCAAATAATGTAGAATTAACCAAATTAGTGCAAACAGAACACCATTCATTATCAGCGCATGCACAAATGGAGAAATTACTTTCAGATGCAAAATCAGGGTAATCAGCATACCAATCAGCAAGAACATCATTCAGAGCATCATCAATGACATCAATGCAGAAAACAGAATGCTCTTCTCTAGGATGTTTCATGGTATCAAAGATATTGAAATTCACAGAAATATCACCAAACTCCATGGAAAGAGTACCAGAATAGACATCTATCTTAGTCCTAGCTGTTTTCATGAAAGGTCTCCCTAGAATGATTGGTGACCTACTACTAGAAGATTCAGCCTCCACATCTAAGATGTAAAAATCAGCAGGGAATATCAATTCATTAACTTTGACTAATACATCTTCAACCAAACCATAGGGATGAGCATTACTCCTATTAGCTAATTGGACAACAACACCAGTAGGACGTAAGGGACCAAGACCAAAAGATTTATAGACAGATGCAGGCATGACATTAATTGAAGCACCTAGATCTAACATGCAATCATCAAATCTATAATTACCAATAATACAAGGGATAGAAAACATTCTGGATCCTTGCATTTTTAGGCATGGGTTGTAGGAGTCGACACATTCAGTTCGGGCTTACTCGCTCGGTCCCCTTCAGTCGCCTCTTGTTGGTACATAACTCTTTGAGAAACTTGGCATATTTGGGAATTTGCTTGATTACATCCAAGAGAGGAATATTGATCTCGACCTTTCTGAATGTCTCAAAGATGTCCTTTTCTTGTGCTTTTTCAGCCAACTTCTTGGGTTGAATTGTTCTTTGAGGGAAAGGAAGAGGAATGGGAATGTCAAGGTCCTCTTTGCTTTGATGCATTGGCTTTTTATTACTAGAGTCAATCTTCACATTTTCTGACTCTTTTCCTGATGTGGATTCAGTTGCAGCTTGTTTAGGCTCCTCCAATTGCTTGCCAGACCGTAGGGTTATAGCACTAACGTTCCCTTTTGGATTGGGAATTGTTTGTGAAGGAAGAGTGTTGGATCCCTGAGGTTGAAGTTGGTTCAATGATGTTGCTAATTGCCCAATCTGTGTTTGCAAAGTCGAATAGAAGTCTCGGTTCTTTGTTGGAATTGCATATTATTTGCAGAAAATTGCTTCATCATTTCTTCCAATGAAGAACCATTACTCGGTCGTTGTTGTGAAATTTGTAGAGGTGCAGATTGCTGAAAATTCTCTCTATTCGTGGCTGTCTCGTTGGTAATTTTGCAGAATTTTGCTTTGAAACCGATTACTCTAGTTTTGATTCGATTCGATTCCACCGAAAGTTTGGGTGATTTCTCCATCCCGGATTGTAAGTGTTGGAAAATGCATTATGTTGATGTTGGTATTGTGGCTTCCCTGGAAAGACTCCAACTGCAGCTACAGACTGGTCTGAAGAAGTGGTATCTTGCAAAGTGGGGCAAGAATCAGTGGGATGTGAAGGGTCTGAACAGAATCCACAGGAATACCCAATAGAAGGAGTAGAAGACGGCAATGTACGTGTCCTTTTTGCTAATTGCCTCACAAGAGAAGTCGATTATCAAGTCTAGTTTCTAACCTTTATTGATCGCACTTGAGAGACTTGATTTACGATAATTATGTTGGATTTGGAGGTGCTTGAATTTGGTAAAGCTAACGTGCTATTTGCTCGGTGCCAAACTGCTGAGAATTAGCAGCCATAGTGGATATTAAGTCTCTTGCCTCTTCAGGAGTCTTGCTATCTAATTAATTACATAATACTTATATTGATTAATTGACTGGAATACCAAACCTGGTCACTGATATTTTATACAAGATATCAAATTAAAGCCATTCCAATAACACTTATATTGTTATTGCTTCTTGATTGGCCATCACTGAGCATGGTTTGAGGATTTAGGGTTGAACTTGGAAGAGGGAATTTTAAATTGACCGTTAGATTAAATAATGTGGAATTAGGTTTTAATCTAATTTGCGTCTAGGATAGGCATATACCTAGAAGCTCCGCATAATCAAATTAGAGTGAGTCCGATCTAAAACGCATCTTATTTAGTTGTGTGAGGCATTACATAATTAATTAAGATAGGTATATAAATGGACCTGAAGGCATTTATAGACATTAATACTCTAGATTATTTGATCGTTAAGTCAAAATTAATTTAGTGGGGATAAAATCTAGGAAACAAATAAGGGATTAGTAACTCTAGGTTGCTCGTTTGATTAGTGGTAGTCTGTTTGTTTAAATTTTAGTTTAAATTTCTTAATTAAATTCAATTAGTTTTGCTTAACTTAAACGAAATTGTAAAATTAATGCTTAACTGAAGTTTGTGATACTAAGTCCTCGTGGGAACGATACTTTTCTTATCACTTTATTACTTGATACGGCCCGTATACTTGCAGAGTCTATAGGCTATAAATTTTGCCCTATCAAGTTTTTGGCGTCGTTGCCGAGGACTTGTGTGCCACAACTATCAAATTAGAATTGATTGTCATTAGTAGTTCTAAGCGGATGATCGCGGGGCAGGAATTTCCGATGCCTATCAAACCAACAGACCTTGCAACTATATTGCAAGCTAAAACCCACATTCTGTTCAAGACATATCGAGCATGCAAGCTTCCCCGACGTTTGCCAGCCACTCAACATCCCATATGCAAGGAAATCATTTATCGTCCACATTAAGGCAACCCGCATGGTGAAATTCTGGCTCAATGATACATCGTACGTAAGAACCCCTTCACTCCACAACATCTTCAACTCATCTATCAAAGGCCTGAGGTACATATCTATCTTCTTTTTGGGTTGGATGACCCAGGAATTAACGTGTTAAGGAACAAAAACACTCTTATCATGCACATGGAAGATGGGAGGTTGTACGGAGTCACAATCAAAGGCCAACAAGAATAATTTCTGCCCATATTGTTGAAAAGACCGAACTCATCCGAACATAGACCAAGACGGACATTACGAGAATCCACTGCAAACAAAGGATTCGCCTCGTCAAATTTAAGCCAAACTTCGGCATCAGATGGATGCATCACAAATTTTTCATCCCTATGATGCTACCGATGTCATCTCATGTGAGCAACTGTTTGTTCTGATGAATAAAATCTCTGAAGTCTGGGCACGAGAGGAAAGTACCACATCTTGCTTAATGCTTGACGGGTCGTTTTCCTTCCATTCCTTACAACTTTGTATACTAGTGCAAAAAAGGGCTTTAAGACCGGACGAAAGAGGCATCGTAAGACCGGACCGGCCGACCGGTCTTGTTCCGGCCCGGTATTAAAAGTCCACATTTAAGACCGGACTACAACCGGTCTTAAAGAACATCTTCCAGGAATAGGACATTTAAAACATTAGGTCTTAAAAGTAGTACTACATAAGGTTGAAATATGTTTTGTTCGGTCCTAAAACTCAACTTTTAAGACCAGGGAAAATATCGGCCGCTCTTAAAAGATCAAATTTATAAGACCGGACAATTATAAAGCCGGTCGAAAAATATCGGCTTCTAGGACACGACGACTAATTATACGCGGTCTTAAAAGACCGACTTTCAAGCTGGACAATAAATTCTCCGGTCTTAAAAATTGAATTTTAAGACCAGGACTTATAAACACACCGGTCTTAAAAGACAAACTTTTAAGACCGGCTTAATATCAAATATGTACACATGACCTTTAAGACCGGATATATGGATACCTCCGGTCTTAAAAGTTGAACATATAAGAGCGGCCTATTTATTACCGGTCTAAATTTTCCCGTATTTTATCCCTGTTCTGTTCTTCCTGATCATATATATATATATTCATTCACAAATCCACCAACCAATCCAGCACATAAAAGTCGAATCTATAAGTACAAGCTTTGAACAAATTATGAATAAATTGAATTGGGAAAAAATTACAAATAATATTCACCATGAGTATGTGACAAATACAACATACATGCCCAATGGAATAAGTTAGTTACAATGCATAATATACAATAAGTTACAAATACATTCCCAATGGAATATTCACCATGCCTTCATCGATTCCCACCCTGACAACGTAACATCCTCTTTTATAACATGCCCCTTAGGATCCGATCCTTGCCACAAAAATAGAACAAGAACAAACTTCATAGTCGGTGACAATAATGTTTAAGAACATAGATCGAAGGAATATATAATATATATAGTTAAAACCTTAAAGTTTGCAAAGAAGTTTGCATATGAACATTACCTTATATATGAATTATATTGACTCTTTTATAAAGCGATATCCTCCCATATCCCTTCTTGATGATCATTTCTTATGCCGGGTTCATTATCCGCTTCATCTTCTTCGTTCAATATTTCCGGTAGACCCCTTGAAAAAGGAGTACTTTCAGGAAGACCATAATTTGAATGACTTTCCTCATCAATATCAATGACCCTTTTACCTTGGAGAGCTACGAGACCACATTTTATTTTCTTGATCGGTGATATAGAACACTTGTTTAGCCTGGAGTACGCCATAATAAAAAGGTTCATCACCAAAACTTCTACCGTTGACATCGACTAATGTAAATCCTAGCCGATCGATCTGAACACCATTATTGACATTAACCCACTTGCATTTGAAAATGGGAAATCTAATTTTAACATAGTCTACCTCCCAAATCTCTTCAATAACCCCATAATATGGCATTACGCCAATAAAGGCCTCTTGTCTTTCGGCGGAGAAGTGCATAGATTGAGCCTCTAACATAACACCATTGTTACGGACGGTGCTCCTATCATCTAGGGACTTCGTGTAAAATGTATAACCATTGATCACATACGAATTCCAACTTATGACATCAACCTCGGGACCACGGGCTAACCATTTAATTGTATCGAAAACACATTCCTCTCCCTCGACCTTTTGTTTGAACCGGTTTGCAAAAGTTACTGTTATGCTCCCTAATCAACCTTTGTTCGATCATTCGATGATTTTCCTTCCTTACTGACTTCTTTATGAGCAGCTATGCTGGCTTGAACTTCATCAACATTATTCAAGATGTATAAGTGGACTTGTGACAATTCATCAGGATCCACACTCTTTACCGAAGCCCCTCGTCTACCCCCTTGACATCTTTGACGTTTTGGAAGCCCAATATGTCTTACTTTGGCCAAATAATTTTGACAAAATTCCATGGCTTCTTGAGAAACATATTTACGAACAATTGATGCTTACGGCCGGTATGCGTTCTTCACGTACCCTTTTAGGAATTTCATAGATCTTTCAATTGGGTACATCCACCGTAAATGGATAGGTCCGCACAACTTTATCTCCCTCACTAGATGAACAATTAGATGAACCATGATGTCAAAAAAGGTAGGAACAAAAAGCTTCTCAAGGTGGCACAAGATAAGATATCCTTCATTCTCCAATTCATCCAACTTTTCAATCTCGAAAACTTTACTACAAACCGCATTGAAGAAGACACAAAGTCTAGTCAAAACGACCCGAAGATCATATTCGGCGATGCCTCGAATAGCTCTTTGGGAGTATTTGTTGCATCAAGACATGACAATCATGAGACTTTTGGCCAACTAATTTCAAGTCCTTCATCGATACAAGCCTCTTAAAATTTGAAGAATACCCCGAGGGAACTTTTGTGCCATGTAAACACTCACAAAAACTTCGTTTCTCATCCTTAGACAAAGTATGAGAAGCCGGGGGACAATAAGTTCTCTTCCGTATGGCCTTGGATGTAAGTCTTCGCGTATTCCCATTACTTGCAAATCCAATCTTGCCTTCACACCATCCTTGGAACTACCTTGTATGTTTAGAAGCGTGCCAACAATACTATCACATACATTTTTCTCCACGTGCATGACATCAATACGGTGTCTCACATCAAGATTGCGCCAATATGGAAGATCGAAGAATACAGATCTCTTTTTCCATATATTTGTTTCTTTTCTACTCTTTGCAGTCTTCGAAGATGACAACGATATGTTTCACCTTTTCATAAACTTGCTCCCAGTCAATGCCCTTTGGAGCATCTTCATACTCCCGGCCACCAAAAAAGGCTTTCTTTAATCGACGATATGGGTGGTCCGTCGAAGAAATCTCCTATGTCCAAGATAAACCGTCTTTCTTCCATGTTGAAGTTGATGGTAGCATGTGCCTTCTTCACAAACCGGACATGCTTTATGGCCTTTTACACTATACCACGACAAGTTCCCATATCTTTGGGAAGTCGTTTATAGTACAAAATATCATGGCTCGCAATTTAAACACATCCTTCTTGAAAGAGTCAAAAACATCGACACCTTCTTCCCACAACTCCTTCAAGTCTTCGATCAAGGGCTGAAGGTAAACATCAATGTCATTTCCGAGTTGTTTTGGTCTGAAATCAAGATAGACAGCATGATGTACTTTCGTTTCATGCATAACATTGGAGATAAGTTGTAAATAATAAGGAGCACAGGCCATGAACTATGTATCTTTGCTAAGGCTTCCATATGGATTCATGCCATCCGTGCTAAGGGCAAGCCTAAGGTTCCTAGGTTCTTCGCCGAAGTTTGGAAATAAATGATCGATTTTCTTCCATTGAGAAGAATCGGCCGGATGTCGAAGCTTTCCATCAGAAATTCTCTCATCCGCATGCCACCTCAAATTCTATGCATCATTTTCATTCGCAAACAACCGCTTGAACCTTGGTATGATTGGAAGATACCACAACACTTTTGCAGGCCCCTTGTTTGACTTGTACCTTGGTGTTTCACATATCGGACAATTCGCTTCTCTTCAAACTCTTTTCTATACAATACGCAATCATTCGGGCATGCATGGATCTTTTTGTACTCCATCCCGGTGGACGAGTATTTTCTTAGCATCATAGTATCGATGCGGCAACACATTATCATCCGGAAGCATGTCCTTAAAAGCCTCAAGCATTTCAGAAAAACTCTTGTCGCTCATCCATGACGTGCCTTCAAGCTTACCAATTTCAATACGGCGTTCAACAATTGATATTTTTTACAACCAGGGTATAACGAGGTCTATACATCACTGCACATATTACCATATGCATGTGATTGATGAAAAGCCTCTTCTCCTACATCACGAATAATGTCCTCTATGTGATCATCCATATCCGTGTCATTATCATCAAAGGCCACTTCCTCATGTTGAGACCCACTTGGTACTTTTTCACCATGCCATACCCATCTTGTATAAGTCTTACAAAATCCTTCACAAATTAAATGTGTGTAGATAACTTCGGGACTTAGTCGCCTCTCATTCAAACATTTTACACAAGGGCAATAAAACTTCCCACTATCATCATGGGCATTTTGTTTAGCAAATTCTATAAATTCCCTCACCCCATTCGATATTCAACACTCGTCGTCGTAACGCATTTATCCAACCGTGATCCATACTAGAATTCCTATTTATGACACGAGATACAAAATAAGGAAACACCAAATTCATATTTATGCTCAACGAAGAAACTTGCCCATTAAATGCATAACGAAGAAACACTTTTGGTCATAAATAACACGGTGAATCCAAGAAGAAAAATTAAAGCATGACGAGGAAATTAAATGCATCGCGTGAAATTAAATGTGGACTCACTTTGTAGCATATAAATTCAAATGGTTTGCGGAGTCTTTCTTCTCCCGCCACGAACGTTGATGTTGCGAGACAAGAGTAACCTAAAAACATTTGTTGGTCAGTTGGGTAGGTCAAAAGCGCAAATATAATCTTCAAAATACAATATTCATTAACAACGAGAGAAACCCACTAGAACATTTCATCGATTTCGTTAAACCCGAGAAAACCATAAAGTTATTTAACCGAAACACCTCTTACGGCTTGGTCGATAGACGTTTAACTAAGGAAACAAAGCGATTGTCGAGAGAGCAACGCGAAGCGACGACGAAGCAACACAAACAAAGCTGGAGACGGAACACGAGAAATCACTATCGGCGCGACGAGAGAAGTTTTGAGAGGGAAATTTGTTATTCCGCGAAAGAGTTGTGTTTTAGTATATTTTGGATTTTATTAAGACCGGTTATTTATAAAGTAGACGGTCCTAAATATATAATTACATTTTTAAAACCGGCAAATTACTTTTAAGACCGGAGTTTTATTCATATCCGGTCCTAAGAGTCCTCATTATTATTTTTTAAACAAAAAGATGGTTTGCTTGGGCGAGCGCAGCTGCAACTCAATGAAAAAAAATTAAAGGAAAAATTGAGAATATGAACAAAAAAAAGACACAAGCTTGGCGGTCGCAACTTTTATTAAGACCGTTTATTTACAAATGGACGGTCCTAATATGTTATTATTCATTTAATTTTAAGACCGGAGTTTTATTAAACATCCGGTCCTAAAAGTCCTCATTTGTTTTTTAAAAAAAGATGAAAATTAAAGGAAAATTCCAAGCTTAGTTCTTAATGCTTCATACATTCTTGGAGAATATATATACACGTACACACAAAAAAACAAGCGAGAAAATTATAAAAAACAAGAATCGATCGACTAAACATCCTTGTCGATATCGGCGTGAAAAGCATTAAATTCCGCCGGATATCGGCAAGTTCTGCCTTAATCGCATCGGCCGCAATAAATCGTAGAGGACGAGAGGAGGGGTCGGCGGTAGGCGCGGCGGGGCCAACTTGTTGGGAGGGGGAGCGGGAACCTCTTCATGGTGCGAAAAATTTGGAGGGGGTGGGGCAACTTGTTGGAGAGGGGGAGCAGGAACCTCTTCATCATCCGAAATAACAATGGGTCCAACGACCCGAGACTCCTCTGTCACAATAGAACGCACTCTTGATGGAGGAGGCGCACCGTATAACGATCTACGGAAGGCACGAGCATCACGAGTAAGAGTACCCCTACTACGCGGCGGTTCTCTTGTATCTAACCATGGTTTGAGCGGTTGGGGCGAGAGCCGCGTAGTGTGGAGTTACGAGATTGTGATGAGTTTAATAAGGACGAGAGATGTATGTGGAGTTAATAAATATGCGGGTCTAAAATTCATAATTAATTTTTTTCAATTCCATTGAATTTAAGACCGACCTTTTTAAATATATCCGGTCCTAAAAGTCTATTATTTATTTTTCAATCAATTCAATTACTTTTAAGACCGACATTTTGTCTTATATCCGGTCCTAAAAATCAATTTAATTTTATTAAGAACGGATCTTTTACAATATCCGGTCTTAAAGGTTCTCTGTTCAAATGAATTTCAGAATCGCTTCGACTTCCAGATAAACTTCCCAACTAGGCGTCTCCTCGTATTTTGCGGAACTATGCGTCTCCTCGTTATTGTTTCCGGCGTTTCAAATTGTTCGGGCAGGGTTCTCTATTTAAACCAGATGTTACTTTACTTCCATCACATTCTTCCCCATCACTTCTGAAACATCCACAGTAATGGCTGCTCCACCACCACGAGGTCCTCCACCACCACGAGGTCCTCCTCCTCCGTTGCCTCCGGAAACCGACAATCTACCGAGATGATCCGGCACATCTGGCCCGCCTCGATCATATAGACCGACGGTGCGGCCGGTTGTTTCAGTCTATCACGCCGTCAACGCAAAGCTGCGCGGGCGGTACTCGATGCCCGGGACATTGAGTACCATCCTTGAGATGACGACATGTCCGACCTCTCCGACGACTCCTCCCCTCCGACAACGATGGGGGAGTAGATATTTCATTTTTTTTTTTTTTTTTTTGTTGTTGTTGTCTATCTGCTTTATCTGCTTTGCTCCTCACGGGGCAGCAGTAAAAAAATATAAATTAAAGATCTTTTTGTTTCCATATTCGATCGCCATGTCCTTTTCATTATCTTCTTTCTTTTTCCGACAAAAAAGGAAACAAACAAAACATTGTCGTCGCGTAAATCAACATTAAAAATTCTCACAATACGAGTTAAGAACATACAAAAAAAAAAAAAAAAAAAAGATCGTTTACCTTATTCGAATAAAAACAAACCAAATGACTATTCTTGTCAAGGTTGGACCGTCAAAACCTCGGTTGAGCGCGAAAAACCTCGGTTGTCGAAAACCGAGTCAAAAACTATTAAGAGGAAACAAATATATATACACAGTCCTTTAAAAAAATATTTTTATGACTTAACTTTTAGGAGCGGATATATAACAAAACTACGGTCTTAAAAGTCTTTACATTTTGAAATAATAAAACGTAGACTTTTAGGACCGGACGAAATATAATAACAAGGTCCTAAAAGTCTAGCGAATTTTTAGAAGACTTTTAAAACCAGGACCAATAATTACGTCGGTCCTAAAAGTATAGCCATAATTTTTTTATTAATATAAACGTAGACTTTTAGGACCGGCCGTATAATAAAGATGCGGTCCAAAAGTCTAGCTCATTTTTAAGACCGGGCAAATAATTACGTCCGGTCCTAAAAGTATACCCATAATTTTTTTAAATTAACGAAGACTTAAAGCACCGCGAGTTTAATAACTATGCGGTCCTAAAGGTCTCGCCATATTTTTATGAACAAAGACTTTCTCATTTACAACATCTGTAACACAAATTTCAAGCATAAATATCTAGAATGAATAAACGAATTTATTCTTGAAATACACGGTTGTATGTTTATTTACAAATGAATGACTTGTTCGAAAAAATAAACAAATTTGAGAAAATTATTTTTGCTACAACATATATTTACATCCACATTTAAGAATTAATAAGGCGATACGAGATATTCACAAAACACATTGCGTATGTGCTCCACTTCATTATCGGGACGGGGACGAGAACCTCTAAACATACGTAACATCAAAGACTGACTAAAGCTGAATTAACTTGTGTGCATATTTCATTAAGCCGAAACTGAATTCAGACATAATATATGTAATAACATCAAATACATTTACCTTTGCTAACAATTTTGTCTTTCCTCTTTGATGATAACATCATACATGTGTTTCATGACGTACGAGCCACATAAGTTGGATTCTTTTGGTTGCCGATGGGTCTAAACGAACAAGAAATAATATAGGATAAGTGACAAGAAATATATAGCATATATATATATATATATATAGGTTCTTGACCAAGTTCTCAAGGCGGTGTTTCGGTGTCCAAATTAAAATATGTGCTAACCTGCGGGGTGTACCACGAAGGTTTAATAGTGGCCTCTTTCCCACGCTTTTGTCTTACCACGACTTGGTAGGTCATCATGGCACTATTATCAAAATCACAAATTTATCAATAATTCACGAAACCATTACGGTAGAGATTTCGAGACAAGAGAATTTCAATGACATGCATGCTTACTTGTTGACGGTCTCGTCATTATAGTATCGGGTTATTGTGAGTGGAGCATAAGAAGATAACTTTATGATCCTCCATGCACATGAGGACCATTCCCGTGGCGGCTGAAAATTCACGCGGTATTATATGTAGCGAGAATTATATTAAGTTAATTGCATACAAGAATTGTGATATGTATATACTGTGGAAGTATGGAAACACGTAAACCTTTCTTATCACTTCACACACCCTATTTGACATGTATTCTTGTCTCAAGTCCTTCTCTGTTGTACTTGCATAGACGGGGCACAAGAATCCAAAATCATTGATTGTGCCTGTTCAACCAATTCTTGATGCAAGAACCTACAATAATGACATCGATCGGGGAATTAGTATATATGTATGTGTGTCTAAACGATGCATTTAAATTATGTACTCATATATAGAATCGAGATACTTACTTCATAAACGGTTGAATGATTGCATTACTAATCTCCTGTCCAGGAATCAGCAGGGACATTACATCTATTTTGTCAAGGTAGACATCTTCAGGATGAGGGACGCCTACTACTTCTTGGACAGGCCACGATTTATCAGTAAAATAATTATTGTTTGCCAAGTCAGTTATTTTTTGCACAGAGTCAAATGAGCGATGGGGATGGAACTTGAGGAGGAGGGGATGCGGGACGAGGGGATGGAACTTGAGGAGGAGGTTGCTCGGCTTGTCCAACAATGCGGCTCCCCTAGTGCTCTCTGCGCATAACCGCGAGTGAATGTGTGACGGGAACTTTTTGGTCTACGGACGAGAGCTCAAAAGCATCTTCAATTGATTCATTTCCTCCTCCATCTTGCTCATCAGGGATTGAAAGCGTGCGATCAACTTTGCGTCAATGAAGCTTCTTGAGCGGCTTTGCTTTGACATTTGCTTCCTCATTTATTTTGGCCGGCGTCTGTTCCATCTCCTCCGGGTAATCATACTTTGTTTGTGGCGTTTGGATTTACCAAAGTATTCCTTCGAGCCTACCCGTCCTCCAACCCCCTTACACGCCCCGCGTGATCCGGTTTTCCGTCGCAACGGTCGAACATCATTCCTCCGTCCGACACGAAAGATCCCTCTGCTTCTTTATTTTTAAGATCTTCTGTAAGATACGGATAACGAGAAGCTTAGTAATGAAACATGTTTAGTAACTAAAAAATAACAAAAACGATACTTACAATTCTTTCAGCAACTACACGAGTTTGTTCACTCGTGTAGGCGCCGCTTGGCTTTTGCCGAATATGCAACCACAACTCCTCGCGACGTATAGGAGATGGCTGATCAACTACGGCTGAAGGATTGGATTCAACTTCATCTTCCAATTCTTTTTCGGCCATTTCATATCTTCCGCGAGAAGCCCTATGCGGGCAATCATTCTTTCTCCCTAGCTCCTGTGCTTTTGCCCTTCTTATCTGTGAATCAGAAATGAAAAAAAAAACTATTACTTATGAATTCCAGCCATTGATGTCTAACAGAAATTAGAACACTTCTACTTCATATGAAGGTCAAACATTAGTCAAATTCACTTCATCAAGTTTTCAACATTTTATTTAAGAAAGATGTAGAATTGTAGAAGAAATTGGGATAAACGAGAGGAAAGGGAGTTGCGAAATCTTTGCCAACTCGGTCAATTAATTCATTCATCATAACTGGTTCCCACACATATTAGACTAACCTCTTACATATAGTTAGAGGCTTGACTCATAACAGACTTGCACCGAAACCATTACAGTTAACATACTAACATCATAACACCAACGTCTAACAATTGCCTACTATAACAGAACTAAGACTATATAATTGAGACTTGACTCTTATGCCATCATTATTTCCTTAATTTACTTAATTTCTTTATCAGGGTCTACATATCAGACTTGCATTGACAAAGGCAGGAAATGTATACTTCTATTCACAAACCAAACCATTTAACTAAAAGGATTAGATGAACACAATAACATTCAAATATCCGCACAGGTTAATAAGCACACAAAAAGGCAAACTAAACTAAATATAAACTCACGAGCTTCGGGAGTGGTCCATTGGTGAACAAATTGTTGCCAAGTTTGTTCATCAATATATGGGTACTTATCCCAAGGCTGTTCTTGGCGAGAACCTCGGCAAAAATATAGGTGTTAGCTAGAAAGGTCTTAAACTTCCTCCACCGATCAGCACAATAAGACAATGTCTTCTCTTTCAACTTCGGACGTCGGGGACGGTGTAGGTAAGCCGGATAGTGTCCCAAATAGGATCCTTTACTTTAGAATCGTCCACACTTTTCCACTCATCTATCAAGATGCTAACATGGCTGCGTGCTTGATAGCCAACAAAACTATTATATTTGGATTTCATGGGACCGAAAGGTTGCAACTTTTCATTAAAGCTGAATCTCCGGCTTTGACCCGGAAGTCCGACTTAGGGTTACATCCTGCATTCGTGTTCCTCTTCTACCACGACGTGCACGGCGGTTTCGAGGCTCATTGACAAGATGAAGACGGTTCGTTCGAGACTCACACCGGTCAAAGCGATGGCGGCGTTCCGGAACGGGAGTAGAATCGTTTTCACCGTTCATTTTCGAGACGGGAAAGAGGTAATGCAACAGGAAGGGTTTCGCAACGTAAACAGAGGCTCTTTAGTGATAGTAACAAAAGCTTACGCGTGAAGAAATGTATATTTGGCGGTTCATTTTTAAGACCGGACATAAAAAGAGACAGTCTTAATAATTAACATTCAAGACCGGTCATACTACGATCCGGTCTTAAAAGTAATTAATTTTTTATCCGAACTATTTTTCTATATTTTATACCGGCCGCATTTTATGTCCGGTCTTAAAAGAATAACTTTTAAGACCGGTGATTATTTACATTCGGTCTTAAAACTTTATTACCTTTATATTTAAATTTTTCCTTATTCTTTTGGCCCGCATAAAATATTAGTCGGTTGTGTGAGATTTCTCCATAAAGTAATTGATATTTGAATATTTTTTAATAACATTTTTAAGACCGGCCTTGTTTTGAACTGGTCTTAATAATATATTTAAGACCGATGAAAAAATGATCCGGTATAAGAAGTTCTTTATATTTACAAAGCGCCACGGTCATACATAAGAAGTTCCTTTTATTTACAAAAGCGCCACGGTCATACCTTTAAGACCGGTGCTTCCAATGTCCGCTACGAATGAGGCGGTCTTAAAGCCCTTTTTGCACTAGTGTTAGTTGAATGGTGCAAAGCAAATTGGATGAACTCTTTCAAGCTTGCCAAGAATGCTTGAGTTAGTTCTCTTCTCTCAGTTAGACGATTATACATCCAACTCTTATCACGATCGCATTCCATACTTCTCTAACCCAACCCTACACAAATATATCCAGTGGGGATATACCCTAGTCCACAAAACATGTCACAAATATAAGTGACCAATACAACTGGCCACTTATGCCAACCAACTGCCACTTAATCATAAAAGTGAAAAACAAACACATGCATTGAACTAAGAACAGACCCCAGCAATCAACCAGAGAATGGGGATAGTACACCAGAAGATAGGGACATACATGTGGAGGGGGCAAACACAAAATATGAAACTACACATTGAATTAGGGAATGAGAAAACCATTGGTATTTCAACATTATCACTTATATGTTGAAATTTAAATGTACTTTAAAAATACATTTATTTTTTCACTTTATTGAATTTAAATATACATTTTTTGAATTTGTATGTTTCCATTCTATAAGCATATATCTCATACTCAATCATATATAGAAGGTTGATATATATACAGTCACTCTTTATTATTTAAATTAAATTATTCTCTTTTAAAACTTCAAAATATATACCACATTAACTTCTCCTGATCAAGTATTTGAAAGATGAATTATAATTATCCTCATTTCGATTTTGAAAAATATATAGTAACATTATATACATATTTGTCTAAATTTAAAGCATGTGAAACTTATAACTTTAATATAAATTAAATAACAAAAAATTGCTATATGCCTATATCTTCCTACATTTGTAAGACCGAATATAGTAATAAATTATCTTACAATTGCAAATGACAAAAGCCAACATAAAATCAAACTTGTTAACATTTGAATTGGGAAAAATTGTAAAAATTCTAATTCAAAAAAAATAGGTTACTTTGCATTGATTTAATTTAACACTCAATTTTCATTCTTTTATTCATGCATTCAAATTAGATCGGTTTTGAGCATTTTCTTTAATTGTTTGTAATGATCAAATGAACCAATCCCTAATGAATTAATTATTTTTGTAGTTCCATCTTCAATTCAATATTTTTTTTCTCAGAAAATGGAACTAGTATTACTACCCGAGATAAACAAAGGAACTGATATAATGATACAACCAGATGCCAACACAACATGAAAGGCAAACAAACACTAGTAACAGTAACCATAAATAAACCTAAAAGCCAAAATAAAGATATTACAGACTCTGAATCAGGCACCAGAAGATAAAATATCAGACACAAATATAACATTTGAGTTCAATTTTCCATTCACATTCAAGACAAGCACAAATATATACAACTTTACAAATTAAAAGTGATGAAAACGTGTAAACTATGCAACAAAGACATAAAAATCTTACCTGGAGAAGTACAACGCAACAGCGCGGTGGAGAAAGGACTGGAAGCTATCGGAGAACGAGAGAGAATGGTGGGAAACCGGCCGGAAACAAGCCCGAGAAGTGAAGCAGAAATAGACCGGCAGGAGGAGACATCGAGCGACACTGGAAGCAAGAGGGGGATGGACGAGTGGGGGTCGGATGGCCAGAGGAGGAGAGAAGAGACAGGGGTCAGTGGCGGACGTGAAAGTGAAGAATTGAAACTAAAGGGGAAGATAACTTAAGTGATTTTGCGACAAAACCTATGTCCGTCGCAAAATCACTTAATTTTGCGACGGACTCTAGGGTCTGTTGCAAAGAAGCAGAAAACTGACACCTCTTTCGGCACCGGTTTGCGACGGACTCAACGGTCTATCGCAAACTTACGACGAATCGTGGCGGTCCGTTGCAAGCCCCACGTGAGTCTTGCGACAGACAAGTGAGTCCGTCGCAAGACCCACTGGGGCTTGCGACGAACGCTTAAGTCCGTCGCAAGCCCTAGGTGGAGCTTACGACGAAGGATTTGTCCTAACAAAGTCTCAGTTGCAAACCCCACGTGGGGCTTGCAACGAACAACCATTTCCGTCGCACATTTAGCGACGGATTTGTAAATCCGTCGCAAAAATCACGTTTTTGCGACGGAATTTAAATTCCGTCACAAAAAACCCAAAATTTGTGACGGAAAAATTTCCGTCACAATTTCACTCTTTTCTAGTAGTGTGTTTTGGATATCTGTGAGGATTTTATTGGGCCTAAGGTCTTAACTGGTGCACTCAACTATTTTGTTGATCCATTACATTATGATTATATACTGTTGTGTTATGACCTTTTTGTGTAGGGTTTAGTGATATATTATGATATGAACTAGTGAGCAGAGTTTCTAAGCATTATTTTGTTTGTGCCCTTGGTCTTATTTTGGTTGATGTAGTGGGTCTGTGGGCAAGTTTTGTGCCCTAAACCCCAATGTGATCAGCTTGTTAGTCTTGTAGAAAATGTGTTTTGTTTGTGTGAGTAAATTGAATAATTGTTTGAGTGTGAAAGGTAAATTCTTTTTATAACTATGATGGATCTTTTGTATTGGTTTCACACTTATAATTTCTTTAGGTTTTCTTTGGGAGTTTGAAAGGAAAGGGAAGGAAAGGGATGCAAGGAGAATAGAGGGGAGGGGATGGAAGGGAAATGTAGGATATTTCCCCCCTTGTTTGGGAGTTAAAAAAATAGTAAGAGAGGAAGATGGAGGATTAATGAGTTATTTTTACCATTTTAAAGGTATCTTGATTCCTAGCGGCCAAGCCAGCTTGGAAGCAAGCTACCTGTCGCATATCTCACCCCCTTTCTTATTATTAGTAAGATAGGTTGCCCCTTTCTTGTTTTTTTCTTTAATAATTAATATAATTATTATACTTTACAAATAAATTTAAATTTAAATTTTCTAAAAAAATTATTTATGTAATTTTAACGAGAGTAAAAAAGTAATTAATATATTTTCCCTCTTAAAATCCCCCATATTGGGGGAACTTTATTTTTTAGAAGAAAGAGAGTTTTAAGAGATTTGTAAAAATCCTTGATTTCCTCCCTCTTATTTTTAAAACTTGCAAACAAGGGAAGGGACTACCAAAAACATTTCCTTTCCCTCCAAAATGGAACTCCCAAACAGGCCCTTAGTGGTTTTAAATTCTTTCCCTAAGATTTATCAAAAGAAAAAACTATAGCAACAATTCCCTATTAGAGAGGTGCCCACATTTAGTATCTAAAGTTGCATTGAACAAGATTTCCTCTTAAGAAGATAGTTGTGCCAAGCAAAAAAAAAAAAAAACAGCAACAGCAGTACTTACCCCTTATTTTAAACCATCAGCTGACCCTCTCCCTCATTTCACACACTTTGCAAGTCAGGAAAGAGAAGGAGACTAAGCCGTGAAGAAGAAGAAGTGGTTGAAGAAGGGTAAGCAACTAAGCATGCACATGCAAAGCTGGGATTTAGACCAAGGAAGTCACCTAAACTTCCTTCCATCTCCAGTTTCTTGGATTGCTACAATTTGGAAGTGAGAGGATCGACTGAAACTGATTGATTAACTGAACCTATGGGAAGGGAAAACATCGATTAAGTGAAGATAGATTATGTTTTAGAGGCTTCAATATGATGGTTAAAACTATGGTCTTTGGAGCTGTAAAGTTTTCAAAGTTTTAAAGGGCCCTCTCTCGAAATTCAAAGCTTAATTTAATTTAATGTTTTGTTCATATAATTAATATTCACCTTCCAACTTTACCCATTCATTATATTCTTTTTCTCTCTAAAATAACATTCCTAATCAAATTAAGCAAATTTTTTAAGAAGGTTAAAATTGAAAAAAAAATGTACATTTTAAAATATATTAAATACTTAACTTTCATTTTTTATTTCTCATGATACAATTTAAATGCCCGAATTAGAGGAAATATGATATAATTAAATAATTCATTTAAGTTATTTAGTCTTTCTTAGTTAACTGGTTCATATATGACGTACACGAGTTGAACTTTGGGAAAATTACGTGTAGGTCCTAAGGACTAGAAATAAATACAATGAGGTCCCTAAAATCACCAAATTACACAGAAGTCCCGGACTTTTTTGATATATTTGTATTAAAAACCGGAAATGTCATATTTACAACAGAAAGTGCTATATTTACAACCAAATTTAAAAACCCGACCATTTATAATGAGAAAAAACCATATTATTTTGTTTTAAACTCAAGTCCCTAAACGTACATAGGCTAGATTTACAACAGGAAGTGCTATATTTACAACAAAATTTAAAATATGACAATTTACAACAGAAAAATCCATATTTATAACAGGAAATGTTATATTTACAACAAAATTTAAAAACCTGATTTTGTTTCCATTCAAATAATATCAAAAAAGTCCCTAGGGACTTTTTTTATATGTGAATTTTTATTGGGATTTTTTTGCTATTTTTTATGGTCCTTGGGACTTGCTATAATTTTCCCTTAGGGCTGTTTGAGAGTTCTATTTTGGAGGGAAATGAAAGGGAATGAAGGGTTTTAATAGTCTCTTCCATTATTTGCAAGTTCTAAAAATAAGAGGGGAGGAAATAAGGGATTTTTACAAATCCCCAAAACTCTCTTTCTTCTAAAAAATAAAGTTCCCCTAATATAGGGGTTTTAAGAGGAAAAACATATTAATTACCTTTTCACCCTCGTTCATCGCCATCGCCACCGCCACTGCGCCACTGCCACCGCCACCACCGCGCCACCGCCACCACCCCCACCACATAAATAATTTTTTGACTATAAAAATTACATAAGAAAATTTAAATTTATTTATGTAAAGTATAATAATTATATTAATTATTAAAGAAAAGGACAAAATAGTAAAAATAATTCATTAATCCTTCATCTTCCTCTCTTACTATTTTTTTAACTCCCAAACAATAGAAGAAAATATCATTCATTTCCCTTCCATCCTCTCTCCTCCATTCTTCTTGCATTCCTTTCCTTCCTCTTCCATCCAAACTCCCTGTAACATCCCATTTTGAAACGCAAATTTTTTTTTTTTTTTCAATCGAGTAGCAATAGAGCGAAAGAGTGATCAGTTCATAGCCAAAACATCAACCATTGTGTAATATTGTATAGATTACAATAGTCCTAAGGTTTAGAAATGAAATAGCGGAATGACGAATAACGAAAACGATAAGATAGAAATAGTCTTGTTTGCACGTCTATTAGGGCACTTGCCTCGATCCCCGAACCGTGGTCCTCGACCACGAAGCTTACGGTGAGATTCAATTCACCATATTGAATCTCGGGTAACGGTTAACCTCATACCCAAACAATACAATATACGGACAACGAGATATTTCTAGAGCTAATACCACGGTATATCATAAGCATACAAACGATGCATGATCATTATGCCGACAAACATAAGCACAAAGCAATATGTAAAGCCCCATAAGGTAAACAATAACAAACCTGCACTATTCACGGTGCCACGATAATTACTCGTGTCCTCGGCGCTAGGAAAACAAAACGGTGTTACCAAAACTATAACCCGTATAAGCATGCGTATAACGGTCTACGAACATATCATTGACATATAAGTATTTAAGATGTACAAGATTAGTGTTACTGAAGTACGCGTCCGTACCTTCGTTGGCAACGTTAGGTACTACGGCGGAAGACGTACTTTCACGGAAGAACGTGAACTTCAAAGCGGTTCGTCGGGCGGCGTAACGGCAAGAAATCGTAGTCGATATCCTATAAGAATAATATCACCTTTATTAGCGATTTGACACTATAAGCGGCTTTTTAGGTAAAAAAAATTACCATTTTGCCCTTCTACCCCTAATCGGCGGAATTTCACCAAAGATTTCGTTACTCTAGCAAATTTTCTTCCCGAAATTTTGCGAACTTCGACGCAACTATGATTTTCGAAAATAATGACTAAAATAGCCCTCCCATATGATACCCAAATCATACTTGAAATTTAAAGGCTATTCTAACAAATTCTACCCTTACTTTTAAAAAGAACTCGCTAAAGTTCCAACTTTTCGCGACTCGACCCCTACTATGTTTTTACCTCTTTAGGCACATTTTTCAATGCAATGAGGCCTAAAAACAAGCATAGGAATCTTATCACCTACTTCCTAAATCTAACTAACAATTCTACTAACTACCGAACTAAAGACTTAAAAGCTAATGGCCAAAAGACTTACCCGTTGAAGAATTCTCGCGAGCTTTTCCCGAGCTTATCTCTCTACTTTCTCTCTCAAGAAATTCGGTCAAGACAAGAAAGAAATGGTGTGAGGATTTCTCAAGGAGCATGCCTCCTATTTATAGACTTTGGTTAAGGCTTTGTTTGGAATTCCAAATTGTAAAGAACCCATTAATGCAACTTGAACAAAAAGTCACAAACTCCACCTCACCCCCTTTGGTCGACATCTTTGGGCTGTTTGGCAGCCAAGGATTGGCCAAGTGATGACTCACCTCACTTTATGGCCGGTCAAGTATTTCTCGATCGTACCGATTCGCGTAATTTCGGAGAAATCTCAAAATTCTAGATTTAGAACTTTGAAGACCTTCTCTTTCTCATCAATAATATCTATTATAACTTGAATTTTGACTTTAGACGGGGTTCCAATTTGTCCCGCTAAAGTTTCTCGAAAAACGTGTCCGTACGCGTCCGGTGTCGAAATCGGTTCCGGAATCATCAAGCTCTAGATAATAATTCACGATTCCAAATGTATTTTTATAATTATAAACTCATCCCTAGATGTTGAGTTATAATTTATTTCCTTATTTTCCCAAAATGTGACTAGCAAAGCATTTTCCCTATTTCGTCTTATTAGGACAATGTGCTACGGGTCTCGGAATTGACTTAGGAAGAGGTCACTTGAAGGTAAAAACTCACGATCAATATTTTACCTTGACTTTGGAATTCCTATTCCTGGTTCCCTAGATAGGATCTGTTTCCTAAATATAAGATTACTATTCATGCTTTTTAATTATATTATATAATAATCAAAAATTTGCAAAATATCAAGATATCAAATTTTGCTTCTTATCCTCAAATTCTTTGGCCAATTTTCGGCAGCCTTTTTTTTTTTTTTTTTTTTTTTTTTTTGTAAATGTTTTTCAAGAATTAATTAATTACTTAATTCAATTTTTATTAAAAATTCTACAAAATTCCCTAATTGGTCCATTCTTGTATTTAGGTTTAAAAATACCTAAACTCAACTATTTTTCTCAAAACTTTCCAATTTAATTAGTAAATACATTTTATTAATATTCAACTAATTTCCACTAATTTTAGAGCTTCACATAATTATTACTTGAAATTTCCTTTGCTTATGCTTAAGTAATTAGCTATTAATTACTTAATTACTCTTTTAACCATAGTTGGTATTTTTCTTAATTAGAATGCTTCATTACCTTCATATTCTTGTATTAACATTAGCATTTCCATGCCTCTTGCATTGTTTCATAATTACAAGGGTATTTTGGTCATTTTATTACTTTATGAGCATCCTTTCTCATTTTCCCAAGTTTGTAATTTATTTAATTACTGTAATTAGAGATAATATACTCTCTTAATTCAACTGGTCATTTTCTTGACTTTTAGGATTTTTCATGAATTTTCTAAGTTAATTACCCTTTGCGGGGCATTTTGGTCATTTTGGCACTTTGACCCTTAAACTCCCTAATTTCTTGCAGAAATTCTACCTAGAAAATAGACTATAATTACCCAAGAATGGAGATTGCAATTTCACTTATCGAAATATCCAACTTTTATTTATAATATTCCGAGATAAATATCAAGGTATTACATTTCTCCCCCTTACACAAAATTTCGCCCTCGAAATTTAATCTATACTAACTAAACTTCGGGCCATAAACTCGGGTACTTCTCCTTCATGTCACTCTCGGTCTCCCAAGTTGCCTCGCTCGGTGTCAAACCCTTCCGGACCACCTTCACTATCGGTATAGTTTTAGTCCTAAGCCGTTTCTCCGGCGTTCGAGAATTCGCTCCGCTCGACTACAAAGGTGTTACCATGCCGTACTTCAACATCATCGTACTTTATGACATGATCTCGATCTGGTAGGTACTTCTTCAGTTGTGACACGTGAAAAACATCATGGAGATTACTCAGGTTCGGGGGTAACGCTAGTTGATATGCAACAGTCCTCGCTCGGCTAATACTTCAATTGGTCCAACGTAACGCGGACTAAGCTTCTTTCTCTTCGGTGTTCCGCGACACACATTCGGAGATAACCGAGAAACACATGGTCTCCGACTTCAAACTTCAACGGTCTTCTCCTCTTATATCTGCATAGCTCTTACATCTGCATCAAAGCAAAGGAGTCTCTTCTTGATCGGTGCGATCGCTCAGGTGCCTTTCAAGCATGTCGGCCAAGTAATCGCTTCTCGGACGAATCATCCAAGACAATGGTGATTGACACTTCCGCCCATACAATGCCTCGAACGGGGCCATTTGTATACTAGCATGATAACTGTTGTTATATGCAAACTCTGCTAGCGAAAGATGTTGATCCCAACTTCCTTTGAAATCTAGGGCACATGCTCGCAGCATATCCTCCAGCGTTTGTATGGTCCTTTCAGATTGACCGTCTGTTTGTGGGTGATAAGCCGAACCGAACTTGACTTGGTCCCCATACCTTCATGTAATGATTGCGAAACGGGATTTGAACCGCGTATCCGGTCGGAGACAATGCTCGTAGGAACACCATGTAATCTTACTATCTCTTTGATATAAATCCCGCCAATCGTTCGGAGAATAGTGGATCGATGGGAATGAAGTGTCGACTTGGTTAGTCTGTCAACAACTACCCAAATTGTATCATGGTTTCGATTTTGGGTAGACCTACCACAAAATCCATGGTTATGTTCTCCCACTTCCATTCTGGCAACTCTAGTCCTTGAAGAAGACCAGGGGGTCGTCGGTGTTCAATCTTTACTTTCTGACAGGTCAAGCATTTGGCCACGTATTATGCTACGTCTTTCTTCATCCCGGGCCACCAAAACTCGGATTTCATACTACGGTACATCTTGACCATGCCTGGATGTAGAGTGTACTTACTCTTATGAGCCTCATCCATTATTGTCCGCTTTAATTCATCAATTGGCGGTATGTAGATTTGCTGCTTATACCTGACCAAACCACTAAGTGATAGGTCATAGTCTTGGGTCTCACCTCGAGTGATCTTCTCACGTATCTCTTTTGCCCAATCATCTTGCTTCGCGCTTTCTCCACTTCATCTCTCAGATCATACTCCCCTTGACTCGCAAGAAGTGTAGCAAGATAGGCATCAGTTGGTGCGTGCTGACCCATGCAGATTTGGTTGGTTAGATTCAGGTCTCTGAAATCTTCCAGTTTACGCTCCGTATCATCATGTATGATACCATATTTGTCTTTCTACTAAGAGCATCAGCAACAACGTTTGCTTTACCCGGATGGTACTTGGATCTCCAGGGTGTAGTCTTTAATCAACTCCATCCAACGACGTTGTCTCATGTTGAGTTCTCGTTGATCGAACAAGTATTTCAGACTCTTGTGGTCACAAAACACTTCTACGATTACACCGTACAGGTAATGCCTCCATATCTTCAAAGCGAACACGATAGCCGCCAGCTCTAGATCGTGTGTAGGATAATTTAACTCGTGGGGTTTCGGTGACGAGAGGCATAAGCCACCACTCGCCCAATTGCATTAGGACACAACCCAATCCTTGCCCACTCGCATCACCGTTGTAGACTACATAAGTCTCATCGGGATGCGGGATAATCAATACCGGTCTTTGTAGTCAACCTCTCCTCGTTTAAAGCTCTCCTCGCGATCATCTCCCCATACAAAGGGTTGATTCTTCCTCGTAAGCTTTGTCAATGGTAGGGCAAGACGCGAGAAATCTCGTATAAATCTGCGGTAGTATCCCGAGACCAAGAAAACTACGGATCTCCGTCACGGTCTCGGCCGTTTCAGTCAGAAGCGCTTCCACCTTGCTTGGATCAACTGCAACTCCGCCGCTAGATATAACATGGCCCAGAAATTTCACTTCCGGCAGCAAAAATTCACATTTGCTCAGCTTAGCATAAAGTTGTTTTTCCCTGAGTATGCCTAACACCTTTCGCAGATGTTCTTCGTGCTCTTCTTTGCTCTTAGAATATATCAAAATGTCGTCGATGAACACCACCACAAATTGGTCTAGGTGTTGTCGGAAGATACGGTTCATGTAATCCATGAATACCGCAGTGCATTTGTCAATCCGAAGGGCATCACAAGGAATTCATAATGCCCATATCACGGATTTCGAAAGGTTTGTCTTGGGAACATCGCCATCTTTAACTCGCAACCGATGGTATCCGAACGCAAGTCAATTTTTGAAAAGCTGTGGAACGGACAATTGATCCAAAAGATCATCAATCCGGGGAAGTGGGTACTTGTTTTTTACGGTTACTTTGTTGAGCTCGCGTAATCGATGCGAGTCGGAAACTTCCATCTTTCTTCTTTACAAAAATCTTTGGGGCTCCCCACGGTGAAACGCTAGGTCGAATGAACCCTTCTTCAAAAGCTCTTCCAACCGCTTCTTCAACTCCCGCATCTCGTTAGGAGCCATTCGATCTGGCGCCTTTGATATTGATCTGTACGGGCATCAAATCAATGTTGAACTCCACTTCTCGGATAGGAGGTAACTCGGTGAGATCCTGCGGAAATACATCGAAAATTCATTCACCACGGGGATGTCTGGAGTGAAAGGTTAGCTTACGCTTTGACGAGAAAGAATACCATGAAAGCATGACATCCTTGCTTCACGCACCGATCGGCTTCGAAGCGGAGAGAAAGTTCGAGGCTCACTTCAACCTTGTCTCGGCAAATGATATCTCCTTTTTTCCACGTCGATCATCGCACCGTTGGCCGTTAACAAGTTCGGCCGAATATGACGTCAATGCCATGAAGAGGTAGACAGATGAGATCCACTTTAGAAACTCGTCCATCCACGTTAGCGGTACAATTCATACATGCATCGAAGCTAAAGACTTTACACCCAACGGTGTAGCTACAACAAGATCAAATGGTAATCTACGAGGCATGCAATCCAAAACGACTTGCACAATCATAGGAAATAAACGAGTGACTAGCACCCGAGTCATACAATGCTTCCAATAGATTTCCATTGAGATAGATGGTACCTTGAACCATCGGCTGGGGACTTCTCGGCCTCTCGTGTTTGTTAATGCAAAGATCCGGCCGGCGTTCGAGGTCTCGCCTGCGCGGTCCTCTCGGGGCAATCCGGCTAATGTGTCCGGGCTTCCGACATCCGGGCGAGACTTGTTTCCCATCACGGTTGGCTCTGGATGGTACTTCTTACATTTCGACACGTCCGGGATCCGTCTGTTTGAAACTATTTTGTTGGTAGGGCTTCTTGTTCCCGCTTCGGTTGTCATTCCAAGGCGTTTTCCTCTTCATGAGGAACCTCCGCGGTTTGATCCACCGCGATTTGCGTTGTTACCTTCCGGCCTCGAGTCTTGCGCAGTTCCTTTAAGTTGCGCTCCGTCATTCGCGGGATTCTACCGCTTGGGCCATTCTTGGAAATTCTTGAGATACTAACCTTACCTTTATATCGTACTTCAATCCGGTTAATAGTCGGTTAGCCTTCCCGGCCTCTCATTCTTGTAGACTTTTAGGTATGATGAATACCTTGACGGGTTGGTAAAACGGGCGAAGTAGTCGTCAAATGACTCTTCACTCCTTGCTTGATCTGCGGGAATTCTTCTCTTTAATTACTGCGTTGATGGGAGGAAATCTTGTTCGTTGAATTGTTCAAGGAACATTTCCCAAGTAACGGGGGAGGCGGGGTTGTGGAAACACTTTTCCCACCTCGGGCATCTCCCTCAAGCCGGTATATTGCTATTTGGGCCATCCGATTTCCGGGGCACTCCATGACTTCAAAAATCTTCTCAAGACTCAAAAGCCAATCCTCGGCCTAGCTCACTCTTTCCTCGAAACCGGTGGTTTCAACTTGCGGAACTTGGTTTACCCAATTTTCCGTAGTTCTCTCTATTTGTTCATGCCTGGGTTGTGATTGGGATCTCTCGGCCCCTTCGGGCTCTTCATAATTTTCATCATCTTCATTGTCATCATACCCTTCGTCGTCATCATTGTTATTATCTTCATTTTCTCGTTCATCCTCGTGTTGTCGTGCGTCTAATTGCCTTTGTGCCTCCTGGTCTTGTTGGTTTTGTCTTGCCGGAAGAGCATCAATCGAACTCTTTGTTCTTGCGAGTTCTACGCATTTCTTCAATTTCTTCACGTCCGGGTTGATTCGGTTCATCGTTTCGTTCATCCCGAGGTTTCCCGCCCTCTTCCCTACCTCGGCCTCGACCACGGCCTCGGCCTCTTCCTCTTGGTGCACCAAAGCCTCTCAAGTTGGCCATGTTTTAAATTCTTTTTCCTTTAAACAATTATGAGAGAATATATAAATATTAAAAGTGACAAAACAATTTGCACACCAAACATATATTCACATATATTCATTCATAAAGTTTATACATATCGGTCGATCTAATACTAATACAAGTCATACTTTGTACAATCTCCTTATTCAAACGTATTTACAATATTCAAAGGTACTTGGAGATACAAACTAAACTCCCTAGTTTCTACAATCCCATGACTTCCTTGTACCGACGTTCTTCTTACTACATGTAAAGGCGAACCAAGCTCTTCGGGTAGCGAAGGTGTATGCTAACACTTAAGATAGGTCCGTCATCTAATAGTTCATTACGATCCTTGCCCAAAAGCGGGTATAGGGAAAGAAGTACAATGTGGTCCTAACCCAATCTGCGGGTGAATGTCCCCTATTATTGGCTTGGTAGTTTGAGATTAGGGTTAAAAACACAAGATATTTTCCTTGGGTGGTGCTAGTGAGATTCGTAGCTTTAATGAGAAAGTTTTCCAACAAAATGACTAACGTGTCATTATCATTCAGGACATAGTAGAAATCTTGGTTCATTTGCCTCATCTTCAAGAAGTTGAATGTCGGGGTAGTCAAAGTTATCATCAGGCGAGGAATGGGTAGGGCTTCCGGATCGGCTTGGTCCTCAATCTCCAGTCGTTCGGGTTGAGATTAGGAGAATCGGGTTCGAGTCCTACGCGTAGCGGGGGTGATAGGAGGGTTACGGCGGCTCACCGTAATAGTGACTAGGAGTTGTGGGGTCCGTACACTCGTGGTTTGGATCCAAAGGAAAGCTGTTCATAGTGATCGTACTCCGGGGTATAATAGGTTCGGCATGGTTTTCAATCTCGGGCTCATCCGGTTGTGCGTTGTAGGAATCTACCTCTTCTTCGATGGAATCTCCTTACGTAGTCGGTGGGGATGGGTTATTTGAGGGTTCGGTGCGACGGAGGAATGGATCTCGGGCGGGACGCCTCCGAATCCGTGATAATTGTAGAATGGCTCTAAGACGGGCTCTTTGTCCTGTTCATCTCTACACATTACACCAATGGCCTATCAGTACTCATTTTCAAAAATGTGCTCACAATTAAAAGGCTTAAGAACCTAACTCCGTTATCTGAACAGAATGGCCAGGTAAGTGTCTACCATGGGGGCCTCACCGGATTAGCAGTGACTTATGGCACACCCACGTAGACTAGCCTTGCCTTCGCACCAAACCGTCCGTGGTAACATAGTTAAATACTTGCCAGAATTTCATGCTCTGATACCAAAAATGTAACATCCCATTTTGAAACGCAAATTTTTTTTTTTTTCAATCAGAGTCGAGCAATAGAGCGAAAGAGTAATCAGTTCATAGCCAAAACATCAACCATTGTGTAATATTGTATAGATTACAATAGTCCTAAGGTTTAGAAATGAAATAGCGGAATGACGAGAATAATGAAAACGATAAGATAGAAATAGTCTTCGGTATTTGCACGTCTATTCCGGGCACTTGCCTCGATCCGAACCGTGGTCCTCCCGACCACGAAGCTACGGTGAGATTCAATTCACCATATTGAATCTCGGTAGCAGTTAACCTCATACCCAAACAATACAATATACGAGACAACGAGATATTTCTAGAGCTAATACCACGGTATATCATAAGCATACAAACGATGCATGATCATTATGCCGACAAACATAAGCACAAAGCAATATGTAAAGCCCCATAAGGTAAACAATAACGGCCACTGCACTATTCACCGGTGCCACGATAATTACTCGTGTCCTCGGCGCTAGGAAAACAAAACGGTGTTACCAAAACTATAACCCGTATAATGTGCGTATAACGGTCTACGAACATATCATTGACATATAAGTATTTAAGATGTACAAGATTAGTGTTACAAGACGCGTCGTACCTTCGTTGGCAACGTTAGGTACTACTAGGCGGAAGACGTACTTTCACGGAAGAACGTGAACTTCAAACGGTTCGTCGGCGGCGTAACGCAAAGCAAATCGAGAGATTCGATATCCTATAAGAATAATATCACCTTTATTAGCGATTTGACACTATAAGCTGGCTTTTTAGGTAAAAAAAATTACCATTTTGCCCTTCTACCCTAATCGGCGGAATTTCACGCAAAGCCGTTACTCTAGCAAATTTTCTTCCCGAAATTTTGCCGAACTTGACGCAACTATGATTTTCAAAAATAATGACTAAAATAGCCCTCCCATATGATACCCAAATCATACTTGAAATTTAAAGGCTATTCTAACAAATTCTACCCTTACTTTTAAAAAGAAGCGCTAAAGTTCCAACTTTTCGCGACTCGACCCTACTATGTTTTTACCTCTTTAGGCACATTTTTCAATGCAATGAGGCCTAAAAACAAGCATAGGAATCTTATCACCTACTTCCTAAATCTAACTAACAATTCTACTAACTACCGAACTAAAGACTTAAAAGCTAATGGCCAAAAGACTTACCCGTTGAAGAATTCTCGCAGAGCTTTTCCCCCAGAGCTTATCTCTCTACTTTTCTCTCAAGAAATTCGGTCAAGACAAGAAAGAAATGGTGTGAGGATTTCTCAAGGAGCATGCCTCCTATTTATAGACTTTGGTTAAGGCTTTGTTTGGAATTCCAAATTGTAAAGAACCCATTAATGCAACTTGAACAAAAAGTCACAAACTCCACCTCACCCCCCTTTGGTCGACATCTTTGGGCTGTTTGGCAGCCAAGGATTGGCCAAGAAGTGATGACTCACCTCA
The DNA here is from genome assembly GCA_019022615.1 of Acacia melanoxylon. Taxonomy (NCBI): domain Eukaryota; kingdom Viridiplantae; phylum Streptophyta; class Magnoliopsida; order Fabales; family Fabaceae; genus Acacia; species Acacia melanoxylon. Next base: position 1,576,873 of record JAFJYJ010000032.1, read on the forward strand.
CTTTATGGCGGTCAGCCCAGTATTTCTCGATCGGTACCCGATTCGCGTAATTTCGGAGAAATCTCAAAATTCTAGATTTAGAACTTTGAAGACCTTCTCTTTCTCATCAATAATATCTATTATAACTTGAATTTTGACTTTAGACGGGGTTCCAACCGTCGCTAAAGTTTCTCGAAAACGTGTCCGTACGCGTCCGGTGTCGAAATCGGTTAGGAATCATCAAGCTCTAGATAATAATTCACTGATTCCAAATGTATTTTTATAATTATAAACTCATCCCTAGATGTTGAGTTATAATTTATTTCCTTATTTTCCCAAAATGTGACTAGCGGCAAAGATTTTCCTATTTCGTCTTATTAGGACAATGTACTACGGGTCTCGGAATTGACTTAGGAAGAGGTCACTTGAAGGTAAAAACTCACTGATCAATATTTTACCTTGACTTTGGAATTCCTATTCCCGGTTCCCTAGATAGGATCTGTTTCCTAAATATAAGATTACTATTCATGCTTTTTAATTATATTATATAATAATCAAAAATTTGCAAAATATCAAGATATCAAATTTTGCTTCTTATCCTCAAATTCTTTGGCCAATTTTCGTGCAGCCTTTTTTTTTTTGTAAATGTTTTTCAAGAATTAATTAATTACTTAATTCAATTTTTATTAAAAATTCTACAAAATTCCCTAATTGGTCCATTCTTGTATTTAGGTTTAAAAATACCTAAACTCAACTATTTTTCTCAAAACTTTCCAATTTAATTAGTAAATACATTTTATTAATATTCAACTAATTTCCACTAATTTTAGAGCTTCACATAATTATTCTTGAAATTTCCTTTGCTTATGCTTAAGTAATTAGCTATTAATTACTTAATTACTCTTTTAACCATAGTTGGTATTTTTCTTAATTAGAATGCTTCATTACCTTCATATTCTTGTATTAACATTAGCATTTCCATGCCTCTTGCATTGTTTCATAATTACAAGGGTATTTTGGTCATTTTATTACTTTATGAGCATCCTTTCTCATTTTCCCGAGTTTGTAATTTATTTAATTACTGTAATTAGAGATAATATACTCTCTTAATTCAACTGGTCATTTTCTTGACTTTTAGGATTTTTCATGAATTTTCTAAGTTAATTACCCTTTGCGGGGCATTTTGGTCATTTTGGCACTTTGACCCTTAAACTCCCTAATTTCTTGCAGAAATTCTACCTAGAAAATAGACTATAATTACCCAAGAATGGAGATTGCAATTTCACTTATCGAAATATCCAACTTTTATTTATAATATTCCGAGATAAATATCCAAGATTATTACATTTCTCCCCTTACACAAAATTTCGCCTCGAAATTTAATCTATACTAACTAAACTTCGGGCCATAAACTCGGGTACTTCTCCTTCATGTCACTCTCGGTCTCCCAAGTTGCCTCGCTCGGTGTCAAACCCTTCCGGACCACCTTCATTTTATCGGTATAGTTTTAGTCCTAAGCCGTTTTCTCTGGCGTTCGAGAATTCGCTCCGGCTCGACTACAAAGGTGTTACCATGCCGTACTTCAACATCATCGTACTTTATGACATGATCTCGATCTCGGTAGGTACTTCTTCGGTTGTGACACGTGAAAAACATCATGGAGATTACTCGGGTTCGGGGTAACGCTAGTTGATATGCAACGGAGTCCTCGCTCGGCTAATACTTCAATTGGTCCAACGTAACGCGGACTAAGCTTATTTCTCTTCGGTGTTCCGCCGACACCATTGCATTCGGAGATAACCCGAAAACACATGGTCTCCGACTTCAAACTTCAACGGTCTTCTCCTCTTATCTCGCATAGCTCTTACATCCTGCTTGTGTGCGGCAAGGAGTCTCTTCTTGATCGGTGCGATCGCTCGTAGGTGCTCAAGCATGCGGCCCAAATGCGCTTCTCGGACGAATCATCGGCCTGATGGTGATTGACACTTCCGCCCATACAATGCCTCGAACGGGGCCATTTGTATACTAGCATGATAACCGTTGTTATATGCAAACTCGCTAGCGAAAGATGTTGATCCCAACTTCCTTTGAAATCTAGGGCACATGCTCGCATGACATATCCTCCGGCGTTTGTATGGTCCTTTCGGATTGACCGTCTCTGTTTGTGGGTGATAAGCCGAACCGAACTTGACTTGGTCCCATACCTTCATGTAATGATTGCCCGAAACGGGATTTGAACCGCGTATCCGGTCGGGAGACAATGCTCGTAGGAACACCATGTAATCTTACTATCTCTTTGATATAAATCCCCATGATCGTTAGGAGAATAGTGGATCGATGGGAATGAAGTGTCCGACTTGGTTAGTCTGTCAACAACTACCCAAATTGTATCATGGTTTCGATTTTGGGTAGACTACCACAAAATCATGGTTATGTTCTCCCACTTCCATTCTCGCAACTCTAGTCCTTGAAGAAGACCAGGGGTCGTCGGTGTTCAATCTTTACTTTCCCCGACGGGTCAAGCATTTGGCCACGTGATTCCGCTACGTCTTTCTTCATCCGGGTTAACAACTAAATCGGCCGCATTATCAACAATATTTTAACAACTAAATCGGTCACATTAACAACAATATCATTTCCTAGGTTAACAATTATATCAGTACATTAACAACTCATGATTTTGAAAATCGAAAGGATAAGGCAGCCTTTTTGGGATTTTCAGAATCTTGGGGCCCTTTTTGGGATTTTTTTTCCCAAAAAGGGCCCCAAGATGGATTTTCCCTAAACTTTTTAGGTATTGTTGTTCATATATGACGTACACGAGCTAAAGTACACGAGTTAAACGCATCTCCGTGTATCTCCGCACGCACACAGACACAGTTACATTCACAGAGGCTCTCCACCTCAGTCCTCAGTCCTCCGTCCTCTTCGACTCTTCCAGATCCAGGCGCCTCTCCTCCTCTCCTCACCGATCATGTCTCAGTGATGAGGTAAGTTTTCCTCCTTTTCCTATTCAGTTTTCCTCTATTCGGCGGTCACGGCGAGTTTGAGTCCGTCGTTGGCTTTCTCTGCTTCGATTGAAAAAATGTTACTGTCTCCCTCTCGACCTTGCGTCTTCTCTGGGTATGAATTTTTGTTTTTTTGCTCTGCCGACTGCGTATGAAACCCTAGGAAAATTTTCCCCAGAAAAAAAGAGGTCAAAAATTGAAAACGAGAGAGAAAGAAGAATTATAATATAATGTTTCGCTTCTGTCAATTTGCTTTTCTCAGAATTCGAACTTGCATGCCTTTGATGTGCCTCGTAAATCTTTTTGATGGAATGTGTTCCAATCTCAGGTATCAGACAGCAAATGAGCCAAACCCAACTTGGATTGTGTTTTTGACGTTGAGACATTCTTCTGTAACTTGAATGCTGATTCATGTAATATGGAGACATTCTTCTGTCAATGTTTATTTCATTCCTCACAGACAAAATAGCGTAATTCTTCAATGTTGTTCAACTTGTTTAGTTCTTGCATTATATCCTTTATTTTCCCCACTAATGCAATCAGTGAGTAGCTTTAACTCTTGAATGTAAATTTTTGCAGTAGATAACTTATTGCACTCTGTTTCTCATGTTGAAAATCAAACCAGGGGGCCATTCTCTGTTTGGTGGGCTAGCAGTGTTTGTAACAGCTACATGTGGTTGTTGCTTAGGGAATTACTGCATGTAGTTATAATTAGTTATTTCTTGTAAAGTATTAAAATCACCACAATAAAAGTGAATTAATTAGAAAAGTTTGGTTAATTAATTAGGAAGTTTTATAGTTAGTTAGGGATACTAGGTGGTAAAAATTTATGTTTTGGTCAAAAAAAAAGGAGGAGGTTTAACTTTAAGTATCAAGGACCTTAACTAAGAAAGCATAATGAAGTTTTTATCCTCAAACTTTGTTTGAAGCTTATGATTAAGAATCAGGTTTGCTAAAACTGCCCAATGCAAGAACAAGTGTTTTACTGAAGTGGATTGAACTGGATTGTGTGCTGAGATTTTTGTTACTGATATACTCTGATCTGTCATTGGGAATTTTCTGTGAGAAATTCTTGCAGAAGTTGCCAGTGTTTTGAGCTTCTGTATCTCTCTTTGCTGTGGGTTTTGGGAATATACTTGCATCTGGATCGTTAGAAATTCTTTGCTGTCATTACTTGATGGATGCTGATCTTATCTGTCGTTAATTTTTTCTTATATACCAATATTGTCATGCCTGGAATGAGAACAAAAGCATGTTTGTTTTAGAGTGGGATATCTATATTATTGTAATATTGTATCAATCAAACCCTTATCGTCTGTTATGACTGCCTTTTTAACTTAAAAAAAGTTTTATGCATTTTAATTGGATCTAATATTGTAAGACAATATTAAACATTGGATCTAATACCCTTTTTATTTGGAAAGATAAATGGTATCTAGAAGTGAGTGTGTGTGTTTAGCAAAAATGTAAGCACAAAGAATTGCATTTAGCTGTTCTATGCTTTAAGTTCAGCTGTTTGGAATTAATGCCTGCATTATAAAGATTATAACCGGGACCAAATTTGTTAGGAGCTAACTCTAATACAAAACCCCATCCCCTTGTGTTTCCTTTCAGTTTGGCAGTGTTAGTCTCTTGAATAATGAACTAAAACAAACCCATTGGTATTCTTGCCAACTTTAGATTTTGAATACATTGGTTATCAATATTGCCATGGCTATAGTTGTTGTTTGCTTAATTGATGAATACTTGCTTTTCATTTTGTTGCAGGCATGGAGGAAGAGCAAACTTCAAGTATTGACCTATCTCAGTTTTCCAGTATTGGTGAGAATGAAACTCCTGGTGGACCATCTTCTACCCCTTCCAATTCCACTAATCCTCACCAACCTCTAACCACTTTATAGGTATTGTTATTATCTGATTAGGTTGAAATATTGCCTCTCAAAGAAGGCCAAAAAAAAAAAAAAAAAACAAATAGGTCCGGCAGTCCACTAGCACAAAGCTTGGTGACTGCTTTTCGATGAAAAGTTTAAAAATGTAAAGCAAGACTCCAACCTCACAAAAGAAGTAATCATTGAAGCAGAAACAGTAATGTTGAGGTGATTAATTCTAGCTGAAAAATCAATCCTTTGTTTGATTAATGCCTTTATTTTGATTAGATCTTGTGCATACCTGTGATCCCTGATTGATATAATTGGACCACCAGTTCACAGGATAGGTTTGCATTCAACCCTTCACCATTTTACCTTGTGGGTTTTCTTGTTAAAAGAATTGGATAGTCCTTGAAATGACAAAGTTTTCATGTTAGTTTTCTCTTTTATATATGACAGAAATTCCAAGACATAAATTCAGTGAATCCATGTGTATTTTGTTAAAAGCATAAACACTCTCAATGCTGTATTTTATTCATAGGAAAGGATTACAGTTATATAAGCTCTAGGAGAGATATCAAAGGCAAGATTAAAGGGATTACAACATAAAGGACTAATTACAATCAGTCAGAAATCTTTCCTAAACTAACACAACTAGAATCAAGGGATATGATAGAGCTAGGATCATGGGATGAGATAGAGCTAGTATCATGGGTAATAATCTGATTTCCAACACTCCCCCTCAAGCTGGGGAGTATACGTCGTCGATCATTCCCAGCTTGCCTCGAAATCCTTCAAACTTCGTTCTGCCTACTTCAATATTCAACATCATTAGGCTTGTACTTCTTGAGTCTCAGCGGCCCCATATTTTTGTTTTTGGGCTTGTACTCCTTTTTGAGTCTCAAAGGTCCCATATTTTGTTTGGGCTTATACTCATTTTTTGAGTCTCAGAGGTGCCATATTGCGTAGCAAAACACGTTCGAAAGAATCTCGCGTTCCCATTCTCTAGAAGTCCCAATCGTCCTCCTCGCTTTTAAATCCGGATTGTACCAGATTCACACTGGGAATAACAAAGTTTGACTTATTCTGCTTCTCAAGTATCTTGCGAAGCATCTGTAATTCTTCCTTGCTTAGGCAATCATCATTCTCAACCGTTGGTTCAGCTGGGGCAATGTGACTTTTCTCCTGGAAGTTCGAGATTCCACTGGAAGGTTTCCCTAGAGTTTCCAGCATTCTTCTCTATTATGGCCCTTCTTCTGGCAATAGTTGCACCATTTAGTGTTCTTGCGTTCCCCATGTGGTCCCTGGACTGCGAGTGCTGAGCCTTCGATTTGACTTGGGCCACTTCGGTTCAAGAGCTTCCTACTTTCTTCGAATTGCACAAGGTTAACCACATCAAAGAGCTGTGGGAGTGGCTTCAGCCCCATGATTCTGCCCCTTATCTCTTCGAAAGCATCATTGAGGCCTAACAGAAAATCATGTATCCTTCCTCCTTCCACAATTTTTTTGTACAATTGTGCATCTTTGAGACTTTCCCAGGGATGAACTTCAAACAAGTCTTGTTGCTGCCACAATTTTAACAATGCATTATAATATTCAGTGACTAACATATTACCTTGTCGTAAATCCCGAAGTTGTCTCTTCAGATGAATCAAAGCAGCGGTGTTTTCAAGGGAGGAGTAGGTCCTTCGAGCGGCATCCCATATTTCCTTTGCCCTGTGAGCAAGCAAATATCCCTCGTTGATCTCCACAGTCATCGAGTTGCACAACCAAGTCATGACTTGATTGTTTTCAGCAAACCAAGTGTCGAAATTGGGGTCATCAGGGGCTGATTGAGGGGCTGCCCCATTTATATACTTCTCCTTTCTCTTTCCACGAATATACCTTAGCATGCTTTGTGACCACTGGAGATAGTTGTGACCATTAAACTTATAGTTAATAACCATAGTGTGATTTTCTGAGAAATCTGGTAGCATCTCTGTGGTTCTGGATCGTACTATAGTACTAGTGGTGGATGAAGATGAAGATGAGGAGTTTTGAGTTTGAGAACTCATACCGGACATAAAAACTATGGGAATTATGCTGGTTGGTTTTTCTGAAATTGAGCCAAACAGGGGAAAAAATTGGGAGGAATCCATTTCGCTGGAAAATTCAGAGTCGCCGGAGATCACTGTTCACGGTGGCGCGTGGGTGTCACGCGCCAGCAGTGTGGTGGCGCGTGGAGGCTACGCGCCGGTCAAATCGTCGTCGCTCCTCCAGGATCCGCCGATCGGCGCCTGCTAATGCTGTCTGTGGTGGCGGTGTCGTCCCACGTGCTCTCCTTCAGGCAGATCGGGAGTGGTCTGAAGTGCTCTGTTTCTCTCGCTCTCGTGTTTCACTCTCTCTCTCTCTCTGTATCTTCAACTCCTATCCAAACAGAGGAGGTCGACTAGCATTATGGGTGGCAGAGTGAAGAGTTCCAACACTGGGTCCTTCGATTTTTGACCCTGGGACCTCCGTGAGTGCTTGGTCACTATGACTAAGCATGGTGGAGTTCATTCTCGCTCTCTGGGCCTTCGAATAGAAGGTCTTGCTTTGATACCATGTTAAAAGCATAAACACTCTCAATGCTGTATTTTATTCATAGGAAAGGATTACAGTTATATAAGCTCTAGGAGAGATATCAAAGGCAAGATTAAAGGGATTACAACATAAAGGACTGATTACAATTAGTCAGAAATCTTTCCTAAACTAACACAACTAGAATCAAGGGATATGATAGAGCTAGGATCATGGGATGAGATAGAGCTAGGATCATGGCTAGTATCATGGGTAATAATCTGATTTCCAACATATTTCTATTTGGAGCTTTGAATTCTGACTTATGTTTCTAATTTGAGCCTGTGTTTTCTTCTTGTATCCTAGCTATTTTATTGATTACAATAATTTCTGTTCAAGTGCATCAATCATTTATTTCAGTCTTTGTTTTGTAAATGATTGATTTTGATTTTTATTCCAGTCACCAGTATTCACTCCCATGTTCTCTCTTCACTTATTTTATTGATTTTGCTTTTCCAGGTTTCTGCTCTTTCAACTTTTCCAACATTTAACCTTCAGCCATAACTTATCAAGATATGCCCTTCTCAGTAGATTATCGATTGCTATTATGTTTAAGGCAACTCCAAAAATGTAATTTCTCTACCCAAAAAATGGGTCTGGCTTCTGTTGTTGATGCATTTTATAATCATCTGCATAAAAATAGTGGCAGTATAGAGAAGTCATTATCCATGGAAAATGCCAAACTAGATGCTCAATGTGTTGCCCAAGTCTTAGACAGATGCTTTCCTACTCAACCTCATTTAGGTATCAGATTTTTCATTTGGGCTGGACTGCAGTCTAGATACAAGCATAGTGCTTACATGTATAAGAAAGCATCGGTTGCCATTAATCAAAATCCACAGATTGTATTGGATGTGATAAGTTCGTATGAATCTGAGGGGTATTTAGTTACCGCTAAGACATTTAAGGAGGTTTTGCGACTTTGTAAAGAAGCTCAGCATGATGACATGGTTAATGTAGCTTTATGGCTATTAAGAAAAATGGAAGAATTAAATTTATGTGCTGACACTACCATGTTCAATATTGTTATAAGTTTGTGTTGCAAGATGGGTGACATAAAGATGGCAGAAAACTTGATTCAAGAGATGAGTTCTAAGAATGTCTATCCTGATATGATTACATACATGACAATGATTCAGGGTTTCTGTAATGCGGGTCAGTTAGAGAGTGCATATTCTATGCTCAAGGATATGAAATTACATGGATGTTCACCCAATTCTGTGGTTTACACAACCCTTCTGAACGGATTTTGTAGCTTTGGATCTATGGAAAGGGCAATGGAACTGTGGGAGGAAATGAAGAAAGGTGGGGATTGTAGACCAAATGTTGTTACTTATACATGTATTATTCAGAGTTTCTCTAAGAAGGGCAAGTGGGAAGAAGCATTGCAAATTTTAGATAGAATGAGAGATTCAGGGTGTCCTGCAAACCATGTAACAGTTAGTACATTGATTGACAGCCTTTGCGCTGAGGGTCGTGTTGAAGAGGCATACCGGTTATGTGACAAAGTTAGAGAACATGGAGTATCATATGAAGATTGCTACAATTCGCTTGTGATAGCTTTGATGAGGACAGAAAATTATGAGGAAGCAGAGAGACTCTTCAGACTAATGCTTGCTGGTTCACTCAAACCTGATAGCTTGGCTTGTAGCCTTGTGTTAAAAGAGCTCTGTTTGAAGGGTCGTGTGATGGATGGGTTCTTCTTGCTTGAAGAGATTGTAAATACAGGATGCATTATAACCATTGACTCTGATATTTATTGTATTCTTTTAGTTGGTCTCTGTGAGCAAAGCCACTTGATAGAGGCTAAAAAGCTTGCGGAAATCATGTTTAAGAAATCTTTTGTGCTAAAAGCCCCTTACAATGTAAGGGTAATTGAAATTCTAAGAAATTCTGGTGAAGAGGACCTTGTTGAGAGATTAACTGAATCGCAAAAGAGTCCTTGAAGATTAGTTTTCGAAGCTCACATGTCTATTTATAATGATAGATGTTCTTGTGTGTGGTAGACCACTTCCTCAGAGTTCTTCACCGCCTGCCTTAGAAGCCCTCCTCAGAAATCAAACAGATTCACATCCATGGTAATCTCTTTCACTTGTTTTTCTTTTCCTCGTATATATAGGAATGAGCTAATTCCATTGTTGGTCCTTATAGTTTGATTGCATTTTGATTTTCTTCCTTGTAGTTCAAATCATGGTTTCTCATCCCTCAAGTTTTGTCCCCTTGGGACGTTGGTCCTCATATTTTTATAAGGACTTGGAGTTAAGGTTAATGGTGTTAACTTTGCTTATGTTGGGTGTTAAATTTGCTTAGATGGACTGCTGAGGTGGAAGCTGACTTGGTAAAAGAAATAAGGTTTAAACTCACTTTAGGTCCCTATACTTTCAACAAGTTTTAGTTTTCGCCCCTTTGTGCTGCCCAAAATGTTGGTGACTGTAGTTTCATACGGACTTAGATCCTTCCCTTTTGCAGTCAATTTCTTTTTCTGATTCCAATTCTTGAATGAGTAATGTCCATTTTCTTTTCTGTTCAAGAAAAATGTCCGTTTTCTTTCTTTGCAGTCACTCAAATATCCGTTTCTTTGGTTCATTCCAAAATATCCTTATTTGCAATGTTCATTGAGTAACCAAATTTACTTTTGGATTTTTTTGGAGTTGGTTTTGGATCCTTTGGATACAGCCATAACTTAGAAACACAAATCCATGTTTAACTCTAGATAAGAAACTTCCAAAACTCTTAACTTTATATCCAAAAATGGTTTTATCGAATCCTTTTCAGTTTCATATTATGAGTCAGCTTCTCCTTTTTAATAGCTTTAAAACAGCTAATCAGTGATGTGTATCCGCTTCGACATTCGCTAACTGATTTGTAATTTCTGAGTTTTCTAGGATGAGTTCCTATTAGGTCCACATCAATCAGTTTTATGAGCTTGATTTTCCTTTAGTTCTGCACCTCTTAAGATGGATTTTTGTTAGGATTCCTTGTTTGGATTTATAACAAAACCGTTAGATTTGTTTTGTAGGAAAATGGAGCTATTCATGTCAATTCCAACTATTCTTGGAGCATGCTTGAAGTGTTCAAAGGACTTGAAGAAGTGTCTTTAGTCTTAGGACTCATGACACTTAGGTGATGGTGGAATTATTGATCCATTATCTATGAGATCCTGGACCACTCTTCAGGTAGGTGATTGATGAGCTCCAATATTGGTCTTAAAAATTCAACTAATCTTTTCAGATTTAGCTATAGATTTGGTGATGTTTTATTGAGCAGTAAGCTTGCATTTTCATTGTTTAATCAGGGAACCGGGTATAGCACATGGATGGAACAAGCTTAAAGTAGGAGAGCAAATGGTCCAAGGCATGCAAATGAAATTGTAGGTGGTCCACACACACTTGGTTTTTCTATTCAGATCAGCCAGTGACATGATCTTAACATGCAAATCCGCCATTAAAAATTCATGAATCTGCCAAAGGCCTTTAGCCTAGTGGCATGGATCTTCTTTGTAAGTGAAAGATCACGGTTTTGATCTCGTCTCTATCTTTAGCTGCAATCTACCAAAAACACATTCATGAATCTTTTGCAGCAGCAACGTAGATGTGCTCAATGAAAGTGCAAGGATGAATCAGAAAATGGCTAAAATTTGGGGGAAGTAACATAAGATTTAAACAATAGGGACTTGTGTGAAAATCACCACAAAGTGAAAGTGGAGCAAATCACCAAGAGGGGGTGAATTGGAAATTTTAAAATTCTTTTCAAAGAACTCTGTTTTTAAATATTAAAACAGAGTATAACATAGTAGTGGGAGAAAGAGCAAGACACAAGGAATTTATACTGGTTCGATCCAACCTCTTGACCTACGTTCAGTCTCCAGACACTCTGGGATTTCACTAACTCAAATGATTACACATTCTATAACTCTCAAAGTAATTCTCTCACTGACTTATCGCCCTTTAGTTGTAATCAATTAGCTCAATCTTTAAGCCCTACGACTTGAAATTCTTACAATGAATGATTTCAATAAATGATACTTTCAAGAAAGTAGATAATGATAAAGATCAAGACAAATGATCAAAAGATACTTTACACAAGAAAACTCAGAGTAGTTGGAAATTTGAATGAATTTTGTTTTCTGTAGATTGGTTGTTGAGAAGAATTGAATGCAGCTCTATTTATATGGAGAAAGCATTAAATGAATGTTGTAATCTTTAATGTGACCGTTGCCAGCATTAAGGAAGGATTAGGTTAAGCTTTGGTCTTCTTCTCTCTCTACTCTTTGGTTAATCCAGTTGCTCAGAGGATTAGAGCTGACTTCTCTTGAAATTAGTCCGTTGGAAGAGCAGCTACTGGATGAGGAAAGGAACATTAATCCCTTTGCAACATATGTAGAATGATTGTCTAAAAGAGTGCACGTTTTCTGGACATTGCATTTAATGTGCTGACGTCACTTTTTTCTTTTGTTCAAATCCTCATTTAATGTCTTCTAAATCATTTGAAAATCACTAACAAACTGATTAAACATAGTTAGGAATAGTAATGAGTGATGATAAGAAGTATTAAGATCAAACATGAAGATTTTACAATTTCAAACGCAGCGACACAAACTCGAGTTTGTTCATCCAAACTGGAGTTTGTAAATTTGCTTCAGAGGGCAAACTTGAGTTTTCAAATCTAAACTCAAGTTTCCTTCTTACGGAGAAGAATGTCGTGAGTTGAGTTTTGAAGAGCATTTTGATCATTGAGCAAAACTCGAGTTCATTAGTGACTAACTCGAGTTTTGGACTTTTATAGTTAAAACATGTTTAAGTCAAAAGTTCAAAACCGGAGTTTCCAAATCTCAACTTGGAGTTTTCAAAATGTTTGAAATATAAAGAAAGCTCTCTCAGATGGCGACAAACTCGAGTTAACTAAACCAAACTCGAGTTTCCATTACAAATGAAAACTTTGAAAACTTCCTGCCAAGTGAAAACTAGAGTTTTCTAAACAAAACTGGAGTTTTCTCAAAGTGGGTAAAACATGAAAACTCTCTCACAAGTCAAGCAAACTTGAGTTTACAAATACAAACTCGAGTTTTCTCAAAACTTTGGAAAACTTAGAAAATCTTTGGCCAAATATGCAAATTGGAGTTTGTCATAACAAACTGGGGTTTGCTCAGGATGAAAAGCATTAAGATTTTTGGCCAAGTCCATACTCGAGTTTCGAAAACATTAACTCGAGTTTGGTCAAGTTCACAAAACTTGACAAAACTCTTCATTTGGCGCAAACTAGAGTTTCCATATGAAAACTTGAGTTTTCTTAAGTTCAAAACTTTAGGAACTCTCTATACGACCAAAACTCGAGTTTACTCTCGCAAACCTGGAGTTTGGTTAACTTTGGAAAATATTTAAGAGTCTCTGTGGTTCAAACTCAAGCCAGGAATCCAAACTCGAGTTTGTCTTAATGTGAAAAACTTGAAAGTCTTTCTTTGTGTCACAAACTCGAGTTTGCCTATCGCAAACCTGGAGTTTCTCATTTCATTAAAATTTGAAATTTCTGCTGTCGCAAACTCAGCTTCGAGTTTTCCTTTCAAAACTCGAAGTTTGCTGATCGTAAGTTTTTCAACTTACCAAAGACATAAACTTTATCTAGAGTTTACAATTCCTAGTTATCATCAAAATAGATAGAGAACTAACACAAAACATATGGCCAAATGATTCATTTTTCGTTTTTATTTTCAATAATTACATCTGTCACCTTTGGGTTTTTTATGACTTCCAAGGCATGAAAATGAAAATGTAGGTGGTCTACCAACTTGGTGTTTTTTCTTTTCAGTCAGCGACATGATCTTAATGTGCAAATTTACCATTTAAAATTAATGAATCTGCCAAAGGCCATTTTGCCAAGTGACATGAAAGTTCTTCTCACGAGTTTGATCTTGTCTAACGTTTAGTTCTTAGTCCCCAAACGGAGATGTGCTATATGGAAGTCCAACGATGAACCAGAACATGGCTAAAATTTGGGGGTGACAAAAATATATATAAACAATGGGATAGGTTATTATCACTATCAATTTTGATTAATACGATTAATTTTGATTACTATCATTTTTTTCACCGTTAGATTAAAATCTCAATAGGAGAGAGAAATGATAAAGATAGATGAGATTTTGATTTAACGGTAAAAAAATAGTAGTAACATTTGGTAGTGACCAAAATTAATAAGGACTTATGACAACAAAGCACATGGCCGAATGATTAATTTTCCATTTTTCTTTTGGATAATGACAGCAAAGCATATGGCCAAAATTTGTCATGCCTTTTTATATTTTCCTGTCGGCAAAATTGACAGATCGTAACAGGGAGTTGGGGTGGGGCCATCTGTCTTGTTTGTTGGTGATTGAGCCATTTGTCTTTTATTGACTTTTTTTTTTTGCTCGAAGTCTTTTATTGACTTGAAGACGTTGAAGGATCAACACAAAAACATTAGGAGAAAATTAAATATAATACCTTTGAATTTGTAAAAAACCCCCCATGTTGAGTTTGTAAAAAAAGGCGAGAAGAGCAGCACCAGAAAGGGGCGCTTTATAAGTGATATGAAAATTCGGGTGAAATTATTCTTTTACCCTTACTTTTAAATAAAAAATAAAAATAAAAACTCTCCACCCGACACCACCGCCGGCTGTACCGCCACCACGGCGCGGTGGCGTGGTGGCGGGTGGTGGTGGTGGCCGGCGGTGGGAGGTGGAGGGTTTTTTTTTTTATTTAAAAGTCAAAAGGTAATTTCACCCGATTTGCGATATCCCTCATGTTTCTTTGCACTTGCGCCTTTTTTACAAATTCAACAGATTTCTAAAATTTTACAAATTCAGAAGGTATTTATTTAGAATTTTCCCAAATTGTATGAAGAGTTTATCTGAATTAGTTTTATAATGCTCTATCTCTTCTATGTAAGAGATATGATTAATATAAAAAAAAAAAATAAACTTCATCAACCGTATTATAAAAATTAACAACTCTATAACTTTATGACTACTTAACTATACAATTTTCAGAAAAATAATAGTTTATCTAATAATAAATGAAAGGTAAAATTATAAATTCATATTAAAAAATTTCCATTTGTCGTAAATAAATGGATTTATGACTTAGGTCTCTCTTGAATAACTAATAAAATAACATATAAATGTATATTTTTAGTCTGCTTGTATTATACTCTCTCCAGTCTTAATTATAAGACATATTTAACCGATTTTGAAGAGATTAAGGAGAGAAGTTAAATTAGTTAATTTTACTCATTTTTCCTAGAATGCCCTTGTATAAATTTAAAATGATATAAGTAAAAGTAAATCAACAGCCTCTACCACATACCTCTCCCGACCTAAAATTTTCCTTTCCACATACTTTCTAATTGAAATAATAGTCTTACTATATATACATATATATGTATATATATATATATACACATATATTGACAGACATACATAGATACACACACATATATACACAAATATACATATATGTATAAACACACACACTGTGTGTAGACACACACACACACACACATCTGTGTGAGTCTATATATATATTGGTAAATTAGCGTCAGCTGGTTGATAAAGTAAAATCCAATAATTTAATAGTTTTACTGATTGGAAGAGTCTATGTACCCATATACATATACTCACAAAAAACTAAACACACTTGAGAGAATAAAATAAGGCTTAGGAAAAAATTGACAAAAATTAAAATATTTTCCTATAATAAGGACCGGAGGGAGTATAATGATTTGGTTTGATCTAATAATTTTATAAAATATATTCTCAGTCCCATAACTGTAAAAGGGAGTAAAAAAAATTGATCATTTAATCCTTATAGTTTTAACTTGTTTACAAGGCAATTTTGTATACACTGTTCCGCTTATCATCTCCAAGTTCTGGAGATCTTTGCTTGAAGATTTGGATCGAAGAAGCTTTTCATTCTGCAACAAACAAGGATGGTCAAATTCCAAAATTGGGCTGGCAAGGATTCTAAATGAGTTAAAGCTGTGAAGACCAAACGATTAACATTTAGAAAATGAGACCAAAATCCCGATTAAGAAATATTAGAAGAGTTCTAGAAACTTGTCCATGTTTACTTTTTCATTTATTATTAATAATCTGAGACTTTTGGATTTTTTTTGGGGACCATTGTGTCATTTTCCGTTAATATTTTAAATAAAATTTAAATAATTTCCAATGTTATCCCTACTAATTGCACAAAACTCTAATATTATATTAATTATTACTCTCACCCACTACTCTTATTCATTATGGGCATATATAGAAAAATAATAATTAATGCGCTTTGGAAATAAGCAAGTGTATTGTAAAAAAAGACAAAATACAATTATTAGTTGATGCTTTATAGTAAAGATAACTTCCAAGTCATGAAAATGATAATGCAGGTGGTCTACCAACTTGGTGTTTTTTCTATTCAAATTAGCCAGTGTCATGATCATAATGTCCAAATTTGCCATAAAAAATTCATGAATATGCCAAAGGCCATTGGCCAGTGACATGAAAGTTCCTCTCACAAGTTTGATCTTGTCTCTAACTTTTGGTTCTTGGCCCCCAAACGGAGATGTGTTAAATGGAATCCAAGGATGAATCAGAACATGGCCAAATTTTGGGGGAGTGACAAAAAATATATATATATAAAAACAATAGGGACTTCAGGGAGAATCACAAGAAAGCATATGGCTGAATGATTAATTTTCCATTTTTCTTTGGGATAGTTACATCTTTGTCACGACTTTTTATATTTGCCTGTCGGCCAAATTGACGGATCGTAACTGGGAGTTGTTGGGGTGGGGATGAGAGGAATATCACCCACGAATGATTTTTTAATGAGTATCATTTTGGTCCTATTTATAAGTCTACTTTGATCCAATCTTACATACCAAGAAAAGTTAGTTGACGCAATAATTATAGGGTAAATTTTTAACTTTACCCTCATTTATGATTAAGTATTTTTCAACTATTTTTTCTCTCTCTATCTTCATGGATGTAATTAATATGGGTAAAATTGTCAAAATCTTATTTATTACATGAAACTGGATTTATGAATAAGACCAAATTTTTTAGTCAAAATAGACATATAAATAAGACCAGAGTGATAATTATAAAAAAAACAAAAAACATGTGACGAGCCATTTGTCCTGTTTTTTGAAAACTGAGCCATTTGTCTTTTATTGACTTTTTTTGGCTCAGAATGTCTTTTATTGACTTGAAGAAGTCGAGGATAAACCCAAAAATATGATTGTATGAAGAGTTTATCTGAATCAGTTTTGTAATAGTCTTTCAGTCTTACTCCCACTAATCTTTATTATAGGTACTAACTAACTTTTTTAAAAAATCAATAAAAATAAAAATATTTAAAGTCAATAAAATTATCCTATGATCTAAGTAATTTTTGATATTATCCCTACTAATTTCCCTAAACTCTAATATCTATTAATTATTACTCTCACCAACTACCCTTATTAATAATGGACAGACATGAAAAATATAATTAATGCTCATTGGGAATCAGCAAGTGCCTTATAAAAAAAGACCAAATAAACTTGCTAGTTAGTGCCTTATAATAAGGATTAGAGGAAGTATTATGATATATTTTAAGCATATTTCATGTAAATTAAGAAAAAAAAATAAACTCCATCAATCATTTCATAAAATCCAACAACTTTATAATTTTACGACTATTTAACTATATATTTTTCAAAAAAATAACAGTCTACACAATAATAAACTAAAAGTAAAATTATATGTCAATTAAAAATTCGCCTTTGTCGTAATTAATTGGATGTATGACTTAGGTCTCTCTTGAATAACTAATAAAATAATATAAGAATGTATATTTTTAGTCTGCTTGTATTATACAATGTTTTAGTTTGGCCTTATGATTTTATAAAATACATTCTCGGTCCCATAATTGTAAAAGGGAGTAAAAAAAATCATCATTTAATCCTTATAGTTTTAACTTATTTACAACTCAATAACTCAAATATAACTTGACCTTAAAATACTTGTTTGAATCCACATATTATAAGTACATTCAAACAAGATGAGACAATTTCCTTTACATACTTTATATACTTTAAATCATGATTGAAAAAATTGTTTTTAAAGGTTATTGTCGTCATTTTAAACAAATCTAAAGTTTTACCTTGTTTAAAACTCTTTTCTTAATTTTTGGTTGGTATATTTTTGTCCTTTGTTATCTCTAGCTCAGCCTTAGTCATCCATGAGTCATTCCTGAGTCATGTTAGCTGGCAAAAAATGATGGCTTAGCATCCTCATCATATAATTAATGAGGGGGGCCAAAAAAAACAAAGAATGATAGAGGTGAATTGGGTGTGTTTAATTTGAAGGAGGGATGAAAGGGAACGGAGAAGAGACTTAAAAAAACTCAAATTCCAAAATTGGGTTGGCAAGGATTTTAATAAATGAGTTAAAGCTGTGAAGACCAAAAGATTAATTTGGGAAAATAACATTAAGAAAACTAATATTAGAAATTTTTTAACCTTTTTAATGGTAATTCTTTCACTTATTATTGATAAACTATAAGATTTATGTGATGTTATTTTTTTGGTTGGGACCATAATGTAATTTTCCCTTAATATTTTGAATAAAATAATATGTATTTGTATTAACATTTTTTTCCCCAAGATGACACACGGGCAGCAAATTGGAAAAAGCGACTCGCAGACACAACCAAACATAAGTGGGAAACACGAGAAGATAAGGTTTAAAGGGAAAATCCACTCCCAACACACTAATTATATTTCCTTATTTTTATTGTTTACTTTTTTCTATGTTTATTTTGAATTAGAAATAAATATTATCTGTCTGAGAAAACTAAATAAATTATTTTAAAAAATTCATATTTTTTAAAATTAATTTTTCTAACATATAAACTAGTATTTTACACACAGGTATTTCAAAAAGATCATATAATATGGTCCCTCCAATCTACAATATTGGTAGAGAGTACTTGCGGAAGGAACAATAAAAGTCACTTCTAATTTAATTAATAATTTTTCATGTTTTGTCTACATGATTAATACCCACTTTCAACTTTACCCACTAATTATATCCTCTCTCTTTAAAATAACATTCTAAATATAATTAAACACATTCTTCAAGAAAGATAAAAGTGAAAAAATTACATTTTAGGATATGTTAAATTACTTATTTTTTATTTTTTATTTCATATGATATAGTTGAAGTGCCCAATATTATTAATAGGGAAAATCCTTTTGAGGGCCCTTTTTGGTGTAAAAATCCAAAAAAATGCCTTCAAAATCTGAGTTCGGAATCTTGGGTGAGTTGTTAACGGGGCTGATATAGTTGTTAACGATGTACTGATATAGTTGTTAATGGGGGCGGATTTAGTTGTTAAAAAAATTGTTGTTAATGGGGCTGATATAGTTGTTAACTAACAACTATATCAGCCAAATTAACAACTCACATAAGATTCTGAAAATACCTGAAAAGGTCCTAGGTATTGTTAGATTTTGAGGGTCTTTTTTGAGATT
This sequence comes from Acacia melanoxylon, assembly GCA_019022615.1. Taxonomy (NCBI): domain Eukaryota; kingdom Viridiplantae; phylum Streptophyta; class Magnoliopsida; order Fabales; family Fabaceae; genus Acacia; species Acacia melanoxylon. Next base: position 1,595,870 of record JAFJYJ010000032.1, read on the forward strand.
TTTACACCAAAAATGGCCCTCAAAAGGATTTTCCCTTATTAATAAGAGAGAGTATGATATCATTAAATAATCTATTTAACTTATTTAATTTTTTTATTAGTTAATTGGGTCATATATGACGTATAAGAGTTAAAAATTCTTAGGTATCTGCTGTTTTTATTACATTTCTTATCCTCTCTTGCTTTTCCTTCACCTCACATTTCTTCATTATTTTTATTATTATATAAAAATAACATCACTTATAATTGTGATTCATAGCATACCAACCAGACTAATGTCATAGTTAGCAGCTTCTTTTTTCCCCCTTTTCCTACAAAATATTTTCTTGATTTTTTTTATGAACCCAAAGTATTTTTAACTTACTTTGGAATTCAACTCATTAAATGAGATCTTGAAAGAGGGAGAAAAATATAATAAGTCATATTTAACTATTAAGTATAAAGATAAAATTAATAAATTATCATTAATTACTCTTAAAATGATTTATATCATAGATGAAGCCATTTTTCTAAAAACCACGTGAATCGAAAGAGTATACTATAATCTCTCGTGGTTTTCTTTCTTGAGAAGTGCAATGACAAGAAAATCGCAACATGATTCTTTTAAAAACAATGGCGTCTGAGGGTGAAAACATGGGAAAACCCGTGAATGACTTTTCAAATTTTCCCCATTGACATCATAACCTCTAGTACAAAAGTTGGCAGCTTTATTTCCAGTTTTCCTGACAATCCACTTTTAACTTTACTTTTTTTACCCTTACTTTGACAATTCTACATTATCTCTCATAATATATAATTTGGGTTAAATACTAATTTGTCTCATAAGTACACGTTGAAGACCAATTTTGTTGTGAAAGTTTTTTTTGGAGCAATGTTACCTTGGAAGTATAAAAAATATAGCAATGTTACACCTCTATTAACTGCAAAGATACCAATCGCCCTTCTTATGTAACCCACGTCGGTTAAATGTTAGTTGATGACCCAATTATATTGGCGTGACCAATATATCACGTACTTCCTTTGAATGCATGAAGATCTTTCTCATTTTTTTGGGTTAAGATTATTCTTAGCGATTTTACAACAACATGATTCTTTTAAAAAGTTGACATCATAACCTCTAGTACAAAAATTTCCAGTTTTCTGACAATCCACTTTTAACTTTACTTTTTTTACCCTTACTTTGACAAACAATGTTAAATACTAATTTGTCTCATAAGTAGACGTTGAAGACCAATTTTGTTGTGGAAGTTTTTTTTTTTTTTGAAGTATAAAAAACAATGTTTCCCCGGTTAAATGTTAGTTGACCCAATTATATTGGCGTGAATTGTTTAAAATCAAGAAAATTTTTTTTGGTCAATGTTTCCCGAAAGTTTTAAAATGTTACCCTTCGTTAATAATCCTAATTAATTATATTTGACATTTTTTGTAAAGTTTATTCTCTCAGTCATCTCTTCTTATAATGCACCATAAGTTTGTTAATCGTTCGCGTAGATAATTCAGCAGACGAGTGATTATTGTTTGAAAAAATTCGTTTGAACTGCATGCAATGAACTCATTTGATCTTCTATTCGGATAAATTCGTTCTTATTTTTTTGTTTGAAACATTTTTTCTGGACAAATTATGCAGGTGTGTGATTATTGTTTGATTGGGGAATGCATGCAATGGATGACGCTATGGGGGAAGAATGAGAAAGCTATATTTACTTTTTTAAAAAAATAAATATTGTCACCCTTACTCCCTCTTATCATGATTATAATTATAAGATCGAGTTGATTTTTTTGAAAGAAATTAAAAAACTAAATAAGTTACTTATTCATATTACTTCCGGTCTTAGTTATAAGACCGGATTAACGTTATAAGGAAGCCAAAAAAATTATTTAATTATATAATACATTTTTAGACTTCCGGGAAACATTGAGAAAAAAAAAAAAAAACTTTCGCGATAAAATTGCTCCTAAGCGTGTCTTTCGCGCAAAATTCTTTATTTAAAAAAGTGACAAAGATGTCATATAGACAATGGCCCACGTCAATATAACGCGGTCAACTAATGTTTGACCGTTAGGGTTGTTAACGGAGGAACAACATTGCTACATTTTTATACTTCCGGAGGAACATTTCTCTGGAAAAAACTTCCAAAGCAAAATTGATCATCCGCGTGTACTTACAGGGAAAAATCAGTACTTAACCCTATATTATTGGATTGGAGAAATGATAACTTTTAAGGTTATTAAAATTAGGCTAGTCATTGAACCGGTTGGATATTAAAACAAGGGTCAATGGATTAAATTTAAATTAATTGACGAGAAAGTAAAAGTTTTAGTATTATTAATATAAAATTATAATAAAACTAATTTTCTTTAATGACTATTAACCTCTGGTTAAAAAGATGCTGATTATAGTAAGTATCATTGAACGAAAGGTGTGTTTTCACTTCTTTCACAAGTTGCAGTCACGTCATGTCTTCTTTGATTAAATTTCAGATTTTCAATCACCCAATTTTCCTGACATATAAACTACTATATAACACGGTCCCTCCTATTCACAATATATATATAGCACTTTTAGAAAGAAAGAAGACATGATTCAAAATAAAAGTCACTTTAAATTTAATTAATAATTTTTTCATGTTTTGTCTACATTATTAATATTCACTTTTTAACTTTGTCTACTTATTATATCCTCTCTCTCTTTAAAATAACATTCTCTATATAATTAAATACATTTTTCAAGAAAGGTAAAAGTGAAAATTTACATTTTAGGACATATCAAATTACTTAACTTTCATTTATTGTTTTTTATGATATAGTTAAAGTGTCTAATATTGTGGATAAGAGGAAGTATGATATTATTAAATAATTTATTTAACTTATTTAATCTTTTTTAATTAGGTAATTGGGTCATATATGATGTACAAGAGTTAGAACTTCTTAGGAATCTGCTGTTCTTATTACATTTCTTATCCTCTCAGCCTTTTCCTTCACCTCACATTTTTTCATTATTTTTATTATAATATAAAACTAACATAACTTATAATTCTGATTCATAGCATATCATCCAGACTAATGTCATAGTTAGCAGCTTCTATTTTAGATTTCAACTCATTAAACGAGATCTTAAATAAGAGAGAAAAATACAATAAGTCGTATTTAAACATTAACTAAAAAAACAAAATTAACAAATGATTATTAATTGCTCTTAAAATTATCAGATTAAAAATAAATCATTAATACCACTGGTATCTCAAATATATATAGGGTCTGTTTGGTGTGAGCGTTAGGAGTATTTGTGTTAGAATTAATGGGCTTTGGAGAAAAAACTCAATGTGGTGTGTTTGAGTTGTGCGTCAAGTTCACTGAACTTTAAGTTAAAAAAATTCAAAAAACTCGTTAAGGAAAAAGCTCTAGAATCCAGTTTTTTCTAAAAAGCTCTCAGCTTTTTGACGTGGGCTCCGCCACTTCTACTACAATCAATCCAAACACAAATCATTATTTATAACCCGTCTTTTTTCCTACCAAGCTTTTTTTAAAATCAGATAGCTTTTAAGCCATCGCTCTTACCGTCAATCCAAATAGGCCCACATCACCGAATGTAAGGGTGAAAAAATGGGGGAACCCGTGAATGACTTTTCAAATTTTCCCCATTCAATCATAACCTCTAATCATCACCTTTTTTTTTGTTAATAAGGGACTGATCAAGTAAGATCAGAGAATATTACAAACGAGACGAGCTCGTGCAGACCTACAAGATCCTCTTGAAAAGATTCATAGATCCCATCTGGTGGGTCTTGTAACAGATTCATAGATCTCATTCGGTGATTCATAGATTACTGAACTGGATCCACCTCCAACTCTCTGGATGCCTCGAGTTCCTCCATGAGCATCACTATTGCATCCTTAGATATATGCGTGCCTAAGGGTTTCTGCGGACTTTCATACTCTTATCGGCGAATTTTGGAGTCTCGATGCCATGTGGAGGTTTTTTCGACGCCACCCGATGAGGTGCTTGATTCTCCTTTCCCTTCGTCGACCTTCAAACCCCGCGGTATGGATAGTCCTTGATTGGGACTATTCACTCGTTAGGTCCACCCACGTCCATCAAGGAATCCCGCCGTAACTTAACCACCGTATGCTTAGAGCTATCCAAAGTCGATTTTACCACAATGGGTACAAGGGCCGAGCTCGCAAACCCATGGGACGATCACCTTCCGCCGTAACATCATGCTTGTCCGATGCGGGAATCACGTTGAGGGGTGTCACGGGTAGGTTGGGTTTGGTTAGTGATGTGAGGGTGGGGCCTCTTTTGTCTCTTTCCTCCCATAGATGTGGCATGTTGCATCTACCCCCTCGTTTGTCCATCCAAAACCATCGAATTAGCTCCTTCACAAAGCTTGTCGGTTGCTTGAAGTGTGATCACAAGTATGCTTCCTATTATCGAGGGACGAGCTTGCCTCCAAAGCACCGGGTCCACCGGTCCGTTGAGGATTTGCGGCTTCTTTTACCGGCTTCTTCCTATATTCTTGATTCGGCTTGGGCCCACCTTGCTCGCCCCGCATTGAGCATTACGCACCGACGAGCCCACCATGTGGGTCTCGATTATTTTTGGAGTCAACTCTATGGCCTTTAGAGATATCGTTACCTTCCCTCCACAACTGTGGTTCATTAGCTCGATTTTGCGCCATGCGGCATTGAATTATTCACAACCAAATCTTCGCAATCAAAGTCAAAAAGGACATTATATCGAGACCCACCATTAGTGCCTGATCCCCCAATCTTTGCTTCACCCCCCAAATCTGTTTCTTACCTTTCTTGGGATACCCGACTCGCATCCACTCGCCGTACGGCGACGGCCTTAACTCCGACGATGTAGCGGCAAATGGGTACCGAGCAATTCGCACCGAGATGGGACGACGACATCCATAGAAGTGGTACCGGGTTCCCGATGCATGGCGTGGCTTGGCTACTCTTCCGCCTTCCCACACCTATCCTTGGTATGGCCGAACTTACCACAAGTAAAACAGATATGGGGCAGCCCCTCGTACTCCATCCTATAAGACTTTCCATCCACTTTAATCCAAGGTACTAGAGGCCGCGTGGGTCAATGAGGACACCAGGTCTCGCATACTTGCCACGCCCTCTAGATTCCGTCAAATAATCAATTTTAATGACGTCTCCCAATAGGGCACCGATCAACCTCAACGTACTCTTATGGTAGTACCGAAAGAAAGGCCGGAAGCCGAAGCGACGACAACCTTCGAGATAGTAGATGAACGGAATCAAAATTCAAGGACCATGGTTGTATAGTAAGATATGCACCGAATATCATCCAGGGTCCACCAAGAAGGACTTCGATAATCCTCCTCTCGATCAAACGTAGCGAAATAAAAGCCTCCCTCCATGTCGACTAACCGATAGGATCCCCGTGGGCCGCGGAGAGACGTGTTCGCGCAAGCAAAACTTTATAATTGATCGATTTACCAAGCAACTTAATGATCACCGTTCGTTCCATTCCCTCACCAAAGACCTCTCTAATCCCGCTCGAGAAATCAATGGAGGGAATGTCACCATCCCGGCCAACCTTGTAGTCCTCCTCCGATAACACTACATCCTTCAATGACCGATTATTGTCCATGGCTTGATCAATATTCAACAGCTTACTCCGTAAGAGGTATCCCCTTCAACCATCTTCTCCACCATACAAACATCCGATGCCTCCATGGTGCCCCTCCACTTCCGCCCCATCAGCCGTATACGAGACTTTCTTGGTAGACCGAAGGTTGTCCTCCGAGAGTGGGGGGAGGACGCCTTCTCGTTCAAAGCCGTCGCGTTCGAGCCTTCTCGTTCTCGTCCATCATTTAAAAACAGCAATCCAAACAGAAAGAAGCAAACACCGAATAGTACAGCAAGAATAGCAACAGAACAGACTTGAGAATCTAGAGAGAAGGCAGAGCTTCTCTCTCCTCAAGACAAAAACTCTAATCATCACCTTTAGTACAAAAGCGGGCTTTATTTTCTATTTTCTTGACAATTCACTTTTAACCTTACTTTCTTATCCTTACTTTTCATCACAATTCTACATCTCTCTTTCATCAGATTGGATGAGGAGAAATGGAGGATTTTGCTCTAGTTTCCTCGACTGGTGACAAATATATATTACTCCCTCCGGTCTTAATTATATGAGTAAATTTTGGAGTTGGTTTTGGTCCTAATTATAAGAGTAAGTTTTAACTTTTGTCAATTTTTTCCTATAATACCCCTATTTATATTTTCTCAATAATAATTTAATAATACACCTATATATTTTATAAAGTAAATAATGTTTGCAATTCATTAATGTCATATACACCTAAATTATACTTTTTATATAAAATAATTTTGAGCAATTTTTGTCATATTTTTCCCATATCACCCCTACAAATACTTCTTTAACAATAATTAATTTAACAACACGCTTATATTCTATCAAGTGAGATATTATACTTTATTTTTTATTTTTATAATTGTATATCGATCTGGCAAAAAAATATTTAATGGAATATCGAAAATATTTATAAAATGTGTGTTTTTTTTCCCTGGACCTTCAAAAATGCGTGTTCTTCATATCTTAGTCTCTAGGAAATTAAGTACGAAAGACATAAATTATTGAATCGCGACAGAACCATGGTAAATATTCCGTCAGAGAGCATGAGATAGTATTATTTGCTTGATCGGAGCGTGGTTTAGGAAAATAAACTTATATTTGTATTACTTAGTTCTATCTTTGAGAGATGTATTTGTATTAAATAAACTTGGGTAAGGGTATTTTAGGAAAATATACATAATTAACTAATTTAACTCCCTTCCTTAATCCCTCCAAATTCTGGTAAATAGCTCCTATAATTAGGACCGGAGGGAGTATATATTATCAATTTTGTCCCGGAAGTACACGCGCATAACTAGTTTTGCTTTGAAAGTTTCTTTTGTAGAAATGTTGCTTCGGAAGTATAAAAATGTAGCAATGCTGCCCTTCAATTAATTGCCCTAATGATCAAACGTTAGTTGACCGCATTATGTTAACGTGAATTGTCTATGTGGCATCTTTGTTACTTTTTTTAGTAGCAATTTTGCTGTGGAATTTTTTTTTGGGTCTCAATGTTGCCCAAGAAGTCTAAAAATGTATGATATGATTAAATAACTTATTCAGCTTCCTTAGTCTCTCCAAAAAATGTCAATTCGGTCTTATAATTAGGACCAAAGGTAGTATAAATAAATTACTTATTTAGTTTTCTTAATTTTTTTCAAAAAGAAAGTAAATCCCGTCTTATAATTATAATCATGACAAGAGGGAGTAGATGTGGCAATTATTATTATTATTATTATTTTTAAAAAGTAAACATAGCTTACTCCTTCTTCCCCCATAGTGTCCTCCATCACAGGCATTCCCCAGTCAAATAATAATCACTTACCTGCGGAATTTGTCCAGAAAAGCTGTTTCGAATAAATCAAACAAAAAAAATAAGAACGAATTTGTCCGAACAAAAGATCAAATGAGTACATCGTAGGCAGTTCAAACAAATTTTTCCAACTAATAATCACTCGCCTACGGAATTATTTACACGAATGATTAACGAACCTCTGGTGCATTGTAAGCAGAGATGACTAAGAGAATAAAGCTTACAAAAAGTGTCAAATACAATTAGTTAGGGCTGTTAACGGAGGGGTAACATTGCTACGTTTTTAGACTTCTAAGGCAACATTGAGACAAAAAAAACACTTCCAGGGGAAATTTGCTCCTGATTGTGTACTTCCGGGGCAAAATTGCTACTTAACCCAAAAAAAATGAGAAAGATGTCATGTAGACAATCCCCGTCAGGATAATTGGGTCAACTAACGTTTGCCCTTTAGGGCAATCAACGGAGGGGCAACATTGCTACATTTTTTTTACTTCCGAGGCGACATTGTTGTTAAAAAACTTACAAAGTAAAATTGGTCCTTCGTGATTCCGGGGCAAAATTGCTCTTTAACCTTATATAAAATAGAAGAGTTAGAACTTCTTAGGTATCTGCCGTTGTTATTACTTCAGCCCTTAAATGTATCTCCATGTATATATATTCGCGTGGACTCCATTATTGGATTGAGAGATTAATGAGTACATTTGGGTTAGTGGTGAGAGAAATGACTTATTTTTTATCTGATTTTTGTAAAAATAAGAAAGTGACACGTGGCAACGTTTGCTGTCAATGATACTCCCTCTGATCTTAAATATAAGACAGAGTTAACATTTTGGAGAGATTAAAGAAGCTAATTAAATTATTTTAGAGCATTTGTATTTTTATTTTTTTCTCCAAACTAATTAGTTTAACTAATAGATTGATATATAATTTAAGGATACACACCATATGATATAATTAAGTAACTTATTTAGCTTCTTTAATCTCCTCAAAAAAAGTCAACTATGTCTTATATTTAGGATCAAAGTGAGTAGTAGTTACTTAAAAAAAAATCAATGCTAATGGTCCCCACAAGAAAGCCACACATCTCCAAGTTGTCTTCTAATCAAGTACGTGTCAACTGGGCGTTTAATTTTGCCACCTTTTCCTTTAGACTTTTTCTTCCTTTTCGTAACTTCCGAGGTGGAGGAGCTTCGAACGCTTTCAGACGCCGCCAGATTGTAACTTTTCCTAGACATGGCTTTTTTTGAGAAGCCCATAAGTTATTTTGAACTTCAACTCACTAAATGAGATTTTGAAGGAGAGAGAAAAATATAATAAGTCATGTTTAAACATTATTTACAAAGACAAAATTATTAAATTAGTATCAATTACTTTCAAATGATTTATATTATGAATCAAGCTATTTTTCTAAAAGCGTATATTGTAATCTCTCATGCCTTTTCTTTCATGAGAAGTGCAATGTGAAGAAAATTGCAACATGATTCTTTTAAAAACAATGGAGTGTGAAGGTGAAAAAATGGGGAAACCTGTGAATGACTTCTCAAATTTTCGCCATTCACATGATACCCTCATGACTGTAGAAGTCAAAAAAAAAAAAAAAAAAAAAAGCTAACGGAGATGAGTGAAAAAAAAAAATGTTTGTGATAGCTTTAGTGGGTGATAGATTTCTTCAAAATAAGTGACATTTTTCAGGACTCATTTTTTTCAACTTCTGGTATGAATTTTTTTAGCTTTTGGAAAAAAATATTACAGATAGATGATCTAATAAATAATGTACTATTAAATATAATTTTGTATGCATTCTAATTTATTCATTAGAATATATTTAATCAAGTACTTTAGAGTTTTGTAATTTTTTTTAATAATAATTTATTTATTTTTTATCAAATTTAAATTTTTGTTATCAATTATCAATATATATATATATATATATATATAGATTCAATAAGATTCATGTCATTTTCTATCTATAATAATTATCCAAACAAGAGCTCATCTAAAAAAAAGTCACTTCTACCACTGCTATCCCAAACACATATTACATATACAAACTGACTTTTATCCTAACTTCTATTTATAAAAACTCATCTAGACAAAAGTCACCTTTATCACCACTATCCCAAACAGCAGAAGTGGAGGGAGGGGGTCTAAGGTGGGCCCCCGCCCCCCTAAAGTTTTTTTTTTTTAAAAAAAAAAAATGCACACATTCATGTTTAAAATATTGCAACATAAAAATTGGACTTAATACACATAAAAGGGCTACCGTAATCACATCACGACAGATTAGCCTTCATGTGGGCCACATTTTTTTTAAAATCCAAGGGTATCATCACGATTTTTTTTTTTGATAAAAAAGTTTTGGAGGGGTTCGACATCAGTCCCACACCAAGGCGTAGAAGGCTCGGTGAAAGACTTCATCGGACTTACGAGATCGCCTACCACCAAAGAGTACATGACAGAGGATCGAACCCACAACCCAAGCGCTAATCTGATCCTTACCATCTATGCCAACTCACATTGGCGCATCATCACGAATTCTTGAAAGCTAAAGTATTACATTTTTTGCTTTCTTGGTGCCTATTCGAACTCACGACTAACCAGTGAGGGGGCAAACTCCCAAATATACAAGGGGCCAGTATCGGGGCGGATCGGGAATTTTTTTTGGAAGAGGGGCACCATTGGTGGGGGTGCGGGGTTCGGGGCGCCCCGATTTTTTTTTTTAAAAGTAAAGCTTTAAACGCATTAAAAAATAAAAGAATATAAAGAGAAATGTAAAGATAAATCTTGTAGAAATAAGAAGGATGGACACCATATATTTTAATAACAAAAGTATATTACAATAAAAACAATTACAATATCATCCTTCTGCGCCTTATTTTTCAAATTCCATCATAATTGCTTCATTATCAATACAATCAAATACATCTTTTTTAATATAAGACACTACGCAACCATATATTTTACTAACTTAATGCAGCCAAGTTAGTAAAAGTATGACAAATGAAACATAAAGCAACAACTATAGCATAAGCAGATTGAAGGAGGAAGGAGGGAGAGAGACCGGGCTTGTTGAGGAATAGAAGGGAGAAAAAAAGAAAAGAAAAAGAGAAGGAGGTTATTTTTGTAATTTCATATCAAAAATCAAGTGGGGGCACGTGCCCACCTTCTCCTCTACCTGCGTCCGCCGATGGCCAGTATACTACCATCACGAATAATACTTTTACAATTTATTATTGGGAAAATTTATATAGGGCCCAAATAAATAAATAAAAAAACTCAAAAAAGTCCTAAAGATTCTACAAATCCCAAAAAGATATAATTTCATTAAAAAGTTAGTTATTAAGGGGCTGATATAGTTGTTAACGGGTATGTCATTAACAACTAAATCAGTATCATTAACAATATCCTAACAATTAAATCAGTACCATTAACAACTATATCAATATTCGTTAACAACTATATCAACCCATGTTAACAACTAAAGTTTTAATGAAATTATAACAGAAAAGGTACTGGGTCCTTTTTTGGGACTTGCAGAATCTTTAGGTTTTTTTTGGATTTTTTTTTTTGGTTATTTGGCCCCATATGTATTTTCCCTTGATCATTTTAGCTGCTACAGAATGATCAGTTGTAAAAGTATTATATGATAATAATATTTGATAACAATTACAACTTTATTTCTTTTTTCTTTTGAAAACCTCCAATTCTTATTTATTCATTATTCTTTTATTTCCTAAAATTAATCAAAAACTTATATTTTAAGTTGAAATCCTATAAATGATGTACTCAGAGTGATATCTTTTAAAATCTTAAGAAAATCTCTTTAATTTAGTATTAATTACTTCCTATCTCAAATCTATTAAAAATTAGGAAGTCATCATACGCCCTATTTCTCTCTCGCATCAGTGCAAATCCTCAATCACTTATTTCACCTAAAGGTTTTGACTCTTTGAAGCTCGCGTTCGTCCATCAACACAAATAAGCAACATAATTGTCTCTCGCGTTTTAATATACATCTTTGAGGAGAGTCTCGTCTTCTCTCTGATTTGTTTTATGTATTGATTTGAAGAAAATAAAAGTAGAGTTTAGTTAGAAAAATTACGATTTATGATATGGAGTTTGAGGAAAATAAAGTTAGGATTTAATTCTCACATCGTCAATAAAATTTCTGGTTCCGCCACTACCAAATGAATATGAGCTGGCATTATTTCCCCTAGGCATGCATAGTACATAAGCTGGCTTTATTTCCCCTAGGCATATATAATACATAAGCTGGCTTTATTTCCCATTTTCCGGACAATTCACTTTTAACCTCACTTTTTTACCCTTATTTTTCCTGACAATTCTATGGATTTGTACGAGTTAGTGTCACAAAAATTCGTTAAGTTATATTGATATAAGTTGAGGCAAAACTTTATTCACATACTTCCTTTAATTTTTATTATAAAACACCAACTAATAATTTATATTTGATCATTTTTATAAGGCACTTGTTTATTTCCAAAGCGCATTAATTGTTTTTTTCTAAGTATACCCATAATTAATAAAGGTAGTGGGTGAGAGTAGTTATCAATATAATATTATAGTATAGTACAATTAGTAGGGGTAATATTGGAAGTTATTTAAATTGTAGGACAACCTTATTGATTTTAACTATTGTATTGGTTTGTGAGAATTGTAAATTAGTGCCTTATAATAAAAACTAGAGGAACTACTTACTTCGTATATCTTAAATCACATTGGAAAATTAGTTTCTACAACAACAGGCATTACATCTACATCTCTCTCTCATTTGTTTGGATGGGGAGAAAGGGGTGTTGGAGGAGGGAAAATTCCCCTCATAACCCTCCCCTCCAAAGGGGACACGTAACACTTTGGTACGATGAGACTATTTTGCCAATAAAGGTTTTTAATATTCCCTTGCTACCCTCTCTACGCCAGCTATTTTCTGTGCCATCTCCCCCACCTTCCCCCTTTACCCCTTTGACTGACCAGTGACCTCTTAAGCTGCTTTTAAGCCGACGGCTCTATGATCTCCAAAAAAAAGAAAAAATTAGGGTCACAATTGGGATTTAGGTGTTAATTTTTAGGGTAAATTCTAAATAAATACAATTTAAACTTTAAAATTTTAAATAAATGATTTCGCAACAAAACAAGTTTTTAATTACTTTCCAGTTCTTATTAATCCAATTATTATTGTTGTCAACTAGATCTTGAAGTTCAATTGATATTTTTATGTCATTCTTTCTAATTTGTATTGATATATAATTATTTCTTATTTTAAAAAAATTAAGCTTGTTTAATTAAAATTATACTGTCATTGACAAGTTATAAATTTTTTTGACATTATTTTTCTTAGTTGGAACCATGATGTTTTAATATTTTGAATAAAATAATATATATTTATATTTTTTGATTTTTTTTTTTAAAGAAGGCTAGTGTTCTCAGCAAATTGGAAATAGCACTCGCAGACACAACCAACTAAAGTGGGAAACACAAGAAGATAAGGTTTTTTTTTTTTGGTCAAAACAAGAAGATGAGGTTTTATAAGAAAGGAAAATTTAAAGAATGCCCCTCTCAACAGTCAACACTGATGGTATTTTCTCACGTATAAACTGATATGCTATAGATAAGTATTTTAGAGATCATATAACATATTCCCTCCGACTCACAATATAAAGTAGTTCTAAAAGGAAGACATGATAAAGAATATAAGTGACCTCCAGTTTAATTAAGGATTTTTTCATGTCTCGTTCATATGATCAAACTCACTTTTCAATTTTACTCACTTATTATATCTCCTCTTTTTAAAATAACATTCCCAATAAAATTAAATATATCTTTCAAGAAAGATAAAAGTGCAAAAAATTTACATTTTAGGATATACTAAATTATTTAACTTTCATTTTTTATTTCTCATAATATAATTTAAGTATGTTATATTGTAGATGACAAGAGGAGTACGATAAAATTAAATAATTTATTTAGATTATTGGGTGAAGGTGCAATAAGTCAATAAACTATTAAACTAGGAGCACCCAACACAAAAACAATTGAAAGGTCCAAAAATACCAAAGAACATTTAAAAAGTAGCAACTACCACAATTCATTTACAATTAAACTAACGTCGTTAGGTATCATCACCACGTGTCTCGCTGATGAGAGGATTGAAGGATAAGAGTGCGAGTCCTTGCTTCCAGCCACCGATCATCACTGAGCTCGGACAAAGTAGACTGAGAACCAGAATATGACAGCCAAAATCTAAACAACAAAAATTTAGTTAGTTTATTAATCAAGCTCTCTATGACATCCTCTGCATCACCTTGGTTACCTCCTTTTTTGACATCATCTTGGGCACAAATATCTCTCAATATGCTGATAGAGTATCCAAGAACGTCAATGGTGACACAGTCGGTAGGTATACCAGACTTTGCCTTAGGGGCGTGCTCAATATACAAACAAATACATCTTCAAATTTACCAAAAGAAGCAGTTCGCAGAATTTCTACCATTATAGGCCACCCACTATCACTATATAGATTTCTAACCAATTCAGGATTTCCACCACAACATGCATAGATTATCATACACAAGGGGTCACAAATCCCCCAACTCCGGAGTCTTGCCAGGGATACAAAACCATTAGGATAGAGTTCTTCCCAAATAGCAAGCTGATGTTCCTTCCCTGCCAATGAAACATTTGCCAAAACTTGCAAACACACACGAGCTAATCCCTGATCTGGGTCTGAAGAACTTGCCAACGACCTTAAACAATTAGAGATAATACCAAAATAAAGCTCTCTATGACAAAGGCAAAAGCAAAAATTTTGGAATTTAGAGTTGCAAGGCGACGGGAACGGATCTTCGGGATGAACAAAAGAATCAGTTTTCATAGATTGGGATTTGTGGAGGAAGAAGAGATCGAGAAAAGAGGGGCTTTACCAGAGGAAGCTGGCTGGAGATGAAGGCCAATGAAACTTTACGAAGTATTTGTCCTCTCTCCCGTCGACGATGACGAAGATGTCGCCATAGAAGCTAAACCCTCGTTTTCAGATTGCTTTCCAGATCAATTTCACCTTTACCTCCTCGATCGCGTATTGCAGCGGAGCTCTCCGATGACGCTGAGAAGGTGAAGGAATGGAGGTGGTGGTGGTGTGGTGATGAGAGAATCTCACCGGTGGTGATGAAGGTGAAGGAGTGCCGGCGAGGAAGGAGAGAGGAGAAGGGAGAGATGGATCAATGAAATTACAGCTTTGACCCAGCTTGCTTCTTCTTCTTTTTTCCCCTGCTGACCACGTGTATGCCACACATTTCCTCCCACTGTGCCACGTCAGCGTCAAAGTCTTCACCTATTAACTGTTTAAACGCCGTTAGTTTAGTTTGAAGTGAATTGTGGTAGTTGCCACTTTTTAAATGTTCTTTGGCATTTTTGGAACTTTCAATTGTTTTTTGTGTTGGGTGCTCCTAGCTTAATAGTTTATTGGCTTATTTGCACCTTCACCCTAGATTATTTAATCTTTCCTAATTAGTTAATTGGTTCATATATGACGTACGTACTAGTCTTTATTATAAGACACCAACTAACTTTTCTCACAAACCAATAAAAGTAGTTAAAGTCAATAAAGTTGTCCTAAAATCTAAGTAATTTTCAATATTACACACAATAATTGCACTAAATTTTAATATTATTATTAATTATTACTCTCACCCACTACCTTTATTAATTACGGGCAGACATGAAAAAAATAATCAATGTTCATTGGGAACAAACAAGTGCCTTTTTAAAAAACCAAATAAATTTACTAGTTGGTGTCTTATAATAAAAACCACGTAGAGGGAGTATATGTTGTTCTTCTTACATCAGCCCTCAAACTATATCTCCGTGTATATATATTCGCGTGGACTCCATTATTGGACTCAGAGATTTAAACTGGACGACGGCTTTCAGCGCTAGAATTTCAACTTCCTCATCCATCCAAGCAATTCTATATTTTTCAGGTAATTAAATCTTCTGCTGCTTCTGTTCGTTGCTTTATTTCTTTTTCTTTAGTTACTTCTTCATCTGATATTTCAAACTTCATTTCACATATTCTGTCTCCGGTAGTTACTGTTATGGGGGTTGCTAGTTTAGAATTATGGGATGATGGCGTCGTTGTTTAAGCGTAAATCATCAGATCCAAAAAAGTGGTGCTTGCAATTGCTTGTCCACGCACTCAATCCACATGAACATTTCTTATCCTCTCTGCCTTTTCTTTCACCTCACATTTCTTCATTATTTTTATTATTATATAAAAGTAACATCACTTATAATTGTGATTCATAGCATACCAACCAGACTAATGTTATAGACTACAAAATATTTTCTTGAACTCATTAAATGATATTTTGAAGGAGAATGAAAAATACTACATGTTTAAACATTAAATACAAAGACAAAATTAATAAATTAGTATTAATTACTCAATGATTTATATTATGGATAAAACTATTTTTCTAGAAACAAGAACCAACTGAAAGAGTATCCTATAATCTCTCATGCCTTTCTTTCTGTGAAGAAAAGCAAATGATTGCAATGTGAATGTGAGAAAAGAAAAAATTGCAACATGATTCTTTTAAAAACAAAATGGAGTGCTTATTTCCTATTTTCCTCACAATGCACTTTTAACATTACTTTTTGATTTTAGAAAATCAGTGGCAAACCCGACCCATTGTGACTTTTCAAATTTTCCCCATTCACATCGCCCAAAAATGCCCGTTTTTTACCCTACGCATACAATATATTTAGTACAAAAGTTGGTATGTGGGGTCCACAATTTTATTTCTCCTTTTATTTCCATATAATTATCCTTTTAATTATTTTATAGATATAATATCATCTGCACAATAAATATATTTAATTAATATGTTATAGAAATTAATGTATTATTTGTATGTATTTTATTTTATAAACAATTTTATCAGTTAAATATATTTAATTAAAGACTTTATTGCTTATTAATTTTTTTAATAATCATTTATCTTTTTTCCAAATTAAAATTGAAATTGAAATTTTTATTATCCTAATATATACAACTAATATGTATAGTAGTATTCATATAATTAATTAACGCCCTTTTTCATCATTTTCCATCTTAACTGATTTTTCAAATAATAATCCAAACACTCATGAGTTAAGAAAAAATCCACTTCTACAAAAAAGCCAAACTCAAGAATCCAAACACAAATCATTGCATTTTTTTAACAGCCTTTTTTTGATTTTACATCTCTCTCAGTGGCATACTATTCTAGTCCAATCACTAGTTAACATATTAAGGAGATGTAGTTAACTCAATGATTATGGGGGTAAATTTTTAACTTTATACTCATTTATGATTAGGTATTTTAAATTTTTTTTCTCTATATCTTCATAAGTATAATTAATATGAGTAAAATTATCCCAATCTTATTTATTTTATAAAATTGGACTTATACATAAAATTAATTTTTTTTAGTTAAAATAGACTAATAAATAGGATAGACTAATATAAGAGTAACGTACAAAATCTGACAGCTTTATTTACTATTTTCCTGACAATTGACTTTTAAGTTTACTTTTCTTGACACTTCTACATCTTTCATCTGGAGAGAAATTGAGGGAAGGACAGAGATTTTACTTTAATTTTCTTGATTGGTTAAAAAAGAAAAATTGTTGGAGGGGAGGGAAAATTCCCCTCATAACCTTCCCTAATAAAAGTGGGGGATTTAGTTTTGCAGGGAGCTTTCCATGAAATCTGTATAAACATTTTATATTACTCTCATATCTGACTTTTCACATAGGAAAACTCTCTTCCTTCAAATCAAATGCAGTCTTAAAGAATGAGTTTTCCAGTTCCTCCCTTTTAAGGGAGACATTTAACCACTCAGATCTCATTTTTTTGTAATATTTTTTTTTTTCAACAGTATTAGTCAGTATCTGAAGTATCTTTTTAGTACCATCTAATATCTTGATGATTCCTATTTTTATTTTTTAAAATCATGAAGTATTTTTCAGTGTCAGTTAGTATCCTAAAGTATATTTTTAACCTCAGTCAGTATCCTGAAAAGTTTTCATTTTTAGAGAAAAAATCCTAAAAAAGACTCTCAAAATTCTGAAATCCCAGAAAAGGCTTTAGGGATTTTCAGAATCTACGTGAGTTGTTAACGGGGTTGATATAGTTGTTAACGAGTGCGATATAGTTGTTAATGAGGTGATTTAATTATTAGAAAATTGTTGTTAATGAAATTTAATTTAGTTGTTAATTAACAACTATATATCAGCCCCGTTAACAACTCACGCAAGATTCTGAAAATTCCAAAAAAGGCCGTATTTATGGAATTTTTTGGACCCTGAAAATGATTTTTCCTTGATAGTTTAGTATGATGAGACGATTTAGCCTAAGAAGCTTTTTAGTATTCCCTTTCTACCCTTATCTACACCAGCTATTCTCTGGGCCATCTCTCCCACTTTCACCCATTACCGCTATGACTAACCTCTGAAGCTGCTTTTAAGCCCAGGGCTCTATGATCTCCAAAACAAAATTTTAGGGTCACAATTTGGATTTAGGTGTTAATTTTTTGAAAAAATCTTAAGAAAATGCTTTTTGAACTTTAAAATTTCTATAATTTCACAATAAAACAAAAAACTCTTATTAATCTTATTATTGTTGTCGTCAACAGAATTTTGAAGTTTAAATATTATTTTTCTAGCATTTCTCCCAATTTTTATTGATATATGAGCATTTCTTATTTTAAAAAAATGTAAGCTTATTTCGTCAAAATTACACAGTCATCACATAATTTAACTTCATCAGCATTTTTCATTAGGATTATCAACGATATTAAATTTTGAGGACTAAAAATACACTTTAGAAATTTAAGGAACTCAAATGAAACCTCGTATATTGTAGCCATTTTTTTTTTTACCAATCTTGAACCTATATATAACTAAGTTATAACAAGTCTGATACATGATTCAAAAAAACTCAAAAGTTTAACAACAACCGAAGAGAATGCAATGAAATGTTACTATAAAGAAAATAACATGTTATGCAGCTTTAATTAAGACTTTTAGTTAATTCTCTCTCTTTGGACAATGTTTTGCTTCACAGGGAAATGGCAGAAGCAGAAGTAAGTTCCGTAAATGTAGAAGCACAACAACTTCAAAGAGCTACTTCACCTCATTTTAGGAGGCCTCTCCTTCATCTTCTGAATGACCCACGTACTCTCTCTCTCCCCATTCTCATTATGTGTATATAGTTATAGTAGTGGATAGTCTTTTCCTTCTGTACCTTTTAACTCTCTATATTATGCCAATCCATATTAACTTGATTCAGAGGAGCGAAGAGATAAATATCTAAAGATATGTATTCCCCTTCACAAAGCGGCCATGAAAGGTGATTGGAAAGCAGCAAAGTGCATCTTAGAGAAAGATTGGACTCTACTTTGTGCCGCCATAACGTTGCGGTGGGCCACACTTCTCCATGTGGCCGCCGGAGCGAATAGTGTTCATTTTGTGGAGGAGCTGGTGAAGATCATGGATTCACAAGACTTGGAATTGCAAGACGTGAATGGAAACACTGCGTTTTGCTTCGCTGCAGCAACTGGGAATTTGCATATTGTTAAGATAATGGAAATAAAAAATAAGAACTTGCCAACAATAAGGGGTGGCGCCGGCATAACTCCTCTTCACATGGCTGCATTACAAGGAAAAAGTGAAATGGCATGGCATCTTTACTCTAAAACATTTCAAGATTTTGAACAAACAGACTGGATCATACTGTTATTCTACTGTGTTAACTCTGGAATCTATGGTTAGTATCTTAAACACATAGATAAAAGCTTAAGACTATAAAATATTATATTTATAATTTGAAGTGTGATATCGTATCTTTTTATACAAGTTTGTTTTCAGATACAATCATGACTTCATTTTTTTTTTATTCATTTGTGCAGATTTAGCAATGCAGTTGCTTAAGAAGAAACCAGATCTTGCTTTTAAGAAGGATGAGGCAAATGAGACAATATTGCATATATTGGCTCGAAAGCCTCTAGGCATGTGAATTCTTTTCCTTTTTCTTGCTTTTTTATGCATGCTTTTCATCATTTTCTTTTGGCACTTAATAATAATTTTCTATAAACTTTTGGATTTGTTTTAGGAAAAAATGGAGACTAATGTTAAAATTTGATTATAACCTAATCAATATCCCATTCTTATATTTCAACACATTTTAAGTTTTTGACAGTCTTGACTTCATTTCTCAATTAAGCAAATGGTTAAACTGTGTTTCTCAGGTTTGAAACAAACTCAGCAACGTCAACTTGTAAAACTCCTATGGAGTATATTTCTTACCCAAGACGACAAGGAGATTTTGGGCAACATAAGAGTACCTTCACATGTGGTATTTAATGCTGTAGAAGTTGGGAATTTTGAGTTTCTAGCTGTGATTATGAGTACCTATCCTGAGTTGATATGGGAAGCTGATGAAAGAAATCGAAGCATAATTCACATTGCCATTTTGCAACGTCATGCTGATATCTTTAGACTCCTACAAGACATTGGCCCAATCAAAGAATTCATAGCAAGTTATTTGGATAATAAAGATCAAAGCAATTTATTACATATGGCTGCAAAATTACCACCACTTGATCGACTAAACTTAGTTTCTGGAGCAGCATTTCAGATGAACCTTGAGTTATCATGGTTTGAGGTATTTTACTAATAGTACCTCTGCTCCTAAATATAAAATATAGTTGACTTTTTTTGAAGAGATTAAAGAAGTTAAATATGTTACTTAATCATATCATATGTTGTGTATGATCAAATTATATGTTAGTTTATAATTAGATAAATTAGTTTGAAGAAAAACGATAAATATAAATACTGTAAAATAATTTAATTAACTTCAATAATCTCCCAAAAAAGTCAACTGGTGCTTATATTTAGAATCGGAGGTAGTAATAGCCTGCCTATAATATAACTTTACATTTACTCTAGGAAGACCATCAATGATTGTGCAAAAGAAATCAAGCATAGTTGTGAATAATATAATTTATCATTGATCTTATATTTTAGAATAAATACCCTTTCTGGTCCCTGACAAAAAACGCGATCTCCATTTTGGTCTCTTAAAAAAGAGGTCATTTTTAGTCCATAAAAAGGACGAATAAGGGTCAATTGGTTGACATTTTGATCCCTCACAAATTTCCAAATTTTCCAAATGGTCCTTTTTAGTCCTTTAAAAAGGACGAATAAGGGTCGATTTTTTTTTTGTAAGGGACCAAAATGGAGTCCGTGTTTTTTGTCAGGGACCAGAAAAGGTATTTACTCTATATTTTATATTGATGCCATTTATATATCATTTGGAATATATTGTAGGAGGTGAAGAAGATACTGCCATCGTCATTTATAGACATGAAGAATGCAGAAGGCTTGACTCCTAAGCAACTATTCAGAAAAGAGCATCAAGAGTTATTGAGTAAAGCTGAATCATGGATGAAAGGAGTAGCAAACTCTTGTATGGTTGTTTCCACTCTAATTGCTATTGGAGTATATTATACTTCATTCAATACACCAGGTGGTCTCATTGACAATACTGGAATTACTAATTACTTTCAAAAAAGATCATTCCTAATATTTGGCACATCTAATGCAATTGCATTGATCTCATCCTCGACCTCCACACTCATTTTCTTGTCTATCCTCATCTCACGCTATGCAGAGCAGGATTTTCAAAAGTCACTCCTATTTAAGTTGATATCTGGTTTGGTTGCACTTTTCATGTCCATAATAAGCATGATGATAGCATTTGGTAGTGGCTTCTTCACTGCATACAATCGTGGTTTCAACTTGGTTCCTAAATTCATTTCTATTCTTCTTTTACTGGCTGTATCCTTATTTGCATTTTCGCTATTCCCAATCTGGTATGATATAGTCTATTCAACCTACTTTTGTAAGACTCTCTTTCGACCATGTAAGTATATGTTTTACTTAAAAAACTAGGCAGTTGTATTTATGAACTTATTGTAATGTACTGACGCAGTCTAAGAGTTTTCAATTTTATATGATTCCAATGCACCTTTGAATTTTGTTATTCTTAATTTAAACTCTATCTTTGTCATACCTCTTATAAATACGACATTTATCAGAATAATACAGCGATATATAGTGAGCAATACAAGTATAGAATAGTAAATTGATAATAGTATACATTCTTGGAATTGTTCAGGAATAATTTACAGAGTTCTTAATATAGTGATTCAAAGTATCATTAGCATCAATATATACATTACGACCCAAAACAAATTGAAACAAAACTACTATAAGCTCTACAGCTATATCTAGTATCTGAGAAGCAACTATCATTACTCTGTAATTGCAGCATTTCTTTTGGAGATATTCCTGCTACTTTGACCATGTCCGGAACCTATCCCCTTGGGAAGTCTGGGATTCAATTTGAACTCTAAAGTAACACGTCACAGACAAATTATAAATAGCATATGAAGGTTAATCAAAATAAATAGTCCACATAGCATAAAGCATTTAGATAATGCAGTTCATAAATATATACCACACAACCCCTAGTGCCAGGTATAACAAATTAGCATGTGTCGAGAGTCTTCCTGTACGTCTAAGTTCTCAATCAGGATACCTAACTAGGAATATTCGACTGGGAACTACCGAGAGTCCTATATGGAATCCACCAACGTTCTCAATCAGAAGTGCTCCAAGTGGCCTGAATGCAACTAGGATAACCACCTAAGAACTTTGGTCCATTAGACCCTACGCCTAGTTCTAACCACTGGGAAGGTACTCCATGGTCAGCCCTTCCATTCAATCGAGCTATGAGTGGTGCTGGTCCCATACAGGACGGGACAATTCCATATATGATTCAAACGGACATATACAACTATATAGACTATGTGAGATTAGAGTTACTACCTTTTTGCTTTATCCAAGTAAATTTCGTGAACCTCCCGTGTTATGAGAATTACAAGTTCTTATAAGAATATGTTATGGACAATGGTCAATACTAATCTCAACTCTTGACATTTCAAATGTCATCAAATACATTATAACTAAACATGGAATTACTAGACTTAGGTTATGTCCATAATTTCATTATTTCCTTCATTTTCGCACTTTTGGCCCTATTTTCCAGAATTTGTGCTGTAACTTTGAAAAATCATATCTCATAGCACAAATGTCCAAATGAGGTGATTCCAAAGCATATGGACTCCTTATTAAGTCTAGTTTCAAGGAAAAATGGTTACAACATCTGTTCACACGCACAACAAATCCTAGTTTAATAGAACAGTACTGTTGTCCAAATTCATTCTAGAATTGTAGGTCATTTTTCAAAAATTCATAACTCGATGTACACAAATCCAAATTCGACCAATTTCCTATCAAAATAAATGTTATCATATCTACTTTAATCCTGTAAAATTGCATGGAAATTTGACATTTTTTATTATCCCAAAAACGTGCCACAATATTACTATTCGCACAGGATTTTTTGAATAGATTTCAAGGTTTCAGTATAATCCAATCCCGGAGCTTCCAAAATTCCTACCAAACCTCTACCCCACACAATTTTGTGTTTTAAACACAATGGAACCATCAAATTGATATAATTCCAATTTCTTACGTCTGCCCTGCTACTAGCCAAAGTTGAGTTTAATCATAACAATTTACCAACTCACAATTTATCCACCAAATTAGGTTCATATGTTCACAAATCATCACATAATCACATATTCATGAACAAATAATCATGAGGCTCTAGGAACCCTAGTTGGCTGAAAATATCAAACCAAATCTTAAACCAATCGGTTCAAAACGAAGAAAATGCTTACCTTATCACGATTCTACAGTCGGTTTAGAATTTCAGCAGCAACTCGACTAACCTGATATCTCTGATATCTTGAAACTCCTCATTTGAGGAAATTGAAACCGTAGAATTGAAGCTCTTGAGGTTTAGAACAATGTTTATGAATGAAGTTTTTAGATTGGAGGTGATTTGGTAAGAGATTTTGACTAAAGTAGCTTTCTCTTTCCTTCCTTTGTCTCTTACATTTTCGCTCTTTCTTTTTTCCTTTTTCGTGATAAAGATGATTTGACCAGGTGAGAATGAAATGAACATTAGGTTTAATGGATATTAAGAGTTGAAGTTGGTGGAAGCTTGGTGAGAAATCATAAGGCATCAACTTTTCATTATTTACTATCCTACGATTGCATTCTCATTCCAATGCTATTGTTTGACCGAAAATCTCATGGAGGAAAAAGGCTGATGTGGCGTGAACTAAAATCAAGTGTGTTGGCAATTTAATTTAATTGGTAAAGTGGAGAATAGCAAGGTGCTATCCGGAAATTTTTGGAGAAAGAGGGTATGGAATTATAGGAGTATGTATGTGTGAGTCTCAACTTAATATAGGAAGAATGTCACACACCATTATAATCCCATTTGATCCTCTACAAAACTTTTTATTTGCAACTTGTATCATTACTTATTTAGTTGCAAATATTGGATAAGTGTTAGGAATTAATCTTTAATTTCATATAAAGATTTCTCTTCCTCAATTAGCTTCTGTAGGCGATAGAATATTGTCTCTAAATTTCTAGGCCAAAATCATCCCCCTTACTATTTTCCTTAAAATTTCTTTTTGGCAAAAATAATAGCCCAACTAAATTAGTTGGATGTTACACACAAGTGCCTTACTTTGTGCCAACATGTGTCTCCAAATTTTTTGAGTTCGGGAAAATTGAACATGTCAAGAAAAGTTTTACTCATAGTCAAAATTCAAATATTAATTTCACTATATTCATATAGTGTACAAGGAATTTTGGTAAGGCAAAATCAAGATATTACATTTCTCCCCCCGTTAAATAAATTTCGTCCTCAAAATTTGTTATATATTTTGACCCATAAACTCCGGATAACGCTTTTTCATATCTTCCTCTGCTTCCCAAGTGGCTTCCCTCGGTGATAATCCTTTCCATACCACTTTCACAAATGAAATGCTTCTGCGTCTGAGTTGCTTTTCTTACCGGTCAATGATACATAAAGGTTCAACCACATAAGTATGGTTATCTTGTACATCAACATCCTCGAATTCGATGACATGTTCAGGGTCTGGTTGGTATTTCTTCAGCTGGGAAACATGGAATACGTCATGGAGTCTACTCAAATTTGGGGGTAATGCTTACTGATACGCCACTGGTTCGCATCTTGCCAAAATTTCAAATGGACCAATGTAACGTGGACTCAGCTTCTTCCTCTTGATTACTCTGCCAATCATTGTAATTGGATATACTTTCAAGAAAACATGATCTCCAACTTCAAACTCTAGATGTTTTCTTCTTTTGTCAGCATAGCTATTTGTTGACTCTGTGCTATTATAAGCCTCTTTCTGGTTAGTTTGATTTTTTTTTTCTGAGGTTTCTTCAACAAGATTCAGCCCATATAACTTCCTCTTAGACAATTTCGTCCAGCATAATGGGGATTGACATTTCCTTTCATACAGTGCTTCATATGGAGCCATTTGAATGCTCGCATGATAGATATTGTTGTAAGCAAACTCAATAAATGGAAGGTAACTATCCTAGTGTCCTTTGAAATCCAATACACACACTGTCAATATATTTTCTAGCGTCTGTATGGTTCTTTCTGTTTGTCCATCTGTCTATGGATGATAGGCCGTACTAAACCTCAACTTTGTACCCATATCTTCATGTAAAGCTTGCCAAAAATAAGAAGTAAACCGTGGGTCTCTATATGAGATAATACTTTTTGGTATGCCATGGAGTCTCACTATCTCCTTTATATAATTTTCTGCTAGTTTCTCAGGAGAATAGTTAACACTGATGGGAATGAAATGTGCCGACTTAGTGAGACGGTTGAAAATCACCCAGATTGCATCATAATTCCTGATCTTAGGTAATCCCACCACCAGATCCATAGAAACACTTTCCCATTTCCACTCAGGAATTTCCAGACTTGTTTGGAGCCCTGCTGGCCTTTGGTGCTCAATTTTCACCTTCTGGCAAGTTAAACATCTAACCACATACTAAGTCACATCACTTTTCAGCCATGGCCACCAGAATTCAGAATTCAGATTCCGATACATTTTAACTGCTCTTGGATGAATAGTATATTTACTCTTATGCGCCTCATCTAGTATCTTTCGCCTTAGATGAGCCTTTGGTGGTACATAGAGTTGCCTTTTATATCAAATTAATCCGCGTGGTGAAAGATCATAATCTTGCGTTTCACCTTGTGAGATCTTTTCCCGAATTGAGTATGCTAACTCATCCTGTATCTGAGCTTCTTCAATTTCAGCTCTTAGATCATTCTCTTCTTGATTGACAAGAAGGTTAGCAAGATAAGCTTTATTGGGTGCATTCACATTCATAAAAAATTGGTTTGACAAATTCAAGTCTCGAAAATCTTCTAACAACTTTTGTTCTTGCATCATCATAAATGCTACATGCACCTCTTTCCTGCTCAGAGCATCCCCATCGACAATTTCTTTCCTTGGATGATATTTAATTTCTAGGTTGAAATCTTTTATCAACTCCATCCATCTACGCTGTCTCATGTTCAGCTCTTTCTGATCATATAGATACTTCAGACTCTTGTGGTCGCAATACAACTCAACTGTAGTATCATACAAATAATGTCGCAATATCTTCAAAGCAAATACAATAGTAGCCAGCTTTAAATAGTGAGTGGGGTAGTTCAATTCATGAGGCTTCAGCTGTCAAGAGGCATATGCCACCACTATGCTTTGCTGCATCAGGACACATCTCATTCCTTGCTTACTAGCATCACTGTAGACCACATAGGTCAAACAAGGATTTGGGATAATCAATGTAACATCCCATTTTCAAAAGCAGTATATTTTTTTTTTATCAGAGTAGAGCATCGGAGCAATTGAGTAACTGATACATTTATTCAAATTGCCGTAAGTCTGGCTGATTTACAGAAGCGGTACATTGACCGAGAGTTTTCAAAATGAATAACACCCGAAGAAAGTCTTGATCGGGACTCGTACGGCCCGCTCGCCTTTCTCCTCGGTCCTCGGTTCTTCCGAACACGATGCTATGATAAGAGCGAGATCCAATTACAATTTGGATCTCGGGTAACGATTAACCTCATGCTTAAATACGACTACATATACACGACAAAGCAATCAATACAACAGTCCATAACAGATGTATGATTAAAAATACATAACCACGTATGTAACATAACCACGTATGATACTGACAATAATAACCTCGTATGTGACATAACCACGTATGTGACATAACCGTGTATATAACATAACCACGTATGCTACAACAACAAACATAACACAACAAACATATATAATCATACAATAACCATCGAGTTAGTGTTACGAAGACGCGAACGTACCTTTTGGCGGTACAACGGAACTTTTACGGAAAAACGGTAAATTTCCGACAATGGGAAAAAAACGGTGTGACGGCGGCACAACAGCGGCTCGGCGGTACGATTATCTCAGATATCCTATAAGGATAATATTTAACAACTTTTAGCAGCATAACAGGCATTTTAGGTACAAATTACCATTTTGCCCCTGAACCCCTAATCGGCGGAATTTCGCCGAGCATTTGTTTTCGCTCTATCTCTCTAGAATTTTTGAGATCTTTTCCTCATCATATTTTCGAAATATATATCATATTTACCCCTAAATATGATATCTAGACTATCTTGAAAAATTAAAGATAAATCTAGCATTCCTACTATATCTACCGAAACTACAAAACTAAAGACCGGGACCAGAAGAACTTACCCGGACTTTGCTCGACTTTCTCGAGCTTCTCTCTCTAACTTCTCTCTAAGAGGCAGATTTTTGGTGTGAGAAATGAAGAAGAGGAGCTTGGTATTTATAGAAGAGACGGATGGCGAACGGTAAATAATTCGAACTTCGGTCTTGACGAATATGGACCGTAGGATCGCATTTTTGAGGACAAAACACTCTTGGCCATCCATGGTCAAGATCGAAATCTAAGAGCCTAAAGTCAATGGATGAGTTGTCATCCATGATGGCTCTTGCTTTATGGCCTCCGGCCGATAAAGCTACTCCGATCGGTGTCCGTTTCGCGCGATTTCGCGAAACTCAAAAATCCGGCGTGTAACTTTGAAGATCTTTCCATCCTCTTTCATATTATCTATTTGGATCCTCTTTTTGATCATATCCAGGTATTCTCTAGGTGCGTCGGAAGATATTCGGACAAACGCGTCGATTCGGAAATCGCTTAGATAGAACCAACTTCACGACAACAATTCACCAGATCGTAAAAGCGTCCGGTTGTTGCCTAACTTAATCTCGTGTTTAAAAAGACGCAATTGTTTCTATAGGTTCTCACTTTGCCTATCGCTCTACTCTATCGATCAACTTTTCGTCTTATTTGAAATCGGGGTTTTCGGTTGCGGAAACAACGCACAGTAAATTCTTTCTTCGTGTAAAAATTCACTTGTTCTTAATTTGATCAGTCTGAAAAGACTTTTACAGTTTACTGTAGAATTTATTTCTAACTTTTCCCTCGGTGCTATATGGTGACTCACCGCATTATATTATTATTTTATTCTAATTACCTTCACATTTATTTATTTTTTATTTTATTTTTTATTTATTTTTCTAAGCATAAAATATTTTATTACTTTTTTATTTTTTTTATTTTTTATTTATTTAATAATTTCGAATTTCTCCAATTAAAAATAATTATTTAAATTATTTTTAATTCATTTACTTTATACCTTAATTATCCCATTAATTACCAGATTAGCCACTTACTAATTTTTGATAATTTTCTTAATTAGGATAAATCATTATCTCACAACTATTTTACTTACATTGGTATTTTATATCCATGTAAAATATTAAAAATCGTGGGGTCACTTATGATCCCAAAATAATACTTAATTTTGCCTCATTATTTTTCAAGGGAAATTATCCCCAAAAATTCCTAAAATTAGAGACAACATACTTTCTAATTTTTAACAAATATTTAATTGCCTCCTGGGATTTATCATAATATTTTTAGGCCATTTAATGCCTCAAAAATACATTTTATGGATTTTAGCTCTTTATCTCTCCTAATTTCCATAGAAATTACCTTAGAAAATAAGATAATTATTACTTCTTATTTGAGACCACATATTCACCTATTTTCAATAGGTATTATTTATCGGATAAATAATTAACCTCAATCCTTCAAATCTCCGACATGACTCTCTTTGCAACGTTCATCCCACACAAATGGCTGGTTCTTTCATGTAAGCTTTGTTAATGGTAAGGCGATTCGAGAAAAATTCTAAATAAATTGACAGTAGTAACCAGCAAGACCCATAAAAATACGTATCTTAGCTATAGTCTCTAGCCTTTTCCAGTTCAGTATTGCTTCCACTTTACTGGGATCCACTGAAACCCCATCTTACGAGATAACATGGCCAAGAAATTTAACTTCTAAAAGCCAAAACTCGTACTTGCTTAACTTAGCATATAGAGTTGCTTTTCTCTCAAGATGTTTAACACAATCCTCAAATGACTCTCATGCTCTTCTCTACTACTTGAGTATATCAAAATGTCGTCGATAAAGACTACCACAAACTTGTCCGAATATTGAAGAAGAATCTGGTTCATGTAGTCCATAAATACGGTAGGTGCATTGGTCAAACCAAATGGCATTACCAGAAATTCATAATGCCCATATCTAGTTCTGAAAGCTGTCTTTAGTACATCCTCAACCCTTACTTGTAACTGATGGTATCCTGATCGCAAATCGATTTTTGAGAATAAAAAAGAACCAGACAACTGATCAAGCAGGTCATCAATTTTGGGTAGAAGATACTTATTCTTGATGGTTAACTTATTTAATTCCCTATAATCAATACAGAGTCGCAGGCTTCCGTCTTTCTTTTTCACAAATAATACTGGAGCACCCCACGGGGAAATACTAGGTCGAATAAACCCTTTCTCAACCAATTCTTCAATTTTTTTTTTCAATTAAGCCATTTCAATAGGTGCTATCCGATAAGGGGCTTTAGATATCAGTTCGGCTCTGGGCATAATTTCAATGGTAAACTCCATTTCCCTTTCTAAAGGTAGTTCACTAAGGTCTTCGGGAAATACCTCAGGAAACTCATTCACTATGAGTATATTCTGAATTGAAGTTTCAGTTTCTGCTTGCACTGAGAAGAATACCATGTACCCCTAACAACCCTTTACTAAACATTTCTCAGCTTTCGCTGCTGAAATGAGATTAAGGTTTACATCTACATCAATTTTTTTTTTTTTTGCGGCTTCGGATATATAATCCTCTTGTTACCACAATCTAGTAGAACATTATTCACCCTCAGCCAATTCAAACCCAGTATCACATCAATACCATTCAGAGACAAACAAATTAAGTTCACTATAGATTCATAACCATCAACAATTACAACACAATTCAAGCACACATCAGTTGTCATAGATTTTACACCAAGCAGTGTTGACACAACCAGATCATAGGGCAGTTTATGAGTACTCAGTTCTAATCGTTTAACACAATCATAAGCAATGAAGGAATGACTAGAACCCGAATCAAATAATGCCGGTAATATATTACCATTAAGACAAATAGTACCTTGTATTATTTCGGGAGATTTACGGGCCTCCTTATGAGTCATTGCAAATACTCTCCCTTGGTTCTAGGGTTGTTTCTTTGTAGTGCGTTGTAGACAGTCCTGACCAATATGACCAGGTTTTTGGCAGTTAAAGCAAATGACTTGTTTGGCACAATTTTTACTAGGATGTACTGAACTGCAATGGTAACATTCCAGAGATGCTGAAGATCTTTGGGAAGCACGTGATCCAGACTAAAAGGGTCGTTTGTTATTCCTTTTAAATGAACCCTTGTCCCTTACGTTTTTGTGGGAGACTTCCTCAACTAGGCTCACTATGGGTCACAGTCCCTTTAGATGCACACATCTCTTTAAGATTGTTTTCCACAATTCTGCACTCTTCAACTGCCTGGTAGAATTCTTGAAACAGTCAGGAAATTAACTTTTCTCTGATCTCAAACCTCAATCCCCGGATTAACATATTAGTACTCCAACTCTCATCATCTCGGTAACTTAGGAAGGTGGAATAATGAGATAATCGAATGAAACGGGCAAGATATTTATCAAAGCTCTCATTACTGCCCTGTTGTATAGTTAGAAAGTCCGACTGCATAGTTACTCTGGTGGAAGGGGGAAAATATGTCTCATTGAACTTTTCTTGAAATATTTCCCAAGTGACTGAAATATTCTTTGCTCTCAAAGTCATCTCAGTATTCTTCTATCATCTATCTGCGTCACCTTCTAGCTTATAAATAGCCAATTGCGCCTTTATGTTTTCTGGACATTCTAGTACTTGGAATATTTTCTCCAATCTCATCAACCAATCCTCAGACGCTTGCGGGTCATAATTGTCATTAAATGCAGGTGGTTGATGTTTGTAGAACTTGGCTACCCAGTATTGAGCCGTTTCTTCTACCCTGTTGTTATTTTGTTGCTCTTGTTGCTGAATTCTAGATTGGGAGGACCTTTCACTTTGTTCCTCCTCATGATTTACTGTTCGTTCCCTATCTTCATTCTATTTGGCTCTTATTTCATGGACTTCCACTCGAAGTTCATTTTTTAACCCCAACATCTGCTGCATAGGGTTTTGTTCCGGAGGATTCTGTTTTGGTGGATTTTGTTCAAGCGCCAGCCCAAGTCTAACATGTCCACCTCTAGCTATGGGTCTGCCTCTACCTCTGGGTGGATCCATCTTTAAATTTCACTATAATATAACAAGAGAGATAAATATCAATATAGGAGTATTTTGGTCATTTCATATATCTCAAATACCCAGATACATAAAAACATCATATATTCACATATACAACAATTACAAACAGTTATTACCAGTCACCCAATTTTACAAGTACATGTCATGCTCAAAGCATTTCATTATATCACTTTTGCAAAAACTTTCCAGGGAGGTCACCCATCATTCCATTTCCCTGGCCCGAGCACGTTTAACACATTTACACTACAACAAAATAGGGGTGCCAGGTACTAACTACTGTTGTACTTTACCCTAGAAAGTTATGCTATGGTGCATCACCTATCACCAGTGCCAAAATATAGAATATTGTCAACTACAGTCCGTCAAACACATCTATCCACATATATGTATCTACAATATTCCGGATGTGTCTAATGAAAACATCGGAATCATCAGGACCCTCCTCCATTATCGAAGTTCTTTTCTCGATTCCAAAAATATGTATCCGGAAAAGAAATACATAATAATATGAATCCATATGTAGTCTGGATCATACAGCCTCAAAATCTGGCGATCTCGGTCTAGGGTCTCCACGGCCTCCAAGTAATGTTGGTACCGAGCTACATGGGTGTTCCTCCTAACCATAGCATAGTCATATATGCTCTTGATAGCATCCCACAAATCCGAATCTCGTGCCAGGTAATACCTTGACGACACCGTCCTGGACTTGGAGCTAAAAGCAAATGCTAGAGCTAGTGGTACTGAGGGTTGACCATTATCACCGATTGACGAGGCCTCTGACCGTGTACAGGGTTCAAATACTGGTCTTGGTGATATTACTCTCTTTCTAGCGGTATATATTGTCCTAGGACCCCTCCATGGCTTTGAGGGTTCTCCAGGTCTAGGTTGATTAACTGAGGCAAAGAGAAGTTTCTTCGCTGCCTCTGTCTGCTTGTCCCCGAGGAACTCATTTCTTATCATCTCAAGACCAAGACTATATCAATTATGCTATTATGATATTGCCCAAAACCAATGCTCTGATACCATAAAAGGCATACTGTGATATCCTAATTTATTTTTAGGATTTTAAAATAATAATTATAACTATATATAAAAAATATATAGTGGGAGGCATGCCCTCCCACTAACCAAATAGTGGGGGCGTGACCTCCCAGCAGCCGTTTGATGGGAGGCGTGACCTCCCACTTTGTCGAACAATGGAGGCGTGGCCTCCCACTGTACAAATCAGTAGGAGGCCGTGCCTCCCACTTAATTCCATTATAAAAAAAAATTGTGTGTGTGTGTGTTGGGAGGATTATAAATACCCCCAACATACTAAACACACACACACACACCCACGGTCACATTGAGAGAAGAGAGGAGAGACCAAGAGGGAGGAAGAAAGAGAGGAGAAGGAGGGGCTGGAGATCCTTCAGTGTATTTTTAAGGTATGTTATTTATTTTATAAGATTATTTAGGTAGCTAAACTAGCTTCTTTTCAGTAAACTTTCTTCATGAAAATTATTCCATACATTTTTCTCTTACTAATGAAAGTATTATTATGTTGGTTAGTGAAAATTTTGGGGTTAAGATTTTGAGTTTTGACAATAGAAGACTATTTGTATATAGTATATGGTTAAGAGTAAGTTTTAATCGGTTTAGATTTATTATTTGGTTGTTTTAGGAATTTAAAATGATTTTTCCTATTTAAGAGGTTTAAGATTTATGTCATATAAAATACTTTTACTGATTAAATACTATGAAAATGATTTATTTGGGATATGGAGATATTATTGGAAATTAATCAATTTAGTTTTTATATATAAAGGAATAAAGCGTAATTTACGGAAGTTTGGGGGGTAAAACTGTAATTTCTGAAATTTTGGGGTAAAACTTTAATTTCTGGAATTTTGGGGGCAAAACTGTATTTTCTGAAATTTTTGGGACTAAAATGACATTTTTGAAATTCGTGGCACTAAACTCGTAATTTTCATTTTTTTGTTATAATAATATATTATTATTAAAATTTGTATATTTTGAATTATATGAAATTATAAGTTATAATTTTAATTATGTAGAGTTTTGAAGAGATATTAATGGTTAGTAAATTGATTATGGTAGATTGATTTTTGGCGTGTGTTTGAGCTTTCGGATTAAGAGCAGTGTGATAATAGTTAGCTTCGACGAGAGGTAACCACTTTCCACTTGTTATGTGTATTAGTATGTTGTTTGTGCGTATTTTGTGAAATGATTATGAATATCTTAATAGAAATTGCCTTGTGGAACCTTATAATTTGAATTGTGAAATATTTGCATATATTTATATATGTACAAGAAATTGGGATTTAAGCTATTATGACATGTATATGAGAATTTTATTTTGTTATGAACGTGAAAATCTTGGAAAATTCCTGTTGAGCTATTTATTGTGATAATTATGATAATGATTGGATTGGGAATAGATGAAGTAGGTTATTCCACCACGTGGTGAGGCCTCCATTGGTGCACAATGGTTGGCTTTCTATTGTCCCATTTGTTCAATGAGGGACTGCCCACTAGTTCAATCAAGGCTTACGACACCCCACTAGTTCAATGAGAGGAAAAGACCCATAGTTTGGGACATGTGCTCGAAGATTTTGGCGGTCCTCATCACATGACCCGGTGAGCTTTTGAGTAACAGTAACCTGGATGTAACTTAGCCCGTAGGTCTAGTCGGAGGAAATAAGGTGGTTCGGTTGGATTGGTGGGAGGCATCTTGGGAATTGTGTTAATGAAAAATTGTAATACCTAATTTATGATACATAATTTTTTTGATGTGGAAATTGGTGAATTATATTTTTAATATTTTGTTATATAAATTGTTCCACTTGGCACCTCACTAGCACATATTAGTATTCGTAATAAGTTGGATTGATGGTTACCACATTTTCCAGGTGGTAGTTCCCGTGCAGGTCCATCAGGGAAGACCTCGGAAGCTTAGGCTATTTCTGCTAAGAGTAGTGCTTCTGTCTTTTTGGTTTATGTTGGATGATTGTATATTGCCACGTTAGGGCTCATTCAACATACTCTGATTCACTTTTGTATATTTTGGCAAAAGATGGAGCATTACTTAGTTGTTAATGAACCCTTAATTAGTTATTATGTTAAGTTAATTTTGAGGACGTTACACATACCCCTTGTAAATACAACATTTATTAGAGCAATATAGCGATATATAGTGAGCAACACATGTATAGAATAATAAACTAATAATAATAAACATTTTTGGAATTGTTCAGGAATAATTTACAGAGTTTTTAATACAATGATCCAAGTATCATCGGCATTGATATATACAATACGACCCAAAACAAATTGAAACAAAACTACTATAAGCTCTACAACTATATCTAGTATCTGAGTAGCAACTATCAATACTCCATAATTGCAGCCTTTCTTTTGAAGATATTCTTGCTAATTTGACCATGTCCGGAACCCATCCCTTTGGGAATGTCTGAGATTCAATTTGAACCCCAGAGTAACACGTTAATCTTACAGACAAAGTATAAATAGCATATGAAGGTTAATCAAAATAAATAGTCCACACAGCATAAAGCATTCAGATAATGCAGTTCATAAATATATATCACACAACCCCTAGCACTAGGTATAACGAATTGGCATGTACCGAGAGTCCTTTTGTACGTCGAAGTTCTCAATTGGGACATCCAACTAGGAATATTCGACTGGGAATACCGAGAGTTCAATATGGAATCCACCAACGTTCTCAATCAGAAGTTCCTCAAGTCGCCTGAATACAACTAAGATAACCACCTAAGAACCTCAGTCCATTAGGCCCTACGCCTAGTTCTAACCACCTAAGAACCTCGGTCCATTAAGCCTTATGCCTAGTACTAGACTTAGGTTATGTCTATGATTTCATTATTTCCTTCATTTTCGCACATTTAACCATTATCCACGTGCCTTTTAATAATTATCTTTTTTCTTCCTTTCTGGCTTGCTTCTTAATCTTCTCAATGGATCCTCACAATATTTAGTTCTTTTTTTTTTCCCTATCTTTTTCGTTATTATTTTTTCTGCAAAATAGAATACTGGAAAAATATCATGTAAAGACGATTGAATTTTCAAAATCCTAATTTGAGTCACTAAACTTAAATAAATTATATATCAGGTTATGCATCGTAATTCGGGATTTAAAAT
Organism: Acacia melanoxylon; assembly: GCA_019022615.1. NCBI lineage: Eukaryota > Viridiplantae > Streptophyta > Magnoliopsida > Fabales > Fabaceae > Acacia > Acacia melanoxylon. The sequence goes on from JAFJYJ010000032.1 coordinate 1,631,342, forward strand.
TTAGGTCAAATTACCTCTTTATCCCTTAGTTATGAAAACAACAAAATGGAAAACAAAACCCTATTATTTGCTCTATCAATTAATTCCTTCAGAAGTACTGTATGATAGAGCACCGTTTGTTCTTTGACTTCATTACAAAAAATAATTGTACACAATAATATTTTTTTTTATACAACTTTCAGTTTTATATACATTAATTTACTTTATATTTTCTCATTTTATCTCTCGTGGGACCCACGTTCCTTTTTTTTTTTTTTTTAAATTCTCTTTCTTCTTCTTTTCTAGCTTGCTTTATGATTTTTTCCATAGATCCTCACTGTATACACTTCTTCTTATTCTTTTCCCCTCTCTTTTTTGTTATTATTTTTCCTGTAAACTAGGATATTGAGAAAATTTCATATAAAAATTATTGAATTACCCAAATTCTAATTTGGTTCACTGAACTTAATAAACAATATATCGGGGTATGCGCCTTTATTAGGGATTTAAAATTTGGATCAAATTATCTCCTTATCCCTTAGTTATTAAAAGAGTAAATAACCTTTTGGGTCCCCGACAAAAAACACGGACCCCATTTTCATCTTTAGGGACTAACATGAGACTTTTTTATGGACTAAAAAATGCTTTTTGGAAATTTGCGAGGGACCAAAATGTTCACCAATCGACTCTTATTCGTCCTTTTCAGGGACTAAAAGGGCATTTCTTTGTGTGAGGGACCAAAATGGGATCCGTGTTTTTCCAGAGACCCAAAAGGGTATTTACTCTTATTAAAACAACAAAGTTGAAAATAAAACCTTATTATTTGCTCTATCTATTAATTCCTTAAGAATAGTATGACAAACCACCGTTTATTCTTTGATTTCTTTACAAACATTAATTAGGCATAATCTTAGATTTTTTTTAATACAATATTTAGTTTTATAAGCATTAATTTGCTATATCTTTTCTCCCTTTATCTCTCGTGGGACCCACATGCCTTTTATTAATTCTCTTTCTTCTTCTTTTCTGGCTTGCTTCCTAATCTTCATAGATTCTTGTTTTTTGTTATTATTTTCCCTGTAAAATAGAATATTGGGAAAATCTCATATAAAACTATTGAATTACCCAAATTTTTATTTGGTTCACTAAACTTAATAAATTATATATCAAGGTATGCGCCATTATTAGGGATTTAAATTTTGGGTCAAATTATCTTCATATCTCTTAGTAATTAAAACAACAAGTTGAAAACAAAACCTATTATTTGCTCATTCAATTAAGTATCAACATTGATATCCATTAAACTCTTTTTATAAAAATGAAAATTAAACTCATTTCATTTCTTTCAGGATATAATAGATTTTTAAAATTTTATTAACACTAAATGAATTTTTTTTAACTCACATAAATTTCTTCTAAAATAAAATAAATCATATAATTATTTTAACATATATTATAAATTATAAAACAACTTGAGTTTTATTTAAATCATATAATTATATTGTTAATTAAAACTTTTGTTTATTTTAGCAAATTATAATTTTGACAAAATTGAAGACTCGGGTACTTTTTGTTCATACATATCTATACAAGTAGTTTTGATTAATGAAAATTGAGAACAAATTTATTTAATTTAGTGAAATTTAAAATTTTGTGTTGGTTTTACATTTGTGATTTTTTTTTTGTTACATTCACTTTTTCTAACCCTAATGCACATGGTTAGGGGGTCCATGTAATGATTTGCAACAATCAGATTTTGGATGGATTGCACATAGACTTTTTTATGCTAGGCGCTCCTAGAGTAAAACTTTTTTGTGCTAGGCGCTCCTAAAGTAAAAGTTCATTAACCAATTTGCACCTTAAATAATAGACGTTGTTTTTTTTTTCTAACGACGTTGTGTTAACTTTACATTTTTAAAAGTTTTTTGTGCTGATTACACATTTTTAAAAGTTTTTTGGTATTTAAGGTCCAATTAAAACTTATTTGTGTTGGGCGCTTCTGAGGTAAAAATTTTTTGGCCAAATTGCTCCTTAACCCTTCTTTTTATACAATATTCAGTTTTATAAACATTAATTTGCTGCATCTTTTCTCCCTTTATTTCTCGTGGGACCCACATGCCTTTTATTAATTCTCTTTTTTCTTCTTTTCTGGCTTGCTTCCTAATCTTCTCCATGGATCATCACACTATTCAGTTTTTTTTTCCTCTCTCATTTTTTTTAAATTATTTTTCATGCAAGGTAAAATGTATGGAAAAGCTCATATAAAGACGATTGAATTACCTAAATTCTAATTGGGTTCACTAAACTTAATAAAAAATATAAGAGGTAATGTGCCATGATTAAGGATTTAGAATTTTGTTCAAATGATCTCCATATCCCTTAGTTAATAAAACAACAAAATTGAAAACTGTAAGACCTGGCAAAACCTAAGAGGGGGTGAATTGGGTGAAGATTAAAAACTTGAAACTTTGAAAATCTTTTCGCGTCTTCTAAATCAACAGTTAGATTTTCAAATAAATATATACTGGAAATATAAGAGATAAGGGAAGAGAACATGCAAACTGAGATTTATACTGGTTCGGCCAATTCTTGACCTACGTCTAGTCCCCAAGCTCCGTTTGAGATTTTCAATCCACTATCCTCTTGTTTAATCCGAGCACAAGAGAAGTCTATATAATCCCACAAGTTCACTGAGGCACTTGTGAAGCCAAATTTCTCACCGAGATACTCCCCCTTACACACTGTAAGGATACAATCGATTTCCCACTCAAGATCACCCAATCTTGAGTAACTCTCAGATAAAATGATAAGATGATTACAATGAATCTTCCCTCTCACAGAAGTGAATGAATAAACACTGAAGTACAATACAAATCATTTCACCCTCTATGATGAGATATGTAAGCATTGAGAACATAGTGTGTATATTAGGGTATGCGCCATTATTTGGGATTTAAAATTTAGGTCAAATTAGCTCCATATCAATTAGTTATTAAAACAACAGAGTTGAAAACAAAACCTTATTATTTGCTCTATCAATTAATTCCTTAAGCATAGTATGACAGAGCACCGTTTGTTCTTAGACTTATTTACAAACATTAATTATGCATAATCTTGGATTGTTTTTATACAATATTCAGTTTTATAAACATTAATTTGCTCTATCTTTTCTCCCTTTATCTCTCATGGGACCCACGTGCCTTTTATTAATTCTCTTTTTTCTTCTTTTCTGGCTTGCTTCCTAATCTTTTCCATGGATCATCACACTATTCAGTTCTTCTTTTTTTTTTTTTTTTTTGCAAGATAAAAATATGGAAAATGTCATATAAAGACGATTGAATTATTCAAATTCTAATTGGGTTCACTAAACTTAATAAAAAATATAAGAGGTAATGTGCCATGATTAAGGATTTATAATTTGGTTCAAATTATCTCCATATCCCTTAGTTATTTAAATAACAGAGTTGAAAACAAAACCTTATTATTTGCTCTATCAATTAATTCCTTAAGAATAGTATGACAGAGCACCGTTTGTTCTTCGACTTATTTACAAACATTAATTATGCATAATCTTAGATTGTTTTTATACAATATTCAGTTTTATAAACATTAATTTGTTCTATATTTTCTCCCTTGATCTCTCGTGAGACCCATATGCCTTTATTAATTTTTTTTCCTTTTTTTCCGGCTTGCTTCCTCATCTTCTCCATGGATTCTCACACTATTCCATCTTCTTCTTCTTCTTTTTTCTCACTCTTATTTTTTTTTTTTCCTGCAAAATATAATATTGGGAGAATCTCATATAAAGACGATTGAATTACTCAAATTCTAATTGGGTTCACTAAACTTAATAAAAACATGAGGTAATGCGCCATGATTAGGGATTTAGAATTTGGGTCAAATTATATCTACATCACTTAGTTATTAAAACAACAAAATTGAAAACAAAACCCAATTACTTGCTCTATCAATTAATTCCTTAAGATGTATTGTATGGCTGAGTACCATTTGTTCTTTGAATTCCTTAAAAACATTAATTATGCACAATATTCATTTTTAATACAATATTCAGTTTTACATAAATAAATTTGCTTTTATCTTTTCTCCTTTTATTTCCTGTGGGATCCACGTGAGTACGTGACCTTTAATAATTTTCTTTCTTCTTCTTTTCCGGCTTGCTTCTTAATCTTCTCCATGGATCCTTACAATATTTTGTTCTTGTTTTTTTTTTGCCCTCTCTTTTTTGCTATAATTTTTCTTGCAAAATAGAATATTGGAAAAATGTCATGTAAAGATGATTGAATTATCCGAATACTAATTCGATTCACTGAACTTAATAAATTATATATTAGGTTATGTGTCGTGATTTAGGATTTAAATTTTAGGACATATTACCTCTATGAACCTTTGTTATGGAAAAACCATTTTTTTTAAAACCCTATTATTTACTCTATCAATTAATTCCTTCAGAAATACTGTATGATAGAGCACCGTTTGTTCTTCGACTTCATTACAAACAATAATTGTACACAATATTCTTTTTTTATACAACATTCAGTTTTATATACATTAATTTGCTCTATATTTTCTTGCTTTATCTCTCGTGGGACCCACATGCCTTTTATTAATTCTTTTTCTTCTTTTTAGCTTCTTTTTATTTTTCTGGGTATGCATTTTTCTCTTTTTCCCTCTCTTTTTTGTTATTATTTTTCCTATAAAATATTATTTTGGGAAAATCTCATATAAGAACTACTGAATTACCCAAATTCTAATTTGGTTCATTGAACTTACTAAAGTATACATTAGGGCATGCACCATTGTTAGGTATTTAACATTTGGGTTAAATTATCTCCATATCCTTTAGATATTAAAACAACAGAGTTGAAAACAAAGCCTTGTTATTTGCTCTATCAATTAATTCCTTAAGATTAGTATGACAAAGCACCGTTTGACTTCTTTACAAACATTAATTATGCATAATCTTAGATTTTTATACAAAATTCAGTTTTATAAACATTAATTTGTTGTATCTTTTCTCCCTTTATCTCTCGTGGGACCCACATGCCTTCTATTAATTCTCTTTTTTCTTCTTTTTCGGCTTGCTTCCTAATCTTCTCTATGGATCATCATACTATGCAATTCTTCTTTTTTCCTTCTCTTAATTTTTTTTTTTATATTTTGGGTTAAATACCAATTTTGCCACGGAAGTATTGGCTAAGGAGCATTCAACACTTGGAAGATTTTTTTGTATCATTTTTAGGAAGTGTAAAAACATAGCAATCTTGCTTATCAGTTGATCTTAACCGTTGAATTGTTGCTCTTCTTTGTAAACTTCTAGGGCAAATTTTCTCCAAAAAAAAACTTCCAAGGAAAATTTGTTACTAAAATACACTTACGGGGCATATGTGCTCCTTTTTGTAAACTTTAGGGGAAAAATGATACCAAATAAACTTACTGGTCTTTGAATGCTCCCTAGCCAATACTTCTGTAGCAAAAATGGTATCTAACCCTTTTATTTTTCCTGCAAGATAAAATATATGAAAAATCTAATATAAAGACGATTAAATTACCCAAATTTTAATTGGGTTCACTAAACTTAAAAAAATTTATGAGGTAATGCGCCATGATTCAGGGTTTAGAATTTGGTTCAAATTAAATTATCTCCATATCCCTTAGTTATTAAAACAACAAAATTGAAAACAAGACTCAATTATTTTCTCTATCAATTAATTCCTTCTAAAGTACTACATGATTTAGCACCGTTTATTCTTTGACTTCCTAAAAAAAAAGTAATTGTGTACAATATTCAATTTTTTTTATACATTATTCAGTTTTATATACATTAAGTTGCTCTATATTTTCTCCTTTTATCTCTCATGGGACCCATGTGCCTTTTAATAATTCTCATTTTCTTCTTTTTTGGGCTTGCTTCCTAGTTTTCTCCATGGATCCTCACAGTATTCACTTCTTCTTCTTCTTCTTCTTTTCCTCTCTTTTTTGTAATTATTTTTCATGTAAAATAGATTATTAGGAAAATCTCATATAAAGACGGTTGAATTACTCAAATTCTAATTTGGTTTACTAAACCTAATAAATTATATATAAGGTTTTGTGCCATGACTAGGATTTTAAAATTTGGGTCAAATTTTCTCTATAACCCTTAGTTATTAAAACAACAAAGTTGAAAACAAAACCTTCTTCTTTGCTCTATCAATTAATTCCTTATGAAGTGTTGTACGACGGGGCACTATTTGTTCTTCGACTTCTTTACAAACATTAATTATGCACAATGTTCTTTTTTTATATAGTTCTCAATTCTGTAAATATTAATTTGCTCTATCTTTTCTCCCTTTATCTCTCATGGGACCCACGTGCCTTTTAGTAATTCTCTTTTTTCTTCTATTCCGGTTTGCTTCCTAATCTTCTCCGTGTATCCTCACAATATTCACTTCTTCTTTTTCCCTCTTTGTTTTTCTTGTTTTTTTTAATTGTTCCTGCAAAATAGAATACTGGGAAAATTCGATATAAACACAGTTGAATTACCTAAATTCTAACTTGTCTTACTGAACTTAATAAGTTTTATATCAGGTTATGTGCCATGATTAGGGATTTAAAATTTGGGTCAAATTATCTCTGTATCCTTTAGTTATTAGAAAACCAACATTGAAAACAAAACCATATTATTTGCTCTATCAATTAATTCCTCAAGAAGTATTGTATGATTGAACACCATTTGTTCTTCGACTTCCTTACAAACATTAAGTGTGCACAATATTCGTTTTTTTTATACAATATTCGATTTTATAAACATTAATTTGCTTTATCTTTTCTCCCTTTATCTCTCATGAGACCACATGCCTTTTATTTATTCCCTTTTTCTTCTTTTCCGGTGTGCTTCAAAATATTTTCCATGGATCCTCACAATATTCAGTTTTTATATATATTTATTTTCCCTCTCTTTTATTATTTTTATTTTTTGTATTATTTTTCCTTCCCCACATAATATTGACAAAATCTCATATAAAGACGATTGAATTATCAAAATTCTAATTTGGTTCACCTAACTTAATAATTTTATATCAGGTTATGTACCATTATGAAGGATTTAAAATTTGAGTCAAATTATCTCCATATCCTTTAGTTATTAAAACAAAACCTCAATCAATTATTTACTCAATCAATTAATTCCTTAAGAATAGTATGACTGAGCACTGTTTTTTCTTCAACTTCTTTACAAACAGTAATTATGCACAATCTTTGTATTTTTATACAATATTCAATTCTATAAACTTTAATTTAATGTATCTTTTCTCCCTTTATCTCTCGTGGGACCCACGTTCCTTATTAATTATCTGTTTTTTCTTCTTTTCTTCCTAATCTTCCCCATGAATCCTCACAGTATTCACTTCTTTTCTTCCTTTTCTCTCTATCCTCACAGTTTTTTTATTTTTTTTTTTCCTGCAAAATAGAATATTGGGAAAATTCCATATAAAAACAGTTGAATTACCCAAATTCTAATTTGGCTCATTGAACTTAATAAATTATATATTATATTATGCGTCATTATTAGAGATTTAAAATTTGGGTCAAATTATCTCTATATCCTTTAGTTATTAAAACAACAAAATAAAAAATAAAATCCTAATATTTGCTCTATCAATTAATTCCATAAACAAGTCTTCCATTTTTTGCCTATATAAAGCATTGGTTCGTAACATTTTCTTATCAGTGAAAAACATGGGGAAGTCTTCTGGGAAATGGATGTTCTTATTGGCTATTTTGATTATTGCATCAAGTAAGATTCTAGCTTTCTTTTTCAATTCTAAGTTTTGCTACCTTGCTTTCAACACAAATTTCTCATTATGCATTATGCATTCGCGAAGAATCTATGTTCAAACTTAAAACTAACTGCCACGAAATATTTTGCTCCATTGAAAATATTTTAAAATATTTTAATTCTTATTTTTACCATGTTGTGAAGCATTTTTCAGCAGAGAATCTATTATCCATTACTCCCTTCGATCCTTAACATAGAACATATTTGAAATGTTGATCTTGATATTAAATATAAGACATATCTTTCATTTTTTTCCTTCTAATTTACTCATATTGATGCTCCTCCCGCAATAATAATCAAGGTGGATAGAGAATGAGAGAATTAAAGAAGATGATGACTAGAGTATTTTAGAAAATCGAAGTCGTATATCTAATTTAACCAACTTCTTTAATCTAATCAAATTAGGTAAATAAGACTAAAGGAGTATTTATCATGATATGATGGATTATTGCATGCACATGTTTATTGTATATTTGTATTGAATTGTATGCAGATGTGTGGGAGGAAAGTGAAGCAAGAGGGAAAGTGATAAATTGCCATGAATGTCCATGCCCTTGCGATGCAACAGTTGGGTGTCAATGTCGTCCTCCACCAGATGAGCCCTTTGAAATGCTGGCCAACAACCAATTTCCTCCAACTAATAATATTAATGTGTAGAAACATATATAAAATATCTTCATTATATATGAGAGAATCAACTATATATAATAAATAATAAAACTTATGCAGCATATTTCCCCATTATCTCATGGATATATATATATATATATATATATATATATATATCTCTCTCTCTCTCTCTCTCTCTCTCTCTCTCTCCCTATTATCGTATGTACGTGCGCTTTTGCGATGCACACCATATTGTTTATTATCACTTCGGAATATATATCAACAACTTTTTATAAATATTGTAATACCCACTTTAAACCCCATTTAACCAAAAAAAAGTCCAGTAATCACATCATTAAATTAATCCACATTTAATTATATTTACGCTCATTCAGTTAATACCCATTAAAGTAATTTCCTTTGAATTTATCATCAACTTTATATTTACACTCATTCAGTTAATACCCATTAAAATAATTTTCCTTTTGAAAAACCATTTCAAATTATTTCTTAATATAGACAAATTTCTTTAATTCTAGAAAATTTGACCTCTTTAATAATAACTGCAAACTAAAATTATACATTCCATTTCCAATTATTCGAATTTATTGGGATATCAATCCCATTTTATTATTGATATTTGAAGATAATGTAATAAAGTAAATTGAATTTGAAAATAAACATTAAATCATGAATTAAATTTGATTGAATCTAAAAATAGACATCAAATAATGAATCATAAATCATAATCACATAATAGCTAGACATTTGGAGGCTATAAAGGGTGCGTATATTGACATACAAGCAAGGTTGTCAAACTCTCGAGTTTAAATAAACTCGTGACAATGACGTAAACTCGTATTATAAACTCGTAAGAGTTTACTTTCACTATTAAATATGTATTAATAATGTATAATAGATAATTAAAATATAAAAAATGGGAACAATTTGATTTAAATATATTTTAAATACAAATAATTGAAATTAAATCCATCAATATTCAAAATTTATCATATTTAACGAAGAAATTTCTATAAACTCACATATAAATCCACTGAGTATGATCAAATAAAAAAAAAGTAAACACGAGTTTGAGGGTATTTAGGCCAAAAAGCTGAACAATAATTTACATTGGAGAGTGTTGCAGGCATTGTTGTCAAACTCGCGAGTTGACTCTTCGAGTTTACCGTTATTACATTTTTAGTTTATCAAATCGAGTTGAGTCACTTGTAAACTCGTGACTGTTGTAAATTCGGTTAAACTTACGAGTTTATATACCGAGTTTATAGTTCTTACATTTCAAACTTATAAAACCGTGTTAACTCACCCTTAAACTCATGTTAACTTTTCTTATTTGATCATGTTCAGTGGCTTTATATGTGAGTTTTATAGAAATTTCTTTGTTAAATATGGTAAATTTTGAATATTGATGGATTTAATTTCAATTATTTGGATTTAAAATATATTTAAATCAAATGGTTGTCATTTTTTTTTATATTTTATTATTTATTATACATTATTAATACATATTTAATAGTGAAAGTAAACTCTTACGAGTTTATCGATTTCACGATACGCATTTACGTCATTGTCACGAGTTTATTTAAACTCGAGACGAGAGTTTCACAACCTTGATTGCAGGTTTCAAACTTTTTTGTTATATTCACATTGACTAGCTTGATTTTGTTTTCAATGTTTGTTCCTTCAAACCATGATGTTTCCCTTGTTTCACTCTTTTGATAAATGTCTTCAATATTAGCCTCATCAATATTTATTGACAAGCAATACATTTAAAACTTTCAATATAAAAATATGCAGGTCATTTGAAATAGATGATTATAAAATAATTATATGATTTATTATGATTACAAATAAATATTTCTTATTGTGTGTACAATAAAAAAAATTGCCTAGCTAATCATAAAGACTAAAATATATAATAAATATTACATACCTTGTAAAACAAAGTTTTAATTAGAACCATGAACTGTCCTTCTATGCCTATAGAAGCTTTGGAAGGTCAAAATTGTAACACCCCAAATTCCGTAACATAAATCGTGCCGGTGACACGTGGTTTTATAAAAAATTTCAGAGTGATGGGGTGCTATCGCTTAGCGTTTTGCGGAAACGAAGAGCATGTACTAAAAATTTGAACAACAGATATAACACGAGTAATCGATATGAAATACTCGGACATATGATGATGCTCGACGTATCTTGATATATATTATAAAATCTCCCGAAGGATTGTTCATGTGATACAGTAATACAAAACTTTACAATTACAATTTTACATGTAATGATACTCTCTTCAACCAAGCCTTAAGTAGATCTGGGGCATAGAACCTAACTCAGTTAAATCATCCCATTTGGCCGGTCAGGCAGGTCTAGTGGAAGTCTCACCGTGCTAGGGTGATCGATTGATGAACCACATAGACGACCCTTCTAGTTTAAGCACCAAATGATATGAAGTAACCTTATTAGATTCATGCCATAAGGTAGGTTCGTTGACTTTTTCCCGCATTTTCTTTGACCGGTGCCTTCTCATGGCTCCGTCTCACCGGTGTATAACTATAGTTCCGTCCCCCGGTGCCTTCTACGGTTCATGACCCAAACCTGTCTAATCATGCAGACTGAGGTCCAATGCCCATCGGACCTCGGATAACGGTTAACCTCATGCTTATGTAAACAGTATATGCATGGCAAACATTCACAACATTTCACAGTATAAAAACACATCTCCGTAATCAGGCAATAACATTACACAACCCCTGCAGTATGTATGTCATCCCAGTCTGCACACTCTCCGGTGCCACGATGTACTGTCGTGTCCATAGCGCTAGGAAAACTCTCAACGGTGTTAACAATACCATAACCCGTGTACTCATAACTCCACCATTTTCAAACAAACAGAAACTCCGTATATGAACACAGCAATCATATATATGAGCATACAACAAGCATCAGAGTTAGTGTTACAGTACGCCGCGAACGTACCTTCGGTACGTTTTACGAAAAACTGTACTTCTTGACAGCGGCCTTACGGCGGTACAACAACGGTACGACAGCGGCTCGACAGTGGTACGACAGTGGTTCGATTATCTCAGATATCCTATAAGGATAGTATTTATCAGTTTTTAGCATCATAACAGGCATTTTAGGTAAAAATTACCATTTTGCCCCTGACCCCGTAATCGGCGGAATTTCGCTAGAGTTTCGCTACTTTGATCCTATCTCTCCAGAATTTTGACATACCTCTTTTCCCAGTATATTTTTGAAATAAATACCATATCTACCCCTACATATGATATCTAGACTATCTGGGAAATTTAAAGACCATTCTAGCATTCCTACTATATCTACCGAATAAAACACCGAAGCTTAAGACTAGGGACCGAAAAACTTACCCCGGCTTTGCTAGAACTCCCTGAGAGCTCTTCCTTCTCTCTAACTTCTCTCTAGAATGCGGTTTAGGGGTGGAGAAAAATGAAGAGGAAGGCTTGCTATTTATAGAAGAGAGGAGAGACAAGGTGGGAATTTCATCAAATGTCTTTAGATCGGATTTCAACCGTCGGATCACACTTCGCCACGTGGCTTCATCTTGGCCTTACACCTACTTGGCCGACATCATCCTTCTAGAAGAAGATGATGTCATGTGCTGACTTACCGATAGCGTTTCCCCGATCGGTGTCCGAATCGCGTAATCTGGAAGAAACTCAAAAATCCGGGAACTAGGTTTTGTAGTTCCATTCTTTCTCTTTAAAACTACTGGGTTTAACTAAATTTTTGATCTCATTAAGGGTATTCCATTGTCTGCCGAAGATTTTCGGATAAACGCCGTCGGTTATGGAAATAACTTCCGGTAGAACCAGCTTCTGGACAGAAATTCGCTAGTTCGTAATATGTTCTGTCCTAAGAAACCTTATCCCTGGTTTGTCACGACTATTTCGTTTTCTATAGGTTCTCATTTGCACTACTACCTTCCTATTCTTTATTTATCCCGTATCTTAACGACCTAGTTGGTTACGAAATCACTTCGGAGATAGTCAACTCCAGAGGTAGAAATTCACCGGTTTATAAAAAGTCCGGATGTCCTAGACTAAATCCCTATGTCTTGGTGTAGGATTTAGTTTCTATCCGTTCTCAAATGTCTGTTGGCTCTTTACCATATATATTATTATTTTAATAAAAATATCAAGATATTTTTATTTTTTTTTCTAAGCATTTTTATTATTATTTATTTATTAATTTCGAATTTCCCCCCTTAAATTAATTATTTACTAATTAATTTACTTATATCTTAATCTAAACAATTAGCCAATAATTACCCAATTAGCCACTTACTAATTGTTGATAATTTTTATAATTAGAATTAATCATTATCTCACAACTTTTGCACGACATTGGTATTTTATGTCCCATGTAAAATAATAAAAATCATGGGGCCATAAAGTGCTTTTAATATTATTATATTTTTGCATCTTTATTGTTCGGGAAATAATCCAAAAAATTTCTAAAATTAAAGATATCACACTTCCTAAGTTTTTGTCAATAATTGAGGTCATATAGTATTTATCATAATACTTTAGATTCATTTTATGACCTATAAAATACATTTTTCACGAATTTTAGCTATTTTTCTTCTCTCATTTTCATAGCAATTACCTTAGAAAATAAGCAAGTTAAGACTTATAACTTGAGACCACATATTCACCTTGGTAGTCTCAGAATTTATTTCATAAAATTCAACATTTATTTTAGGGTGTGTTATGATCCCTAAATGATATTTTAAAGAGAAATTGTTCATAATGTTTATAACAATTAAGTTACAAAATTAAAGAATATATACTCTCTCAGAAACATTTATCCAAATATCTTACTTATATTAGTTAGGGTTTTCAGGGTATTACAAAAATGCTATATATGAATTTTCCTGTGCAACAAATGGGTAGCAATATTCAAGGTTGTCAAACTCTCGAGTTTAAGTAAACTCTTGACAATTACGCAAACTCGTATCGTGAACTCGAATCATGAATTGATAAGAGTTTACTTTCACTATTAAATAGGTATTAATAATTTATAATAAAATATAAAAAATGACAACAATTTGATTTAAATATATTTTAAATCCAAATAATTGAAATTAAATCTATCAATATTCAAAATTTACCATATTTAACAAAGAAATTGATATAAAACTCACATATAAAGCCGCTGAACATGATCAAATAAAAAAACTTAACATGAGTTTAAGGGTGATTTAACACGGTTTAGTAAGTTTGAAACGTAAAAACGGTAAACTTGGTGTATAAACTCGTAAATTTAACCAAGTTTACAACAATCATGAGTTTACGAGTGACTTGACTAGATTTGGTAAACTAGAAATGTAAAAACGGTAAACTCGAAGAGTCAACTCGCAAGTTTGACAACAATGATTAAGCCTACCTTCAATATTCTTTTTTAACTATAGTTCGGAATTCTAGTCTTTTAATAACATTCAAAAATTCTTAATGAGGCCTTTTGATCTCATTAATGTTAGTATTTAGGTGTCCTAGAGACAATCCATAAGGACAGATCAACATCTTTTTCTACATTGTAGTATTTTATAAAGGGTTAAGTACCAATTTTGCCCTTGAAGTATGCCCGGGAGCAATTTTACCCTTTAAGTTTTTAAAGGAGCAATGTTGCCCCCCGAAGTATCAAAACAAAGCAATGTTGCCCCTCCGTTAGAAACCCTAACGTTGACCATTAGGGTTTCTAACGAAGGGGCAACATTGCTCCGTTTTGATACTTCAGGGGCAACATTGCTCCTTTGAAAACTTAAGGGGCAAAATTGCTTCTGGGCGCGTACTTCAGGGGAAAAATTGGTATTTAACCCTTCTTAAAATAATTCTTCAAGATCACGAAGTATTTTTTTAGTACCAGCCAGTATCCCCCGTCAGTATCCTGAAGTATCTTTTTAGTACTTGTCAGTACCCTGAAATATTTTTTCAACGTCCTAAAATAATTTTTCAAGATTATGAAGTATTTTTTCAACATCCTAAAATAATTTTTCAAGATCATGAAGTATTTTTTTAGTACCAGTCAGTATCCTGAACTATCTTTTTAGTACCTGTCACTATCTTGAAATATTTTTTCAACGTCCTAAAATAATTTTTTAAGATCATGAAGTACCCATCAATATTTTTTCAGTACCCATCAGCAATATCCTGAAATCTCTTTTTTGTACCCTTAATATTTAAACAAAAAAGAGAGATCAAGTATATTTTGCGTCAAAACAACGCAGTATTAAAGAAGGGAACGACAGTGGATGGGAGGCCGAAGAGGACCTCAGCCGGATCCTGACATAACATACTCTGTATGGACAATATTTCTCTTTCTCACTCTCTTTGGAATTTGTGTCTCATTTCCATTTACTTTAGCTATTAACCCCTCTTCAAGATCACGAAGTATTTTTTTAGTACCAGCCAGTATCCCCCGTCAGTATCCTGAAGTATCTTTTTAGTACTTGTCAATACCCTGAAATATTTTTTCAACGTCCTAAAATAATTTTTCAAGATTATGAAGTATTTTTTCAACATCCTAAAATAATTTTTCAAGATCATGAAGTATTTTTTTAGTATCGATCGAGATCCGAACTATCTTTTTAGTACCTGTCACTATCTTGAAATATTTTTTCAACGTCCTAAAATAATTTTTTAAGATCATGAAGTACCCATCAATATTTTTTCAGTACCCATCAGCAATATCCTGAAATCTCTTTTTTGTACCCTTAATATTTAAACAAAAAAGAGAGATCAAGTATATTTTGCGTCAAAACAACGATATTAAAAAGGGAACGACGGTGGATGGGAGGCCGAAGAGGACCTCGGCGGATCCGACATAACATACTCTGTATGGACAATATTTCTCTTTCTCACTCTCTTTGGAATTTGTGTCTCATTTCCATTTACTTTAGCTATTAACCCCAAATATCATCTTTGTAAAATAACTAATAGGGTTAAGTACCAATTTTGCCCCTGAAGTACGCGTCCAGGAGCAATTTTGCCCCTTAAGTTTTCGAAGGAGCAATGTTGCCCCTGAAGTATCAAAACGGAGCAATGTTGCCCCTACGTTAGAAACCCTAACGGTCAACGTTAGGGTTTCTGACGGAGGGGCAACATTGCTCCGATTTGATACTTTAGGGGCAACATTGCTCCTTCGAAAACTTAAGGGGCAAAATTGCTCCTGGGCGCTTACTTCAAGGGCAAAATTGGTACTTAACCCTTTTATAAATGAGCATATTTTATCTTTATCATATTTATGTCTCGTTTTTATTTTAAAGTAAATATGTGCTTGAAGATAAAAGCCCTAGGAATAGAATATGTGTTAATGTTGAGGATCAATGATAGAGATCATGATCATGAGGACTCGAGAACACGGTATATCTATTACCAAAAACTTGTTCCTAGTCTTGAATCACTAAGAAAGGGCATTGGTGATCTCAATAAGACTAGTACAATATCATCTACTTGTATAGAGATACAAGGTAGGGACCTCATGGAATACAGGCATGGAAATGCCTTAGCTAATGTCGTGGGTAGATCTATTAGAGAAGAGATAGTACTGAACAGACCCACCGAGAGACTCCACAAAGATTCATTGTAGAAAGTATCATTGGATATGTAAAGTCTCTCATCGTTTGGTAGTGTGGATCGTCTTAGACTTAAGGATGTCATCGAACACTATGTCCTAGGGTTATACTTTGACTGTACAACTCTATCCGCTTGAAAATGGGGAGAACAGTGTACTCTTGGGTGTAACTCGAATACATAAGTATAGATGGATATCTTTGAGAGGACTCTGAGTCCCCTACAAGGGATTAGTCATTCACAAGACCGGTAGAGCTTGGATAGCTTCTAATTAACTCAGGAGTCTGTGCGAACATCAAGTAATCATGAAGAGTCATGATCTATTGTAGAGTTAATATAAGAAGATTTCTAGTTCTGTGAATTAGCTACAATTAGTCAATTAAGAGAGATGATACTCTATCTTTGCTCTCGACTAAATGTGAATGACGATGTGAGGGATGATATCTGCACGGTGTCCAAATATGAAAAGTAGATCACTTGATCAACTCAATTAGTTCTGGGGCCACAGAGCATTGCTAGTGTCTTATGATGTTATTAAATAAATTGGGCCCGTTAAAGGAGTTTTAATTGGTTTGAGTTTATTTATGTCAGTGACTAATTGGGCCTAATGGGTCACACACAAAGGTTATTCCCGATTGTTTAAAATTAGCAAAGTTGGACCAATAATTGTTATTGGGCTTTATCAAGAGTAAATGTATAATTGAGTTGGAGTGGGACTCCAAGCCCAATGAGGAGATTTGAATTTTAATTCAAAAAGGATAGGTTATAAAAGATAATTTTGAATTATCTAATATATATATATATAAAGATCCAATAATGATTGGATGAAGATAGGAGAAATAATAAATGAGGATTGATTTAAAATGATTTTGAATTATAGTTTAAGAGATGAATGTGATTCATCATCTTAAATTATTATTCAATATTCAAGATATGAATTTAATTCATTACGATTTGGATTTTCCAATTCAAGTTTGGATTGGGCTTTTCTTGTGAGCACTTAAAATAGGGTTAGACTCTTATAAAGTGCTGATTTTTTATGTGCCCTTTTTATAGACGTTTTTTGAAGGAAAAAAAAAGGGAATTTAATGTGACTTGGTTGACAAGATATGAATATAATTCATCATATTAAATTCAATCAATCAAGATGTGAATTTAATGTGACTTGGTTGACAAAATATGAATATGATTTATCATATTAAATTCAATCAATCAATCAAGATGTGAATTTAATGTGACTTGGTTGATAAGATATGAATATGATTCATCATATTAAATTCAATCAATCAATCAAGATATGAATTTGATTCATCATCTTAAATCCAATCAATCAATCAAGATATGAATTTAATTAATTGTGAATTGGATTTTCCAATTCAAGCTTGGATTGGGCCTTTCTTGTAAGCATTTAAATTAGGGTTAGACTCTTATAAAATGCTGATTTTTTGTGTGCCTTCTTTTGGCACGTTTTTCTAGGAGAAAAACAAGAACCCTTATGCTATTTAAATTTAGGTCTTTACCAAAGGTTTAGAGAGGAAAAGACACAATC
Source organism: Acacia melanoxylon (assembly GCA_019022615.1). NCBI lineage: Eukaryota > Viridiplantae > Streptophyta > Magnoliopsida > Fabales > Fabaceae > Acacia > Acacia melanoxylon. The sequence goes on from JAFJYJ010000032.1 coordinate 1,648,947, forward strand.
CATAAAAAGGTAAGGTTCCAAACTTGTTCATCATATTTATAACCTAATTCCAAGAAACCATCACCTTCTTGAAAAGAGTAAAACCCAAGGAAACTAAACATCAACCTTGTCTTCGCCTAGCAAGCATTCAAGGAGTGAGAGGTTTCAAGAAGAAGGAGTTCTCGTTGCAATCGGGAGGTAGCAGTGTGGATCAACGTTAGAGGACATCAACAACATTGAGGTCTTCAAGTGATCTAAGGTAATTTTAATCTCTAATAGTTGTGTTGTCAAGTTATCCTAATCCTCAATAGTTGTTTTAACGAGTAATCCCAAAGTTCATGAATATTATAAATTGTTATGAATTATTATGAGCGCCGTAAAGAGTTACGGATTAATAATTATTAACTAATTAATATAATGAGTTAAGGTTAATAATTCATGAGAACCGTAAGAAGTTACGGGTTTCCGCAACGATTAAACAAAATTTTGGTTTTCAACCTCATGAACCTTTGTATGAAAGTCATGTAATAGGCAAAATTAACCATCAATTAAGAATTTGTTGAAAGTGTAGGCCTATATTTAGATTTTGGTATTTCAACTGAATTTAAATAGATCTTTAATATGATAAGCATTCAAAAAATTTGCTATAATGGAATTGCATTTTGAGAAACAAATTTACTATTCGTGATTTCATATGTACATGCCCCATCTAATTAATAACCAGATCCGAATCTTCTTTTAATTCAATGTACCAATTAATGTCTTAATTTATTACTCTTTCTACTAAAAAAATATGTCTTCCATTTCGCCTATATAAAGAGCATTGGTTCGTAACACTTTCTCATCGGAACAAAACATGGGGAAGTCTTCTTTTAAATTGATGTTCTTATTGGCTGTTTTGATCATTGCATCAAGTAAGATTTTAGCTGTCCTTTTCAATTTATGCTCTGCAACATTGTGTTAAATGCATATTTCTCATGCATTAGCGAATCTATATATGTGTGTGTGTTTCCAAAACTTTAAACTAACTGGCAGCAAATATTTTATTCCATTGAAATTATTAAAATAATGATAATATTTTAATTCTTATTTTTATAATATTGTGAAGCATTTGTCGGTATAAAATCTATTATTTATTTCTGTACAATTTACGGATAACGACTATAATCACTTTTGAAATGTTGCAAACAAGGATTTTCAATACTATAATCGCCTAGTATTGAGTTATCTGAATAGTCTAAATTTGGTGTGTGTGTTTATACAGAATTGCAGTCAGTTTTAGGTTAATCGTATCGTATTGTATTTGTTTGCAGATGTGTGTGAGGAAAGTGAAGCCAGGGGTCCTGTTATAGGATGCTATAACTGTAGCTGTCAGCCTTGCTATCCATTAGTTGGATGTTGTCGTTCTTCTCCTCCAGATGTGTATGTTGAAATGCAGGCCATCAACGACCAATTTCCTCCAACTGCTAATAATACTAATGGGGAAAAACATATATAATATCTTTATTATGAGACAATGGACTATACATGTTTCTAAGAGAATGCTATGTAGTGACATATTCAATAAATAATAAAACGTATGGATCATATATCTCCCATTATCGAATGTATATTATATCAATAATGTTAGTTTATGTGAGCCTTTGAAATGCAAACTAAATTGTTCATAACTTGGGAATTGATAATTGCTATTTTAATATAATTTTTCATATCATATTTGGGGATTTTATTTTGTTATTTGGACCAAAATGCATTATTTATTTATGATTAATTTGGATTAAAATTAATTGCATAAAAATAGAGTTAAAAGAGCAAAAATATCATATTTTTATGATTTCCCTTCATTATTTGATTTTTGAAAAATATAGTCTTGCGTTATCTTAAATTTTAGGAATATAAAATTGATCCCATATAAATGATATAGTTGATATTTATGCCCTTTATTGATAATGATGTTGAAAGATTCTATTTTACTTGAAGAAAAAAATATTATCAATATGATTATCTCAGGTCTTGCTGGCATACTAAATTCATCCATAAACAATATTCGGTCCTCCTATTCCATAATTAACCACCAACAATATACCCGAATATAACACTCCATTGAATGTTGTTGTTAAACTCACGAGTTTAAGTAAACTCGTGTGATGTAATAAATCATAATAGATCGTAAACTCGTAAGAGTTTACTTTTATTATTAAATAAGTATTACTAGTGTATAATTAAATAATTAAAATATAAAAATGACAACAATTTAATTTAAATATATTTTAAATCCAAATAATTGAAATTAAATCCATCAACATTCATTATTTATCATATTTAATAAAGAAATTTTTATAAAAATTCTATATATAAAGCCGCAGAGCATGATCAAATCGAAAAAGTTAACACGAGTTTAAGAGTAAATTAACACGGTTTTGTAAGCTAGAAACGTAAAAATGGTAAACTCGGTGCATAAACTCGTGAGTTTAATCAATTTACAAGTAGACGAGTTTACCATTGATTTCGATTTCGTTTTGTAAGCTAGAAGCGTAAAAACGGTAAAACTCAAGAAGTAACTCGCGAGTTTACAACAATCTTTCCATTCAGTCCCTCCTACCAAATTCACACCCTCCACCAAAATCTTTTAGATTCTGGCACATAACGAATATAATTTTATTTTATCTTCTAAAACATGAACACAACAAACTAACAGGGACTTTATAAAATTGATACACAATATGAGAATACTGTTTACAAGTTTACAATAGACCTCGCGAGTGCTGAAGCCTTTGCGTTGAGTTGAGAAAAACATGTAATCATTAAGCACAAAAATAATTATGTATAATATTTGAATTTACAAACAATATAAAAATATTATATTTATATTATACAAACACACGTATAAATATATATTATTAATTTTTTATTTTATTATTTTATGTAAATAATCAAATGTTGTAGTGAAAAATTCACACATATTATAATGATTTTTTTTTTTGAAAAAAGGTACTTCAATATTAATATTTTATTTTCACAAAATTTATTTTATTTAAAAATAAAATTAATTAAAAATGGAATTAAATTTTAAATTTAGGATAAAAATCTAATTATTGAAAAAATTAAATATTATAAAATATCATTATTCAATATAAAAAAATTAAATGAACTCGGATAGTCAATTTTTAATATTTTGAATGCTATCAAGAAATAGCTATTAAAAATATATGATTAAATAATGAAACAGAATAAAACCTAAAAAGTTTAAATAAAGTTTCCACAATTATAACTAAAATAATTATATTATGGATGGACAAATTTTATTAATTGGTACATAAAGTCAAAAAGTCGGTTAGAAAACTTGCCATGACAATTTAAGAAGAAACTGTGATTTCACACGAGTTTTATTCGAGTTTGTTGGTTTCCGTTTCTTCATACTAGTTATTATAATATTATAATGAAGGGTTAAGATGTAAATTTATGCTTGCGCGAACCAAACCAAATGAAAAGCCCAGACAACAATAATTGATTGGGACCCCTGTTATTTTTGGATGCGGCTTTGGTCATCGACGAAGGGCCATCCGATTTGCAAAACAAACAGTTTTGTCCAAAACAATAACTAGCCTTTGTCTTTGATTTTTTTTTAAAAAAAATATTTTTGACACCTATTTGTACATTCTAAAAAAGTTAATACTTTGATAATCTTATTTGATCTTGAAAAAATACTTCGAATTCTTTACAATCATTAATTATGCACAATCTTCATCTTTTTATACAATATTCAGTTTCATAAACATGAATTTGCATGTATAGCCTTTTCTCTCTTTATCTCTCGTGGGACCCACATGCCTTTTATTAATTCTCTTTTTTCTTCTTTTCTGGCTTGCTTCCTAATCTTCTCCATGGGTCGGTATTCACTTCTACTTCTTTTTCCCTCTCTTTTTTTCTTATTTTTTTCTTACTATTTTTCCTGTAAAATATAATATTGGGAAAATCCATATAAACACAGTTGAATTATCCAAATTATAATTGGGTTAAGTACCAATTTTCTTTTTTCAAGACGCGCAGAGAACAATTTTGCTCATGAAAAGACGCGCCAGAATCAATTTTTTCTCCGAAGTTTTCGGCGTAGAATGTTGCTTTCCCGAAGTTTAAAAACATAGCAATGTTGCCCTCCGTTAAAAACCTTAACGTTGATTGTTAGTTGACCGTTATAGCGGTTAACGGAGGCAACATTCTACGTTTTTAAACTTCGCGGAAATCATTCTATTCTGCGAAAACTTCAGGGGCAAAATTACTCCTGGACTCGTACTTCAAAGGAAAAATTGATATTTAACCCATTCTAATTTGCCTCACTGAACTTAATAAATTATATATCAGGTTATGCGCCATGATTAGATATTTAATATTTGAGCCAAATCATCTCCATCTCCCTTAATTATTAAAACAACAAAATTGAAAACAAAACCCTAAATTCGCTCTATATCAATTAATTCCTTAAGAAGTACTGTATAGTGGAGCACCTTTTCTTCTTTTATTTGTATAAAATTTTTAATTATGTACAATATTCTTTTTTATACAATATTCAGTTTTATAAACATTAATTTGCTCTATCTTTTCCCCCTTTATCTCTCATGGGCCTTTTATTAATTCCCTTTTTCTTCTTTTCCGTCTTGCTTCCATGGATCCTCACGATATATTGTTCTTCCTTTTTCCCCCTTTTTTTTTATTTTTTTTTATTTTTCCTTCACTATATAGAATATTGGGAAACTATCATATAAAGACGATTGAATTACCTAAATTCTAATTTGGGTTTCTAAATTTAATAAATTTTATATCAGGTTATGCGTCATTATTAAGGAATTAAAATTTGGTCAAATTATTTCCATATCTCTTTGTTATTCAAACAAGAAAATTGAAAACAAAACCCTATTATTTGCTCAATCAATTAATTCCTTAAGAAGTACTGTATGACTGAGCACCGTTTGTTCTTCTACTTGTTTGCAAACATTAATTATGCACAATCTCCAGTTTTTTTTTTTTTTTAATACAATATTCAGTTTTATAAACATTAATTTACTGTATCTTTCCCCTTTATATCTGCTGGGACTCACATGCCTTTTATTAATTCTCTTTTTTCTTCTTTTCCGGCTTGCTTCATAATCTTCTCCATGGATCCTCACAGTATTCACTTCTTCTTCTTTTTCCCACTCTTTTTTTTTTAAATTTTTTTCTTGCAAAATAGAATATTGGAAAAATCTCATATAAATACGGTTGAATTACCCAAATTCTAATTTGGCTCACTAAACTTAATAAATTATATATTAGGTTATGCACCATGATTAAGGATTTAAAATTTGAGTCAAATTACCTCCAAGTCCCTTAGTTATGAAAACAAAACCCAATTATTTTCTTTATCAATTAATTCCTTAAGAAGTACTGTATGACAGAGCACCATTTGTTCTTCTACTTATTTATAAACATTGATTATGCACTTTATTCATTTTTTATACAATATTCAGTTTGATAAACATTAATTTGCTCTATCTTCTCTCTCATTATCTCTCATGGGACCCACATGTCTTTTATTAATTCTCTTTTTTATTCTTTTGGGGCTTGCTTCCTAATTTTCTCCATGGAATCTCACAGTATTCACTTCTTCTATTTCTTTTTTCCCTCTCTTATTTTCTTTATTATTTTCCTACAAAATAGAATAGTTGGAAATTCTCATAAAAAGACAGTTGAATTACCGAAATTCTAATATTACTCATTTAACTTAATAAATTATATATCAAGTTATGCTCCATGATTAGAGATTTAAAATTTGGTTTAAATTACCTCTATATCTCATAATTATTAAAACAACAAAATTGAAAATAAAACCCAATTATTTGCTCTATCAAATTAATTCCTTAAGAAGTACTGTATGACTGAACACCGTTTGTTTATTGACTTTCTTAAAAACATTAATTATGTACAATATTCAATTTTATATACATCAATTTGCTCTATATTTTGTAGGACCCATGTGCCTTTTATTAATTCTCTTTTTTCTCATTTTATGGCTTGCTTCCTAATCTTTTCCATGGATCCTCATAGTATTCACTTCTTTTTCCCCCCTCTTTTTATTGTTATTATTTTTCCTACAAAATACAATATTGGAAATATCTCATATAAAGATGATTGAATTACTCAAATTCTAATATAGTTCATTGAACTTAATAACTTATATATCAAGTTTTGCGCAATGATTAGGAATTTAAAATTTGGGTCATATTATCTCTATATCTCTTAGTTATTAAAACAACAAAGTTGAAACCAAAACCTTATTATTTGCTCTTTAAATTAATTCCTTTAGCAGTATTGTATGACAGGGGACCGTTTGTTATTCCACTTGTTTAATTTACAAACATTAATCATGCACAATATTCTTTTTTTATACAATACTCATCCCTTCTTTACAAACATTAGGTGCGCACAGTATTCGTGTTTTATACAATATTCAATTTATAAACATTAATTTGTTTTATCTTTTCTCCCTTGACCTCTTGTGGGACCCACGTCCCTTTTATTTATCCCCCCCCCTTTTTTTTTTCTTTTTCAGCTTGCTTCAAAATATTATCCATGGATCCTTACAATATTTAGTTCTTCTATTTTCCCACTCTTTTTCCCCCTTCCCTATAGAATATTGGAAAAAGCTCATATAAAAACGATTGAATTACCCAAATTCTAATTTAGTTCACTAAACTTAATATATTATATATCAAGTTTTGCTCCATGATTAGGAATTTAAAATTTGGTCATATTATGTCTATATCCCTTAGTTATGAAAACAACAAAGTTGAAAGCAAAACCTCATTATTTGCTCTATCAATTAATTCCTTAAGAAGTATTGTATGACAGGACCGTTTGTTCTTCGACTTCTTTACAAACATTAATTATGCACAATATTCTTTATTTATTCAATACTCAGTTTTATAAACATTAATTTGCTTTATCTTTTCTCCCTTTATCTCTCATGGGACCCTAATGCGTTTTATTAATTCTCTTTTTTCTTCTTTTCCGGCTTGCTTCCTAATCTTCTCCATGGATCCTCATAGTATTCGCTTCTTCTTTCCCCCCCCTCTCTCTCTCATTTTTATTTTTCCTGCAAAATAGAATATTGGGAAAATCTCATATAAACACAGTTGAGTTACCTAAATTCTAATTTGCCTCATTGAACTTAATAAATTTTATGTCAAGTAACACACCATGATTAGAGATTTAAACTTTGGGTCAAATTATCTCCATATCCCTTAGTTAATTAATAAAACAACAAAATTGTAACAAAACCATATTATTTGCTCTATCAATTAATTCCTTAAGAAGTACTGTATGACTGAGCATCGCTCGTTCTTCGACTTCTTTACAAACATTGAGAGTGCACAATATTCATTTTTTTTAATACTATATTCAACTTTATAAACATTAATTTGCTTTATCTTTTCTCCTTTTATCTCTCGTGGGACCCACGTGCCTTTTTTTATTCCATTTTTTCTTCTTTTCCGGCTTGCTTCAAAATATTATCCATGGATCCTTACAATTTTAGTTCTTCTATTCCCTCCCCTTCTCTCTAAATTTTTTCTTTTTTTATTATTATTATTTTTCTGTCCCTATAGAATATTGGCAAAATCTCGTAAAAAGACGATTGAATTATCCAAATTCTAATTCGGTTAACTAAACTTAAGATATTATATATCAAGTTTTGCGCCATGATTAGGAATTTAAAATTTTGGTCCAATTATCTACATATCCTTTGTTATTAAAACAAAAAACTTAAAAACAAAACCCTATCATTTGCTAAATCAATTAATTCCTTAAGAATAGTATGACTAAGCACCGTTTCTTCTTCAACTTCGTTACAAACATTAATTACGCACAATCTTCGTCTTTTTATACAATATTCAGTTTTATAAACATTAATATGCTATAGCTTTTCTCCCTTTATCTCTTATTCAGTTTTATACATATCCTTTTATTAATTCTCCTTTTTCTTGTTTTCCAGCTTGCTTCCTAATCTTCTCCATGGATTCTCATAGTATTCACTTCTTCTTTTTCCCTCTCTTTTTTTATAATTATTTTTCTTGCAAAATAGAATATTGGAAAAATCCCATAAAAACACTGTTGAATTACCCAAATACTAATTTGCCTCACTAAACTTAATAAATTATATGGGAAAAACACTTTTCATGTTGTAGGAGAAATGTATTCTCATGTCACACACACATGAAATGGTTGGACCCACATATATATATATATATATATATATATATATATATATGTGAGTCCCACCATTTCATGTATGTAGGTAGGATCTTTTTCTTCTCACGCAAATACGTAGAAGTTTAAACCTCAAATTATATATCGATTATGCGCCATGATTAGGGATTTGAAATTTGGGTCAAATTTCCTCCATATCCCGTAGTTATTAAAACAACAAAATTGAAAATAATACCCTATTATTTGCTCTATGAATTAATTCTTTAAGAAGTACCGTATGATAGAGCACCGTTTCTTCTTCTATTTGTTTACAAAGATTAATTTTACATAATATTCTTTTTTAATACAACATTCAATTTTATAAACATTAATTTGCTCTACCTTTTCTTCCTTTATCTCTCGTGGGCCTTTTATTAATTCTTTTTTTTTTTTTCTTTTTCAGCTTGCTTCCAAATCTTCTCCATGGATCTTCACAATATACCGTTCTTCTTTTTTTTCTCTCTTTTTTGTTTTTGTTTTTGTTTTAAAATTTTTCCTTCACTATAGAATATTGAAAAAATCTCATATAAAGACGAATGAATTACCTAAATTCTAATTTTTTTTATTTTTCCAACTTAATAAATTTTATATCAGGTTATGGCCATTATTAAAGATTTAAAATTTGGGTCAAATCATCTCCATATCCCTTAGTTATTAAAACAATAAAATTGAAAACAAAACCCTATTATTTTCTCAATCAATTAATATCTTAAGAAGTACGACTGGGCACTGTTTGTTTTCGACTTCTTTACAAACATTAATTATGTAAAGTCTTGGTTTTTTATATAATATTCAGTTTTATAATATATTAATTTGCGGTATCTTTTCCCTTTATTTCTCATGAGACCTATGTGCCTTTTATTAATTCTCTTTTTTTTCTTCTTTTCCGGCTTTCATCATCTTCTTTTGCATGGATCCTCATAGTATTTACTTCTTCTTCTTTTTCCCACTCGTTTTTTCTTATTTTTCCTGCAAAATAGAATATTGGAAAAATCTCATATAAAGCCGATTTAATTGTTCAAATTCTAATTTGGCTTAATGAACTTAATAAATTATATATTAGGTTATGTACCAGGATTAGGGATTTAAAATTTGAGTCAAATTACCTTCATTCCCTTAGTTATGAAAACAACAAAATTGAAAACAGAACCCAGTTATTTGCTTTATCAATTAATTCCTTAACAAATACTGTATAATGGAGCACTGTTTCTTCTTCTACTTGTTTACAAACATTAATTATGCACATTTTTTTTTATATACAATACTCAGTTTTATAAACATTAATTTGTCCTATCTTTTCTCTCATTATCTCTCATGGGACCCATGTGCCTTTAATTAATTCTCTTTTTTCTTATTTTCCGGCTTGCTTAATATTCTCCAATGGAGCCTCACATTACAAACTAACAGGGACTTTATAAAATTGATACACAATATGAGAATACTGTTTACAACCTTTGCGTTGAGTTGAGAAAAACATGTAATCCTTAAGGACAAAATGAATTATGTATAATATTTAAATTTACATGAAATATAAATATATTATATTTATATTATACAAATACACATATAAATATGTAGGCTAAAGTATACTTTTAGTCATAATTGTTTTTATATAAGGTATACTTTTAGTCTTTTAACTTTATAAAGTATACTTTTGGTCTTAAAATTCTAATACCACTAATATTGCTAACAGAAATGACTCGATGAACTCAAGTGATGACTAATAGCATTTAATTATACAAATTTTATATATTCTTCAATTTACCCATATTTTAAATTTAAGCTTAATAACATTTAATTACATAGTTATCACTTAAATTTACACAGTTATCACTTGAGTTTATGTTTTCTGTTAGCAAAATTAACGGTATTAGAATTATAGGACTAAAAATATACTTTATAAAGTTAAGGGACTAAAAGTATACCTAATGTAAACTTAAAGGACTAAAAGTATACTTTAGCAAAATATATATTATTAAATTTTAATTTTAATTTTAATTATTTTATGTAAATAATCAAATGTTGTAGTGGAAAATTCACATATATTATAATGCATTTTTGTATTTTTTAGTTCACTATTAATATTTTATTTTAATATAAAATTGATTAAAAATGCAATAAATTTTAAATTTAGGTTAAAAATCTAATTATTAAAAAATTAACTATGATAAAATCTCATTATTCAATATAATAAAATTTAATGAACTCCGATAGTCAATTTTTAATATTTGGCATGCTATCAAGAAATAACTATAAAAAATATATGATTAAATAATTAAACAGAATAAAAATTAAACAGTTTAAATAAAGTTTTAACAATTATAACCAGAATAATTATATTATGGATCGACAACAATTTTTAATTGGTACATAAAGTCAAAAAGTCGGTTAGAAAACTTGCCATTACAATTTAAAAAGAAACGGTGATTTCAGACGAGTTTTATTTGAGTTTGTTGGTTTCCGTTCATACAAGTTATTATAATATTGGGTTAAGGTGTAATTTTAAACATCAACTTTGCCTTAGGGAGCGTCCAGCACCACGAAGTTTTATCTGGAGCAAAAGTACACACAAAGTTAGGTTTTGGGAGCAAAAGTGACACTGGGTGTTAGTTGACCAGACGGTCAACGTCGATTTATCGGAGTGATGACGTAGAATTTGAAATGGACTGACAAGATGCCAAATAAGAAGAGAAAATGCTGACTGGATTCAGTGGAAAGTTAAAAAAAAAAACATAAACAGCCAAACTCATTATCGGGCTTCATTATCACAGATGCTGGGAAAAGAAATCAAATTGGGAAAATACCAAACCCTAATTTTCTCCCATCGGTGTTCATCATCTTCGACCACCGTCGTTCCGACCACCGTTCTTCTGTCACCGGAGCTTGCCTCCGTTGGCCGTCATCGACAATCACCTCACCACCACCGTTATTTCCAGAGTATTGACCCACGAAGACTGCTTTCCGTCCAAGTCTTTTGTTCACTTTGTTGTTCTGGAACGTTCTTGAAGATTCTCAGCTTGTACACCTAGATCCCTTCCAGCATCGGATTTCTCTTAGCCGCGACTCTGATTCTTGGATTCGACAACAAGATTTGCGTGATCAATTACCGATGTTCAAGGTCGTCTCATTTTCTTCGCTGTGATTTTACTCCGCCGTGCCTTCGTCTCCGGCGACGATTGCCTGTGCTCCGGCTTCGTTCAGTCCGTCCGGCTTGTCAAGTTGAATTGGCTTTATAATTTTTTTCATCTCGGCCTAACTCAGGGACGAGGGAAGGGTCAGAATCCTCTACAAAACAATGTGAAAGGTCCTCTGTTCCTTTTGCCTTTTTTTTTTTATCTGAAGTTCTTTGATTGAAATAGAACCGTATAGTATCTATATATGTTATTGGTGTTGTGTTTTGGTTATTATTCAAAGTATTTTTTTGGAATACATGGAAGTCTGCAAAACAGCTATTCGATGATGCTTTGCTTCTGTTGTGATAATTTAGGTTATTTGGTCATGTAGTGAAAAGAAGAAGACAATTGTACGGTTTTTACCTGTTGAGTGACTGTGTTTTGGGTTATTTTGGTTATTATGCTTTGCTTCGTTCACCACTTTCAACTGTTGTAGGCTAGCTTAACCCACACATAATATCATCTTTAGTTGTTGGCTTATTACCCTAGAGATAGGAACTATACTACTATGACTTCTTCATTAACCTCATCATTAGATCAAAGGGTTTAGATTTCAAAATGGGTCAACATCAAGTTTACATGAATACTAGCTATATATATATATATATATATATATATATATATATATATGTATGTATGTATATATTCCGGACGTGTGCGTGGAAGTGAGCAAGGAAGGTTTGGAACATGGACGAAGAATCTTTAAGAGGATGTACGTATGCTTCAATGCCTCGAAGGTATCATTACCATTTATTAATTTTATTTAATAATCACAAGTTGTAATATATTTAGAGTTGCATTGCTGGTTGTGTTTTCGAGTATTGACTGCTTTGATCTGAGTCTATATATCCCTTAATGATTTCTTTACAATCACAACGGTTGCAATCTGAATTTTCATAGACATGTAAATGTATTTAAAAATTCCAATAGTTATGTGAATTGAAATATGTTTGATACAAAAGTGTTGCAATCCATGATGTTACTCACGTATTTTACGCTACCCTTCAAATTAAAATTGGTTCTCTTTAATGGCTGAATGGAAAACTTGAGAAATGGAGAGTCATTTTAATTATTTTGATTCATTGTACCATGTGTTTATTTGACAGGTTGGGTGGAAGGAAGGTTGTCGGCCACTGATTGGTGTGGATGACACCTTCTTGAAAGGAAAAACTAGAGGAATATTGTTGATGGTTGTGGGGGTTGATGGGAATGATTCACTGTACCCTTTGGCGCTTGGACTAGTTGAGAAGGAAAACGCACATCACTAGTCCTGGTTCCTTCAATGGCTGCAAAAATCTCTAGACTTGGACAGTGGTGAGAATGTGACGCTCATGTCAGACATGCAAAAGGTAATAATATAACTTACAATGTTAGCTGCGATTTTTTATTTAATGAATCACATTTTGGTTTTAATGGCTTGTTTAATATGAAAGGACTTGCCAATGCCGTTAGTGAGGTGCTTAGGGTGCGAGCATAGATTTTGTGCCCGGCACATCTATGCAAATTGGAGCAAGAAATGGAGAGGCAACGAGTTCAAAAAGAAATTTTTCAGCTGTGTCTGGAGTAGCTACGTGGAGGATTTCAAAGACAATCTCAAATGTCTGGGATCCCTGAGGAAAGAGGCAGCCACAGATGCAGTAACATACCCTGTACAATGTTGGGTAAGAGCTTATTTTAGTTCAAGGTGTAAGTCTTGGGTGGTCGACAATAACATGAGTGAGTCCTTCAATGCCTGGATAGACGAGTATAGGTTTTTACCTATCATTAGGATGTTTGACGGCATTAGATTGAAGATGATGACAAAGTGGGCTGACAATGAGAGACATGTTCATGGATGGAAAAGCAATTTCAGTCCTAAATGTATGGACTTGTTTGAGACCAATAGGTTCCTAGCAAATGATTGTAGAGTCTGTTGGAATGGGGATGATGGATATGAGATTGTAAAGGGGCAAAATAGGCACGTAGTCCATATTTCAAGAGGAATGTGTACTTGTAAAGCGTGGGATTTAACGGGAATACCTTGCCAGCATGCAATTTGTGCTATGTATCATGCAAAGATAGACCCCATGACCCACATTTCACACTACTATCACAAGGACACATACATTGCAAAGCATATAGAACAAAATTACAACTGTTAGGGGTAGGAATTTTTGGGACACACAAAATTTTGGACCATTGCAGCCTCCACTTGTCACCAATTTGCCTGGTCGGCCTCCCAAGAAAAGGACCAGAACTGAGGAAGCTGAGAGAGGGAGAAAGAAATCAAGATCTAGCCACCACAGAATTGAGTCGTCTGCATCTCATATGGCTCAACAAGGGGGAATTGAAAGATTAAGTAAGCGTGGTAAGACTCAGAAGTTCTCTCGGTGCAACAAACCGGGACACAACAGATCAAGTTGTAAGGAGGTAAGTTATTACCGTTTTTGTCTCAACTTTCAGACTTCTCTATGTACTAATGCATGTTACAATGGAAGGCTCCATCTCGTCAGCAACAACCGAAGGCAACCCTCAACAGCCCCCTCACCCTCCCCAAGCCACCCAACAACAATCACCAACCCATTCCTTAACCTCTCGGCAACCCCCTCAACCAACCCAAGATGAACCCAACACAAATCGAGTTCCCAACCAAGCACCCTCCCATGTGCAATTATTGTCAAAGTGCAACCGTTTGCAACTTTGTAAAGGCACGTACCATGTGTCTAGGCAAGGGCACAAAAGGATGTGTCACATAGATTTTCCTAACATCCAAACAATTGACCTCGTATGATCTGATAGAGCTAAACTAATATCATTGATTAATGCTTTGCGTCTCTGCATGAGTTTCCCTAAATTAAATATTAATGATGCATTTGTATTTTTTTTTTGATATGTTGTTGTTCTGTCTTATCCTGTTTGTGCTCTATGATTGTGTTTTATGGCATTAAAATCTGGTCATTTGTGTTGAATTGATTTGCCACTAACTTTAGCGTAAAGGATGAATTTAATAACTTCTGGTCCTTCATTGCAGCTTGGTCTTAATTCTGAACTTGTGATCGATGAGGGGACATCGCATGACTATATGCGAAGGAATGTTGACCCACAAACTCAATTTCCCTTTCCGAATGAAAGGGACTTGAGATTGTCTCGAGTCAGTCACTCCAGCGAGCCAACAGGTTCAAGATCCATTCAGTTCCAACCGCAGTCAGTCACTATTGGTCCACCTTCTGACCTTCCATTTCAGCCGTGTGGTCTACAATGGAGAGGACAACCTTGTGTGACAACTTCACAGCTTTTATCACGTATTCGCACTAACAAGGACAAAGGAAAAAGGGCTTCTAATTAAATAGTGTTAGGGGTACATGTAAAAGGGCTTGGGTGGTGGAATTATTTTGCTTATTAAAATTGTATAGGCAATGTAACAACAGGCTAACTTTGTTGTACAAGAATGTTTCATATTAACCATATGGATAGGCTTTTTGGTGCCTATTAAATAGTGTTACTTATGCCCAAGTTTTTGTATTAAATTATTTTCAGGAATGCAAATATAACCATGATCATGGCTTAATTATTGGTTTTGCTGGCCTTTTTTATTCATATGTTGCGTGACAGATTTTTGCCTCTGATCCTTTACTCTTGGGTATATAGCATGCAACACTATATTTGTAGTTTTGTATTTAACAATTGAGTAAAGGTTCTACTTAGACTTCAAACCATATCAGTGATCAGTACTGCTAGCATTTGATCAAAATTAGGCCAAATTTGTGATAATCAACCCTTACAAATACGTTAACAATAACGACACAAGAAACTTACACTTAATCGATTCACATATACAAAAGAAATAATCAACCCTTACAATTACATTGACATCAACAAATACAATACTTAATCATCACATAATTCTCATCCACAAGAAAATTACAGTCAATCCATTGACAATACATTAGCATGGACTACATTAACACAAGGATGACATTACATATCTCTCTGAAGGTTTGTCAAACTCTCATAACTACAACAAAAGTCAACATCTACCCTTACAAATACATTAACATTACATATCTCTCTGCAACTTTGTCAACCTCTCATAACTACAACATAAGTAAACATCTACCCTTACAAATACATTAACAATAACAACACCCAAGTTAGTAACAATGTTGTTAATGCAAGTTTGAACTTGCATTGCACCTTCTTTAATTCACTTTCTTTCACTAAAAATTCAGATTTCATCTTCATCACCTCACATTCAAGTGCAACAAGCTCTTCATACCACTTCGCACATGCATCCCCTCTTCGAAGATGATTGTTTTCCTCATATAGATTGTCTATGTCATTGAGTAGCTCTTTGATCACTTCATTTTCCCTCGCCCCAAACCCACCATCGTGCCATTCAAAATATCCACACCCACCATCCTATGAAATTTCATCACCCACCGTTAGAAATGAACAACCCACACAATTCAAAATCTCATCCCACATGTAAGAAATCTAACCTGGTAGTAATTTCGGCACCCATAAAACCTCCTACCTGGGTTTCCTTCCGACCACGATGTCCACCTGGGAGCTAACAAATTGTGATGGCAATATCGCCTCGGACCTTCATACTGTTCCTCGCGACTATGTCTTCTCAACAAAACCACCTTCCTTCTCGCTTTCTTTGGCCTCCCTGTCGATGTTGAGTATGAAGCCATCCAGCTCCCTCTCAATTTCAAATTCCTATATATCAATTAGGACAAAAATCAACTTCAACTTAATAAGAAGAAGTACCCTAATGTTGAGCCAATTCATAACTGGTAATGATTAATAATTAATGACATTTTCATATTACACAACCAATACTCATTTTAATTATTTTGTCTCATGGCAAGCCACTTGAAATTAAGAGTGTAGGTCTCAATCCAATAAATAACATCACCCATATACTTGTGCTTATTCATCTCATAACACTGATTTAATCCTTAGTACATCATTATGTTAGTTCATTGAAAAATAAACAAACTCATCTTGGCATCATTTGACCAAAAAACAATGAATATGAACACATCAGCTTAAGATAGCAATCCTAAAAAGCAGATTAAGAATTTGCTCCAGTTTTGTGTTCGGTTTATGTAGGTTTGGCATTGGCATGATTGAGAAGTTTACACACTTGTTTGGGTCCGTCAATTTCCAACTCCTAGTATTTTGAGCAAAAAATGTGTTGTTATAGCTTTAGTTGCAGTTTTATCTTAAGAATGATGTGAACTATGTCCATGTTCATATCGTTAGTTTAATTTGCTATTACACACAGAGACGGAGCTTGAAATAAATATTTGGGGGGGGGGCAAATGTATACCTAAACCCAAGCCCACAGCCAAGATAAACTAAATTAGTAATATTCAAATTCTTGATTTAGAAGAAAGAACTAAAGTCAAGCAACACACACTCAGCTTCAATTTTTATGTTCAGTATGAGTGAAAAGAAAGATCTGGGCATGAATTTACTGTCTAAAATTTCACAAGAATTTATATATAATGCTCTTCATATCTAATATTACTCAACAGGATACTTGATTAATATATAACATCTACTTCAAAAAATTAAAAGCATACAACCGTAGTTTTTTGGTAACTTTTGTCCACTTCTTCTTTGCATCAGTTGTTAAATTACATAGGATGTACATACTTAATATAGTTTAGACTCCTCCCAGAAGATGAAACCTCTTTGATATTTTACCAAGGCTATCATCGGTGCCCCAGAGAGAGTTCTTCAGTAGAGACTCATTGAACGTGTTTCATTTTTGTAATTAAGTGTTCCATAGTAAATGGGTGCTAGAGCTGCAGTATTTATTTAGAACTCTCGTCATTTTTGCAGTTCAACAGGTTATTCTCCCCTTGAACTCCCAAATGAAAATTGATGTTGAAACCTAAGCCACAAATTGCCCTCATGCTGAAAATAAGCAGAAAACAGAACAGGAAGTAGGCACAGACACGACATTAATTCTTTCGTCCTGTTATATCATTTTTTTGGGGGGGGGGCATGGACCCCCCTAGTCCCTTATATGCTTCGTCTATGATTACACATGTCTAATGCCTCATTTGGTATCATGACAGAGTTTTTTGTGTTTCAAAAAAATTATTTTGTCGTTAATCATCTAGGGTCACTTACAGGTTATGCAGTCGGAGTTGGGCACCTCGAGTAGGTCTACTTCACTTTATGCCACCGCTATGGTCGATTTAAGCCACCACTATCGTTGATTTAAGCCACCGCTATCGTCGCTGGCCAGAACCCTAGCTCACCATTTTCTACCGAATCAATCGACCTTCACCCACCGCACATGAACAACCCTAGCTCCCCATTTTCTTCTTCGCTCAATCAATGTTCTTCCTCGCTCGATTTGCCAAGATGAGTTTCCTCGCCGATTTGCCAAGATGGGTTCAGTTTTTCTGGTTTCCTTTTCAAGCCCCATCGCAAGTTCTTTCTTTTCAGCTTTCAACAGTGCTGTGGCTTTTTTAATTAACAAAACAATGTTTCCCTATTAGCATTTCACAGATACAGGTGGCACAAGATAACACCAAGATAACGAGCGTTTTTTCCCCCCAACAGCTTGTGTCACTTTTGCTCCCAAAACATTAACTTTGTGTGTACTTTTGCTCTAGATAAACTTCGTGGTGCTGGGCGCTCCCTGAGGCAAAGTTGATGTGTAAAATTGCACCTTAACCCTATAATATTATAGTGAAGGGTTAAGGTGTAAATTTGTGCTGGATGAAAGCCAGAGGCGAACCGAACCAAATGAAAAGCCCAGACAACAATAATTGATTGGGACCCCTGTTATTTATAACCCGTACAGACATGACCAAACCATACAAACATGATAAAACTATACACAACATGACACAATAGCCTCAGGCCTAAACCCAATACTTAAAACCATATTGCATATGACCCTGTTCAACATATATGCACAATTCTAACATTCTAACACCTCTTAAAGTTGGGAGCCATACAAATTTAGGGTTCCCAACTTGCACAAGAATTTTTCCACAATCATCTAGCCCTCCAGGCTTATTAACAGATTTGCCAATTGCTCTTTGGAGGCCACGTCTTGCAATGTGATTAAGCCTTCCACAAACTTCTTATGAATGAAGTGACAATCGACTTCAATATGCTTCGTATACTCGTGAAATAATGGGTTACTTGTGATATGGATCGCC
This sequence comes from Acacia melanoxylon, assembly GCA_019022615.1. Lineage (NCBI taxonomy): Eukaryota > Viridiplantae > Streptophyta > Magnoliopsida > Fabales > Fabaceae > Acacia > Acacia melanoxylon. Next base: position 1,667,554 of record JAFJYJ010000032.1, read on the forward strand.
GCCTTACTAACAAAGAAGACTCGAACTGGTTGCAAGCCTTTAATGTTCAAGTCTTCCAACAGCCTTATCATCCACACAATTTCATAAACAACGGCACTTAAAGCCCGATACTCGACTTTAGCAAACAACTTTGAAATAGTGCGTTGCTTCATCGATTTCCAACACAACAAAGAACTTCCAAACTTGATAGCAAAGCTTGTCACTGACCTTCAAGTATCCAAACATGTAGCCCAATCAGAATACACATAACATTCCAAGCTAGGTTGCCACATTGAATGCAAGAGGATTTCCAACATAAAAAAGAACTTTATGGCCCTTTCCCTTCTGTTTTTCCCTCGTTTAGCTCTACTATCCCATTTTCCATTAGCTGACAACTTGATATTTTGCTCCATGGGAACTGAAAGTGGCTTTGTTACACTCAAACTCATATCTGAAATGAGGTCCAAAGTGTATTTCCTCTGACATAGGACAATTCCTTTCTTCAACATACTCACTTCCAATCCAAGGAAGTACCTAAGATGACCCAAATCCTTACTTTTAAACTTGCTGTGCAAGTTCCTTTTAGTTCATTTATCTTCTCCACATTATTCCCTGCTATCACTAAATCATCAACATAAGCCAACACTAAGGTTATATCATTCTCAGTTTGATTTATAAAAAAATGAATAGTCGTATCTACTTTGCCTAAAACCCCTTGTATCAGTGCCTCTGTGAGCTTAGCATTCCATTGTTGGGATGCTTGTTTTAGTCCATACAAGGATTGTTGCAACTTGCAAACTTTATTTGGTGCAAAAGAATCAAATCCTTGTGGTACTTTCATGTATACTTCCTTATTAAGGTCCCTTTGCAAGAATGCATTATTGACATCGATTTGAAATAAGTGCCAATTATGCATTATTGCAAGTGCCAAAACAACTCTCACAGTGACCATGTTGACAAGTAGGGAAAAAGTTTCAAAGTAATCTGTACGTTCCTTTTGGTTATACACTTTTGCTGCAATTCTCGCCTTATACCTTTAATCTTCACCATTGGAGGTGTGTATCACCTTGTAGATCCACTTACATCCTATGGGTCTCTTCCCTTTAAGAAGGTCAACTATCTCCCAAGTTCTATTTTGCTTCAACGCCTTCATTTCCTCATTCATAACGTCCATCGAATTGGGGTCTTGTGGTGCTTCCTGAAAGCTGTGAGGTTCAAAAATTGCACTAGTAGATAACAAATATTGTTTGTAATGAGGGGAGATAATATCATAAGTAATGTACTTATGTAGAGGAAACCTAAAGGTTGGTTTTACCATATCAGAATTGGTGGCACATGTGTATCATTCAACCAAGCTGGAGATTTCTTATCACGTGTGGGTTTATCATACCTTTGGTTGTGCTCCTCTGTATCAATCGGTGTCTCATTACCCAAATCATCAATGTTTGCTTGTATTTGAGTCTGCTCGGTCTGATATGCATGGTTATCTTCATGTACAGGTTCTGTTTCTGCTAAGGGATTAGCCCTGCATCATAATTGTCAAACAGAAACAATTTTGACCTACCAAGGATAACCCCCTTTGGTTAGTAGGGATGGAATCCTTGAAGGGGAACCTGTTTTCAAGGAAATGGACATCCCTACTAACAAATAAAACCTTGGTAGGCAACTTATACAATAAGAAACCTTTCTAATTTGCAGGATAACCCATAAACATGCAAGGGTTAGACCTAGTCTGAAATTTATCGGATGCAATTTGATTTACAGCAAACACCAAGCAAACAAATACCTTAAGACAACTTACATCAGGTTGCTGTAACAGAAATTAATGGGCATGCCAAAATGCATAAATTGGAAAATAAGGCTCCTGGCTACAGGGTGCATATGGCTCCAATTTTGCATGCAATATGGTATTAAAGATAGCTGCTCAGGGTCCCCATGGATCAACATATAGTAATTCAAAACAGCAATGTGTAACATAATTGCTAGATGGAAAAGACAATCTAGTTTGTTTTGCTTGAGAACAAACATAACAATTATTAGGAAATCCAACAACAACATCATTTTTTACAATATCAAGGTGGCGAATGATATCTAACGGAGAATGCCCAAGCCGATTATGCCACAATTCAGACTTCAATATATTTTTCTCTTCTTCCACACTCAAAGTAACTTCAAGCTTTATTTTGTTTTCAATCAGATACAATCCATTACTAATTTTACCAATCACCCGCGTTTTCCCAGTAGTAATCACCTACACAATGCATATTTTTGGATAAAATGATACAGCACAATTTATCTGTTTGGTTAATAATGAGATGGAGACCAGATTCAAGCAACATTCACCGCAATAATATACATCATGTAACACCACTCCATTAAATAATGTCATGGTTTCGATATAGGTAATGCTAATTCTATCACCATTTGGCATTTTAATTCTTCGAACTGGACCCTTACAAGTGTTTACACTACTAAACATGTTCAGATTTCCATATACATGACATGTTGCACTTGAATATAATCTAGTGAGAACGAGATAAATTAGTAGGGAAAGCGTTAATCATACCTGATTAGTGTTCATCGGCGACATACTGTGCTGCCCCAACTGCTATTTCTTAATCATATTTCTTTAGCAACTGGAGAATCTTGTCCTATTGCTGCTGAGTAAGGGCTGGTTTACAACTTGAGCTTAAACTTCCATTTTTAAATTTGGTCCAATTTCTTCAAGCAACTACAATTTAAACTAATCAAGCCAACATCAAATCTTCCTAAGAAATAATGAATAAGAGTAATTACAATAATTATGACAATTTTACCCCTTTTAACACATTTTTCATGTAATCACTCATTAATCCAAATTAACCATAAATAATACATTTTTGGCCTAATTAACATGATTAAATCCCAAATTAATCATGAAATAACACATCAAAATATGGTTCGATCAACGTTATCCACTATTGCTTGATTAGATTAAGCTTCTGGTTGTCTTGAACCTTTGAACCGCTACACAAATCCGTTGGTTTTTTTTTAAAAAAAATAAATATAGAGGTTTACAATAACATAAGCATAACTTTTTGAATCAATCTTCGTCACCATCCATACAAAAAATGTGTGCGAAAATGTTAGTTGTGACTTTAATATGTTTGTACAAAAATTAATATTAAATTAAGTGATAATAAAATGTAACTTATAAAAATGTACCGAACTATAAGTAATTTGTCATCGCCTTAACGGAAGAAGTTTTTGAAATTGGTGGGTTGGAACGACTCACTATCGTAGGCGATGTTGTCACCATCGCCTATGTCGTAAACGTCCGAAGGCTTTAAGTTAACCACCATATTCCAATCCCTGTATCTCTTGTCCTCGACATAATAAACCTAGTGTGCCTCTAAGGCAAGAATATATGGCTCATAATCTTGAGATTGACCAGTGTGAATTACCTGGTAGAAATTTACTGATGTGATGTAATGAGTTATATTTATGCTATGTTTTCCCTTGAATGGTGAATCTGAGCTTAATTATATTGCATGATTATCTGATGGAATGTTTAAGAATTCATGCAAATAGGGAAATATAGGATAGATCCTACAAAATGTTGTATCCATATCATTATCCTACTCATGTGCATAAGAAAAGAACCATTTTACGGTTTACCGTGAAAGCGCACAACAAAACTGATATAATGCTATTGCATATGGTATTCCCACACTTGTGCCAACAATACAATGCGACCACTATGTTGTAGCATCGTAAGTGATGCGGAGTTATGCACTATGTTACTCTAACATTTCCTCACGAGTTTTCAGGAAATTAATACGGGTCATGCAGACAGACGTTTAGACGGCGGTTGAATTGACTGAGGTTGAATCAAGAAAATGCGAAGAATCAAGAGAAAGATTTGAAGAATCCCACAGTATTAAAAGAAGGATCAATCAACCGAATCTAGGGGTTTGGACCAAATAGATTTGGAATGCCCAACTCAGTAGACATATAGCGTGAGAAGACCTAACTATAAGAGGAAAGCGCGGCTAAACCTAAAGAGTCGTCGAAGTCGTGAGAGTTAAGCAGTCATCACAATTCCAATCCGACTAGACTCACATCGAAGGAACGAGAGAGATACCGATCGATAGAACTGCAGACCAGACCCTACTCTTCCCTGGAGCATGACGAATTGTAGAAGACGTAGAGATGTCGTGTGATAGGACGCCTCTTACACCGTCGACCTTTCCGACGAGCTTTTTTGCTTATTTCCTTTATTTTATTTCCATGGGTTGTTCTATGTTACTCTGTTTTGTGTTTCCCTCATCAGTCATGACCTAAATTTCTATTGGCTGAGTGAGGATGACTTTCTAAGTTGTAGAATGAACCTAGTTTGTTAAGTGCTTAATTTCATATAATCACTTTGTTTAACAGTAAATTAATTTATTTTCGGTTAGCGGACGCTAATGGCTAGATCAATGGCCTTGGTTTACCGGACAGGAGTCAAGGTTAGACCTCTGTTAGACAGTGTTTGCTGGGTGAACCTGTGCACGGCTCGACCTAAATTGTAGACTATAGGAATGAGTCTACCTCTCATAACCAGAACACCCAAGTTAAAACCGATAGACTAAACTTGAAATCTCCATAAGAATATGGGAGAAGTAGAGCGATGACTGTATTTACAGAATGCGGACACTTCTGTATAGGATAGTGGTGGGTTAGCTGAATAACATTTTGAAAGGTAGTTATGCTGTATCATCGCGGAAGCTATGCAACATAATTGCTATAGTAGCATAATTAACACGACCTAGAATGAAATCCGAGTTCAGCATGCTTTTAAACTAGTATCTTCCTTCGACTTGCGATCACTCATTTATTTCTTGTCATTAGTAATAGTGATAATAAACAAACCAACCATAATTTCACTTCACACAATTGTCATAGGAAACTGGCAACATCTTTAGTATCAACAGTCTCTATGCGACAATAACTTTACTTGCTCTTTATTATTTGTTCGATTAGTTCACTTGCCACAAAGAAATCGACCAACAAGATGCCTAAGTCGTCAATTGTGATTCACCGTGAAGTTGTTGTATTTGCCCACAAACACTTGAACAACGTCAAAATGAAACGACCTTTGTAATTTAGTTCGATGACATCAAGAAACTTTCCATAATAAATGACATCTGCTCGCAAAACTCCTTATATCAAAATCAACACATTTTATAAATGATGTCATTCTAGCTTTCCAGAACCAAAAGTCAATATCTTTGAAAAACTTTTGAGTAGTATAATCAAAACCTTCTGAAAACGAATAATACCCAAAATCAGCCATTGATAACACTTGAGACTGTTAAGTCCCTTAAACAAGAGACTAGCTCTGATACCAAATGTAAGAACTGGCTGAACCCAAGAGGGGGTGAATTGGGTGAATGATTAAAAACTTGGAACTTTAAAAATATTTTCGCATCTTCTAAATCAACAATTAGATATTCAAATAAGGATACAATCGGTTTCCCACTCAAGATCACCCAATCTTGAGTAACTCTCAGATAAAATGATTACAATGAATCTTCTCTCTTAGAAGTGAATAAGATTAACACTGAAGTACATACTCGATCATCTCACTCTCTACTGTAAACTATATAAATATTGAGAATAAGAAAGTGTATGAGTTATTGACATATCGACGGTGAAGTAGTAACATCATTTCATTGGCTTTATCAAATCATTCATCAATCATCACTCCTTCCAGTTTGAAGACTTTGCAATTTATAGGCATTTGTGTTTCGACCGTTGAGAGCATTCGACCGTTGAGCAGTTCTTCCAGTTTAGAATATGACTGTTGGATGTCTGTTGGAAGTAGCCGTTAGAGCTTCTGACGTAATTATCTCCTTTTTGTAAACTGTTGTTAATCCTTCGTATAATCATTTAAAACTCAGTAACAAACTGATTAAAGATAGTTAAGAAAAGTAATGAGTGATGATAAGAAGTAATGAGATTACAATCAATGATTTTAGTTTTACAGAGACGGTGATTTAGAAAACCAGTAAGATTAACTTCCAGTTAAAATAATGTTGCCTTGAGTTAACATGACTTGAGGTGAAAGTAAATTTGACTCGAGGTGACTTTCATGACTCAAAGAAAGTTAACTTGATATAATGACTAAAGAGAGAGTAAAGTTAACTTGAAAGTTAACTTGCAAGATGACTTGAGGCATTGGTTTTATCGCAAGCTAAAACTTGTCCAGAGAAAAGTTGCCTGGAGGCAATTATTGCCTGGAGTCAAAGTGACTTGAGGAAAATATTTCCAGTGAAAGTCAAAAACGCAAGTTGGGAGTAATAAGGATTGACTGGAGTTAAAAACAAGAATGCTTGGAGTCAAAGTGACTGGATGCAATTATAATCTGACTCAAGGCAAGCTTATGGTTTAAAACAAATGAGCTCAAGCGAAGATAACTCGAGGCAATCTAGATGTTAACTCGAGGAAAATATTTTAGTGAAAATATGATTTAAGATTTGAAAAGCAATTGACTCGAGGCAAAATGAGTTTAACTTGAGGTAAACATTTTGTAAACTAATTAGCTTCAAGTTAAACTTGATCTAACTCGAGGCAATATTATTAACTTCAAGTGGCTCACTCGAGGTAAGATAATATTCACTTACCTGGACTTCAAGTGTGTATTTGAGAAAACTTGAAAATGTCTTCTCACTCGAGGGATTTAAAGTCTTGACTCGAGGTAATCATTGGTCTATCCAGGAATTTGGTCTTTGCTTGTCCGTGACTCGGGGTAATTATTTAGGAAACTCGAGTTAACAAATCTTTTAAGATAACTTGCTCTCTGCCTTTGCTTAACTCGAGGCAAATATTGTGTGAACTGGAGGCAATAGCTCTTCTTCAATGAATTTGCTCTCTGCCTTTGATATAGCTCCAAATTTGGCAAACCACTTATCCCCATATAGCTCTTTGAGTCTTCTTTCTAATGCAAATAGAATCAGCTCCAAACTCATTGTATTCTGATCGTTATGATCCGATGAATGAAGGCTGTTCTTGACCAGCGTTTTGGCCATATCCTACACTGACTGTTAACTTCAAAAACATCATATCTCCTTAGTTTTTCATGATCTGGATGTTTTGGAAAAGGTATTTGAGTCTAGTTTCCAATGGCACCAGTTTCAGCTCCATTGGATGTGTATTTTGTGAGATACACCCAAAATACCAAAGCTTGGTTTGCTGTGTGACGTTGATTTCATTGTCAACTTCCAAAATTCATAGCTCCTTCATCTAAACTCCCTTGGGCTTGAATTTTATGTCAAAATTACGTATTGGAAGTCTAGATTCATACAAAATTGATTTCACCTCAATCCGATCTCTGGTTTAGGAGATATCATCGAATTACCAGACCTCGCCCAAGTGAAACGTAAAACAGAGTTGAATAGAGTGGCCAACTCGAGTTAACTCATTCGAGAGGAGCAAATCACTGTAGATAATAGTACTAACTCGAGTCAGTTAGTCCTTAACTTGAGTTTTTTCATCCTGAAGCTCAATTTTTCTTATCTTAACTCCGAATTGTGCCATTTTAACTTCCATTTGATCGTGGAGACTTCTAGTATCAATATAAGAACTTGAATAATGATATTCTCATTCCATTCAGCAAGTTCTTCTTTCTTTGTTCTCTTCTCTTGATCATTCTCCATAATTTAATTTGGACGAATCTACATTAAATATAACAGTTAGTTAATGTAGGAGATAAATATATTACACAAGCTTTTTGCTCTTAATAATGGCATCTTTATAAGACATCATCAAAACTAACCAAATCCAAAAAAATTGTGTGGTTAACTATTTGGTGGTGGCGCATGTATAAAAGCTTCAAATTTGTAGTGGTTTTCCAATAAACCGCTATAAAATGAAGACATTTGTAGCGGTTAATCTTAAACCACTACACCAACTGCTACAAAACACGATATCATACCTCGTTCACTGTGATACTTTGTAGCAGTTTTATATAACAGCTACCAATGTGATTGACTCATTTTGTATCGGTTTATAGGGGTAACCACCATAAATGTGCAAGACTATTTGCATTCTGTAACGGTTTTTATGATTAACCGCTACAAATATTCAAGACTTTCTGCATTCTGTAGCAGTTTCTTTGAGTAACCACTACAAATGTTGAAGACTCTTTGTATTCTATAGCCGTTTGTGTGAATAACCGCTACAAACTTTCAATTATCAGAAGAATTTGCAGCAGGAAGCTAAATATTCGTTTGAAAGTAGTTGTCAACCACATGAAAAAATGCAAATGTCCTATTCTTGGTACCATGTTATGTATCACTAGCCATATAACGAGGAGAGCTGTTGTTGCCCTATGATATGGCTAGTAATACGTAACATGATACCAAGCACATGCCATTTGCATTTTTTCATGTGTTGGCAGCTACTTTGAAACCAATATTTAGCTTCACGCTGCAAATTCTTCACCGATAACAGAATCAATCCTTCATATCTCCATTGAATCTTTTAGAAAGCGCGTGAGAATCAAATTTAAAGGCTTTATCTTTGTAGCGGTTTTAAGATAAAACCGCTACAAATACGAAGCACCGTGAAACTTTGTAGTGGTTCTATAAGTAACCACCATAAATGTGCATGACTGTTTGCATTCTGTAGCATTTTCTAGGACTAACCGCTACAAATATGTAAAACTCTTTTCATTTTGTAGTGGTTTGTACATACAACCGTGACAAATATTCAGACTCTTTGGATTCTATAGTGGGTTTTCCATTTAAACCGCCACAACTTTTGCGCCAAAACGCACCTAATTGGTTTTTAGTAGTTATTTTGTTATAACCCGTACAAAGTTTGTTCCCTAACCAGTGTGCCACTTGGCGCGAGTCATCCCGTTGCAATTTTTTAGCAGTTTTGGTCTAAACCACTACAAAATATTACATTTGTAGCGGTTTTTTTTGTAACCGCTATGAATCCACCATTTTTTTGTAGTGAAAGAGGTGTTGAAAGCATCTTGTGCAATGAAGAGAAAATTGAAGAGGTACTTGCCTATCTCGGCGACATTGGGGTACTACGACAAAGGGTTTTTGGTGGCTTGTACTTTGTAGTTTTTCTCAGTGTGACCTACATCTAGTAATTGAATAACTTTCTTCGTTATTCTCTGGTGAGCATAAACGCTTCCTCCATCTTCGGCTTCTTCTTCTTCTTCAATGTTGTTCAACTTGCTAGATCAGCATATTTGGTCAACTAACGGTCAAACGTAGCCTAGATAATGGTTAGGGAGACATTACTATGATTTGGAAACTTCCAGGGCAACATTAAACCAAAAATTTCTGAAGCAACATTGCTATAGAGTGAAAATTTCTTGGGCAAAATTGTAACTTAAAGAAAATGACTTGCATGACATATGGACTTGACAGTTTAGTATATTTGGTTAAGTCTTGGTCAAACTTTACTTGGATAACGGGTGAGGTGAAATTGCTATGATTTGGAAACTTTGCTGGTGACATTAAAAATTCTTCGGGTAATATTGTTTTTTTTGGATATTAACCCTTTTGTAAATTTTGAAAATGTCATATGAGTTTCTCTTCTTGGGGTGTGTGCATCCCTTGTAATTCCAAAAACATAATTGTTACTGCCACATATATATGGTTCTTGGAGTTTGTTTGTGGCACTTAATGGTCCTTACATTAATTGGCTAAAGCTAAATGGGGAAGGAAACGAAGGTAAAGTAAAAGGGTCCAGTTTCTCTCATCGTCTCTCATAATTTTTAAATCATGTTCATCCAATCAATCTGAAAGGTGACAATGAGCTACATCATCAAGTTATCACTTCTTCAACTTTTCTTTCCTCTTCCCAATCAATGGTCCAGATCAGCTCATGAGGGATGATGAGAACTGGGAGAAAGTATTTTTCCCATTTCTTTTAATACTTCCTTGTATGCTTTTTATAAAAGACAACTTGTGTCTATGACATGTATTTTTATAAGAAACACTTAGAGGTTGTCTCAATTTTTTTATTCACATTTTATCTCTATTTAATTACTTATATTACCATATTGTGGTATTTAATGCTCACACACATCCTCTTCCATCACATATTTTCTCTCTCTTCCATTTAAATGAAGGTATTGTTGACAAAAAATAAATTACTTTTTATATATCTTTTTGTCTCTAACAAATTATTTATCAACATAATTTGATTAACCATGTTTTATAATAAGTAACGAGGGAGTAATATTTAGAAATTGATTCAACAGATATTTTATTAACATTGGCTGATTTTATAATGTTTTTTGTATCTACCTTGGATATTACTCCATCCAGTCCTTAATATAAGACATATTTACCTAATTCGATTAGATAAAGGAAGTTAGTTAAATTAGTTAATATGACATGTATTTTCTAAAATATCCTAATCATCTTCCTTAATTTTCTCTGCCCCTTGATTATTATTGATGGAGCATCAATAGGAGTAAATTAGGAAAATATTGACAAATATGAAAACTATGTCTTATATTTAGAACTAATAATATCAACTCTCTAAATATGTCTTGTATTAAGAAAATGAGGGGTACCACATAGTAATTCCTTCAAACATCAATACTTAGGCACCAAAGTGGACATAAATTAAAGCGATGACTTTTAAATTATGCATTTGGTTTTTGTTGAAGCTCATCTTCTTGGTTTATCTTCTTCAACCTCATGACATGTGTTATGTCTTCAACAAGCAACGACATGTTCAAACTTGAAGATCCATCTTTCTCCATTGCCTTGTTTGCCTTCTCTCCATAGTCCATACATATGTATCATTCATTGGCAGATGTTCATTCAAATTCTCTTTATAGGATACAAACATATGGGCACTAATTTCATTGTACCCAAACAAATTTTCAATTTCACCTTCACTACCAAGATCAATTAATATCCTCTCATTAAACCTATATATTTAATGTCACAACTACTCCATCATGATCTATCCATCTTGATATGATTTTCCTTAAATCTTTGAGTCTTATCCCATCTTTTATCATTTTTACCTTCACACTACCTCTAATATATATTTAACATCACCTTTATTATTTGTTACAAAATTTTCCCAACACATGAAAATAACAAAACAACTCCTTTGCACAACTTGACCGTATATTTCCATCCATTTTGTCAAGAGCCCTGCAAGAAATTATAAATCAGCAAAATATTAGTTCACCAACTTTTATATTTCATCAGTTCCAAAAACCAAAACTAAAAGCCCACTTCACTGTTTCACAAATTCGCATTGGGGTTTCTCAACTTCAGATAAACGATTTCCTACAAAATCCACCCTCTTTTTTTTTCTTCACCCTCAAACCTTAAACTCACGTCATATCCGATTGGTCCTGCGGGTTACTGAGAGGAAATTCTGATTTTGAAGAAGTCCAAACTCGAGCTTGAAGTTACAAGCTCGAGCTCGAGAGTTCCGTAGAAGAAATGAACTTTGGGAAAAAGCCAAACTCGAGCCTATAAGTGACCAAACTCGAGTTTAGCTCGACAGAGTGCAAACAGTCCCGATAAACACCCAAACTCGAGTCTATAAGTTATAAGCTCGAGCTTGAGACTTCCAGAGGCAAAAATCCAAGTTCAAAAGAAGACCAAACTCGAGCTTACCTATATAAACTCGAGCTTGGAACCTGCACGTATTTACACATCTCGATTCAAGAGAATCACCATGACCGAAATATTGTTTCTCATCAACAACATCCAGATGATTGCTCAAACAACTTATACTACTTCTTAACATCATTTATATCATTTGTGTATAAGTTTCAGGTGATTAAAGTTTGAGATAACATCAACTTGATAGAAATCAAAATCTGCCAAGAGTATGAAGATGAACTTTGCTGCAATTTTTCGAAAACAAAGAAAGAAGACCGAATTCAATGAGGAAACAAATTTGAATACTCAACTATAAGGTTCTCCAATGGATTCAAACGTTCAAATGGTGAAATGCTCCAACGGATTTAAGCTTCAACATATTCAACATTTGAAAACCACTTTTTATGACAAGTTATTATTCAAAGCCCACTTGTATTAGTTTAATATATCTTCTCGAATGAAGCAAGTGGATGACAGCTTGGAAAGAAACTCAGCCATTCTTCAAGGCAGACAACAAGGCACCCACCAACAAAAGCTGAACATCATGGGAGACATTATTGAAGAGCCAATATTCAAATATTCAAATCAGCAAATGTTCCAACAAATGACTATATCTCAAATGACATATTCTCAACAAACTATATTCTACGTAAATGCACACAACAGCTATAATTTCGAATGGAATCATGCACGAAGAGATATGCAACGGTCACAAGCTTCAATTAGTATAAATACCGAAGATTTACCTTATCCATCCGAGAGAGAAGAGAGTTATTGTACACATCCTTCACCCAAGATTGGGTAATCATCAACATTCACTTCCTTCCAAACAAAATACCAGTTGTAAGGGGGAGTGAATCCTAGTGAGGCTTCACAAGTTAAAAACGATGCCCACCTAAATGAAGATAGAAAAAATTCATGCTTATGATCAACTTGTCAAGGGAAGAACATTTTGCAGTAAAAAAGGACATACCTCACTTCCTTGGACAACTCTAGCTCTTCTTTTCCCTCGTTGCTTCCCTCTTCGCACCATCATTCTCTTGCTCAATTGATTATTTTCATTTTAGATCAAAGGGCCAATTCTATCACTTCATTTTAATTTTCAAAAGGACAAATCAAGCCCTAACATCTCTTTGGGATTATGTGTCATACCCCTTGTAATTACGACATTTATCAGAGTAGTACAACAAATTTTAGTGAGCAATACATGTAAGGAATAATATACTGATAATTAAAACATTCTTGGTAATGTGCAAGAATATATACAAAGTTCTCAAAAATAGTTATCCATTACATTAGTGCCCAAAAGTTTAGTCTAACATAAGCTTAAACAAAATTAAACTATAAGTTCTACAACTCCATTAAACATCCAAGCAGCAGCCGTCAATAATCTGTGCTCGTTGCCTTCCCCTTTGAACCTCGTCTGCTATCCTGACCATGTCCAGATCTTGAACTCTTAGGAACATCTAGGATTCAATTTGAATCCTAGAGTAACAATTAATCTCACATCCAACGTATAACGATATATGAAAGTTAACCAAAATAGATTGTCCACGCAGCATAAAATATTCAGATCATATATTGCAGAACATATACATATAAATTAGCATATGAACAACACATAACTATAGTGCTAGACAAAACGAGTTGACCTGCACCGAGAGTCCTCTTATACGTTGGAGTTCTGAATCGGGACATCCAACTAAGAATATTCGACTGGGAACTAATGAGAGTCCTATCCGGAATCCACCAGCATTCTCAATTGGAAGTGCCCAAGTCGACTGAATGCAACTAGGTTAGCCACGTAAGGACTACTGGTCCAATAAGTCCTACACCTTGTTCTAACCACTGGAAAGGTGCTCTATGGTCAGTCTTTCCGCTTAATCGAGCCACAAGTGGTGCTGGTCCCACACAGGATGAGACAATTCCATATATTTGATTTAAACAGTCATAAACAAATATACAAAGTACATGAGATTAGTGTCACTACCTTATTACTTTATCCAAGTAATCTTCGTGAACTTCACGTGTTTTGGGAATTACAGGTTCCTATAAGAACACATTATGGACAATGGTTAATACTAATCTCAATTATTGACATTTCAAATGTCATCCAATATATTATAACTTAACATGGAATTACTAGACTTAGGTTATGTCCATGATTTCATTGTTTCCTTCATTTTCGCATATTTGACCCTATTTTTCAGAATTTGTGTTGTAACTTTGAAAAATCACATTTGAAAAATCATTTGACCCTATTCTTAAGATTTTCAACCAAGTGGTGTTGACACAACCAGGTCATAAGGCATTTTATAGGTACTCAGTTCTAATCGTTCAACACAGTCATAAGCAATGAAGGAATGACTAGCACCCGAATCAAATAATACCTTTAATATATTATCATTAAGACAGATACTACCTATTATTAATTCGAGAGATTTATGAGCCTCTTTATGAGTCATAGCAAACACTCTCCCTTGGCTCTGAGGTCATTTCTCTGTAGTACACAGTCCCAACCAATATGACTAGGCTTTTGGCAGTTAAAGCAAATGACCTGTCGTGCACAATTTTTACCAGGATGTACTGAACCGCAACGGTAACATACTGGAGATGCTGAAGATCTCTCGGGAGCACGTGATCCAGACTGAAAGGGTTGTTAATTATTCCCTTTAAATCTAAACCCTTGTACCTTACATTTCTGTGGGAGGTTTCCCTGACTAGGCTCACTACAGGTCACAATCCCTTTAGACGCACACATCTCTTTAAGATTGTTTTCCACAATTTTGCGCTCTTCCACCGCCTGGTGGAATTCTCGGAACTGTTGGGAAATTAACTTTTCTCTGATCTCAAACCTCAACCCCTGGATTAACATATCATCACTCCTGCTATCATAATATGGGAAACTTAGGTAGGTGGAATAATGAGATAATCGCATGAAACAGGCAAAATATTTATCAAAGCTCTTGCTACTGCCTTGTTGTATAGTCAGAAATTCCAACTCCATAGTGACTCTGGCGTAACAGGGAAAATATGTCTTATTGAACTTTTCTTGACATATTTCCCAAATGATTGGAATATTCTTCGCTCTTAAAGTCATCTCAGTATTCTTCCACCATCTATCTGCGTCACCTTCTACCTTATAAATAGCAATTGCGCCTTTCTATTTTCTAGACATTCTAGTACTTGAAATATTTTCTCCAATCTCATTAAACAATCCTCAGAAGCTTGTGGGTCATAATCGCCATTAAATGCAAGTGGTTGATGTTTGCAGAACTTGGCTACCCAGTATTGAGCCGTTTCTTCCACCTTCCTTTTGTTATTTTATTGCTAAGTTCTAGATTGGGAGGATCTTTCACCTTATTCCTCCTCATCATTTACTGTTTGTTCCCTATCTTCATTCTATTTGGCTCATATTTCATGGACTTCTGCTCGAAGTTCATTTATTAACCCCAGCATCTGCTGCTAGGGTTTTGTTCTGGCGGATTCTGTGCTGGTAGATTTTGTTCTAGCGCCAGCCTAAGTCTAGCATGTCTACCTCTAGGTCTACCTCTACTTCCTGGGTGGATGCATTTTTAAATTTCACTATAGTATAACAAAAGAGATAAATATCAATACAGGGGTATTTTTGTCGTTTCACATATCTCAAATACCCATATACATAAAACATCATATATTCACATATACAACAGTTACAAATAGTTATTACTAGTCACTCAACTATACAAATACATGTCATGCTCAAAACATTTTATTATATTACTTTTGCAAAAACTTCTTAGGGAGGTTACCCATCAATCCATTTCCCTAACCCGAGCATGATTAACTCATTTACACTACAACAAAATAGGGGTGTCGGGTACTAACTACTATTGTAGTTTACCCTAGAAAGTTATGCCATGGTGTATCACATATCACCAGCGCCAAAATACAGAATATTGTCAACTACAGTCCGTCAAACACATCTATCCACATATATGTATCTACAATAGTCTGGATGTGTCTCATGAAAACACTGAAATCATCGGGACCCTCCTCCATTGTCAAGTTCTTTTCCCGATTCCAAAAATATGTATCTGGAAAGAAATACATAATAATAGAAATCCAAATGTAGTCCGGATCATACAACTTTAAAATCTAGTGATCTTGGTATAGGGCCTCCACAACCTCCAAGTAATGTTGGTACCGAGCTACATGGGTGTTCCTCCTAACCATAGCATAGTCATATATGCTCTTGATAGTGTCCCACAAACCCTAATCTGGTGCCGGTTATACCTTGACAACACCATCCTGGACTCGAAGCTAAAAGCATATGCTAGAGCTAGTGGTACTGAGGGTTGACCATTCTCCCTGACTGACGAGGCCTTTGACCGTGTACAGGGTCCAAATACTGGTTTTGGTGATATTACTGTCTTTCTAGCGTATATCGTCCTAGGACCCATCCGTGGCTCTAACGTTTTTCCAGGTCTAGGTTGATTGATTGAGGTAAAGGAGAAGTTCCTTCGCTTCCTCCGTCTGCTCAACCCCGAGGAACTCATTTCCTATCATCACAAAACCAAGACTATATCAGTTATACTATTCTAATATTGCCCAAAACCATTGCTCTAATACCATAAATGTCATACCCCTTGTAATTACGACATTTATCAGAGTAGTACAACGAATTTTAGTAAGCAACACATGTAAGGAATAATACAATGATAATTAAAACATTCTTGGTAATGTGCAGGAATATCTACAGAGTTCTCAAAAACAGTTATCCATTACATTAGTGCCCAAAAGTTTAGTCTAAAATAAGCTTAAACAAAATAAAACTATAAGTTCTACAACTCCATTAAACATCCAAGCAGCAGCAGTCAATAATCTGTGTTTGCTGCCTTCCCTTTTGAACCTCGTCTGCTATCCTGACCATGACCAGATCCTGAACTCTTACTGAATCCCAGAGTAATAATTAATCTCATAGCCAACGTATAATGATATAAGAAGTTAACGAAAATAGGAAGTATAAAACATTCAGATCATATAATGTAGAACGTATACATCTAAATCAGCTTACGAACAACACATAACTATAGTGCTAGAAAAAATGAGTTGACCTGTACCGAGAGTCCTCTTGTACGTTGGAGTTCTCAATCGGGACATCCAACTAAGAATATTTGACTGGGAACTAATGAGAGTCCTATCTGGAATCCACCAGCATTCTCAATTGGAAGTGCCCAAGTTGACTGAATGCAACTAGGTTAGCCACGTAAGGACTACTGGTCCAATAAGTCCTACACCTTGTTCTAACCACTGGGAAGGTGCTCTATGATCAGTCCTTCCGCTTAATTGAGCCACAAGTGGTGTTGGTCCCACACAGGATGAGACAATTCCATATATTTGATTTAAACAGTCATAAACAAATATACAAAGTACATGAGATTAGTGTCACTACCTTATTACTTTATCCAAGTAATCTTCGTGAACTTCACGTGTTCCAGGAATTACAGGCTCCTATAAGAACACGTTATGGACAATGGTCAATACTAATCTCAATTCTTGACATTTCAAATTTCATCCAATATATTATAACTAAACATGGAATTACTAGACTTAGGCTATATCCATGATTTCATTGTTTCCTTCATTTTCACACATTTGACCCTGTTTTTCAAAATTTGTGTTGTAACTTTGAAAAATCATATCTCATAGCACAAATATCCAAATGAGGTGATTCCAAAGCCTATGGACTCCTTATTAAGTCTAGTTTGAAAGAAAAATGATTCCAACATCTGTTCTCATGCACATTAATCGAAGTTTAATAAAATAGTACTATTGTCCAAATTTATTCCAAAATTGCAGGGCATTTTTCACAAATTCATAACTCGATGTACACAAATCAAAATTCAAAAAATTTCCTATCAAATTAAACCTTATTATGTCTACTTTAATCCTGAAAAAGTTCATGGAAATTGGACATTATATACTAGCCCAAAACAGCACCACAATATTACTGTCCACACAGGATTTTCCCGACAAATTTCAAGGTTTTGGTATAATCCTCACGTTTTTAACACAAAGGAACCATAAAATTGAAAAAATTCCGACTATTTTGGTTTGCCCTGTACTAGCCATACCTAGGGCTTAGTTTGGTTGTCCAAGTTCTGCGATTTTCACTTCGCAAATAGCCTAATTTTGGTTTCTAACCAAGTTTTATCTTGTTATCTAGCCCATATACATAGGTTAACCCATTTAAAAAATTAGGACAACACCTCCTCCCTAGGGTTTATTCATACAAATCCACAAAAAACCATAGAAATCAACAACAAACTCTAATTCACAACCAATAGGCTTAAAATTATTCACCTCGATCATTTTTCAGTGTTTTTCAAAAGATTTCCTTCTTCCCGTTTTTTCTCTCCATATTTCAGTCAGCTCTCTACCAACACCATACAAGAGAGTTTGAGAAATTAGGAGGTAGGGGAAGGAAAGGACAAGAGATTACCAGTCCATAGCGCGAGAAATTACCTCGATTTCGTGAGATTCACCTTGTCTTCTTTCTCCCCTAAATTTTCGTCTCCTATGCGTGTTGTATGTGTATATCCGAATTGTGGGATCAGATGGATAATATAATGGAGTGTATATTAGCCACTTAAGTCAGTTTATAAGGAGTACCAAATTGCCCTTCATGTTCCGTGAAATTACGATTGTGCCATTAGTTATAAATTTAATTGAATTTCAACTTTTTCTTTTGTAACCCATTTGTCCAAAATTCTTGGGACATTTTTAGGATAATATTGACCCATATTATTCGTCAATAACCCATACTAAAGTATCCATAAATTTTAAATAATTATGGAACAACGGCACATATTCGTAAAAGGTGCAATTTTAACCTTCCTTCAATTTTTCTCAAAATTTCCAGTGGAATTCAAGCAACTTCTTTTCATTCCTTTTTAGTCCAATTTAATGCTCCTAAATGAAAAAAATAAGTATTATTTCCATATGTCCATTGGTACCAACATATGTCTCAAAATTTTCGGTTTTGGCAAAATCGGGTGTTTCGGGTAAAATTGGCCTTTCGTCAAAATTTCACTATTTCCTTTCTCCAAATGCAAATAAATCAAACATGGAGTTTGTCAAAGCAAATTTAAGATATTACATTATGCATATTCAGGACGCCTATTTGTCTTTTTATATTTTTAAAGTTCTTTTTAAAGGAGTTTTCCTTTTTGAACGTACACTGCAAGTAGACCAGACTATATAAGGAAACAACAGCCAAACCTAAAAAGGGGTCAGAATTCGTCAAGAGAAAAGAGTCAAATCATACACAGCCAGACTCGAAAGAAGAGTGAGAGAAGTCACGAAGCACGAGGACCCCAAGAGAACCCAGTCTTGGAAATTATGCCCTAGGGGCAAGTCATTTTCCTTTAGTTATGATTTCATTTGCATGTTTATAGTGATTACTGATCCTTGGATATATCTTATAGATTATCCTAAATGTCCCTGGTCGGTTATCTACGTGAGAGCAAAGATGAAATAAGACCAGTATGACTTTGATGAGGTATGGAGATACGAATCAAAGTCATGGGCACTTGTAGGAGTATAAGGTGCTGGACCGACCCAATATGAGAAAGCTGCATGGATTTAGTCATAAGCTTATCACATGTATAACCGCGGCATAACGCCCTTTGACCTGAGATCATCATGGATTCCTACATGATGAGTCGCTGATCTTTGACTTAGTCAAAAGTCACCTTTGACCGGGTGATGATAAATGCTTGGATCGGGATCAGTGGTTTTCATGCAGAGGAATGTGAATGGTCAAGATGGAATTTGTCCCTCACATTTGTAGAGAGATAATACTGGGCCCCTCGATGAGTGAGTCTGAGAAACGTATGGCCATACTACAATGGAAAGGAGTTTCCATTTCAATTAGACTACTCAAGAATCAAGAAAGTAATTGTCAAGAAAAGGAAGTTGACATTATCCATGCCTCATCCTTGACAAAATTATCGCGTGACAAAAAGGACGTGACATGGTTGTACGATAGGTAGTATCGTATCATCGATCCCCATATGAATTGGGTAGTCGCAATGTCTTGCTAGAGGTCACTTGCGACTTGTGGGCTGGTACAGTATTGGCCTGCTGCCAATCTCATGTGGGCCTGCAGGGTCGCACAAAAGAATAGCCCAACACGAGCAAATGTGTCCAGATTCATTGAATCTTAGATATGTCTAAGATTTAATGAATACTGTTTTTAATCTAGGATGAATATATATATATATATATATATATTTAGAAACCCTATAAATAGATATTGATATAATCATATTAAGTAGACAGATGAATTAGAAAAAGCCGCGAGAAACCCTAGAGAGAAAAAGAAGAGATGCGAGAATACTGAAGGCGTTAGCACGCTGCAATCCGTGTTCAAGGCTATTCGGTGGGGATACCGGTAGAGGGAGTGGATTCGCTGAGTCGGCTCCTAGTGATTGAGAAAACGAGCCTATGCTGAAATAGTTCCAGAATTTCAAGTGTCAACTTTCGAAGGCCATATCTCCCTGGTCTGAACTCCGTTTTGGTTGGTTCAAAGCTTGATGTAACTAATTTTGAGTCTAGTTTCAAATGGCACTGTTTTCAGCGCAATTGGATGTGTAGATTGGGAGATACACCTAAAATACCGAATCTTGGTCTGCCGAGTGGCGTGAATTTTACTGTCAACTTCCACAATTCATAGCGCCTTGATCTGAACTCTTTTGGGCTTGAATTATATATCAAAAGGATGCATTAGGAGTCTAGTTTCATACAAAATTGGTTTTACTTCAATCCAATTTCTGGTTTGAGAGATATCATCGAATTACTAGACCTCGCCCAAGCTGAACGTGAAATAGAGGTGAACACGGTTGATCGAGAAGGTAGCCCACCAGTTCAAATAGAACGAGACGTGGACCAGTTTTCCATAGGTATGATTCGGATTCTTATAACCTTGATTTAAACGTGGTTGAGCGATCCTCTTTTGGGATTCGTAAAGTTTTTTAATTCCGCTGCGTGTACAGATCCCAACACCCAGCATCCTTCCTTCTAGTGAGACGGAGTGAAGAAGACGTGGAGTTGTGACATGATAGGGCTTCTTCCACGCCGTCGGAACATCCATCAAGCTCATGTTTCTTGTTTCTTTATTTTAATTCCAGTCAATCTTTTGTCATGGGCTATTTTGTAGTACTCTATTTTGTGATTCCCTCGTCAGTCATGAACTAACCTCCTGAGGCTGAACGAGGATGATTTTGTAAGTATAGAATGAACCTAGTTGCTAGTTCTTAATTTAATATATTCGGTTGCTTATCAGTAATTCAATTTCTTGTCGATTAGCGAGAGGTAGAACTATATCAGTGGCCTCGGCTTACTGAGAGGGAGTCGGGGTTAGACATCTGAGAAGCATGATTGCTAAGCAGGCTGGCACAAGGCTTGACCTATTATTGTAGACTTCAGGAATGGGTCTACCGCTCAAACCATAACACCTTGATTTGTATTGATAATCCGGCTAGAAAAATCGCCATAGACATATGGGAGAAGTATATACTAGGATTGTATGTACCGGACGCGAGAGCTTTGGTAGATTAGCGTGGTGTGGTTAACTGAATAACTTTACATAGGGCGTTCATGCTGTAGGATTTGCGAGAGTTGTACAGTATGAATGCTATAGCATTGCATATAGGCAACTGGGGGAATGATGTACTTAGAAAGGATTCCGAGTTCAGTCTATCTGTTTATTGATATCTTCTTACAAGTACGATCATTTAGTTATTTACCTGTCTATTAGTATAGCTACCAAAACTCTCAAACCAATCAAAGTTATTTTCTTTTTAAGCACAACTAATTCTGCAATAAGGTGTCATCATTCGGTATCCCAGTCTCTGTGGGACGATACTCTACTTACTCTTTATTACTTTTTCGACTGGTTCACTTGCCATCAAGGAAATCGACCCAACAATATTATATGCTCAGACATATACTGGTAAATTTAAAATCCTGGAGGAATATTCATGTGATAGAATAATACAAACTAAGATCATCCTTTAACTAGACCTGAAGCCATGAATCTAACTCAGTTATTCATATTAGTTGGCCAGGTCAATATGAATCTAGTGGGAGTCTCTCCGTGCTTTGGCAACGGTGACTAATTAGGCAACCACTTTGACCCATCTTTCCTTAGATACCAATAGTATGAACTGACTTTATCAGATCCGTTACAAGAAACTATCGCCTAATAAACTTCTTCTAGTATTCGTTCGGACCGGTGTCTCTCCACGGCTTTGTCCTTATCGCCTTCCTAGGTCCAGATTCCTTTCCTGAACCTTTAGTTAAGTATGAGATTCTATCAAATTGAATCTCAGGTAACAGTGAACCTCATATGCAAAGTATAAACAGTATATGATAGATATTCACAACCACATTCAGTAAGCAACAATACATAACACACAACAAATGTAATGTTAACGACGGATGCACTCACCAGTGTTACGTGTCCCTGACATGTATCATCAACGCTAGGAAAACAAGCACGCGAAATTTTCATATACAACAATAATCCATAGTTATACTGAATGTAAACACATATGTGATCTAATCACGATGCATGGCCCAAGACCCAGTCTTGCACATGACTCCAATCAATCATGAATCAAACAATCATATAATGACATGCAAGGCATTGGAGAGTTAAAGTTACAGTACGCGAACGTACCTTTCTTCCGTGTAGTTACCAAGATACTTGCCCTTTGAATTGACCCCAGACTTCTCAGGTATCCTTTGAAGGTCTTACTCCTTCCCTTCTTCCTTCTAATTTTCGCCTAGCCTCTCTCTTTCTCACAAGAATCGAATTTGATTTCTTGTTGTGGTGTGAAGAAATGAAGAGGGGACCATTGCTATTTATAGGAACATGGCAAGCCCTTGTGGGCCCTACAAAGGCCTAATTACCCTTTTATCGTTGTGTTTTCTCCCCCTCACATGGTCTTGTCATCCAACTTTTCTTCTTTCTTCTCTCTTCTCCTTCCTTGGATCCATTTCGAAATTGAAGGACTCTTTTAGGACCCTTGGATTGTTTTCCATATGGCATCTCCCTATTGCTCAAAGTCTCCCATTGACTCATGCATTTATATGAGGTTTAACGCTTTAATTTTTGGAGATAATATCTTGAAACACTTGGCTTTCAATGCTCCACCAAGGCTCTGCTGAATATAGAGGACTTTTGGGGTCTTTGTGATGTCATCTTGATGACATAATCAAAGCCTTAGGTGTCCTTAAATACGATATGTCCTTGCCTAATTGGTTTACTAATTAATCAAGGTCATTTGTGCATTACTAATCAAGCTTTATCTCTTCTTCTTGGGCCCTTGTTATTTCTAAAATAACAGCCTTTAAAGAGGATCTCTATTGCCTTTTATTAAGTTGAAATCAATATGCCACTAATCCTCAATTAGCACAAGCTAATTTGCCAATCACTAGTTGCTAACTTGACTTAATTTGCCTAAGTGTCTTCAACACCTTTCCATGGCTCTTTTGAACTTAAAATAGCCATTATTTTATATGCTATTTATGTCACATAATTTAGCCAATTTAATATGGTCACATATTCCTAAAATACAAGATTTTTGGTAAATCGAAAATCGGGTATTACAGAAAATGACTAAAAAGGGTATGAATATTATGAAATATTACACACACACACACACAATGTGATAATTTGGGAAAAAAATAAATTTAAATGTAAATTTGCTAAAAAAATAGTAAAATTACAAAGCACTGGAGTGCTTAATTAAACATATCCCCTACAGATTGGTCTCTGCTTAACAAAACACTGTGCATGCAATGGTTCAGTGATGTGATGGTAGAAGCCCAAATTTTTAGCTTCTCTCAGAAGTATATTTTTTTTCCTTAAGCCCATCAGCCACTAATGTTTTCCCAAACACCACAATTTCCTTAGAACTAGCGTTTTTTCCTTAAGCCCATCGACATGATTTGATACTATCCCAAACATGCTCTTTATGTATTTTAACAATTATTTTTTTATAGACTTTTCTCCTTAATAATCAAGATAAAAAAATTAAACTTTTTTATAAAGACCTATTCATATCTTTTTCTATTTTACATGAAAATGATAAAAAGAAAAAAATATAAATGGGGAAAAATTTAAAAAAAGAAGGAAATTAAGAAAATATTGGTGGGATATGTGATGAAGATCACAAAGCAAGCAGAAAATAAAGAAGAGAATTGGTAAAATTTCATACTTATTAAAAATTACTCACACTACCAAAAAAAAAAAAAACTAAATTTTTGACGGAATTTATTTCCATGACAAATTCTATCAGATCGAAATGCTTCTGACGGAATTCTTCCCGTGGCCAAATTTGCCACAGAATTAGCACATGGCTAATTTTGCCATCGAATCAGCCACGAAATTTCCATGGCTAATATTGCCATGGAATAATTCCCTAAAAAAAAATTTAAAAATTATTATTTAGATAATTTTTTTTAAGAAAATATATTTACAAAAATTAAAATTATGATATTAATAGCCACATAAATATTTGAAAATTATTTTTCCATAATTATTGTTAAAATTATGATATTCTATATGAAAGTTCTTAATAATATACTCCTCTAGCTCTTAATATAAGGTATATTGATTTTTTTAGAGAGATTAAAAAAGTTAAAAAAGTTAATTAATTATAGCATATGTCATGTATCATTTGATTATATATTACTAGTAGTTTATAAGTAAAACAAAGTAATTTTGTATGAAAAATGTTAGGTGTGGAACGGATGTCACCTGATGATGGTGGTGATTTGATCTTGGATTGTGTTGCTTGTCTTAGGAATATCTAAGAGTAGAGATATCCCGTGAGCGATGAATCGGCTGGACACAAGGCCTTTCGCCCAAGGGGAGGGGGTATGTGTTCGGTGGGGGTTGTGTTGTGTAGTGCAGAAAGTAAAGGGCTAGAGTTAGAACGTGTGCACCTTACTGCTCGACCTCTGTATATATAGGGTAATAGCGAGTATCCCAACCGCCTGATCTATCAAGTCCCTGGAATATAGATATATCGTAGATCCGTGATTGTCGGGGAATCGGGATACTCGGCATCCTCTATTGGGCCGTCCCGGGCCGGGCCGAGGTTCGGGCGTGCCTCTGCTGGGCCGCCCCCTAATTGGGCCGTGGGTCAGGTCCGTAACAAAAAAGATAAGTATCAACAACTTAAAGTAATTTATTTAGCTTCTTTAATTCTTTTAAAAAAATGCAATTATATCTTATATTAAAAATTAGAGAAGTATTACATATAAAATAAAATAAATAGGTAATAACACACATACACACATGTATAGTTTTACAATAATACAATGTTAAAGCATTCTAGCCCAACTAGTAAGGCCTCGCGAGCGTGCAGGTGAGGGCGCAGATTCAAACTAGCATGGGGCCAATGAGGAGATGCATTTTCAGGAAATATGGAGTGGCGACACATGGCAAAGCGAGGTGCTTGCAGCCAGAGTTGCCACACGACATGGTGGTATTGAGGTGGCGACAACCAAAGTTGCCATGCGACGTTGAGGTAGCGGCCACCAGAGCTGCCACGTGTCGGCATTGAGGGGGGGGGTCCATGGTGATGTGGCCTCATACGGACATGACATATGGCTTCTCCATAGAATGCCACATGGCATTTTAAAATCAAAGGAAATTGTGATGGAATTGAATTCTGTCGCAAATTTGTGACGGAATTAAAATTATGTAGGAAATTGATTTGTCATGCTACTATTAGCAATAAAATGGATTCCATCAGAAATTCGTTTCCGCCACATATCCATGATAAATGTTGTCAAAAATTCAGTGTTTTCTTGCAGTGAAAGTATATATGTTAGGTTAGTTAATACTTAATACCCTTCCAATATTTTATATGTACATACACGTGCACGTGTCAATCAATGTGTGTACATGTGATAAATTGGACTCTTGCATTTGCATCCCTATCCTTTCAGTAAAGTAAATTCCATTTCGTAACAAACTGTAAATTCTCAGTTGCTGTAGCGAAGCAAAATGCAGTATTTCCATTCATGTCTTACAAAATAAGGATGTTTTTTTTTTGCACCACTATAAAATAGGATTTTACTTCCTTAAAAGATGTCCTTGTTAAAAAAAAATACTTGTTATCTTTTTTAAAAAAGTGTCATTGGGATCATAATCAAACGTTGATCCAAAATGGCACAAGAAATTTTTAAAATTGAGAAAAAAATGTTATCTCCGTCAACTCCTCTAGATCTTCATTACTTTCTTA
Source organism: Acacia melanoxylon (assembly GCA_019022615.1). Lineage (NCBI taxonomy): Eukaryota > Viridiplantae > Streptophyta > Magnoliopsida > Fabales > Fabaceae > Acacia > Acacia melanoxylon. Next base: position 1,693,463 of record JAFJYJ010000032.1, read on the forward strand.
ATACACATTTTTGTAAATGTGAAAAAATGTTCACAATCTTTTTCTAAAATGTGGTATTGGCACCATAAAAATATCTGGTGCAAAGGGGCCTATACCATATTAATCCTACGTGTTATCTTCACCACGTTTCTCTGATTTCCTAAATACTTTAACCTTTAATCAAATCTGACAAAATAATTAATTAATAATCAAAATAAATGTTAGGTATAGTCGGTGATAAGCCTGTAAACAGTATTGTCATGCTGTGCATCAATTTTAACGAGTCTTTAATTAGTTGGTTTTGTTCATGTTTTAGAAATTGAAAAAAAAAGCAAGTTATATTTTTGTCATTTAAATCAAATCTAAAAAATATATAGGTTATTATATCAAGCTTCAATTCTTCTAGAGGCTCCTGAAAAATTTATCTTTATTTCCATGAAGTAAAAATTGAGTCTCTCAACATCAATATCAATAAATTGATACTAATATCTATTCACGGGTGGAAAAAAGGATTTTAAGACCAGGACAAAAAGAGACCTTTGTAAGACCGGACTCAACACCGATCTTGTTCCAGCCGGTATTAAAAGTCCGTAACTTTTAAGACCGGACTCGAACCGGTCTAAAAGAAACTTTTTTAGACCGGACATTTAAAAAGGTAGGTCTTAAAAGTCATACTATATAGACCTGATATGTATTTTGTTCGGTCCTAAAAATCAACTTTTAAGACCGAACGAAACCATAGACCGGTCTAAAAATATCGACATTTTAAAGACCGGATAAAGAAACTCCGGTCTAAAAAATACCGACTTCTAAGACCAGACGACTAACTAATCCGGTTCTAAAATTAATTAAATTTAAGACTGGTCTTAATAAAGCTGGTCTTAAAAGTTGAACTTTTTAGACCGGTCTTAATAAACATCGATCTTAAAGGACCAATTGTTAAGACCGGACATATAAATTCATCCGGTCTTAAAATTTGAACTTTTAAGACCGGCGTTATTATTTCCCGGTCCAAATTTTCCAGAATTTTTCCCTGTTCTGTTCTTCCTGATCATATATATATATACACACACATCCACCACCCAATTCAGCACAAAAAAGTCGATACTTTAAGCTACAAGCTATGAACAATCCATTATGAATAAATTAAATTGGAAAAAGAATACAAATATCACCATGAGTTATGTGGCCTCTTAATTTAGTACAACACCGTAATGAATATATACATGTAATAAGATAACTTACAAATACAATGATGAGTTACAAATACCGCACCATGCCTTCATCTGATCCCACCCAACAACGTAACATGATATCCCCTTTTATAACATATATATCGGATTCTGCCACAAAATAAAACAAGAACAAAAGCTTTACAGTCAGTGACATTATTGTTTAAGAACATGGAAGGAATATAGTTAAAACCTTAAAGTTTTCAAAAAATTCTGCATATGAATATTACCATATGAATTGACTCTTTTATAAAGGGATATCCTCCCATATCCCTACTTGATGATCATTTCGTATTCCGGGTTCATTATCCGCTTCATCTTCTTCGTTCATGTCCGGTAGACCCCTTGAAAAAGGAGTACTCTTAAGAAGACCGTAATTTGAATGAATTTCATCATCAATATCAATGACCCTTTTTCCTTGGAGAGCTACATACCACATTTTATTTTCCGATCGGTGATATAGAACACTTGTTTTGCCTCGGGTACGCCATAATAAAAGGTTCATCTCCAAAACTTCTACAATTGATATCGACTAATGTAAGTCCTAGCCGATCGTTCCAAACACCATTATTGACATTAACCCACTTGCATTTGAAAATGGGAAATCTAATTTTAACATAGTCCACCTCCCAAATCTCTTCAATAACCCCATAATAAGGCATGACTGCCAATTTAGGCCTCTTGTCTTTGGAACTGGAGAAGTGCATAGATTCAGCCTCTAACATAACACCATTGTTCTGGAGGGTGCTCCTATCATCTAGGAACTTCGTGTAAAATGTATAACCATTGATCACATACGAATTCCAACTTATGACATCAACCTCCGGATCACGTGCTAACCATTTGATTGTATCAGAAACACATTCTTCTCCCTCAACCTTTTGTTTGAACCAGTTTGCAAAAGTTCTATTATGCTCCTTAATCAACCTTTGTTCAGTCATTCTATGATTTTCTTTTCTTACAGCTTCTTTATGTGCTTCTATGCTGTCTTGAACTTCATCAACATTATTCAAGATGTATAAGTGGACTTGTGTCAATTCATCAGGATCCACACTCTTTTATCGAAGCCCTCGCCTACCCCCTTCAACATGCTGATGTTTAGGAAGGCCAATATGTCTTACTTTGGCCAAATAATTTTGACAAAATTCCATGGCTTCTTCAGAAACATATTTATGAACAATGGATGCTTCTGGCCGGTATGCGTTCTTCATGTACCCTTTTAGGAATTTCATAGATCTTTCAATTGGGTACATCCACCGTAAATGGATAGGGCCTCACAACTTTATCTCCCTCACTAGATGAACAATTAGATGAACCATGATGTCAAAAAATGTAGGAACAAAAAGCTTCTCAAGGTGGCACAAGATAAGATATCCTTCATTCTCCAATTCATCCAACTTTTCAATATCAAAAACTTTACTACAAACTGCATTGAAGAAGAAACAAAGTCTAGTCAAGATCATATTTGGCGATGCCTCGAATAGCTACTGGGAGTAGCTGTTGCATCAAGACATGACAATCATGAGACTTTTGGCCTACTAATTTCAAGTCCTTCATCGAAACAAGCCTCTTAAAATTTGAAGAATACCCCGAGGGAACTTTTGTGCCATGTAAACACTCACAAAAACTTCGTTTCTCATCCTTAGACAGAGTATGAGAAGCCGGGGGACAATAAGTTCTCTTCCCCTATGGCTTTGGATGTAAGTCTTCGCATATTCCCATTACTTGCAAATCCAATCTTGCCTTCACACCATCCTTGCAACTACCTTGTATGTTGAGAAGTGTGCCAACAATACTATCACATACGTTTTTCTCCACATGCAAGACATCAATACAGTGTCTCACATCAAGATTGCGCCAATATGGAAGATCGAAGAATACAAATCTCTTTTTCCATATATTTGTTTCTTTTCTACTCTTTGCAGTCTTACCGAAGATGACGTTGATATTTTTCACCTTTTCATACAGCAAGAGTAACCTAAAAACACTAGTTGGTCAGTTCGGTAGGTCTAAAGTGCAAATATAATCTTCAATATACAATATTCATTAACAAGAGAGAAACCCACAAGAACATTTCATCGATTTCGTTCAACCCATGAAAAACACAGAACCATAAGCAGGAAAATAATAAAGTTATATAACCGAAACACCTCGTACAGCTTGGTCTATAGACGTTTAGCTAAGGAACCAAAAAGTGATTGTCGAGAGTGCAACGCGAAGCAACGACGACGCAACACACAAAATGTGGAGATAGAACCTGAGTAATCACTCTCGGAGCGACAAGAGAAGTTTTTAAATTTCCCCGCGACAGAGACATGTTTTAGTATTTTGGATTTTATTAAGACCGGTTAATTATAAAGTGTCCGGTCCTAAAGACATAATCTTATTAATAAATTTTTAAGACCGGCAATTAAGAATACTCCGGTCCTAACATTTACTATTGATTTAATTTTAAGACCGAAGTTTTATAAACATCCGGACCTAAAAGTCAAATACTTATCGAGTCGTAAACCTCTTCGTTTATTAAAGAACCAAACTAAAAAAAAGAGGTTTGCCTTTGGTGAGCGCAGCAGAAACTGAATTAATAAAATAAATAAAGGAAAACTAGAGAATATGAATATAAAAAAGGCACAAGCTTAGTTCTTACTGCTTCCATACATAACTGGAGAATATGCACGAACACAAGAAAAAAAGAAAGAAAAACAATAACTGAACATTATCAACGACAAGAATCTAACTAAACATCCTAAAGCTCATTATCATCCAATGCCTTAGTGATATCGGCGTGAAAAGCATTAACTTCCCGCTGGAGATCAGCAAGTTCCTTTCTTATTTGCATCAGCCGCAATGCATCAGTTGAGGAAAGAGGAGAGGGGTCAGCGGTAGGCGCGCTGGGGCCAACTGATTGGAGAGGGGGAGTAGGAACCTCTTCATGGTCTGAAGGTTGGAGGAGGGGTGCGGCAACCTCTTCATCATCCGAAATAACAATAGGTCCAACGACCCGAGATTCTTCAGTCACAATAGAATGCACTCTCGCTGGAGGAGGCGCACCGTATAACGATCTAAGGATGGCAAGAGCTTCAGGTGTAAGAGCACCCCTACGAGGAGTTCTCTTGTATCTAACCATGGTTTGAGGCTTTGAGCAGTTGGGGTAGAGAGCTCCGGTAGTGAGGAGTTAGGAACTGAGAGGTGTAGTGAGTTAATAAGGACAGGGAGGTAACTAGTGTGAGGAGTTAATGAGGACAGAGAGAGGGATATGCAATTGATACACTCTTTTTATTATATAACCAGACCTAAAAGTATATTATTTATTTTTTCAATTAAACTAATTTTAAGACTGTCTTTTTTAGAATAATCCGATCCTAAATGTCTACTATTTATTTTTCCATACAATTCAATTACTTTTAATACTGACCATTTATCTTATATCCGGTCCTAAAAGTCAATTTTTTTATCAATTATTTATTTTTGTAAAGTAATAATTTTTCCTTAAAAAAATATTACTTTTAAGAACGGATCTGTTACAAAATCCGGTATTAAATGTTCAGTCACTTCAAAATTACTCAGATAGCAGAGTCGTATCCTTACACGCCGTTCACATGATCCAGAGTCTCTTCGGCTTCAAGGTAAACTGCCCAACTATGCATCTCCTCGTATTCTGAGGAACTATGCGTCTCCTCGTAAAAAGTTCCCAGTGTTTCATATTCTTCAGGATGGGTTCTCTATTTAAACCCATTGTTACTTTAGTTTCTTCACATTCTTCTCCATCACTTCTACTCGGCCTCCTCCACCGCCTAGCCTCCACTGTAATGGCTGCTCCACCAGGTCCTCCTTTTCCTCCTCCTCCTCTTCAACCTCAGCCCGCTTTGCCATTGCCTCCAAATCCGACTGTCAGGGAGTTGGTGCAGAATGTGGTGGCCCGCGTCGATCACATCGACCGACGCTTGGGCCAATTGTTTCAGCTTGTTCATACCGTCAACAAGAAGCTGAACATGGTACTCGACGCCAATGACGTGGAGTACGATCCTACAGAAGACGACGCTTTCGACGCCTCCAACGGGGAGGATTTTGTTGTTTTATAGTTTTTTTTTGCTTCTTTTTGCTTTTTTTTTTTGTAATAGCTGCCCTATAGGGCAGCATAAAAATTATTAAATACAATATTTTTACATTTTGTTCTCGTGGGATTTTTAATTAATTAGTTTATATGCATTATCTGAACATGGAAAACAATAAGAAAGTTAATTATGAAATATGGAAAATGGCAGACTCAAAACACTAAAATTAAAAAAGAAAAGAAAAAAAAGACAGAAAGGCAATTATGAAATATGGAGGTTGTAATATGTACAAATATTTAATTTAATGTTTTGATGATTACACTCTCTAAATAAATAAAGTAAATCGGTTATGAAATATGAATAATAGGAAAAGTAGTTACAAAATATTTTTTAAATTAATAATGTAGGCTATAGTTACTGCATATTGAATAAATATTTAATTTACTATTATGATTATTCATTAAATATATAAGCGATTTTTTATATAAAAATATATTAATAAATATATCGCATATTTTTCGCCAATGAAAGACTTTTAGGACCAGCTATTTAGTAAATCTACGGTCCTAAAATACTGGCATATTTTCCAATGAAACACGAAGAATTTTAGGATCGGCGATTTAGTAAATATACGGTCCTAAAAGACTGGCATATTTTTCCAATGGAACACGAAGACGTTTAGGACCGGCTATTTAGTAAACCTACGCTCCTAAAAGACTGACATATTTTCCAATGAATCACGAAGACTTTTAGGAATAGCTATTTAGTAAATCTACGGTCCTAAAAGACTAGCATATTTTTCTAATGAATCACGAAGACTTTTAGGACCGGCTATTTAGTAAATCTACGGTTCTAAAATACTGGCATATTTTCCAATGAATCACAAAGACTTTTAGGACCGACTATTAAGTAAATCTACGGTCCTAAACTTCTCGCATTTGTAAATTAAGCAAGAAATAGTTTTATCCACCATCCAATACATTCAGCAACCACTAATGGACACAAGAAAATTGTTTGAAATGAATTAACAAATTATTATTGTATACTATCACAAATTGGACAATTGTTCATTATACAGACCGAAGATGATTGTTGATTCAGCTAGCATATATTTACGAATGAATTCACAAATCAACTATTTTTCCGATTTTCCGAGATCATCAGATCATACAGATATTCACATAACACATTGCGTGTGCGCTCAATATCACCATCGGAAAGGGGTCAAAGCACGGTTAAACGTACGTAGCATCAAAGAGAAATATATTAGTCATCCTTCCTTGCATATATCAAAGGGGTCAGCGCACAGGCAAAGTTATGTAATACATTTACCTTTGCTTGGATGTTAGTCATTGGTTGCATGACAATATTATACATGTGTGTCAAGACATAATGTACACATAAGTTGGACTCCTTCAGTTGCCGACGGGTCTAAAAACAAACAAGAAATATATGTAAGAGCATATATTGCTACTGACCAAGTTCACCAGCCAGTGTGCCAGTGTCCAAATATGTACTAACCTTTGGTATGATCCATGTAGGCTCTTTGACTTCAGCCCCAAACCTGTTCTTGACCTGTTCTTGACATTTTCTTGGAATGATTTTAAGGGCCTATTGTCAAAATCACAAATTTACTTAATAATTGTTACTGAAAATTTACAGCAGAGATTTCAGACTAGACAATCAAAATGACATATGCTTACTTGTTCACCATCTACTGCAATGTAGGCGGTGGATCGTAGTGAAGGGAGCATAAAAGACCACTTTATTTGCATTCGGGCAAATCATGACCAACTGCCAATAGCGACTGAAAATTCACAACAGACAAGTACTTAGTAATATGTTGCAGAATTAAGGGAATTGCAGAAAAGAATTATGATATTTACCTATTGTAGTATGGTGCCAAGTACCACTTTTTCCTATTGTTGGACAACCTTGTTGTTATGTATGATTGTCTCTCCGCTAAGGGTGGTTGACTTATGTACTGTGGGCACAAGAATCCAATATCTTGGCTTCTGCTCCACGGTTCCAATTCACGATGCATTAACCTACAATAATGACGTCAGGGAATTAGTATATACGTATGTGAGTGTCTCACATTTATGTTATGTACTCATAGAAGAAGATACTTACTTTATAAACATGAGAATCATTGCATCGTAAGCTCCGTTTATCAAACGCAGGAAATTATATCTTCTTGGTCAACCAAAACCGGGTGCTTGTTTTTAAGACCTACTTCTGTATTGACAGGCCACTGATTAAGTGCAACTTGTTTATTGGATACCATAAGGACAAGCTTGTCCTTGACACTCAACTTAGCCGTGCCAACCAATTCAGGAGGGGCTGGAGCTTCAGGAGGAGTAGAAACATGCACAAGCTTCACTGGCCACGAGATCAAGGTTCCAATGACATCACTCACAACCTTCAGCTCACCATTTGGGAGAGGGACAGGTGCATCAATGATGACCTCTTCAACTGACACTCTGACTTCATCATCAGCCATTTGTTAGTGGTGTACAATTGATCCCAAGTTGTGGACAGTCCTTTTTGCAACCAATCGTCTTTCATGATGTTCAAGATCCTCCACATAAAGGTCACAAGGTTGCTCTGACTGTCCAACAATGCAGCTCCTCTAGTGTGCTCGCATAGTCAGTAGGTGAGAGTGTCAAGGGAACACCGGTCTCGCACGAGAGCTCACAAGCACCTTCATTTGATTCATTTCCTCCTTCATCTCCCTCAGCTGGGATTGAAAATAGGCAATCAATGAAGCTTCTTTAGTCGCTGCTTGCTCATTCAATTTGGCCACCGTCTGTTCCATCTCCTCCCGGGTAACCATACTTTGTTTCTTGCGTTTGGCTCTACCAAAGTATTCTTTCAGGCATACCCTTCCTCCAATCCCCCTTACACGACCCGCGTGATCTGATTTTCCGGTCGCAACGGTCAGAACATCATTCCTCCAGTCCGACACAAAAGTTCCCTCTGCTTCTTTCTTCTTTAGATCTTCCTGTAAGATACAGATAATGAGAAGCTTAGTAATGAAACATGTTTAGTAATTAAAAATTAACAATAACGATACTTACAATTCTTTCAGCAACTAGACGAGTCTGTTAACTCATGTAGGCGCCGCTTGGCTTTTGCCGAATATACAACCATAACTCATCACGACGTATTGGAGATGGCGGATCATGTATCACAGAAGGATTGGATTCTGCTTCTGCTTCATCTTCCAATCTCTTCCGCTTGGCCGCCATCAATTCTTTTTAGCCTTTTCGTATCCCCGCGAGAAGCCCTATGCGGGCAATCATTCTTTCTCACTATCTCCCGTGCTTGTTCCCTTCTTTTCGTGAATCGAATTGAAAACAACTATTAATTATGAATTCCAGCCATATCACTAACGAAATTAGAGAACTTCGCTTGATATGAACCTCAAACACTAGTCAAATTCACTTCATCAAGTTTCAACATTTTATTTAAGGAAGATGTAGAATTGTAGAAGAAATTGGGAGAACCAGAGTAAAGGGAGTTGCAGAACTGCACCGAAACATTTACATAGTTAACATACTAACTAACTAATAGCAATGTCTAACCACTACCTACTACAAAAGAACTAGCTAAGACTATAATAATGGTTTGACTCTTATGCCATTATTATTTCCCTAATTACTTACTTAGTATTTTACCTTTGCACGGTTTACATATCAGACTTGCATACAACTAAGACATGCTCCTCTTATGCAGGACAAAGGATGGAAATATATACTTCTATTAATATAATATATGTATTATATAATATTATTTTATTTTATTTTCAAAACCAAATCATCTAACTAACAAGATTAGATGAACACCTACAATAACATTCACATATCCGCACAAGTTAATAAGCAAACAAAAGAGGACAAACAAAACTAAATATAAACTCACCAAAGCTTCATGAGTGGTCCGCAGCTGAACAAATTGTTGCCAAGTTTGTTCATCAATAAATGTGTACTTGTCCCAAGGATTATGGTCAGGCCTAATATCGGAAAAAATATGTGTTAGCTAGAAAGGTTTTAAACTTCTTCCACCGATCAGCACAATAAGACAATGTCTTGTCTTTCAACTTCTGGCAGTCAGGGACAGTATATGTGAGCCGGATAGTGTCCCAAATAGGATCCTTTACTGTGCGAAGGTCGACATTTTCCACTCATATGTCAAGATGCTAGCCTTGCTGCGTGCTAGATAGTCGACAAAACTATTATATTTTTGTTTATTAGGACCGAAAGGAGCCAACTTTTCATCAAACTGAATCTCGAGCTTTGACCCAGAGGTCCGACTTACGGATACGTCTTTCATTCGTGTGCCACTTCTACCACGGTGTGCACGGCGGTTACGAGGCTCATTGTGAGATGAAGAGGGTTCGTTCTGACTCACACCAGTCGCACCAATAATTGGCGTTGAAGAAATAGCAGAAGAACCGTTTTCTCCGTTCATTTTCGAGAAAGGAAGAGAGGCTAAGAGTGGTGGTGCGAAAGAGGAACACCTGAGAAAGTGAGAGAGTAACAGAGGATGGAAGTGGTGGGCGAGGAAGAGAAGTAATGCAACAGGAAGAGGGGTTTCACAATAAGAACAGGGGTTTCAGAGTTCAGAGAGAGCAACGTATCAGTCCTAACTCTTAAGGCAACGTTCGCGTGAATATGTGGCGCTTTTGTTTCCAAACCGGGCGAACTAAAAGGCCAATCTTAAAGGTTAAAATTTAAGACCGTCCATTATTAAAAGCCGGTGTTAAAAGTAATAAAATTTTTCGAATAATTTTTTTTCAATATTTTGTACCGGCCATACTTTAAGTCCGGTCTTAAAAGTATAACCTTTAAGACCGTTTTTATATATGTCCGGTCTTAAAATTTTTAGACTTTATATTTAAATTTTTCCTGATTATTTTGGTCCGAGAAAATATAAGTTTGGGGTGCATACGAGATTTCTCTATATAATAATTGAAATTTTAATTACATTTTTAAGACCGGTTGGTTTTTTAAGCGGTCGAATAATATATTTAAGACCCATTAGTAAAGGATCCGGTCCAAGAAGTTCTTGATATTTACAAAACTGCCACTGGTCATACCTTTAAGACCGGTGCGTCAGTACTCCGCTCTAAACGAGCCGGTCTTAAAGCCCTTTTTTGCACTAGTGATTATATAATTATATTTATATATTGAATCAATTATACATATTCCCGAGTGATACACAACATGGATACTCTCTTTTTAAAAAAAAAATAATCTAAAAGCTACTTATAAACTAAAATTTACAAAAAAAAAGAGTTTTTTTTTTTTTTAAAAAAAAAAAGCTAAAAGCTGTTTGATGATTATATGAATTTTTTAGCTTAAAAGCTCAAATTAAAAATAAGTTGTTTGACAAAATTTTGGTCATTAATATTTTTGTAATAAAATTATCATAAAAGGTATATTATGAAATAAACTTTAAACTACCAATATATTCATAGAATAAAAATACTATGAGAATAGATTTACCAATAGTAGAGCACAATCAAGGAATCATCAGTATTCTTACAAATTGTCAACAAATATTCCATTCACATGAAATCACCTATTTCTATTTTCCATTAATATTGATGCTATTTGATTTCAAACGCTATCCATATAACCATTACCTGCTATTCTTCTATGACTATGGATACTCATTCCTTCATCAATGTTACTTGACACTAAGGAATATGATCATCATCTTTTTCTGTGTCTCTTGTGCCCAAATGCTCTAACTGTCTCATGAAAATTGGATTCACTGAGATTTGCGTGGTATTATAACCCAGGCTCGTGTTTGGTGGGTGATATTTGGATTCTGGTTTTCAATCTCTTGGATGGAAAAAAACACTGAATTAGAAGACTGAGAGAATGTAGCAATCTAAGAAGTCTGTGCGTGTCATACCCCTTGTAATTACGACACTTATCAGAGTATTGCAGCGAGTGTTAGTGAGTAACATAGGGATATAATAGCAAACTGATAAATAAGACATACTTGGTTGTGTGTAGGTATAACCTACTGAGTTCTTAATACAATAATCCGTGATTTTATCGGTACCAATATATTAAAATTTCAAAAAGGGAATTAAACAAAACATGTCTGTAAATTCCCAAGCCTATTAAAATCTAAACGGAAGCCATCTGTAGTCCGCACTTGCTGCCTTTCCTTTGAAACTTCGTCTGCCGCAATGACCATGCCCGGATCCTGAGCTCTTAGGGACATCTGGGATTCAATTTGACTCCTAGATCAGAGTAACAGTTAATCTCACAAACAGAGTATAAACGGTGTATGACAGTCAATCATAACAAGTAGTCCGCAACAACATAGCATTCAGTAAACATAGTGTAGATCTCATGCAGTTAAACAAAGATCACAAAACCATAGCGCTAGGTATACCCTGTGGCCTGTACCAAGAGTCCCCCTGTACACCGGAGTTTTCAATCAGAACACCCAACTAGGAATAGCAGACTAGGAACTACCGAGAGTCCCCTGGAACCGCCAGAGTTCTCAATCGGAAGCGTCCGAGTCATCTGAATGCAACTAGGTTAGCCACCTAAGGACTTTCATTCGTCCAATAGGCCTTACCCCAATTCCATCCACTGGGAAGGTATTCCATGGTCAGCCCTTTCGCTCAATCGAACTACAAGTGGTGTTGGTCCACACGGGACTGGACAACCACAGGTACGATTTAAAATAGACATATACAGCCATACAGAGTATGTGATGATTAAGTTACAACATGTCTGCTTCAAAATCTTCAACTGGTTTCACGTCCATTTAATTGTCTCGGCAACTATTGCTTCCTATAAATATACATTTACAGTCGGCGGGTTATTATTTGTTCAAACTCTTCATAATCTTCAATGTCATGGGACTAGACTTAATGTAAGGCTATTGGGCATGTACTTACTCTCCAAGGTCCATTTTAATTTTTGAAGGCCAAAATATATATTTTGAGTCTTATCTGTCATTTTTATCCCTAGGCCCAATTTTTACCAATTTAGTATTATACTATTAATTATTATTATTATTTTACAATTTATTATTATTATTTCTCTATAATTAATTTAAACTCTCAGGGACTATCCTAACACTTTAATTAGGAGTTTAATAATACCACTACGAAAAACATGCTTGATATAATTTTGAGTTAAATCTTCACACCAACTAAAAATTTGACTTAATTATATATATACATATAGTAAACAACAAACTTTGGGTTTTATAAATACTAGCACTTTTTTTTTTATAAATACAACTTGAAGGATACATATATATTATAGATGCACACACATTCTTCCCCTTATGTACAACGTCATTATGTACAACGTCAATATAGCCTATATATATATGTATGTTTTTATTTCAAGGTTGGTTCTTGAATTTTTGCACACAGCAAGCTCCTTTGGTCCTAAGTATTGAACTTAGCTAGTCAAACCATGTGATCTAGGCTGCATATATAAAGCTATCTGATACTCAAACAGTGGTTTATCTAGATCAAATGCCTTTAACATAAGATTTACATTGCTTCATCATCTTCACTCTTTATCTAGATCTTGCCCCGTACGTTAATACATATATGTGAAGCAAATAAAGAAAACCTCTATTCTCCACTAATGCTTCGGATTTCCTTAATCTGGAAAGATTTTCCAGATTTAAAGAAAACACTCCAACCATTCAGAGCTCACTGTTTCCATGTCTAGATCAAAATGAAGTATCATAATAGTCACCCATTCAACCTTATAACAATAATTTCATGGGTTATTAAGCAATTATTCTTCCTTTTTCATTTTTCTAATGCAGTGTGGTTTTCGTTTGCGTATATCAGATATTCTTATATATATGAATCAGCATATTATTTCTTCCTATCTGCAGCCACGTCTTTTTGTGTGTGTGTATTAATTATAACATGACAGAAGCTTTGGGTTGATCATTATTATTTATCACGCATTCTATGCTTTGCTCACACACACACATCAGCAACATTTTCTTATGCACACACACACGTTAGTAACGTTTTCTATGCAGCAAGTTTCTTTTTCCAGCGACTAAGCGCGCGCGCGCGCACACACACACACACACATATATATATATATATATATATTGTGAGTGCAGCGTTGTGGCATATTTATATATGTTAAATCACCAAGTTTTCCTCTGTTTTAGGTTCAAAGAAACAGAGACTTAAATGCTAAACTGCCGTGCCTAAATACAAGGAGGTTAACGTTGGGAACTTACAGAAACCGGAAGGAGAGGAGCTTAAACACACGTTGGGATTCTCTGGTTCTTAGCTTTCACGGCATGCATCTTCTTCTTCCTTCTTCCTCAGACTCTCTCTCTCTCTCGCTTACTCTACGTTTATGCTCTCAATCTCTCTCTCAGCTGTCTTACTTTCCCTCAGCCTCTCACTCTCCCTCGTTCTCGGCTGAAGGGAGTGGATGGTTGGAAGATGCAGAGCAATGGTTATATAGCTGTTGGCGGGTCTGGTTCGAAAAGAACACGCTGGTTACTCAATGCTGGGCTCGAGTATGGCGTTCCTGTCTCTGCTGTGCCAAACTGTGAAAGTCGCTAGGGGATCTTCTTTTCTGTGGTTATGTGATTGCTTTGCTGTGATTATCCTTTTTGGATTGGATATTACGTGTTTCTCTTCTCTCTCTCTCTCTTTTTTTTAATGCATTCATTATGGGCTGAAAGGATTTAATGGGTTGGTTTAGGTTTGTTGAAGTTGGGCCGTTGAACAAAGAATGGAGTGAAAATGAGATTTAATGAATAAAAGAGTATGTGTATCTGAGTGTTGGGCCGAAGAGGAGTAAATGAACTGGGCTAAAGATCATCTAATGGATTGGGCTGAAGTCATTTAATCCAATGAATTGCTTATTTAATTGCAATTATGGAAAATAAATTAATCCTTAATTCCATATAAGGATTTTCTTTTCCTAATTAATTCCTCTAGGCTGTAAAATATTAATTTCATAATTTTTAGGTCTAAATTATTCCTTACATGAATTTATTCTTTTTCCCAAAATAAATTAATTAAGGGAAAAATAAGCCTAAATTTCCAATAACTATTCTCATAATTACTTTAAGCCAAAATTTCATAATTAATTTCCCTATATTATTCAAACTTTAAAATCCCAAAATTTAGGATGTTACCATGCGAGACCTGGGCTATGACTCTCTTACGACTTGATTCCGTGATTCGCTAACTTGTGAAGAGAACAAGCCCGATTTCAAAGAACTTGGTCTGGGTTCGTTCATTTCACCATTGAATATCCACGGTAACGGTAATACTGGCAACGGTAGTGGAGTGGTTGCCACTTTGAGCTCGAGTTTGAGTTCTTCCAGCTCAGTCATATATAGATACGTAGAAGCAACGCCCCTAAGTTGCCCAAATGACCTGGAAAACCAAACCTGGGCACGTTTGACAATGGGGTTGGGAATTCTCAGGTTGATGGAGCATCGGGAGTTGTTAGACGAACAATGAAGCGTTAATCGGTTAACACGCGCAAATAAGAGGGGTAATAATAAGAGCTAAAAAAAGCTCAAGCTTTTGGCTTTTTTCTTCATTATAAAAACAAGCTCTTTTTTTTACAAGAGCTTTTGAAAAACCCTATTTGGCCCAGCTTTGGCTTACAAGGAGAAAAAAAGTTAAAAATAAGAGGATCCAAACAGGCATATGATTTGCATTTCAAAAGCACACGTAAATTAGCAGTGTTATCACACATATGATAATGGGGAAATATTTATTATTTATTTAAATGTTACTACATAATATTCTCAGAGAGACATTTCTCATAATGAATATATCATATATGTTTCTAGCCATTATTATTATTAGTTGCAGCAAAATTGGTCGTTGGCCTGAATTTCCAAAGGCGTGGTTGGACAAGGGCATGGACATCCAATACACTTTAACACAATCCCCTTTATCCCTTTCTGCGCACACATCTGTATACAATACAAGTTCATGTGATTCATTTGTTATTATTTGGGACATTCCTATGAGTATGTTCCTTCTTGGAGACCTAATAGTATAGTGTACTGTGACAAATTATAGATCCTGTACAACAGTACAACTGATAATGCCTTAAAAAAGACTGTATCTGTTAAGACGATACATGTGTTTATGAAAAATAATAATATATAGATCATATATTGAAAACGCTTCACAATAGGGTAAAAATAAGAATTAAATTAATTTGTTATTAAAAACATTTTCAATCGAATAAAATGTTTTTTGGCAGTTAGTTCGAAGTATTGAACATAGATTCACAAATGCATGAGAAATTCGCATTGAACACATTATAGCGAAACATAGAAATGAAAAAGAAAGCTAGAATCTTACTTGACGCAATTATCAAAAGAGCCAATAAGAACATCAATTTAACAGAAGACTTCCCATGTTTTGTTCTGATGAGAAAATGTTCCCAACCACAGCTTTATATAGGCGAAATGGAAGACTTATTTTTGGGAAGAAAACCTCCTAATAAATTACGATAGTAATTGGTACATTAAATTAAAAGAAGATTCGGATCTGTATAGTGGATGCGTGCATGTCACTACTACAAAAAAGGGTTACTACTTCTCTAAAGGACGTCCTTATTTTTTAAAAGGAAGTTAAATGTGAACTTAGTGGCATTCTTGTAATTATTTTGCTTATATTGTAAACTTTGGCGTCCTGAAATATATTTCAGGACGTTTAAATGTAAATTAAGGCGTCCTAATACAATATTAGGATGACTAAAATTAATTTTTTTGCGCCAAAAATTAATTCTTTGGCGCCATTTCCCGAATTTTTTTGGCGCCAGTTGAAGGTTTGGGAATACTTTTTTTTTTTGGCGTCCTGATAAAGTTTCAGGACGCTTTAAATTTTTTTTCTGGCGTCCTAAAATACATTCAGGTCGCTAAAAATCAACATTTTTGGCGCAATTTGTGATATTTGGGGAATTTTTTTAGCGCCAGAACTTTTTTTGGCGTCCTGAAATAGGTTCAGGACGTCCAAAAATTATTTTTTGCATCCTGAAATACATTCAGGTTGCTAAAAATCAACATTTTTGGTGTAATTTGGGATGTTTTGCAGCGCTGGAGTTTTTGTGATTGAATTTTGGCGTTCTGAAATAATTTCAGGACGCCAAAATTGTCAAATTGGGGTCCTGAATTTATGATCAGGACACCAATATTCTATTTTTACACATTAATAATAATGTGACTCGGATCGACGAACGCACACTCCTAAGTCCTAATAGCTTATCCTTTTGTCATTTCCCTCTCCCGAAATCGTCACTTCACACTCTCCGCTTCCTTGCTTCCCCAAATCTGGCCCTGTCATTTCCCTTTTCACCCGCGTCTCCTTCGTCTCCGCCGCGCCGCGCATTCATCTCCTCCGTCTCTCACGCTCCCTTGGCTCTCTCTCACTCCGCCTCCTTCCCGAAACCCAAACCCAAACCCAAGTAAGCCTGCCAAGCCCTAATTTGTTCGGGAAATAGTTCGAGATACTAGAGCTCCAAAGCAAAAAAAGATGATCTTGAAAATTTGAATTGAAAAAGGTATAACCATCAATCATCTTTACGTGCTTTTTGTTCTTTTGGTTTTTTTGTTGGACGGGGCATTGCATATCACAATTTCAGAATGAGGCAACCTGTGGAAGCCCTTTGAAAGGTTAACATTAAGTCTGCATCTTTGAAGACCTTGGCTTAAGTTATCGTGTTATATATACAGAGATACAAGGGTGGCGTACAACACTCTTATAATATTGATTGCTACCCTTTTTTTGTGTCTTCTTTGCTATGGTCATGTATATGTTTATAACAGTGGTGCTTCCATGATGAGAACTTTTCTTCTAAGTATTGGAACTTTACTTATGAAAGATTTACTAATTCGGCACACAAATATGTTTCGATTATGACATTTTAGAGGATGCGGTGAATTTTTCAATTGAGCTCTTTGGCTTCACTTCTCAACTAATAGGTTTATATTTCGTTTTACGATAGAGTATGCTCCTTTACTTCAAGTAACTTAGATTCAAGGCTCTTTTCTTTCATGGCTTACTTCATCCATAACATAGGCATAGCGAAGCATGGACTAAAATTCGTGTTGGCGTACTAAAATTAGTCGATCTTCATTTTCTCTATAGGGTTGTTTATTTGTTAAGTTCTTGTTCTTATTTTTATGGGCCTTATATGATGTTTCTGCTAGCAACCTAAAATGATTGTGCATCTTTGTAAATTAGTATATGCTTATTGAGAAAACCTTTCATGGCCTGTGTTTAAACTTGTTTAGGATTTAATACGGTTTGAAAAAGCTTACTTCAAATTAAATAGTTGAAGTGTGGCCTATGTGTAGGTTAATACTTCTTTGGCTGCTGGTCAAGCACGATTATCAGATGCAAGAGAGGAGAAGGATCAATTTGAGGAAGTAAACAATCAGATAATTGAACATTTGAAAACAAAGGCATAAATATTTTCTTTGCCTATCTGTTGTTGGATGCTATGTGTAATCATGCATAGCTTTGCCTTAATGTAGTATTGCTTTCACCATCAAGATGTTGGAAATATTGATTTAAAATTTTTATTTACAGGAAGATGAACTTTCAAAATCTGTTACCTCATGTAAGGTAGAAGCTGATGTTCTGAACATCTGGCTTAGATTTCTTGAAGATACTTGGGATCTCCAGCGATCAAATGCAGAAATTCATGAGAAGCAGGTCAAGTAAGTATTCAGACTTACTGCATCTAAGAATGATATATCTTTCAACACAAACTTGAAAACATAATAATTCTGCCTTTATTTGCTTCTGATAATTGACAAAGTAACACTTACTCTAATTCTTAATATTTAAAGCTATGAACTGGACAAGGACTACTTCTTAAACTTGGCCATTCAACTTCTTACTGCTTACAAGGTATTGATCATCCTTTACTGACTCAAAGGCAAAAAAACGATGTAATATGCCATATATTTATACCCTTAGTGGTTTCTCACTCTTTTGTAATACAATCTTCTCTGACATGCACAGAAAGAATTGGAGCCTTGGGTCATCCGTATTGAGTCTTTCGTGGAGAACCTAAAAAATTTAAGTCACTTCATTGGTTTAACTTATACATTGTTTTCCAATTTATAGCTTTTTGATAGTGTGGAGCCGTGCTCGGATGAAGACATTGATACAGTTCGAAACACTATGGCTGAACATTTTCTTTAAAACATATAGATATGTACGTCATATGTTAACTTTTTCCATATAATTGATAGACATGGATGATGTTTGGAATTCGTTGTTGTTATAATCAGTTATTACAAAAGTTTAGAAGGTAAAATTCAGAAGTTGATGATATGCCCTTTACTTGCATGTTTAATTTTCAAAGTAATTAAGTGATTGTATTTTACATAGGAGGTGCCCCTTTTCACTTTGAACTTCGATCTTGCATTGTGAAATACTTTGCTGCACAAATCCTATAGAGTAAATATGTTCTGTCAATTCACTTTGATGCACAAATTGTAGTTGCTAGCATTCTTAATCGTCTATTTTTCGCTGCCTCTGTTTGATGCTCTAAATGGCAGATTTGTCATTGTGTGTTGATTCTTGAGGTATTTAGGTAATGCGCTATACAAGGGACCAATTTGATGAATGTTGAGTAATTTGTATGTATATATGTACGCTGGAAAATTGGCTGGACGAATAGCACTTTAAAATTGTAGTTCATTAAGGAGGCCAGTAAGAAATATAGCAGGTTTTTTTTTTTTAAAAAAAAAATTATACCTAAGGCATCCTTAATTTATGTTCAGGACGCCTTATACCCCATATTTGAAGTCTTGATTACTCATATAGGACGCCTTAAATAAGGCGTCTTCTATAAAACATAGGACGCCTTTTTTAAGGCGTCCTTAGTTATACACAAGACGCCTTATTTAAGGCGTCCTATATTAAACAAAAAGGCGTCATGTTTTGATCATAAGACGTCTTTTTTAAGGCGTCCTCATTTATACACATGACGCCTTTTTTAAGGCATCCTATTTTAAACATAGGACGCCGAAATAATTAAAATACTACTTCCCCTAGATAGATGTCCTTCGAAAAAGGGGCGTTAATTGCCTCTAATTCAGGACGTTTTTCCACTTTTTTGTAGTAGTAGTGTGTATACATATAATAGGAAATAATCATGAATAGCACGATTTGTTCCTCAGAAGGCAAAGCACATGTGGATTGATGGATGGAAGCAGATCCTCTCCTTATCTTTTTTTCTCTTTATCTTTTATCAGCTTATCTAGGCCGTTGATTGGGAAAATGAGAGAAAAGTTAATGTACTATTGCGATCTTTCAGATCGATTGGACGGGCATGATTTAGAGATTATAATGGATGATAAGAGAAACCCAATCCGTGGATTGATCTGGTTGATAGGTGATGTTGGACAGAGATTAAATTTATAAATATTTAATTTATTTTAGACTAAAATATAGAAAACCTCCCTAAACTATGGCTGTGTTGTAATACCCTAATTTTCACAACTCTAATAAACATTGTATTTTGGAAAATAATTAACAAAATACAAAGGTGAATATGTGTCTCAAAGAATTATAATTTATTGATTATATTCTCATCCAAATTCCACTTTGGAATTAATTAACCAATGGTTAATTATGAGACTACATATTAGGGGCTATAAAATGTGACATTAAATCACATGAAATAATAGCTATTTTAAGTGATCATAAGGCAAGAAAATATTACGAAAACACTTAAATTAATTAAAGGAAATTATCAACAATCAATGAACAATTTAGCTTGCACTAATTGAGATTAGTTGCAAAATGCTTCAAGATGATTAAAGGCAAATTAGGATCATCAAAAGAGGGCTAATTATACTTGAACATAATTAAGCCAATGAGGGTGAAATATACTTGCCTAATTAAACACTAATTGTTATGATTAGTTGATAAATCAATTAGTTAATGGTAAAATATAATTAAGGAGCATGTAAGCACTTGATTAAGATGTTCATTAAACTTTAATCAAGCTTTGAAAAGTCAACAATTGCAACTAGGAGCAATGGATGAGATTGTTGCTCATGTACTTAAATCCAATGGTCCTAATTAATAAATAAGCTAAATTCTCTTGTAAATTGAGTAGCCAATGAGAAATTAAGAAAATAAAGCTAAATCCTTGTGTAATTAAATTGACCAATGGGAGAAATAGAAACACATGAGCCATTGGATGAAGAAAAACTCATCAAAGGCCAAGAGTGAAGCATACATGTCGACCAACACTTTAATGGGTAGGAATTTGGAGTTGAAATTGTTGACTAATTCATGTGAGAGGATGATATTTTGTTAATTAAAAAAAAAGAGACATATTAAATGGCTAAAAGAATGAGGCTGCATGTCGACCAAACAATGAAGGGAGAAGATTGAATTTCATAAAGTTCTTTTCATCCAATGGTTGTGAAGAAAGAAGAAAAATTGAACCACCTTGTAAATGACTATTTTAGCCTTGAGATTTTCTCTATAAATAGCAAGGTTCCCCTTCACAAATTATTCACACCAAAAACCACAATCAAATCTGATTGTAGAGTAGTGAGAGTGAGAGGCAAAAATTGAGGAGCAAGATGGAAGAAGAAGTTGAGCTTCAAGGGTAATGTTCTTGAGCTATAGTCTTTAAATTCATAGTTAATTTATGCTTTGATCTTAAATCTTCAAGAGCAATTTTGTTTTCATGTTTTTATTGTTAAAAATTTCTTTATTTCGAAAATTTGATGGAAAATGTGGTGGAGCAAAGTTTTTGGAAGTGAAAGATCAAAGTAGCGAAATTCTGGCGAAATTTTCGGTTAGAAGTTTCCCAGAGTCAGCAACATATAGGCTATGAGTTTTATGTAGAAGATGAAGTTATAAAATTCTGAAACTTTTCATGGTTTAAGTAGACACCTAGGGCTTTCTAAATATACCAAATTCGTAGCCATTTGAGTTCTGTGCAAGGAGAAAACAATTCTTGAATCTGGGCTACGTTTTCTGGAAAAATTCTGGGCAGAGGTTGAAAACAAAATAAACTGGGAATGATTCTTGATGTTCTAGGTTCTTGGAATATTTTTCCTTGAAAATAGACATTTCAAGGGTCATTAGAAATTTTGCAGCACCTCAAAATGATTTGTTTAGAATTAATTATGATTTCCAAAGTTGCTGCAAAATCTGCCAAGAAATTCTGAAGTAAGCGTTTTTAATAAAATGTAAGGGTAAAAGTGGAATAATAAATCCACCAAGGGTAGAAATGTCAAAAATGGGTGAAAATATCCTTTTTGATATTATTCTAAGCAATATGATATTTATCAAATATCATATAATAATCCGATGATAATTTATAGGATATCCGGGAAGTCCGGAGTCGGATTCAAAGGTCGGACATGTTGGTATCTACACGGTGAAAGGTACGTTCGCGTACTAGTAACTTTAACTCCGATGTGTCTTGTATGCATGTATGTGGTAGTATGATTTCATAGGGTCATGGACAGGACTATGTCTTGGATCATGTACCGTGGCTAAGGCTTTGTCTTATATCACTGTTTACATACATTCGGCTTTATACGGGTTATAGTCTTGATAATGCCGTGAGATTGTCTTCCTAGCGAGGACACGAGGGCCATCTTTGTCTAGTTATTGTGACTAATCTTACATTTGTGTGCTTATGTATTCTTTGTAATGTAATGAACATCTACCATACATATCTTGTTATACTTTTCATATGAGGTTAAGCTGTTACCCGAGATTCAATTCGATTGAATCTCGCATTGACTAAAGGTTCGGGAAAAGGAACCGGGATCGAGAAGCAGTAGCGGAGCCGTGAGAAAGCAAGGATGAAGAGGCCGGAACAAAGCAAATCTTGGGAAGAGTATCATCAGAGCATTCATTTTGGCACGAATTTAATGAGGTTACTTCAAATAGTTTGGTGCCGAAGGCAGGACTTGTCTATGTGGATTAGTCAATAAGTCGCCGTGAACTCGGTGAGACTTCCACGATAGACACCTACCTGGCCAAATTGTTTGATTAACTGAGTTAGGTTCATTGCCCCAAGTCTAGCTATGGCTTAGTTGAAGATTGTATAGTTACCATGTAAGAATTGTAATTATACAAAGTTCTGTAATTGTATCACATGAATATTCCTTCGGGAAATTTTTAATATACCGGCTTATGTTCGGGGCATCGGCATATGTCCGGGCATTTTGTATCAGTTACTCATTATCCAAACGTAAAGTGCATGCTCTCCGTTTCCGCATTACTATGAGCTGTAGCACCTCAAACTCTGTCAGTTTCCCTAAAACTACGTGTCACCGACACAATTTGAGGTATGGAATTTGGGGTGTTACATGTGTTGTGCATCACCTCCCTTATCTTCAGAAATTTAAAACAAAGACCCTGAACATTCATATGTTGACAATCAACTTCCATGCTATTAAAATTGCCATTAAATTTAACGGTGGTTCAAGCCTTTTCAATTTTTTAATATTGAATAATATGTCATATCATCCAAATAAATGACAGTTGGTGTTGATGACAAGGAATATTTAAATATTTTAATTATTTGGGATAATTAACATGCAAGTCCTTATAGTTCCAACCAATTTTTAATTAGATCCTTATAATTATTTTTTAATCAAATCCTTATAATTTTATTTATTTTTAATAAAGTCCTTATAGTTTTTTTGTTTTTATTAGGTCCTAATTGTTTCATTTATTTTTTAATCAAGCCCCTATAATTTTGTATTCTTCAATCTATAAACTCTAATAGTATTCTTCTATAAATATAAAATATCATATTATTAATTATAATTTTTTAAATATTATTGTATAAATAATAATACTCTATAAATAGTAACTTATTATAATATTTTTAGGGTAAAGGATTTCTCCAAATCCACGGAGATAAGTTATCTCCAGTGACCCCCAAAACTACGTCGTTTTGGATTAATGAAGGATGTTTCCGTAATTTCGTTTACTTTTTTATCATATAAATTTTACCGAAACACCTTTCATTAATTCACCTAAAATTACAAACATACCCTTCATTAATTCAAAATGACGTAGTTTTAGGGGTCTTTGGAGAAATACTTTTCCCAATTTTTTAATAATCTTTAAATTTTTTAACCAAACATATATTTATATTATTTATTTATTTTTATAAAATTATAATTATAATTATAATTATATGAAATATATTTAACGGTGTTACAACGAGTGTTATACAATATATATATTTATTAGACTAGTAACCTAATAAATTGAGATTCTAAAATTTCAAAGCGGTAGAAATTGATTAAAGATCCCTACAATTATGGAAGTTGAAGTTCTTGGATACTTTTAAGGGAAAATTACGTGTAGGTCCCAAGGATCAAAAATAAATACAATGAGGTCCCTTGAAATTACCAAATTACATAGATGTCCTTAGGGACTTTTTTGATATTATTTGTATTAACAACATGAAATGCCATATTTATGGGAGGGACGGGGGTTCTCCCACATTGTTTGACGATACTGCTGATGCAGAGGCCGGATTTGGGGATTGAGAGAGGGCGCTCACTGTACCAAATGATTGAAATGGTGGCGTGTGCTCTCTATTGTGAAAATTTGTAAATTATCCCACTCAAAGATATGTGCCGGTAGTAAAAGTTTTTGAATATGATCCGGCAGTGACTATGTTTTTCACGAATTTATGTTGGCAGCGATTAAGTTTGAAAATGTGATAGCACTATTACTTTTTGGTATAGTGCAGATTATGAAATGTATTGCGACCACAAAAAATTTTCAGTGTGAAAATTTGAAATTGAGACAACATAATGGTTTTGGGTAGCGATGACATGTTTGTCGATGTTATTGCGTTGAATAGCGGTGTAATTGGAGTTTATGATATAGGAATAGGAACTATTAGAAATGTCTAGAACACTGAATTAGTTAAGCCAGATAGTAGTTTCAGCTTTAGTGCTAAGTAAGTGAAAGTAGTCTAAAAGCTTGAATGAGAAAGGCTCAGATGAAATAGACGAGCAGATGCTCGAGGTAATAAGACCTGATGTGCAAGTGTGCACGGGGCGGTGTCCCTAAGCCATAAGACTGGTGATGCTTAAGCACTATGTGAAATGCTGATTGCCATGGTGACTTAGACTGGTATGTCTACAGTACATCTTAAGTTTGGCAAAACATTCATTGTACCAGATGATAGGTGAGATGCCTAAGGTTTGAGGATGAATTCCTAGGCGGTGAGGCTAGAATTTCTAGTGCTGTGGTAATAAATTGAGCCGGAAGGCCAATATGTGTTAAGCCGAGAGGCTAAAATGAGTCAGGCAGTGAGGCCTGCATAACCAAGTACTAAGTGAATGAATCAGTGGATGCTGTGTTTTAATACTATACCTGGGTACAATATGAATGAGATTAGGGTGCGTGCTAGGTAATCATGCATAAAAAGGGAATAGACTAGAAATCTAGATAATCTTTCGAGATTATACGATCAAATTTCGACGGCGAAATTTAATTTAACGGGGGGAGAAATGTAATGCCCTAATTTTCATAACTCTTATAAACATTGTATTTTGGAAAATAATTACTAAAATACAAAGATGAGTATGTGTCTCAAAGAATTATAATCTATTGATTATATTTTCATCCAAATTTCATTTTGGAATTAATTAACCAATGTTTAATTATGAGACTACATATTAGGGGCTATAAAATGTGACATTAAATCACATGAGATAATAGCTATTTTAAGTGATCATAAGGCAAGAAAATATTATGAAAACACTTAAATTATATAAAAGGAAATTAGCAACAATAAATGAACAATTTAGCTTGCACTAATTGAGATTAGTTGCAAAATGCTTCAAGTTGATTAAAGACAAATTAGGATCATCAAAAGAAGGCTAATTATACTTGAACATAATTAAGCCAATGAGGGTGAAATAATACTTGTCTAATTAAGCACTAATTTTCAGGATTAGTTGATAAATCAATTAACTAATAGCAAATGCAATTAAGGGTGAAGATTGGATTTAAACAAACACAATTGAATCCAATGGTCCTAATTAATCCTATAATAAGCTTAATCCTCTTGTAATTGAATTAGCCAATGGAAAATTAAAGAATTGAGCTAAATCCTCATAGAATTAAATGGACCAATGGGAGAATTAAGCCATGGATAAATGGTGGGGATTAATTTTGAACAAACACACATTGATCCAATGGTGAGGGATCAAGATGAGAGGATAAAAGAGTATTTAATAAATCAAGATATTATAATTAAATGCAATTAAGAGCACATGGGATAATTAATTGCAATGTGGAAGAAGATAGGATTTTGTGGAAGACGATAATATTGCAATGGTACAAGCACATGGGGTATTTAATGCAAAAAGATGGAAGAGGATGAAGGAGAGAGGGAGGGGCACGGTTGAAGAGGAAAAGAAGAGGAAGGAAAGAAAACTTAGTGAAGAAGAAATGTGAGGCCCACAACTATTGAACAACCAATAGGAAAAATCAAAAGAAATGCTCTAAATCCTTATGTAATTAAATCAACCAATGAGAACCTTTTTCTTCACAAATTGAGTCTTCAAAGAAGACCAAGTTCCATGAGCCATTGATTAGAAAAGATCATCCAATGGGTAGGGTTCACTACTAGAAAATGTTAAAATAGTGACGGAATTTTGTGACGGAAAAAAATCCGTCACAAATTGCTACGGAAAATGAATTCCGTAGCAATTTGCGATGGAAAAATATTTCCGTCGCAAATTTTTGCTACGAAAAATAAATTCCGTAGCAATTTGCGACGGAAATACTAATCCGTCGCAAATTTTTGCTACGGAAAATGAATTCCGTAGCAATTTGCTACAGATTTTAAATTCCGTAGCAAAAATTCAAAAAATTTAGATTAAAAAAATTAAATATGGAGGGAAAACTCACACATTTGCGACGAAAAATGAATTCCGTAGCAATTTGCTACGGATTATAAATTCCGTAGAAAAAATTTAGATTAAAAAAATTAATTATGGAGGGAAAACGTCCACCGATTTACTACGGAAAATGAATTCGTAGCAATTTGCTACGGATTTTAAATTCCGTAGCAAAAATTCAAAAAATTTAGATTAAAAAAATTAATTATGGAGGGAAAACGTTCACCGATTTGCTACGGAAAATAAATTCCGTAGCAATTTGCGAAGGATTTTAGATTCCGTAGCAAAAATTCAAAAAATTTAGATTAAAAAAATTAACTATGGAGGGAAAACGTCCACCGATTTGCTACGGAAAATAAATTCCGTAGCAATTTGCTACGGATTTTAAATTCCGTAGCAAAAATTCAAAAAAATTAGATTAAAAAAATTAAATATGGAGGGAAAACGCCCACCGATTTGCGACGGAAAATGAATTCCGTAGAAATTTGCTACGGATTTTAAATTCCGTAGCAAAAATTAAAAATATTTAGATTAAAAAAAAATTAACTACGGAGGGAAAACACCCACGGAGGGAAAATATTTCAAACGGGGCACATTGAGAAATAGTTTTCAGGACGGGGCATTTTAGGAAACAAGTTATTTAAAAAGGGGTAAATTGAGAAAAAGCCGAAAGATGGAGGATTAACTATTGGTAACATATCGATTTGATATTTTATAATTTCAAATCTCTTTTCTATCTTTTTCCCTAATAAATAAAATATAAGTTAATTAAGCTCAATAGCCCTAAATTATCACTAAAAACACACACGAAAGTAAGATCATAAGTGAAAAATTTATATATATTCAAACACTCTCAATAAGGCTATAAATCAAAACAACCTATATATTGTAAAATCTTTAAAATTATTTTTAAATTCTTATTTTTTTTCCAAACGAGCACTAATTTCACTCGCCTTTCCCATTCTTCATTCACATAGTCGAGCATTTCATCTCCATAAGACAAGTCTTCCTCGAGAAATCCCTCACATTTCTCCCTCCGTCTCGCACCGTCGCGCCTCCGCCTTGCTTCCCAAAATCCACCGTCGCTAAGCTCGTACTCCCTCCCTGTTCCTGTCATTCCTCCTCTTGCAGTCCGTCGGTGCTTGATAGTTGTTCCGTCTCCCACCGCAGCTCTCCTCGTCCTACATCTCCCTTCTTCTCACTCCGTCAAACCACGTCGTCCCTCCCACCGTCTTCGCGGGTCGTCGAACCCAAGAGGGTAAAGCTCTTAATTCTTAATTTGTACCGGTGTAAACCTCCGTTCTTCTTTAGATTTGTTTGGTTCTTTGAGAGAAAAGGTAAACCTATTAATTCTCAATTCACACCGAAGGAGAAGCGAATCCATTTTTGTTTGAGCTCACGGTATGATTGCTCCTGCTCGTTCAGGTGACCCTTTTGTTTCCATTTCCAAGCCTCTTTCTTTACCCTTACCCTTCAATTCTTCCTGCATTGAGCTTCATGGAGCTACATGAAGGGCTTCAAGGGTATTTCTGTTGTGTTGTATGATTTATCTCCTTGATGCCATTTTGTTCGATTTTGCGAATGAGCTAATTTGATATCTATTTTTGCGCAGACATTTAGCTTTAATGTTGGAATCACGGAAAATCCATTTGAGATTGTTGAAGGGTTTAAGATGAGTGCTCAACTTTCTCTTGGTGTCTACTTAAAGTGAAATTGTTAATGTTAGATTGTTTTCTTGTTAGCTTCCTTGTATCTATTTAAGCATAAATTAAATAGTTGAACCGATTGTTTATTGTTGTCTTTGATTGGACCGTCCCTTACCTTTTTCTTTCTACCCATTCTTTTTAACTGTTGATGAAACTTCCATTACTCGCTTGTGTATTGACTTTTTTTGCACAGTTGATGTTCAATATTTGATTGTGAATTGTTGCTAGCCAGTTTTATTATTATTTTTTCTCTTTTTAACTAATAATGAATGCTCTTTTAAGTGAGTATACATTGTGAAAGCACACATTAATAGTAATAGACTTTTTTCGACCAAAAAAAAAATAGTAATAGACTTCTTCTTGCCTATTAGACATAGGTCTCATAGATGTCATAAAACATAGAACTGATTATTTGACTCATACTTCTATATCTCATAAAGAGTGTGGCTAATTAGGAGCTATTCCATTTCCTATTGATGTTCCCCACTTAAAGGAGCTTGGCGTTTGTGGAGTCATCACATTGAATGAGTCATACGAGACTTTGGTTCCAACCACACTATATCATGTGAGTGTTTTGTTCTTTGTGCTGCATATTATATGCTCTAATTAGGGGCTTGTGTAGTATCAATACTTGCTTGCTTCTTCTGGTTTGAAGTTGAAACTTTTTGTTAGTATGAGTTGTTTCAAAGCATGGTTTTTAATTATAAGATTTGGAAATTCATATTTGTTAGGTTTTAGGACTTCGCGTAAGAGAGTAAAGTTAATTGCAGCGACTAGAGAGACAAAAATTTGTCTTTGGAACATAGAAATTTAATGATGACGAGTCTTGTCATGGCCTTCAAACTTCCCACAAAGTACTAAAGCTTGGTAGCGAAGCGTTATTGCGATCTATTGATGGGGTAAGTTTAGCTATTCTTTCAACTTGTATAGATGATGCTACAATGTCTCGTTACCTAGTATTCTATCTTTGCTTATAACTCAATCAAACAGACATGCATCCTTAGTTATAGTGAAGAAATTGGTTCATTATTAAACTTATTCAGAAAAGTCAAGACTTGCTGTGAAAGTTCCCATTCTTTTTCTTTAGTTTATGGAGCTCTTGTAAATAAACTCACTGTTATGGAAACTGTTGCAACTTGCAAGTTCCCTTCTGAGCCTATAAATAGTGGTTCCACAATCCTTGTAAATTATAATATAGAATTCATTCAACTATGAAAAAGGGATGAAAAACAAAATTGAACTATGAAAAAAAAAGCCAATTTAGACATTGATTGCTATGCTTCCTTTGGTTTCTCTTTTCTTTAAATAATTATACTGATTCTTCATGGTTTAGTAGGTGAGTAGTATGTTCTCAAGTCTCAATTACCTTGGCTTAATGTGGATAGGGATTTACTTGAAGTGTCATTTAGTTAATGGATTTCTATTTTTTTTTTCAATGAAGTACGGTGCGTTCTCCTTTTCTCGCAACATTGCCATAGATAGGTTCAAGATTGTACCTAGTTTGGGGCATCTTATAGTTTTTTTGTGCAAATTTAACTATTTTTAGCCGCTAGTTATTCATTTTTCAACCATATACTTTCGTTGTTTTAAGCGCATGTTGGGCGTGAAAGGCATTCGGCTTTACGTCGATGCAGAAGTTTGTTTAATTGAAATCCCTGGGTAATAAACTGCAGATAATATCTGCATTTGTTGTTGAATGAAATTCATCATCTGTTCTCTGTATGAAGCAGAAGCAATGAAGTTTCTGTGGGCATGTGGGCCTAGGTGAAAAATGGGAAATACAAGGGTGACCTAACACAGGTGATGTACTAATAAAATGTTGACTTATATCTTCCTAGCTAACATATGAAAAGCTTATTGTTGTTTATCAATTTAGTTTTTGCGGGTTGTGGGCTTGTGGTCATGAACAACACAAAAAAGTGACAGTTAAACTTATTTCGAGAATTGATCTATAAGCGATGGTCGCCAAATTTGTATGAGATCTTCACACCTTTTTTTTTCTCGTCCTTTATATACTCATTTGTGGTGGATGTTGATTATTTTCATTTGAGTACCATATAGGTATCTATTCCTAATATTTATGTATTGCATGAAGTCAGTAGGCTCCGAGTACATTAGCAAATGGTTGCTCCAAATAAAATCGAACGTTCTTCACTATTAAGTGTTTCCTACTTTATGATCTAATGCACTTACTATCAAGCTCCAACCTGGTTGAAACATTTTTTATATCTTTGTGTCTCCGTGTAACCGTAAGATTTTGGGGAGGATACATAAGTTAGTGTGGTAATATCGCCATGAATTAATGTCATAAATGTATTATTCTTTGTCACATGCTTGCTAGAAATTAAACAAGCACATATTGGTTGATGATTGAACCTTGGCCTATTTCTTATCAGATGCTCTTTTGATTTCTATTGATATTAAGTGGTGGATGTTGTTTGTGCATTGTTATTGTAGTTTTAATTTAATGGATTAGATTGCGTAGGTTTAGACTTATGGAGTCTAATTTCATGAATTAGACGCCTTAAGTATGGCCTGGGAGGCCTTTTCTGCCATACTTAAGGCGTCTAAATATTAAAATTAGACGCCGTAAGTTTTCTCTATTGCGCCCCCCCAGATAGGCGCCCCGCAGAAAAAGGACGTTAAATGTGCAAAAAATAGGACGCCGTAGCCCCATTTTGTAGTAGTGACTGTTTATGTGGTTCCATTTAATTTAAGTGACCCTATTCATATTCGTATTTTTCCTATTAATCTCATGTTGAGCTTGATGGTTGATTGTGGATGCAAAATCTATGTAGGTAGTATCATTATTGTTTATGTTTTACCTTGTAAATGTTTAACACATTTCATTGCACTACAGAGAAGGTGCTCTTTGGAGGAGTGTGTGACCAAATTTTTGTCAGACATTGATGTATCTAGACGTGCTACAGTGGCGTCCTTTTTTGTGCTTTTTAGTTACTTGGTGTATAACTTATTTATGATTCTTGTGCTTTTTAGTTTATTTTGTTGGCAACATTGGTGTTTATATTTTGTTTTGTTTATTTATAATTTTTAGGATTGCTATTGTACATATTTCCGCATACACTTTTATAATACAATATTCAGTATTAGTTATATACATTTTCTTATTTGTAATTTTTTCTATAATTTCTATATTTTTAATTTGGTATTTATTTGTATTTATTTATAATTTTTTTTTTTTGAAATTAAGATTTGCGATGGAAAATGAATTCCGTCGCAAAAAATGGAATTTTGGGGACAGAATCAAATTCCGTAATTTTTTAATATTTTTAATGTACTTTTGAAATTTGCTACGGATATAAATATCCGTCGCAATTGCGACGGATTTTCTCAAATCCGTCACAATTGCGACGCGATATTTTGCTACGGACAAAATCCGTAGCAAAAATGTTTTGCTACGGCAAAATTGGTTTTGCTCTGATTTTGTCCGTAGCAAAAGCCGAAATTTTTAGTAGTGGTTAAAGATGAGAGTTTGAGAATTACCATTGTTGCCATGAACTTCTCCTATAAATAGGAGGCTTCTCCTCTTGAATTCTTCACACCAAACTCAAACCAAATAGTTGAGTTTAAGAGAAGAGTGAAGCAAGAAGGAAGAAGAAGTAGCAAGGTTCTTCAAGAGGTAAGCTCTAGCTTTTAGTTTTCTAGTCTTTAAATTCATAGTTAATTTATGCTTTGATCTTAAATATTCAAGAGCAATTCTGTTTTCATGTTTTTATGGTTAAAAATGATTTTATTTGAAAATTTGATGGAGCAAAATTTTTGGAAGCTAGAGATCAAAGTGGCAAAACTTTGGCAAAATTTCGGTTTAAAATTCTGGGCAAACAGAGAATTAAATGCTATTATTTTATGTAGCAAAATGAAGTCAATAAATCATGAAATTTTACATGAATAAATTAGACATTTAGGGATTTTTAAATATATAAATTATGTAGCATTTTGAGTTCTACACAAGTAGTAACATATTTTTGAAATTAAGCCATTTTTGCTGGAATAAAATCTGGGCAGCGTTGAGAAAATGAAAACTAGGAATGATTCTTGATGTTCTAGGTTCTTGGAATATTTTTCCTTGAAAATATACATGTCAAGGGACATGTGGAATTTTGAAGCACCTCAAAATTATTTTTGTAGAATTAATTATGATTTTCTAAAGTTGCTGCAAAATCTGCCCAGAAATTCTGAAGTAGCGTTTTTAATAAAATGTAAGGGTAAAAGTGGAATAATAAATCCACCAAGGGTAGAAATGTCAAAAATGGGTGAAAATATCCTTTTTGATATTATTCTAGGAAATATGATATTAATCATAATATCATAGAAAATGAAATAATCCGACGATAACATATAGGATATCCGGGAAGTCTAGAGTCAGGTTTAAAGGTCGGGCGTTTTGGCATTACGCGGTGAAAGGTACGTTCTGAAAGACGGAATATCACCAAGAGGGGGGGGGCGTGAATTGGGGATATAAAATTTTCTCATGAAAATGCTCTGTTGGGATAGTGCGAAACAGGGATAAACAGAGTAAGGGTAAGGGAGATTTAACACAATGGATTTATACTGGTTCGGTCCAAATCCTTGACCTACGTCCAGTCCCCAGACTCTCCGGGATTTCACTAACTTAAATGATTACACACTCTGTAACTCACGAGTAATCCTCTCACTAGGACTTACTCCATTTTACAAGTTGTAACCAAATGACCACAGACACAATTACACACTCTGTACTCGAGATGATCCTTTCACTAGGACTCACTCCCCCTTACAAGTTGTAATTGTTCACCCACACTTAAGGTTCCACAACCTTAAGATTTAATTGATAAACAAATATTCAAATAGTGTTTAACTCCTCATTGGGTAGATAAATGATAAACACTAAAGTACAAGAATATCCGAAAATATTAAATGAAACTAATGAATTGAAGATTGCAATAATATCGAATTGAATGCACAGCGTTTCCCCGTTGTTGTTGTAGATTTGAATGCTTCTAACATTTATAGTTGGTGGAATTTATGACCATTGTTGAAGCTTCAAGTTTATCCGTTGAGACTCTTCGAATTAGCCGTTGAGTGTAATAAATATTTCCGTTGAAGAATGTTTACTCGGGCTGAATCTCCAACGTTGACATTCCTTATTCATATTGTCCGTTGAGACTTGGTGAGAATGTAAGGAAATAGCCGTTTATTGTTGTCAGAAGGTCATCTGCCAGAATGGTGAATATCTCTACTTTGCATTAAATGCGTCTGATACATTGTTGCTATATTTCAAATTAGCGTTAATCCCCATAAAACTCTTTTGAAACTCATTAACAAACTTGTTAAACATGATTAGGAACAATAATGAGTGAAGATTAGGGGTGGAAATAGGCTAGGCCAGGCCAGGCTTTGCCCTTAACAGGCCTGGCCTGTTAAGCAACAAAGTGCCTGAGCCTGGCCTGTGGCCTGTCACAGGCCTTTTTTTCGGCCTGAGCCTGGCCTGTATGGCCTGGCCTGGCCTGTGGCCTTTTAAGGAGGCCTGTGTTTTTAGAAATTGTGTAATTAAGCTAACAGACTCAAAACCTAAATGAACTTATTCAACTAGATAATTAATGATGAAAATTGGAGAAAATGACAAAATCAACAAAGATTCCCAATATCAAGATCTTTCCCTTTAAACTTCAATAAAACTTGTCGAACCAATATCATGAAATCTCAAATTCTTTGTAACTATTGCTAGTTAAATATACTCTAATCCTTCTCCATCATGACAAGAGCCGGATATCAAATCTAATCAATAGAGAAAAAGGCTTACTTGACAGAACACAAAAGCATTAAATATTAGAGTGTTCTTCACTTTGATAGAATGGGTGAACTCTTTATGCTTTAGACCCAGTATGCTCCTTCCTCGGAAATTGAGTACAAGCAAAACATCTATTTGGTATATTGCTTGTATGAGCAAATTCCTCCACATGATATTTGTTATGAGAGGTTCCCTTCTACCTACAGGAGATCGATCCATTAGGTGATCAGTTGGTGGTTTTGTTGCCAAGGCTAGTGCCCCAAGTGTATCCATGATTAGATTTACCCGGAGAAGTCAGAGAAAGCACTAAGAGCATTACAACATCTCTTAAAAATACAAGTGAGCAAGAGCTAGAGAGAAAGGGATAAATAAAGCAAACCCGTGCGGTATTCGGTGGGACATCACCGGAAGAAATTACAAAGCAACAACGTTAATTACAAGAGCCGCCACATTTTCGTAAGTTGAAACTGGATAAATTTACGGATATTTGCATATACGAGACCTCCCCAATCTAACAACCTGTGATTTGTGGACATTAGCCATAACTAGTTATGCTTCAAGAATCAATTTTAGTACTTACTTAATCAAAGATCACATGTCAACAAGCTAATGCTCCTATATTCGAGATTAAATACAAAATATTATTTGAAACTTTAAATTCCACATTTCACAAATATGGGGTATATGTTAAGAAGCGCATTATTGGGATTGTAAAGATAATTACCTCAAAATTTGAACAAGTTAATAAAGAAAAGGACTAACCTTCACAACTGAAGCAAAATTGTCATCCAAAATTATGATATCAGAGCTCTCTTTAGCAACTTCTGTCCCTTGAATACCGGCCCATTGCAAGACCTATATCAGCTTGAACACCAAAAGGCATAAAACTTGAACAATTAGGACAACAAAGTTTAGTGGGATAACATTACACCCAAATAGAAATCCAATAAGTGAAAATTCCAAACAATAAATCATCAAATTCATCATCCTATCCATAAAGGAAAACTTACTTGGAAGCTTGCTCATAGCTGAAGAACTTCACCGCAGAATTAGGAACAATTTGAGCACAATTAGTTCCATTCCCTTTGAACAATCCATGGAAACCTTCAATTATCAAGAAGCAGTCTGGATAGACTACCAAAATTCTTAGGTTTATTCAACAACTAGAGAATTCTGTGGTCAACAAAAAGTACCAAACTTGTGGGCTTCTTCAACATTCTATTCCAACTAGTAGTATGGAGAACTATACTATGGGTAAAATTCAAATATCCAAATAAGGAACCATTTTACAATGGAAGAAACGAAACGAACATATCGGATATAAAAAAATTACTCCACATAAACAAACAGAAACTGATTTGTTTGAAAAGTAACTATTATTACAATGGAAAAATAGACGAAGATGTAGATGTATGCAGAACAACCAAATGAACCCAAAATCATATAACAGGAGAGATATAAGAATCAACAATTGATCACATAACACTGAAAGAAAGCCTTGTTATTGCGGAAGACAGGACGCAAGGATCTACGTAACTCAAAATGTTGTTGGCAAGTATGAATCGCAGAGACGAATTATTTGGAGAAAAATTTAGGATAAAATTCAAATATCCAAAAATAATAAGGAACCATTCTACATTGGAGGGAAAAAAAGAACAGATCAGATAAAAAACTTTTACTCCAAAGATACCAACAGAAAAATTTTTTTTTTAAAAAAATCAATTAAATGGGAAAATAAACGAAGATGTAGAGATAGAACAGCATAATGAACTCAAAATCATAGCAAAAGAGATCTAAGAATCTAAATGTATATTCAAAATCCAGAACACAAAAAGTTTCACGAAATGAAAATCAATTTGTATAGCGATGAAGTGAGAGGAGGAAAATATTGGATTCAGCTTGAAATCGAAATCCAGAATGATAAGAAATGAAGTTGTTGCTCACCTGTAATCGATCAATTTCACAATAAAGAGCCAAAGGAATAAAGTCGAGCGTGTCTTGGAGCCTGGATCTGACGAAGAAACAGGAGCAGTAAGAGAGTGTGAAAGAAAATTTCAGAGCAATATGAGTTCTGGTGAGCCTTTGTGAGCAATTGGTATTTAAAGAGATCAACAAAATAACCGTTGAGCCTTTCACTCCAAAAGAACAAGCAGAAGAAAATACTTACCAAGTGAGAACGAAGTCTGGCCAAACACTGAACCAGAAGAAGCGACGATGGTTAAGCATTGTGAGAGGTTGAGAGTGAGAGGCTGAGCGAGAGCGAGGAGCAGCCGAACGCACAAAGTTGAAGGAGGAAGAAGGTTAGGGTTATTTTGAAAGAAGCATAGAGGATCACCAGGATCACCGTCAACGTGTCAAAATCTTAAGGGCTAGAGAGTACACATTTACAATTATACCTCTATAACAGGCCGGCCTAACAGGCCTAACAGGCTTATGGAGAGGCCTGGGCCTGGCATGTTTAGATAAACAGTCCTTAAAAAGGCCTAGGCCTGGCCTGTTTGCCTGACAGGCCGGGCTGTCGTCCGCCGGAACCGCCGAGCCACGGGCCCCGGCTGTTTCCACCCCTAGTGAAGATATAAAATTAGTAAACCATACTCAAAGATTTAGCAAGGTTTAGAAATCTGGTTTTTTCAAATTGATAGATTTGGCTAGAGTCAAGATCTTCTATAATAACGTGCTAGGCTAGAGTCACAAGATACTGGCTCAAGTTTAGGTCAAGACTGAAGGCATATTGTGTAGGCTAGAGTTAAATTGTTCGGATGGAACATGCTAGGCTTGAGTCACAATATTTAGGCTAGAGTCAAATTGATCAGATGTAACGTGCTAGGCTTGAGTCAAAATATTCAGGCTAGAGCCTGGGTCGAAACTCAAGGTACATTGTGTTGGCTAGAGTCAAATTATCTTATGGGAGTGCTCTAGGCTAGAGTCAAAGTTATCTGGCTCCAGTTTGGGTCAAAACTCCAGTTACACAGAGTAGGCTAGAGTCAGATGATTATTTGAAAGTAACGGTCGAAAACATTGGCTAGAGCCAATGCTCTTAGGCTGGAGTCAAATAAGATAATATTTTAATCACTGAGGGATTGGCTCGGGTCAGACAGGATTGACTAGAGCCAACATCTGCATTTTATCAAATGTAGACAGGATATTGGCTAGAGTCTGATGGGTTAGTCTAGAGTCCAGGGCTTGGCTCGAGTCAACAGGAATTGGCTAGAGTCAAAACTTGCATTCTGACAAATTTAGATAGGATATTGGCTAGAGTTTGATGGGTTAGGCTAGAGTCCAGGGCTTGATTCGAGTCAGCAGGAATTGGCTAGAGTCAAAAATTGCATTCTGAACAATTTAGATAGGATATTGGCTAGAGTCAGATGAAGTTGGTTGGAGCCAATCTGATAGATAAAAGTGCAGACCCAATTTTCACAAGTAAATGAACTTTGATGAACAAGTTTCTTTTACAAGGGTTAGTTACCATCAAAACAAACATTGGGAGCTAACACTAAGGGCAATCTTTCAAACCATTATAGATTCAAGTTAACTATATAAAACATGATTTAACCTCGAATCTATTAATTTAATTACATTATAATTGTTATCATCAAAACATCAAAAACATAGAGAACTAACACGTTCGCGTACTAGTAACTTTAACTCTGATGTGTCTTGTATGCATGTATGTGGTAGTATGATTTCATAGGGTCATAGACAGGACTATGCCTTGGATCATGTACCGTGGCTAAGGCTTTTTCTTATATCATTGTTTACATACATTCAGCTTTATACGGGTTATAGTCTTGATAATGCCGTGAGATTGTTTTCCTAGCACTGAGGACACGAGGGCCATCATGGCATTGGTTAGTGCAGAAATAGATAACTTTACACGTGCTGTGTGCTATGTACTATTATTGTGACTAATCTTACATCTGTTGTGTGCTTATGTATTGCTGTAATGTAATGAACATCTACCATACATATACTGTTATACTTTTCATATGAGGTTAACTGTTACCTGAGATTCAATTCGATTGAATCTCAACATTGACTAAAGGTTCAGGAAAAGGAACCAGGATCAGAGAAGGCACCGGTAGACGGAGCCGTGAAAAGGCACCGAAGGATGGAGCCGAAGAGAGGCACCGATGGACGAAGCCATGAAGAGGCACCAGACAAAGCAAATACCGGAAGAGCGTCATCAGAGAATTTATTCTGACACGGATTTAACGAGGTTACTTCAAACAGTTTGGTGTCGAAGGCAGGGCTAGTCTATGTGGATCAGTCAATAAGTCGTCATGAACTTAGTGAGACTTCCACGATAGATACCTACCTGGCCAAATTGTTTGATTAACTGAGTTAGGTTCATTGCCCCAAGTCTAGCTACGGCTTGGTTGAAGATTGTATAGTTACCATGTAAGAATTGTAATTATACAAAGCTCTGTAATTGTATTACATGAATATTCCTTCTGGAAATTTTTAATATACCAGCTTATGTCAGGGCATCAGCATATGTCCGGGCATTTTGTATCAGTTACTCATTATCCAAACGTAAAGTGCATGCTCTCCGTTTCCGCATTACTATGAGCTGTAGCACCTCAAACTTTGTCAGTTTTCCTAAAATTACGTGTCACCGACAAAATTTGAAGTATGAAATTTGGGGTGTTACAATTTTGGTATCAGAGCTAGTTTCAGAGCATGGTTTGGACATCTAGGTTAGGAGTTCTGATATAATACTGGTATTGTGATACAAAAAGGACGTATACCCTAAGAAAAAGGGTTGGGTTTTGTTAAGTTAAAACCCTGATGTAGAGTAGATAGCACAGAATATGAGTTCTGTTGCTAAACTCTAGGACTTTTGATATGGAAATCGGAGTCTAAATTAAATCCCCGCCCAGTGTTTCGGGAATTTAAAAAGAATGTTGTACTGAGATGACGATATTGAATAGGTTTCCCCGTGGATAGTAACCTATTGATTAAGTTTCCCTGTAGAAATAGTAACTTACTAAGTTACCCTGAGGGGACAATCCCTGCCTAGTAGAGGTCGGACACCATGCGTGCAACAGAGCATGGTTCCGGGGACGGAGGTCTGTGACTGAGTCCTTGACGGTGGTGGTCTGTTACATAAAAAGGGGGCAGTATATAGAAAGGGGAAAGTACCCAACATTTCTGGGGAGGCAGTTATGCCGTACTAGTACCTACGAGAGTTGTCGGTACCCAGTGGTAGGTGTACCTGTATTAGTACCCAGATCTGATAGATGCTTGAGAAGAAACGTGCTTAGGCGAGAGCAATCTCAGGATTCTTAACCCCTGGGATGTAGCATAAGGATTTGAGATCCTTTGAGCTAAAGCCTGAACACCGCGAGGTATGAAACATAGTAATCCTTTGGGATACCATGAGAACAGGTAGAGTGATGATAGGCTTGAAGCAGAAATGGTGCTTAGATCAATGTATGACTTAGCATTTCCTAGGTTCCAGTGCCTGATAGTAGGAACCCTGAGGAAGTATGAGTGAGGTTGCCTTAGGTTTCAATACCTGATAGTTAGTTCCTTAACGGAACCATACGATAGATAGAACCTCGATGGCCACAGGTTATGGTTTCAAGGTGGGACCAATAACTGTAGAGATGTTAGTGGCTAATAGATTCCCTAAGAAGAGGGTGGTTACCCGATAGGGAAGGTTGAAATAAAGATGTTTTCTGGAGCTGGACTGATAGTGAAAGTCGATGAATAGAATGACCTTAGATAAGATGGCAGACATAGAAACAGTAGAGTATGAAACCACTAAAGGGTAGGAACATGATAGGATACAAGTTCTCGTTATAATGATTTAGAGACGATCAACTGAGGACAATATTACTTATGGAATGTTGCGATCGGAGAAGGCTACGTACGGGGAGTTCTGATCGGAAAGGGCTACCTACAGAGGGTTCTGACTGGAGGTGCTGACCAATCGGAGGGATTGAGTGAAGCACCGAGTGAAGTACCGTGGAGTGAAGCGATTGTGACGTCAAACTGAAGAGTGGAGCCGCTGTGATAACGAACCATAAGTACATCATAACGAGTCCTACATCTAATAGGTTCCCTAGAGAAAAGGTTTTCATAATCCAGTATATCACCATGGGGTGCTCCAGTGATGAATAGCATATATTGTGCTATGGTATACAAGCAAGAACTAAATTCGCACTAGAAGACATTCTAGTTGTGAACAAGTTCCCTGAGATGTTTCTAGAAGCTCTCAGCGGGTTACAACCAGTAGCCGAAGTGGAATTCACTATTGGGTTGATGTTTGGTACCGAACCAATATCAAAGGCATCGTATCAGATGGTTCCAAATGAATGAGTTTTTGAGAGACGAAAGCACACACAAAAACAAATACACCAATCCGAGAATTTCTATTCCTACCACATCGGGAGGGTGTATGGCCCACGATGATGGTCGACGTCGCTGATGCCTGGTGACTCAACTCCAATCCGATAGATTGGGGAGTGTGTGAGGCCAGAGGGACGCGATGGTCGTGGATCAGTTGGATCCGATATTTGCAGTTTAAGCTGCACGGATTGGGGTATGTCCTAGTGAGGATGAAGTGGTGATGTGTACTTCTCAAATGTTCATGGTGGGCAGTAAGACCTTTGGGACTGGTGTGTCCATTTGTTGTTGGACATGTATATGTTCGATGAAAAGCCCTAAGTCTTGTGAGACTATTGTGTCTATAGGCTGGCAGAAGCCCACGGTTGTTAGACAACGAATATGAGAAGTGTCCTGAAAAGTTTGTGAAACCCGAGGATAACGGGCGATGTCCGGAATAGCCGGAAGATTAAAATAGAACAGACTAAGCATTCTACGAATGGCTTGAGTAGCCAAGGCCAAAGGTCTGAATGGGTTTAGTTAGTGATGACCTTCTAAGGTTAGTTGTCTGGTGATGAGCACAAATTATGCAATGTTTTCCTTGTATTTCATGACTGAATTGTATGGTAAATGAAAGCTTAACTGCAAACAATCCAAGCAAAAAGGCATATATTCATGAAATAGGGAACTGAAGGATAGAAACCATTTACATCCTAAACATGTGCTAAGAAAGGAGTAAATTACATTGTTTTTAAGAAAGAACGTATAGCAACGTTGATACGATGCTATAGCATTATGACATCAATTTGAAGTGCAATAAAAGGCATCACGAAAGCTATAGCAAAGTAAAGGACGCAATGCTATGCGGCATATGTTCTAATCTTTTGTCAAGATTGTTTCAGGAAATATTGCGAAGGTCGAGAAAGACAGGTAGATTGCTGACGTAACGGAATAGAAGATGCGGAGGATTGGAATTAAAAGATTTGAAGAATCCCGCGGGATCAGAGAATCAATCTCTTTGCGATTAAAAGATACGATAGATCTCGTGATTTGGAAAGCCCAGCTCGCTGGAACTTATACCGCAAGAAAGGCTGACTATATAAGGAAACAGCAAGCCAACCCTAAAGAGAGTCGCACAGAGCCAAAATGAGATTTCACATTCGGCAGACTCGAAAGAAGAGTGAGAGACTTCACAGGCACGAGAATTCCAAGATAACCCAGCATCCTTCCTTGCAGTAAGATGGAGAGAAGAAGATGTTGAGTGGTGACATGACAGGGCTTCTTCCACGCCGCCGGAACGCCGTCAATCTTTCTTTTTTCCTTTATTTTAGTATTTTAATCATAGGTCATTCTGTTACTATCTGTTATGTGTTTCCCTCGTCAGTCATGAACTGATTTTCCTATGACTGAACGAGGATGAATTTTTAATTGTTAAATGAACCTAGTTGCAAGTTCTTAATTTAAATAGATTCGGTTTGCTTATCAGTGAATTAATTACTAGTCGATTAGTGGAAGCTAAGGGCAAGATTTGTGGCCTCGGCTTACTGGCAAGGAGTCGAGGTTAGACCTCTGAGAAACAGTGTTTGCTAGGCAGCCGGTGCAAGGCTTGACCTATTATATTGTAGGCTTCAGGAATGGGTCTACCTCTCATAACCATGACACCATGTGTGTAATGCAGATTTAGCTAGAAAGTTTCCTTAGGAATATGGAAGGAGTATAGTTAGTATCATATGTATCGAACGCGAAAGCTTCGATAGATTATAGTGGTGGGTTAACCGAATAACGTTGTAGTTAGTAGCTATGCTGTAGCAATTGTGGAAGCTGTGCAGTATGGATGCTATAGCAATGGGTAGAGCAACTGGGGGATTGATGCATTTAAGGGTGATTCCGAGTTCAGCCTAACTTCTCACTGACATCTTCTTAAAACTACTATACATTTTTTATTTCTGTTATTAGCATAAATCCAATAACCTCTCAAACCAATCATATTTACTTTCTGTTTGCACAACTATCATAGCAAATCGAGCGTCACTCTTCGGTATCTCAGTCTCTGTGGGACGATACTCTACTTACACTTTATTACTTGTTCAACTGGTTCACTTGCCATCAAGGAAATTGACCAACAAGTTTTTTGCGCCGTTGCCGGGGACTGCTGATACCCTTAGTGACGACGCCCTTTTGCTTAATAGGTTTGACTCACCTAATAAAAAGCTCACTTTTTCTCTGTTCTTGATTTTCAGGTACATTCTGTAGTGCATGCGCGACTCGCTTTCAGCCAACCTAGAGCCTTACGATCCTGAAATAGAACGCACCTACAAGCAAAGGCGCAGGAAGCAGAAGCGAAGAAGTCAACCATTTGACTCAGCAAGCATGGCAGATATACCTGTCAACCACGAGCAGAATCAACGAGAGCAGATAGTAATAAATGGGAATGACCAGGTCCTTCCACCTCCAAACCCAGATATGAACAAAACCATCAGGGAGTTTGGGATTCCAGACCTTCATAAGCTGAATTTGGCTATCATATCCCCAACCGTCAAAATAGGACATTTTGAGATTAAGGGTGTAATGATTCAAATGTTAAATGCTGCCGGACAATTTGAACGACTGGCATCTGAAGACCCTCATTTGCACCTCAGAACTTTCATGGAGATTTGTGACTCATTCATTATCCCAGGAGTCACGCCCGATGCCATTCGAATTAAACTGTTCCCATTTTCTCTGCGGGACAAAGCTCAAAAGTGGCTCAACAATTTACCAGCCAATTCAGTTACCTCCTAGGAGGATCACATGAGAAGGTTCCTATTTAAATTTTTCCCACCAACAAGGAATGTACAATTGAGGAAGGATATAGCCAACTTCAAGCAATAGCCTGAGGAACTGGCCCACGAAGCTTGGGACCGATTCAAGAATCTGCTTAGTAGATGCCCACAAAATGGACTGCAAGAATGGGCTCAACTGGAAACCTTTTACAGTGGACTAAATGGCGAAACACGTTCATTTGTGGACGCTTGCGCAAACGGATCTATTCTCATGCAGCCATATGACAAGGCATGCCAAATGCTGGAAAAGATAACTGCACAAGGTTATCATTGGGCTGACAACAGCAGGATTTCACGTAAGGAAGTCGCCAGTATCAGCACGTCAGATGCATTAACTATCCTTACAACCCAGGTGACAGCTTTGACCAATGCAATCGAAGGATTAATCAGTCCCGTCGTACAAGCCAATCTCCAAGATGCATTAGCCCACAACCACTGTCAGAGAAACTCGGACCCAAAAAGGCACCTTGTTGACATTTTGAAGGACCACATAACGAGAAATAACTCAGAAACTCTAAGTCAGGAGTTCACCCTTCAAAAGATACAAAACCAAATTTGGCAAATTGCAGCACTCACTGAGAAATGCTCAGGACCTTTACTTCACAGCAAGAAGGGTGCAATCACTGAGAGTAATGAGCAAGAGGTAACGCTATGGTAGGGTAATCTGGTGGACAAAGCTACTGCATGCCTTCCATTGGTGGAGATAAACAAACACATACCAGAGTCACTGGGGAGTGATACTACTGAGATGACAGCACATAATGCAACCACCAGACAAGCTCAAATGCCACCACAAATCTCCAGTCAGAAATTTTGAGAGTTTGTAGAGCTAACACAACAGCTCCATGTTCACATGGCACCAGCAACAGCTGTGGGACAAATGCCTACCTATGTGAAGTTTGTTAAAGACACCCTATCCCAGAAGGAAAAACTGGTGGGACTTGAGATCATCCCTCTGACCCAGACTTGTAGCATTTCTTGCCAACCAGGGAGACCACTTCAATTGCAAGGTGCAGGTCACCTTGAAATTCCATGCATAATAGACAATCAAACCACCATAAGGGCAATATGTGATCCGGGATCTCAGGTAAGTCTAATGCCAAGATTATTGTCTCAACGACTAACCACCGGTAGCAAGAAAACTGCTACAGCAAACTTGCAATTAACGGACAGAACCATGATCTACCCAACAGGTGAAATCCACAACGTCCTGATGCAAGTCGGGAAATTGATGTTCCTCGTGGACTTCATTATACATGATCAAGATGAAGGATACGAATTGCCAGTCGTTTTGGGACAGCCATTCTTAGCTCTAAGGCAAGCATTAATGGATGTACATGAAGGGGAACTTGTCGGGATCCGTACACGCAGTGGAATTATAAAAGTCTTATGAATCCCTTCTGAGGATCGCTCGACCGCGTTTAAATCAAGGTTAAAGAGTCTGAATCATACCTATGCGAAATTCTGAGCGTTTCTTACGTTCGATTTAATCCCGTGGGCTACCTTCTCGATCATCCAGGAGCAGCCTTTTCGAGTCTCCTCCCTCTACCGGTATCCACACCAAACAGCTCTCCAACACGTACAGCAGCGTGCTAGAACCTTCTCTTTGTGTCTCACGTTTTTCTCTCTAGGATTTCTTTTTGCGGCTTGTCTCAATTCGTTTTTAGCTTTTTAATACGACTAGATCATCATCCTTTTATAGAGTTTCTAAAACCCTAATGAGCCGTATTAAAATATTCAAAATTAACCTTTATTAATTGTTGAATTCGAATT
Organism: Acacia melanoxylon; assembly: GCA_019022615.1. Taxonomy (NCBI): domain Eukaryota; kingdom Viridiplantae; phylum Streptophyta; class Magnoliopsida; order Fabales; family Fabaceae; genus Acacia; species Acacia melanoxylon. The sequence goes on from JAFJYJ010000032.1 coordinate 1,738,091, forward strand.
TGGATTAAGTAATATATATCAATTAAATCTGTCCAACATATCTAATCTAATCTATTCATTTAATCCGAATTAAAAGCCTTGTGATTTAATTTATCATTATAAATTAAATCTAAGATATGATATATATCCATTTAATTAAATCTGAGATACTGTATCTCAATTAAATTAAATCTAAGATATAATATCTCTCTTCAAAAATTAAATGTGAGATACTATATCTCTATTCATTTTAGGTATTAATTTATCAAATAAATTAAATACAAAACAAAAAACATTTAATTTTGAATTATATATATATATCCTTCCTAGATTAAACGTTGCATTCATTAAATCTTAGACATATCTAAGATTCAATGAATCTGGACATTAATACTCGTGTTGGACTATTCTTGTGTGTGACCCTGCAGGCCCACATGAGATTGGCAGTGGGTCAATATTGTACCAGCCCACAAGTCGCAAGCGGCTTCTAACAAGACATTGCGACTACCCAATTCATATGGGGATCGATGATACGATGCAACCTATTGTACAACCATGTCACGTCCCTTTTGTCACGCGATAATTTGGTCAAGGATGAGGCATGTATAATGTCAACTTCCTGTTCTTGACCTGTACTTTCTCGATTCTCGAGTAGTCTAATAATTGAAATGGAAACTCCTTTCCATCGTAGTATGACCATACATTTCTCAGACTCACTCATCGAGGGGCCTAGTATTATCTCTCTACAAATGTGAGGGACTAATTCCATCTTGACCATTCACATTCCTCTCCATGAGAACCACTGATCCCGATTGAAGCCTTTATCATCACCCGGTCAAAGGTGACTTTTGACTAGGTCAAAGACCAGCGACTCATCATGTAAGAATCCATGATGATCTCAGGTCAAAGGGCGTTGTGACGCGGTTATATATGAGAAAAGCTTATGACTTAATCCATGCAGTTTTCTCATAGTGGGTCGGTGCAGCACCTTTTACTCTTACAAGCGCCTATGACTTTGACTCGTATCTCCATACTCATCAAAGTCATACTAGTCTTATTTCATCTTCACTCCCGCGTAGATGACCGATCAGGGACATTTAGGATAATCTATAAGATATATCCAGGGATACTGTTATCATTATAAACATGCAAATGAAATGATAACTAAAGGAGAATGACTTCCCCCTAGGGCATAATTTCCAACAGAACTCACACTAAAGGTAAGTGACAAAAAAGTCAATTTCAACCTATTTAGAGCAATGCAACACATAGACGATATAGAAACATGCTCTGCGCTAGATACAGCGGACGAAGTTATACAGGAGGCCTTCCAAGAATCGTACGGCAGGGTACCCGGAGAATTGGAACTAGCAACAGGAGAGGAAGTTATTGGTCCGGCAGCAATGCTAAGTGGTAAGGATCATGTCCACCTCAACATGGTAAAGAGCGCGATGTTCGAATCATTAGAAAGTGACCAACATCGGAAGCACCCAGTCAAACCATCCATAGATGTGCCACCAACTTTGGATCTCAAGCCTTTGCCTGACAACTTGAAATACGCTTATCTAGGAGATAATCAAACTTTGCCTGTCATTGTTTTTGCACATCTCACCAATGACCAGGAAACCCAACTTCTGGCAGTGCTTGCCAAATTCAAGAAAGCTTTCGGGTGGACAATAGCTGACATAAAAGGGATCAGTCCATCCCTATGCATGCACAAAATACGCCTTGAAGAAGGATGTCGAAACTCAGTTGAACAACAAAGAAGGTTAAACCCCATCATGAAGGAAGTAGTGCGGAAGGAGATTATCAAATGGTTGGATGCAGGAATTATCTACCCTATCTCTGACAGCGAATGGGTCAGTCCTGTACAGTGCGTACACAAGAAGGGAGGAATTATTGTAGTAGAGAATGATAAGAATGAACTAATCCCCACACGCACAGTCACTGGGTGGAGAATATGTATGGACTACCGGAAACTTAACAAATTCACCCTCAAGGACCACTTCCCATTACCATTTATTGATCAAATGCTGGACAGGCTGGCTGGCAAGGAGTATTACTACTTTTTGGATGGTTATTCCGGATACAATCAGATTGTTGTAGCACCCCAAGACCAGCATAAAACCACTTTCACCTACCCGTATGGTACCTTCACGTTTCGGCGAATGCCCTTCGGACTATGCAATGTGCCAGCCACATTTCAACGCTGCATGATGGCAATATTCTCTGATATGGTGGAAAAATCCATAGAAATTTTCATGGACGACTTCTCAGTATTTGGAAAATCATATGATGACTGCCTGCAAAACCTTGAATCAGTCCTTCAGCGCTGCAAGGATACAAATTGGTGCTCAACTGGGAGAAATGTCACTTTATGGCAATAGAAGGAGTGGTACTGGGGCACAAAATTTCTAAGAAGGGATTGAAGTTGATCATGCGAAAATAGCCGTTATTGAGTAGTTACCGCCACCTACCACTGCAAAGGGAATCAGGAGCTTCCTGGGACTTACTGGTTTTTACCGACGCTTCATTAAAGACTTCTCCAAAATTACCAAACCGTTATGTGCACTGTTCGAACTTAACACTCCATTCAATTTCGATACAGCCAGCATGGAGGCATTCCTAACCCTAAATAAGAAGCTTATTACCGCCCCAATCATATGTGTGACGCCAGTGATTCAACAGTTGGAGCAGTACTGGGTCAAAGACATGATAAGATATTCCACTCCATCCACTATGCAAGCAAGACTCTATCCAGTGCCCAGATAAATTACACCACCACCGAAAAAGAGTTGTTGGCAGTGGTGTTTGCATTTGAAAAATTCTGATCCTACTTAATAGGCACTAAAGTGATAGTCTTCACGGACCACTCAGCCATAAAATATCTATTTGCAAAAAAAAGATGCCAAACCAAGACTAATCAGATGGGTATTGCTACTTCAAGAGTTTAATGTGGAAGTTTGTGACAAAAAGGAGACAGAAAACCAAGTGGCAGACCATCTCTCACGCTTGGAAGGACATTCCTCAGATAAGCCGAGCATCCCAATTCAGGAATTCTTCCCAGATGAGCAACTTTACGCCATTGCATGCAACCACACCCCATGGTATGCAGACATCGCGAACTTTTTAGTCACTGAAGAAGTCCCAATAGATTTAACATACTACCAAAATAAAAAGTTCCTATATGACAGTAGGAAGTTCTTTTGGGACGAGCCATACCTATTCAAACAATGCCCTGACTAGATGCTTCAACGTTGCATACCAAATGATGAATCAGAAGATATTATGAGACACTGCCATTCATCCCCCTATGGGGGCATTATGGAGGTGTTCGTACGGCTGCTAAGGTGCTTCAGTCTAGATTTTATTGGCCAACCCTCTTCAAAGACGCTCATCAATTTGTGTCCAAATGTGACAAATGCTAAAGGATTAGGAACATATCTCGTAGGCATGAAATGCCTCTAACACCTATTTTAGAGGTTGAATTGTTCGACGTTTGGGGCATCGACTTCATGGACCCTTTCCCTCCGTCGAAGGGCAACCAATACATACTTGTTGCCGTTGACTATGTCTCCAAATGGGTTGAAGCAACCGCTCTGCCAACAAATGACTCTAGAGTCGTTAGCAGGTTTTTAAAGAAGCATATATTCACAAAATTTGGCACCCCTCAGCCATAATCAGTGATGAAGGCTCTCATTTCTGCAGTCGCCAGATCGCAGCCTTGCTTGCTAAATATGGAGTTAATCATCGAATCGCTACAGCCTACCACCCTCAGTCAAATGGTCAAGCAGAGGTCTCAAACAGAGAGGTAAAATGTATCTTGGAAAAGATGGTTCATGCCAACCGTAAGGATTGGTCCGATAAGCTTGATGACTCCTTATGGGCGTACTGCACCGCATATAAAACACCATTAGGGGTCTCCCCATACCAACTGGAGTTCGGGAAAGCCTGTCATCTTCCAATCGAATTGGAGCATAAGGCCTATTGGGAAATAGTACAGTTGAACATGGACTCCACCACAGCAGGCGACAAACGGCTGTTACAAATGCATGAACTAGAAGAATTCCGTTTGCACGCATATGAGAACGCAAAGCTTTACAAGGAAAAGGTCAAATGATGGCACGATAAGCGACTGATCCGTGCACTTTTGAAGTTGGCCAAAAAGTATTGTTGTACAACTCTCGTCTGAAATTGTTCCCGGGAAAGCTGAAATCCAGGTGGGCAGGACCCTTTGTGATCGATGCCTTGACATCGCACGGCGTAGTTGAGCTCAGAAACCCAAAAAACCGGAAACATCTTCAGATTCAACGTTAGAGAATTAAACATTACTGGTCGGATCCAGTTTTGAGAGATAAGACGGCTATTGACCTCAGATCACCCTAAGTAACAAGTACTATGTCTGGCTGATGACTTTAAACCAAGCACTATATGGAGGCAGCCTGAACAATTTGCTCTGTTTTATTACTTCCAGTTTTCATAAGTTTCATTGGAATGTCTATAAGAGTCCTCCCATCGCAATACAGCATGAGCAAGCTATGGTAGGTTTTTGTCCAATTGTCAAAACCCTCACATGACCCAGGTATGTTACTCCATCTATTCCTCCTGAAATCGCGCGGTCGTCAACTCCACCAGGGCCACCGCTTGCTTAGCTAGTTCTTTTTCTGTTTTCTGCGTTTGGTTTGTTTGTCATTGGATTGTTTCTATCTCTTTCTGCTGCTGCTGCAATGAGGGCATTGCATCGTTTTAGTATGGGGGGTAAAAGGTTTAATCTTTGATCTGCTATTTCCGTGTGTGTGTGATCCTAATTACTCTGCATATAGTTTTTGCATAAACTGAAATTTTTTCAAATTGCATGATAAAGTATGAACAGAATTTTGTAGCAATAGAAGGAATGTCTGTATAAATGAAGCATAGCATGATTGCCTAAGAAAACTGAACCTTTAGGCTTGGGAAATTGACAGTGCTAGCTAATCTGATGCGGGGTAAAGCGGCAGTGAGGAAGTTTAAAGGGAAGAACCCCCAATGGAAAGATTGATTTGAGCTTAATTGTCAAATTCTAAAGTGTGCATGTCTGCTAGCTCATGTTTGATCCTTGATTTGTCTTAGTTCTTTAATAAACTATCTGGCATCTGAGTTTGAAGTTTGTAGGATAAAGGCATTCATGTCATACCCATCAATCTCATACACAACCCATTTATCATCATCTCCATATTGCTACCACCTTGAGCCACACGAGTGTGCTATAGCAGAACAAGATAGACAGAAAGAACAGAAGAAAACTGTGGAAAAATGCTAGGTCAGAGTACTCCCACGAAATGCTGCAAAAAGAGCTGTTGTTTTGCTTTAAAAAAAAGAAGAAAAAAAAGGGAAAGATATAGAATAAATAGCAGCAAGAAATACAAAGTTCAAGGAGGAGCACTCGGCTGAACCTAAGATATTTGTCTACCTAATCTGCTATAGCATTCATAAACATTTCCCATCTCAAACTCTTATCCATCCTCACCATTGTAACCTAAAAAGTCCTTTTGATGAACGAATACTCAGATGCTAGGAAGCAATCTTAGAACTTTGACAAGGCTATGGAACTTCTGGGCCCGTATGACAAGAGAGAAACTAAAATCCCTTGGGTAAGAGAGCACAAACACTAGACTTGAGAGCCTCTTGAGGGTTCTTCATCTAAGCAATACCACGCGTTTTGAGCTGTTAGCATTGGGCAGTGGGATTGCCGAATGGAGAACGTTAACTGAAAACAATTGTGTAAATAAGGGTTATACAGACAAGAGTACTATAACTATGAGTTTTTGTTCGCTTTATCTTATTTTGCCAAGGAGTGCAAAAAGCTAAGTGTGGGGGTATTTGATGAGCACAAATTATGCCATGTTTTCCCTGTATTTCATGACTGAATTATATGGTAAATGAAATCTTAACTGCAAACAATCCAAGCAAAAATACATATATTCATGAAATAGGGAACTGAAGGATAGAAACCATTTACATCCTAAACATGTGCTAAGAAATGAGTAAATTACATTGTTTTTAAGAAAGAACGTATAGCAAAGTTGATACGATGCTATAGCATTCTGACAGCAATTTGAAGTGCAATAAAAGGCATCACGAAAGCTATAGCAAAGTAAAGGACGCAATGCTATGCGACATATGTTCTAATCTTTTGTCAAGATTGTTTCAGGAAATATTGCGAAGGTCGAGAAAGACAGGTAGATTGCTGACATAACAGAATAGAAGATGCGGAGGATTGGAATTAAAAGATTTGAAGAATCCCGCAGGATTAGCAGAATCAATCTACTGCGATTAAAAGATACGATAGATCTCGACAGATTTGGAAAGCCCAGCTCGCTGGAACTTATACCGCAAGAAAGCCTGACTATATAAGGAAACAGCAAGCCAACCCTAAAGTGAGTCGCACAGAGAAAGAAAAAATGAGATTTCACATTCGGCAGACTAGAAAGAAGAGTTAGAGACTTCACAGGCACGAGAATTCCAAGATAACCCAGCATCCTTCCTTGCAGTAAGACGAAGAGCTTATTCCACGCCGTCGAAACGCAGCGCTGGAGCCGAAGAGAGGCACCGATGGATGGAGCCGGGAAGAGGCACCGGACAAAGCAAATGCCAGAAGAGCGTCATCAGAGCATTCATTCTGGCATGGATTTAATGAAGTTACTTCAAACAGTTTGGTGCCAAAGGCAGGGCTAGTCTATGTGGATCAGTCAATAAGTCTCCGTGAACTCGGTGAGACTTCCACAATAGACACCTACCTGGCCAAATTGTTTGATTAACTGAGTTAGGTTCATTGCCCCAAGTCTAGCTGCGGCTTGGTTGAAGATTGTATAGTTACCATGTAAGAATTGTAATTATACAAAGCTCTATAATTGTATCACATGAATATTCCTTCGGGAAATTTTTAATATACCAGCTTATGTCAGGGCATCAGCATATGTCTAGCCATTTTGTATCAGTTACTCATTATCTAAACGTAAAGTGCATGCTCTCTGTTTCCGCATTACTATGAGCTGTAGCACCTCAAACTCTGTCAGTTTTCCTAAAACTACGTGTCACCGACACAATTTGAGGTATGGAATTTGGGGTGTTACAATTTTGGTATCAGAGCTAGTTTTGGAGCATGGTTTGGACATCTAGGTTAGGAGTACTGATATAATACTGGTATTGTGATACAGAAAGGACGTATACCCTAAGCAAAAGGGTTGGGTTTTGTTAAAACCCTGATATAGATTAGATGGCACAGAATATGGGTTCTGTTGCTAAACTCTAGGACTTCTGATATGGAAATCGGAGTCTGAATTAAATTCCTGCAATGAAAGGGAAGCGGTACAGAGAAGTCGGTAGACTTAGTTTTCCTTGTAGAAATAGTGACCTGTTGAATAAGTTTCCCTGTAGAAATAGTAACTTGCTAGGTTACCCTGAGGGGACAATCCCTGCCGAGTAGAGGCCAGACACCATGCGTGGAACGGAGCGTGGTTATGGGGACGGAGGTCTTTGATTGAGTCCTTGATAGTGGTGTCTGATAGATAGTTAGATAAGGGAAAGTACCCAACATTTCTGGGGAGGCAGTTATGCCGTACTAGTACCTATGAGAGTTGTCGGTACGCAGTGGTATGTGTACCGGTATTAGTACCCAGATCAAATAGAGCTGTGAAGTTAAGCGTGCTTAGGTGAGAGAAATCTCAGGATCTTTAACCCCTGGGATGTAGCATAAGGATTTGAGATCGTTTGAGCTAAAGCCTGAATACCACAAGGTATGAAACATAGTAATCCTTTGGGATACCATGAGAACAAATAGACTGATGATAGGCTTGAAGCAGAGACATCGCTTAAGTCAAGATATGACTGAGCATTGTCTAGGTTCCAGTACCTAAGAGTAGGAACCCTAAGAAAGTATGAGTGAGGTTGCCTTAGGTTTCAATACCTGAGAGTTAGTTCCTTAACGGAACCATATGATAGCTAGAACCTCGATAGCCACGGGTTATGGTTTCAAGGTGGGACCAATAACTATAGAGATGTTAGCAGCTAATAAAATCCCTAGGAAGTGGGTGGTTACCAGATATGGAAAGTTAAGCTAAGGATTATGCCTGGAGCTAATCGGATAGTGAAATCCACGAATAGAATGACCCTAGATAAGATGGCAAACATAGAGACAGCATATTATGAAACCGCTAATGGGTAGGAACTTGATAAGATTCAAGTTCTCGTCATAATGATTCAGAGACGATCAATTGATGACAATACTACTTATGGGAAGTTTTGATTGGAGATGGCTACTTACGGGGAGTTCTGATTGGAAAGGGCTACCTATAAAGGGTTCTGACCGGAGGTGCTGACCAATCGAAGGGGTTGATTGAAGAGCCGAGTGAAGCCACCGTGACGTCAAACCGTGGAGTGGAGCTGCCGTGACAACGAACCATAGAGTAGAGCTACTAGTGTATCGATTCTCATGGTAAGTACATTGTAGCGAGTCCCATATCTAATCGGTTCCCTAAAGGGAAGGTTTTCGTAATCTAGTATATCGCCATAGGGTACTCCAGTGCTGTATAGCATTTATTATGCTATGATATCCAAGAAAGAACAGAACTCGCACTAGAAGACATTCTAGTTGTGAATAAGTTCCCTGAGATGTTTTTAGAAGCTCTCAGCAGATTACCACCAGTAGAGGAAGTTGAATTCACTAGTTGGTTGATGCCTGGAACCGAACCAATATCAAAGGTGCAGTATCAGATGGCTCCAAAAGAATGAGTTTCGAGAGACAAAAGCACACACCAAAAATGAATACACCAATCCAGGAATTTCAATTCCTACCACGTCGGGAGGGTGTGTGGCCTACGGCGATGGTCGATGCCGCTGATGCCTGGTGACTCAGCTCCAATATGGTAGATTGGGTAGAGTGTGAGGCCAGAGGTACGCGATGGTCGTGGATCAGATGGATCCGATGGTTGCAGTTGAAGCTGCACGGGATTGGGGTATGTTCTGGCGAGGATAAAGTGGTGATGTGTACTTCTCAAATGTTCATGGTGGGCAATAGGACCTTTGGGACCGGCGTGTCCATAGGTCATTAGACATGTATGTTGAATAAAAAGCCCTAAGTCCTGTGAGACTATTGTGTCTATAGGCTGGCAGAAGCCCACGGTTGTTAGACAACGAATACCAAGAAGTGTCCCGAGAAGTTTGTGAAACTCGAGGATTAGTGGACGATGTCCGGAATAGCCGAAAGATTAAAGTAGAACCGACTAAACATTCTATGGATGGCTTGAGTAGCCAAGGACAGAGGTCTGAATGTGTTAGTTAGTGATGACCTTCTAAGATTAGTTATCTGGTTCCTCAATAATGTTTAAACTTGAATATTTTAAACTTGTCAATGCACCTACTCTATTTGAAATTTCGGAATTGATTTTTCAAACTTATGAATTTTTGAAATTGAGTTTTCGAATGAAATATTTTCAACAGAATTTGAGACCATAGTGATGGTTAATTTTGAAATGATGTTGTCTTATAAAAGGGGTTTTGTTAGAACCTAGAGTTTGAAATTGAGTTTTCAACTATGTTGTGGTAAAGTCAGTACAGAACTGGAAGGATAGAAGCTGTTGTAGATGTACATGGTTTGCTGGGTCTTGCCAGATGTTTTAAAATGTTTGAAATCGCTGGCCTTTGATAAAGATTCTTTTTGAACAAAGAGTTTTTTAGGGATTTTGTTTTGAGAGAATAAAAAATCGCACCAGCAGTGGACGCACCCAATCCATAACATTTCGCCTAGGGCGTATGTTTTGTCTAGTAGAACCTGACTGTCTATGGCTGGACTGAGTTCCAGTAGATAGGGTCACTACTTTATGTGCCAGTGCGAACACTGGGTCTCTTATGGGAGGGACCGGGGTTCTCCCACATTGTTTGACGGTAATGCTGATGCAGAGGCTGGATTTGGGAATCGGGAGAGGGCGCTCACTGTACCAAATGGTTGAAATGGTGGCGTGAGCTCTCAATTGTTAAAAAAATTTGTAAAATGAATTATCCCCCTCAAAGATATGTGCCGGTAGTAAAAGTTTTTGAAACTTATTTGGCAGTGAATGTGTTTTCATGAATTTGTGTTGGTGGCGATTAAGTTTGAAAATGTGATAGCACTATTACTTTTTGGTAAAGTGCAGATTGCGAAATGTACTGAGACTACAGAAAATTTTCAATGTGTGAAAATTTGAAAATGAGACAACATAATGGTTTTGGGTAGCGACGACATGTTTGTCGATGCTATTGTGTTGAAAACCGATATAGTTGGAAATTTCGGTATAGGAACAGGAACTATTAGAAAGGGCTAGAACACTGAGCTAGTTAAGCCAAATAGTAGTTGTCAACTATAGTGCTAAGTAAGTGAAAGTAGTTTGAGAGCTTGAATGGGAAAGGCTCAGATAAAATAGACGAGCAGAGGCTCGAGGCAATAAGACCTGGTGTGCAAGTGTGCACAGGGCGATGTCCCTAGGCCATAAGACTGGTGGTACTTAGCACTGTGTGAGATGCTGATTGTCATGGTGACTTTAGACTAGTATGTCTACATGTGCTGTGTGCTATGTACTGTTATTGTGACTAATCTTACATTTGATGTGTGCTTATGTATTGCTGTAATGTAATGAACATCTGTCATACATATACTGTTATACTTTTCATATGAGGTTAACTGTTACCTGAGATTCAATTCAATTGAATCTCAGCATTGACTAAAGGTTTAGGAAAAGGAACCAGGATCAGAGAAGGCACCGGTAGACGGAGTCGTGAAAAGGCACCGAAGGATGGAGCCGAAGAGAGCCACCGATGGACGGAGCCGTGACGAGGCACCAGACAAAGCAAATGTCGGAAAAGCATCATCAGAGCATTCATTCTGGCACGGATTTAATGAGGTTACTTCAAACAGTTTGGTGCCGAAGGTAGGGCTAGTCTATGTAGATCAGTCAATAAGTCACCGTAAACTCGGTGAGACTTCCACGATAGACACCTACCTGGCCAAATTGTTTGATTAACTGAGTTAGGTTTATTTCCCCAAGTCTAGCTATGGCTTGGTTGAAGATTGTATAGTTACCATGTAAGAATTGTAATTATACAAAGCTCTGTAATTGTATCACATGAATATTCCTTCGGGAAATTTTTAATATACCAGCTTATGTCAGGGCATCAGCATATGTCTGGGCATTTTGTATCAGTTACTCATTATCCAAACGTAAAGTGCATGCTCTCCGTTTTCGCATTACTATGAGCTGTAGCACCTCATACTCTGTCAGTTTTCCTAAAACTACGTGTCACCGACACAATTTGAGGTATGGAATTTGGGGTGTTACATGTGTTGTGCATCACCTCCCTTATCTTCAGAAATTTAAAACAAAGACCTTGAACATTCATATGTTGACAATCAACTTCCATGCTATTAAAATTGCCATTAAATTTAACGGTGGTTCAAGCCTTTTCAATTTTTTTTATATTGAATAATATGTCATATCATCCAAATAAATGATAGTTGGTGTTGATGACAAGGAATATTAAAATATTTTAATTATTTGGGATAATTAACATGCAAGTCCTTATAGTTCCAACCGATTTTTAATTAGATCCTTATAATTTTTTTTAAATCAAATCCTTATACTTTTATTTATTTTTAATAAAGTCCTTATAGTTTTTGTTTTTGTTTTTATTAGGTCCTAATTGTTTCATTTATTTTTTAATCAAGCCCCTATAATTTTTTATTCTTCAATCTATAAACTCTAATAGTATTCTTCTATAAATATAAAATATCATATTATTAATTATAATTTTTTAAATATTATTGTATAAATAATAATACTCTATAAATAGTAACTTATTCTAATATTTTTTAGGGTAAAGGATTTCTCCGATCCTTTGGAGATAAGTTATCTCCAGTGACCCCAAAACTACATCGTTTTGGATTTATGAAGGGTGTTTCCGTAATTTTGTTTACTTTTTTATCATATAAATTTTACCGAAACACCTTTCATTAATTCACCTAAAATTACAAACACACCCTTCATTAATTCAAAATGACGTAGTTTTAGGGGTCCTTTGGAGAAATACTTTTCCCAATTTTTTAATAATCTTTAAATTTTTTAACCAAAGATATATTTATATTATTTATTTATTTATATAAAAATATAATTATAATTATATGAAATATATTTAACGGTGTTACAACGAGTATTATACAATATATATATTTATTAGACTAGTAACCTAATAAATTGAGATTCTGAAATTTCAAAGCGGTAGAAAATGATTAAAGATCCCTACAACTATGGAAGTTGAAGTTCTTGGATACTTTTAAGGGAAAATTACGTGCAGGTCCCAAGGATCAGAAATAAATACAATGAGGTTCCTTGAAATTACCAAATTACACAGAAGTCCCTAGGGACTTTTTTGATATTATTTGTATTAACAACATGAAATGCCATATTTATAACAGAAAATGCTATATTTACAACAAAATTTTAAAACCCGACCATTTACAACAAAAAAATCAATCTTTACAACAGAAAGTGTTATATTTATAACAACATTTAAACACCTGGATTTTGTTTCAAACTCAAGTCCCTAAAGGTATAGAGGTCATTTACAACAGAAAAGGCTAGATTTACAACAGGAAGTGCTATATTTACAACAAAATTTTAAACATGGCCATTTACAACAGGAAAAGCCATATTTACAACAACAAAAAATGCTATATTTACAATAAAATTTAAAAACCTGGATTTTGTTTCCATACAAATAATATCAAAAAAGTCTCTAGGGACTTTTTTGATATGTGAATTTATATTGGGACTTTTTTACTATTTTTTATGGTCTTTGGGACCTGGTCGTAATTTTCCCTACTTTTAACCATTCCAATATGTCAATATACGTAGCCTTTATAGCCTCCAAATGTCTATATGTGATTATAATTTATAATTCATGATTTGATATCTATTTTAAAATTCAATCAAACTTAATTCACGATTTAATGTCTATTTTCAAATTCAATTTACTTTATTGCCTTATCTGCATCCTAGGGGTCTACGAAGCAATGGAAACGCTGGGTGGAGGTGGAGGCATGTGTACTCTCCGATCCAGTATGCCTTGTGGACTGGGCTCCAAATGCCCTGCCCTTGGACTGTGGGTGAGTCTAAACCCTTTCCTAAAATTTCTCTATAAAAAAATTGAATTAAATGGGACTAATATCCCAATAAATTTGAACAGCTTGGAATCAGAATACATAATTTTAGTTTGCAGTTATTATTGAAGAGGTCAAACTTTCTGGAATAAAGAAAAATTGGCTATATTAAGAAATAATTTGTAATGGATTTTCAAAAAAGGAAATTTCTTTAATGGGTATTAATTGAATGAGCGTAAATATAAAGTTGATGATTAATTTGAAGGAAGTTACTTCAATGGGTATTAATTGAATGAGCATAAATATAATTAAGTGCAGATTAATTTATTAATAAGGCGTCTTGAATTGTAATTCAGGACGCCTTATTTAGGAGTCCTGTGTTCAATTCAGGACGCCTTAAGGCGTCCTGAATTGTATTCATGATGCCTTATTAAGGCGTCCTGAAGACAATTCAGGACGCCAAATATCCTACAAAGGCATCTTGATTATATAATCAGGACGCCTTTTGAGTTTTTTTTTATAAAATATATGCTACATATTTAATTTTGCCCGAAAAAGAAGAATTTTACAAATGCTATATGATAGAGATTTGCCGTGATCTCCCAAAATAACCAGATTAGAAAAGGATTTGCAGTATAATGTAACCTGGGTCGTTTCCCAACGAATTCACAGTCGGTCTAAATCAGTAACAGTGAAATAGAACAATAACAAATTGGGGGGAGTTGTTTTCAATGCAGTAAAGATTAAAACAGAAAGCAAGAAAACGAGATTAATCATATTAAAAACGATTAACCCAGAATTGGGATTCCATAATCTTCATGAGACAAAAAGATAATAACCAAACTCATGATTGATTCTGGACAAACCGAAATCTCCGCATTTGTCCAGATATTCCCTCGACTAGACGATTGCATAGCATTTGATCAAACACGTGGGGAGCTCGCTGTGCGATCGCACAACTTTCTCTCTGAACCCGGTTTGACCTATGTCCTTGGGATATCAATCTAGGTATTAAATCTAATACCTAATCCGCAATTATAATCGGGTCCGATTAAAATAAACAGAAACGAATTATGTTACCGATTTAAGCGCGGGTCTTCTGGATAATGGAATCCTTAATTTGTGGGTCAATCACCGAAGCCTAGCCTATCATAGCTATGTAGAACAAAAATGGGAAAGAAATGAAGAAGTTCATCATGAACACGAAGAACACGAAGAACAGATGAAGAACAATTGAGAGAAAATTAAACTTCTGTATTTTAATCCAAAACTGAGTAAAAACGTGAATGAAATCTGTTTGTGGCTGTTGCCGCACTTAACCTAAAATGGAAAAATGAAATGGGGTTCCAATCCACAATTCAGGCCCAAAACGGAAAATAATAAAAAATGAGCTTTAATTACGAAATTCGAGCCCAAATAAAAATTTGACTTCGGCTCCAAAATCGACCGCCATCTTGCCTGAATTTGCCCTTCATGTCTTCATAACAATTGTAGCTATCTGAATAATCTGAAATATGAAACAAAAATGAGGCAAATCCGATGTCTGGTTCAAGAGTTATGGTAAAAATAGTGAAGCATTGTAAAACTGGTATTTTATTATAAAAATGGCTAAAATATCATCAAAGGCCCAAAGCCCAAATAAGTATAAAAGCCATGATTTATTAACTAAAGAGTCCTAAATTATTAATCAAGAGATAAAAAGAAGTGTACAAAATATTCAATTATCAAATTCCCCCACACTTATCTTTTTGCACTCCTGAGTAAAATTCAAAGAAAAAGACCTAAAGGAGAAACTCTTCTTTTCTAACAATTGCTAACAATGCAAAAATTTCACAAAGGACACAAAGCTCCAAAAGACCAATCAATCAAGACCAAAATCCCTTCATCTCAAATTACAATTCATGGTAATCTCATTCAATGATGCTAATCACAAAAGATAGTCTCTCAAATGATGCGCTCAATCAATCAATCTCTCAAGTGTTTAAGGTAAATAAGTGTATCGCTCAATTTCTACTCAAGAAAATTGTTCTACCATAAGCTTGCTCAATTTCTACGTCTCCACTACTCATAACACATGCATGCACAAATCAAGAGAGCTTATTATTAAAGGTTATAATGGGGTTAGGGTGAAGGTAGGTAATAGTAAAGAATGAGAGGCTAAGCACCCAAGAAATTAAAAAGAGCATTGATTAACACAATCATTCTCTATGTATGAAAACTTTTATTTTACTCATATATCTCCTTTCTTTCTATGTATTTTCTTTCTTTTTTTTCTTTTTTTCTTTCCTTTTTTTCTTTTCTTTTTCTGCTTTTCTTTCTTTTCTTTTCTCTTTTTTTTTTCTTTTTTGTTTTGTTTTGAAGAACTATATACATAATCACAATGAAAAAAATCAAATATCTCCCCCCCACACTTAAACTGTTGCACTCCTGAGCAACTCCCACACTTAAACACAAAACCAAGGTGAAACCAATGCTCAATAAATTTCCAAGATGCGGAATAAAATGGTTTTACGCTTAGGCTTGTAATGTGGCTTAGAAAAGAATGAGTCGAAAAGGCACAAATGGGCTAGCAAAGGAGACATAATGCAAGGGAAAGCTATTTGGCCAAAGTGGGGAAAATAATAGAAAGAAAACAAGCTTCTATCATATTTATGCATGTAAGTGAAAAATAAAGTTTCAAAAAGAAAAGGAGCAAGTTCTTGAGAACACAAATTAGGAGCAGATGTACACATGAAAAAAAGAATAATGGTAAAAGATGAATTCCATTCTAGCAAGCCCAAAACCTCACAAGGTCAATACTAACTTAGGCAACCAACAACATCAAATCAACTACCAAGACATGCAATCGAAGAGTCAGGAATTGCAGACCAAACAAAATGATCCATTAAAACCAAAATGTCCAAGTTCATAATATGTAGCAATCATAGAAAGAGAGACTGTATTTATTTTCAAAAAACAAAGTAGAAAAAGGAAAACAAATAAAAGAGATAGAGGGAGAAGAAAGAAGAATACTCCCCAAGGGTTTAAGGAGGATAAGTGGCATCAATGAGGAGAATCTCTGCTTCCTCAGGCTGTTGCTGGGATCCCTCATGAAATTGCTTGAGGCGATGCCCATTTACCTTAAAGGTTCTTCCTGTGGGTGAATCACATAGCTCAACAACACCAAATGGAAAAATGTTAGTGATCTCAAAAGGGCCATCCCATTTAGATCGAAGCTTACCAGGAATAAACTTCAGACGGGAGTTAAACAGAAGAACTTTCTGGCCCACAGAAAATTCTTTCCTTAGAATATGCTTATCATGGAATGCCTTAGTCTTCTCCTTGTACAACCGCGAACTCTCATAGGCATCCAATCTAAGCTCATCTAACTCTTGCAACTGCAGCTTCCGTTCCATACCAAACTTGGCCAAATCCATGTTACACTACTTAATGGCCCAATAGGCCTGATGTTCCAACTCAACCGGAAGATGACATGCCTTACCAAAGACAAGCCGATAAGGAGACATCCCAATCGGAGTCTTGTAGGCGGTGCGATATGCCCACAAAGCATCCTCTAATCGCTTACTCCAATCTTTCCGGGTAGAGTTAACGGTCTTCGAAGGATTTGCTTAATCTCTCTATTTGAGAATTCAGCTTGACCGTTGGTCTGAGGATGGTATGCTGTGGAGACCTTGTGAAGCACTCCATACTTGCGTAACAAGGCACCCATGCTTCGGTTGCAAAAATGGGAGCCCTGGTCAATGATAATAGCTCTAGGAATGCCAAACCTGCAAAAAATGTTAGACCTAACAAAATCCACCACCACAGAAGAATCATTTGTCCGAGTGGCTTTCACCTCAACCCTTTTAGAGACATAATCAACAGCCAGCAGTATGTAAGTATAACCATGAGAAACAGGAAATGGACCCATAAAATCAATACCCCAAACATCAAATATCTCACAACAATATAGGGTTATGGGGCATCTCTTGCCTACGGGAAATACTCCCTGCCCTCTGACAGTTATCACATGACTTACAAAACAAATGGGAATCATGAAATAGGGAAGGCCAAAATAATCCATTGTCTAACACTTTCCTAGCAATTCTTTGGGGTCCAAAGTGACCACCACAGGCAGAAGCATGAGCAAAATGCAATATAGAGTGAAACTCATGATCAGGCACACATCTCCTAACTACTTGGTCATTACAAAATTTCCACAGATAATGGTCATCCCAAACATAATGTTTAGACTCACTTTTCAATTTAAAGGTTTGGGCCATAGTAGAGTCTATAGGAAAAACACCAGCTACCAAGTAGTTAACTAGATCAGCATACCATGGAAGCTTACCTTGCAGCTGTAGAAGCTGCTCATCAGGGAAATCATCCCGAATAGAAGAGGGGTGAGAGGGAGAATGGGTGATGCGACTCAAGTGGTCTGCTACCAAAATTCTGTGCTCCGCTTCTGTCTCGAATCTCAACATCGAACTCTTGGAGCGATAGCATCCACCGGATGAGTCATGGCTTAGCATCTGCCTTTTTCAAAAGAAATTTCAAAGCAGCATGGTCAGAGAAAACAACTACTCTACTAGCTAGCAGATATGACCTAAACTTATCAAAAGCAAATACAATAGCCAACAACTCCTTTTCGGTAGTGGTTTAATTAGATTGGGCAGGATCCAAAGTCTTAGAGGCATATGCAATCACATGAGATGCTTTGTCGACCCGTTGTGCCAAGATAGCACCAACCGCATAGTTGGAAGCATCACACATCAACTCGAAGGGGATGCACCAATTAGGGGGCTGTATCACTGGGGTTGTAGTCAGGCAACACTTCAAATGATCGAAGGCCGCCTTGCAAGCATCATCAAATACAAAGTCAGTGTCCTTATGCAGAAGGTTGGACAAGGGTCGGGCAGTCTTGCTAAAATCCCTAATGAAACGCCGATAGAAACCTGCATGACCAAGAAAAGAGCGAACTTCCCGCACAGAAACGGGGTAAGGCAAAGCAGTAATTACATCTATCTTAGCAGGGTGTACCTTAATCCCTTTCCTAGACACTATGTGTCCCAAGACTATACCTGACTCAACCATAAAGTGACACTTCTCATAATTCAGCACAAGATTAGACTCAATGCACCTATGCAAAACTCTAGATAGATTAGCTAAGCATGCATCAAAATCAGACCCATATACAGTGAAATCATCCATAAAGACCTCCATGCAGTCCTCTAAAAACTTAGAAAATACTCACCATACAACGCTGAAAAGTACCAGGTGCGTTGCAAAGGCCAAAAGGCATCCTTCGGTAGGCATATGTTCCAAAGGGGCATGTGAAGGTCGTCTTCTCCTGATCCTCAGGAGCAATATGGATCTGGAAGTATCCGGAGTAGCCAACGAGAAGCGGTAATGAGACTTGCCGGCCAATCGCGCTAACATCCGATCAATGAAAGGTAAAGGGTAATGATCCTTGCGAGTGGCTTGGTTGAGTCTCCTATAGTCAATGCAAACTCTCCAACTATTCGAACTCGAGTAGGAAGGAGCTCATTCTTCCGATTGGCTACCACGGTGACTCGGATTTCTTAGGAACCACCTGGACCAGGGCTAACCCACGGCTATCGAAATGGGATAGATGATACCGGCTTGTAGAAGCTTAGTGACCTCCTTCTTCACCACATCAAGGATAAGGGGATTAAGGCGTCTCTGAGGTTGCCTCACCGGCTTAGAGTCCTCTTCCAACAGAATTCGATACATGCACATGGAAGGACTAATGCCAATGATATCAGCTAATGTCCACCAAATGGCTTTCTTGTTCACCCTCAATAAGCTTAGCAGCTTCTCTTCTTGGTCAGGAAGAAGATTATTTGCCACAATGACTGACAACTGTTCATCCACCTCCAGAAATGCATATTTCAGGTGATCTGGAAGGGATTTTAACTCAAGTTTGGGTGGTTGCCCAGTGGAAGGAAGAAGCTTGGGTGGTTGTTGCAACAACTCGGATGTCATCACACTTTGGAAATGCACGAAACCACATTCAAAGAAGCGGAAAAGAACTGTGTCTATACAGCTCAATGTTAACATTAGAATTCAGCTCATCAAAATCATAGTTAAGTTCATCAAAATCAGAATCAGGATGCACATCAGGGTTAGGATGAAGCTCAAACTCAGAATCAATATCAAAATCCACAAGTAATGCAGAATCACCCAGCAAGTCAGAATCACCAAATAATGCAGCATTAACCAAATGAGTACAAACATAGCACCATTCATTATCAACACATGCACAAATGGCAGAATCACTCTCAGATGAAAAATCAGGATATTCAGCACACCAATCAGCAAGACATCATCCACAGCATCATCAATCACATCAATACAGAAAATAGAATGCTCTTCCCTAGGATGTTTCATGGCATCAAAGATATTAAAATTCACAGAAATATTACCAAACTCCATGGAAAGAGTACCAGAATACACATCTATCTTAGTCATAGCTGTTTTCATGAAAGGCCTCCCTAGAAGGATTGGTGACCTACCGATAGAAGACTCATCCTCCATATCTAAGATGTAAAAATCAGCAGGGAATATCAATTCATTAACTTTGACTAATACATCTTCAACTAAACCAGAAGGATGGGCATTACTCCTATTAACTAACTGAACAATAACAACAGTTCGACGCAAGGGACCAAGACCAAGAGATCTATAAATAGATGC
The DNA here is from genome assembly GCA_019022615.1 of Acacia melanoxylon. Classification (NCBI taxonomy): domain Eukaryota; kingdom Viridiplantae; phylum Streptophyta; class Magnoliopsida; order Fabales; family Fabaceae; genus Acacia; species Acacia melanoxylon. The sequence goes on from JAFJYJ010000032.1 coordinate 1,757,931, forward strand.
AGGCATGACATTAATAGAAGCACCTAAATCTAGCATGCAATCATCCAATCTATAGTTACCAATAATGCAAGGGATAGAAAATGTCCCTGGATCCTTGCACTTGCAAGGCATGGTAGGCTGGATAAGGGCTGATACATTCTGGTTCAAACTCACTCGTTCATTCCCCTTCATTCGCCTCTTGTTGGTGCATAACTCCTTTAGAAACTTGGCATATTTAGGAATTTGTTTGACTGCATCTAAGAGAGGAATGTTGATCTCTACTCTTCTGAATGTCTCAAGTATATCCTTCTCTTGTGCCTTGTCTGCCAACTTCTTGGATCGAGGGGCTCTCTGAGGGAAATGAAGAGGAATGGGAATGTCTTCCTCTTCACCTTGTTGCATTGCCTTTTTGTTTTGAGAGTCAATCTTCACATTATCTAACTTTCTCTCTAATGTGGAAGTCACATCTGTAGCTGGTTGAGGTTCCTCCAATTGCTTGCCAGATCGAAGGGTAATAACACTCACATTCCCCTTGGGATTAGGAATTGTTTGTGAAGGAAGAGTGTTGGATCCCTGAGGTTGAAGCTGATTCAATGATGTTGCCAACTGCCCAATCTGTGTTTGCAAACTTTAAATGGAAGTGTCAGTTTGCTGTTGGAACTGCATATTGGCTGTGACAAATTGCTTCATCATATCCTCTAATGAGGAACCACTACTACTAGTACTAGCTTTTTTGTTGTGCCTTTGTGGAGGTGCACATATGGGCTGGTCGAGGAGGTGGTCTTTGGCAAAGGCAAAGAAGGTGCATCTTCTTTGTTGGAAATTACGTGGGTACTCTTGTCTCTGCTTTGGTAATTCCCGAACTCTGCGATATTGGTTACTCTGGTTCTAATTCTGGTTCCAATGGAAATTGGGGTGATTTCTCCATCCCGGATTGTAAGTATTTGAATAAGCATTATTCTGCTGGTATTGTGGCTTTCCTAGAAAAACACCCACTGCAGCTATCGACTGGTCTTGATAAGCAGGATCACGCAAAGTAGGGCAAGAATCAGTAGAATGACAAGGGTCGAACAGAACCCACATGAGTACCCAATCTGAGGAGGGGAAGATTGTCTCGTGTGTCACTGCCAATGGCCTCACAAGGGAAGTCAGATCATCAAGTCTATTCTCTAATCTCTGAGAATCATACTGGACCGGAGGTGTTTGAATCTGGTAAATAGGAGTACTATTGGCCCTGGTGCAAAATTGATGAGAATTAGCAGCCATAGTAGATATCAACTCTCGGGCCTCTTCAGGTGTCTTGCTATCTAAGGCCCCACCACTGGATGCATCCACGAAACCTTTATCCATCGGTAACAAACCGAATAGAAATATGTAATTAGGAGTTGGTGCGAAATCGGTGGTGTGGACAGCTAGCACACAATCGCTTGAACCTCTCCCAATACTCATACATGGTCTCCCCATTGATTTGTTTAACACTAGTGATCTCCTTCTAGATAGCAATGGCTTTTGAGGAAGGAAAGAACCTCACTAGGAATAACTTCTGCATATCATCCCAACTCCCAACAGATGTTGTTTGCAAATTGTATAGCCAATCCTTAGCCACGCCATCTAGGGAAAATGGAAAAGGTCTCAGCTTAATGTGGTCCTCATCAATTGCTTGAGGTTTCATTGTGCTGCATACCACATGGAACTCCTTTAGATGCCTGGGAGGACATTCACCTGCAAGACCATGAAACTTGGGCAACAAATGGATAAGACCAGATTTTAGTTCAAAGTTAATAGCAAGTTCAAGATATTGAATACAAAAATTTTGATTGCCCACATCAGGGGTAGCTAATTCTTTCAAAGTGGGACGAGCTGCTTGCTCTGCCATAATTTCTGAGTTAACAAAATTGCTACTAGAATCAGTGAAAACAACAAGACTATCAGAAGTACTATCAGAGTCAAGATCAACAGAATGGACACAATCAGACTCAAGTTCAAAGTCCAATTTAGTATTAATCCCACGACTTAGCCTAACAACTCTTCTAGCAGTAAGAATTGTTCTTTTTATTTCAGGATCAAGTGGCAACAAGTCTTCTGGATTAATAGTACTCCTAGTACTCATGCAGCATAAACACAAGGCAGAATTTGCAGAAAATCAGAATTACGAAAATGCCACTAAAAGTGGTAAAAAGTAGGAAACACTAAGATGACACACAAACAAAAACACAAAAAGCAAAAACCTATGTTGGAATTTGACCAAAACAAGTCCAAAACAGTATCAAATGATTTTTAAAATTTATGGGACTTGGACATGGCAACTCCTAGACCATTGGGGAACCCAAAAATGGGGAACCAAAAAAAAATTGAAAAAGTGGTCTAAAATGGAATTTGGCTAAAATATGAAGACCACATGGAAAATCTTGATTTTCAATGTGTCCTGTGAGTTAGGCCATTTCCTATCAACTAGCAAAATTTCAGACCATTCGGAGATAATTCGAAAAAAAATGCCCTAGTAGAAATCACAAAATAGAAACTTAAAACAGCCAAAAAGTGGTCTAAACGATGGAATTTGGGGAAAATAGGTCAGACCTCATTCCTAAGGAGAGTGACTCTTATTTAGAATGCCCAATTCCTTGTGAATAAGACCTGGTTTGAGTGATCTGGGTCAGAAAAATTTTTGCCCAGCCACCCGAACCACCGAAAACTACTGTTGCTAATGAAACCGATGCAAATTCCCAGGCAGCGGCACCTTATTTTGACAGAGATTTGCCGTGATCTCCCAAAATAACCAGATTAGAAAAGGATTTGTAGTATAATGTAACCTAGGTCGTTTCCCAACGAATTCACAGTCGGTCTAAATCAGTAACAGTGAAACAGAACAATAACAAATTGGGGGGAGTTGTTTTCAATGCAGTAAAGATTAAAACAGAAAGCAAGAAAACGAGATTAATCAGATTAAAAACGATTAACCCAGAATTGGGATTCCACAACCTTCATCAGACAAAAAGATAATAACCAAACTCATGATTGATTCTGGACAAACCGAAATCTCAGCATATGTCCAGATATTCCCTCGACTAGACGATCACCTAGCATTTGATCGAACACGTGGCGAGCTCGCTATGCGATCACACAACATTCTCTCTGAACTCGGTCCAACCTATGTCCTTGGGATATCAATCTAGGTATTAAATCTAATACCTAATCCGCAATTATAATCGGATCCGATTAAAATAAACAGAAACGAATTATGTTACCGATTTAAGCGCGGGTCTTCTGGATAATGGAATCCTTAATCCGTGGGTCAATCACCGAAGCCTAGCCTATCATAGCTATGCAGAACGAAAATGGGAAAGAAATGAAGAAGTTCATCATGAACACGATGAACAGATGAAGAACAGTTGAGAGAAAATGAAACTTCTGTATTTTAATCCAAAACTGAGTAAAAACGTGAATGAAATCTGTTTGTGGCTGCTGCCACACTTAACCTAAAATGGAAAAACGAAATGGGGCTCCAATCCACAATTCAGACCCAAAACGGAAAATAATAAAAAATGGGCTTTAATTACGAAATTCGAGCCCAAATAAAAATATGACTTCGGCTCCAAAATCGACTACCCTCTTGCCCGAATTTGCCCTTCATGTCTTCATAACAATTGTAGCTCTCTGAATAATCTGAAATATGAAACAAAAATGAGGCAATTCCGATGTCTGGTTCAATAGTTATGGTAAAAATAGTGAAGCAATGTAAAACTGGAATTTTATTATAAAAATGTCTAAAATATCATCAAAGGCCCAAAGCCCAAATAAGTATAAAAGCCATGATTTATTAACTAAAGAGTCCTAAATTATTAATCAAGAGATAAAAAGAAGTGTATAAAATATTCAATTATCACTATAACATGAATCAGTAATAATATACACAGGCAACCAATACTTGCAAAGAAACAGATACAAACTAACAATTGCAAAGAAACAGATACAAACTAACACCACCCAGTTGTATGATTCTGGTATTTAAAATTGCAAAGAAACATCGTCAAACTAACAATAAAGCTTCGAAGAAATAAATGGAAGGCCAATTTCCTTCTATCAAAACAGATACATCATATCATACGATATATGCTGACTCATGATGAGGCCAACCAAACACTTGCTAATGCGAACGTATCCATGCACATTGTTTATTAATATTGATTGCAATGACAATGCCAACAGCTGATTCAAATTCAATAGTTGTTAATGAAATAACAAAGGCGAAAGACTAGTATCAGATTTGTCAACCAACAGGTAATACTAGTCAATAAGATAAAATACAAAAATTACCAAAAAGAATCACTATCATCCCCTAGGAAAAGATTCAATTCATTCCTTGCTTGCTCTTTGTGCCTGCCATTCTTCAGTAACACAATAACATAATCTTGCCACAGCAAAAACCAAGATACGTCATATGAAGACTAGTATAAGATCAAGATATGTAGTTTTTAAAAAATGACAATTGAAAAGGCAGATACGTCATTGATCATATGTCCTTTTCCACTTGAAGATAAACTAACTTGCAGATATTTAAGCCATCTTATAACCATGCTAATCATGCTCACATTCAATATCAGTACCATACTACTTGAGGCCTCAATAAATGAAAAACATTCTGACACTAAAATTTGGAACCTAAATTCCCATATACTCGCAACTTCTAACTACCAAGACACCAAATCATTTTCTTCAATAAAATCATACATAACCTTAATGTGAAATTAGATGCAGCAACAACGAAAATTCAAAGATATGTACTCCATTCGTTATCATGGTCCAAAACAAGTTGAATCCAGCTTGGTCACTCCAAGTATAACCATTACAGCTACTAACTAGGCTACAATTATGCATCTTTTTTTTCGTAATAGACATTCAATATAAATGTCACCATCACAGTTCCAGAAGAATCTCAAGAAGCATTCGTCTATCAAAAGATTTACATAAAACAGATTGATCACCTGATCCAGCCAAAAAATGCGAAGTTAACTTTATATACCTATATGTGTTCAAGAAGATATCTAGCCAACATGTCTCAGACCGTATCGATGTCATCCTCCGAGTACGGATCCACACTACCAAAAAAATGAAAATTGGAAAACAAGGTATAAGATAAACCAATGAAGTGAATGAAAGAATTTACAACTGAAGTACAACAACAAAAAATATGATCATTTGAGAATCACGGAGCGATTACGTACATTTTGAAAACCTGTAATACGTCCGGTGGAAACGATGGATTGCATAAAATTGATAACGTAGTATCCGCACTCGGAGCTCCGTGGTTGTCGATGACACTATAAATCAAAAGCAAATTGTTATAACGAATAAAGGCATATCGAAAGCTATTGTGTCAATGAAATAACTTGAATTGAAACTACTTACCTTCGGATAAAACCACTTCGGTCCCTTTGCTCTCGTGATCCGAGAAAGTTGTCTATACGTCTTGAGACCACTATCATTAAAATGAAAATTAACGAGACATGAAAACAATTCATTTAAAAGAAGAATTGATGATTTAGACAAAAATTTACTTACTCGGCAAAGATGGTTCTGATATCTTCATTTGGCTTGCCAGTTAAGGAATCGAACCAGTAACAAACGTTGTTGGCGGGACAAACAACACACAGGGTCCAATGACCACTACAACATATACGTATTAATATTAAATTAAGATAAGAAAGCAATTTATTCTTAAAACTCTTATATAGATAAAACTAAAATACGTACCCATCAAGTATTAGTGCTAGATAACAAGGCAAGTCTCCGTCGCCCATTGTGAAACCAACATAAAGCGCCATTCTGGCAAGTATATTGTGATTCGAAGTCGTGTTGGCAGGACATAAGAATCCATATGAACTTGCTCCGTCTGTCCCGACGCATATGTCATGGCAGACATTATGATCGAAATAAAATGATAAATCTTGTTGAATATACAAAACAAAAAAAATCAATGCAATAATTATAGGGTAAAAAACTTATAGGATTGCTAGTTGAAGAAACTCTATATCTAAACATTCCATATTCATAAACTGTGTCAAATCTTTCTTGTCAATTGTTATGGGATATGTCTTTTCTGCGTCGACAATGCCCGGACACATCACAAAGCTTATAAAGTTGATGTCCTTGTACATCTCTCGACAGCTGTGCTAAGTAGGGATGGCTGCTCGCAGCCTGTTCATGCTATGAAAACATAAAAAACAGATTATGAGTGGGTTAGCAATGAAAATCAATCGGGAACATACTTATCTTCAATCAGTAATGTATTTCCTACCATTGGAGGTGTCATCCCCATCTGAATAAGATGATGCGGCCAAAGGATAAACGCTGTGATGGCAGCGCCTAGTGTGGGAACCTCCTCATCATCAATCGGGATGACTGTCTTTTCTTCCCCCTCTCGCACACTTCTCACAGTCACCCTACGTTGGTCTTGTGGAATTTGCTTGTTATGGTGTGTGGTTTGTTCTGAGTAAACAAGACCATCGGCAACAATACGCCGGTGTGGGACATCCAAATATAGAGTGCAAGGTTGCCCTCCCTGTGGGATGTGAGAAGGTTCGCCAAGATTTACATCTGGAGGCTGAAAACTGTCTTTGTTGCTGGGGAAGGCCGGGGATTCGTGGGCTATACGTTCTGTATTTGCCTTCTCTTGTACCATAGCTCTCATTTCACTCCGTACTTGTTCCATGATCTCAACTAAGAGGGACGCTCGAATTTTGGCTATAAGCTGAGGACTAGGGTTGTCATCGTCATGCAAACGTGAACGCCGTCCAAAATATTTTGCGACACTAACTCCCCTTGTTTCCCCTCGAACAGCATCAAGGTAATCCGGCTTCCCAATCGCCGTTGATAAAATGTCCATCCGGGTACTTGGCGTGAATGAACCTTGGCTGCTCTGCTACTCAAGTGCATCCTGTATCATAAGATTTTTCATAAATAATAACTAAACTCTTATAGTATGAAACAACTGAGGCTATTTAATACTTCTAATTTAACTACTTACAATCTTTGAGGCAACCTTAGCAACATCTTCATTTACGTATTTGTCACCCTTCATTCTCGACTTTCCATTTTTTGTGATGAGGAGGACGCTCATGGGCCTCGATAACAATGGAAGGATTGGATTGGGCAGCTTCTTTCATTCTCTGTAACTCTTCTTCCATCATCTTCCTTTCAAGCTTTTTATAGCCACCTCTAGACATGAAATGCGGATACTTATTTCTCGCTTGCCTCTCTCTATTGGCCTAACTTTTTTCCTGTGACACGAAAACAAATAAAACTGAGCCTACGATGTCAAGTAGATTCAACTAAAAGATAAGATATGAAAGAAATTTTACAAGAAATTCAGGATTTTGCCAAGATGCCACAAACTCCCGCCAGTCCTCTGGAGAAATGAAATCATAGTTCAAACACGGATCCTCGTTCCTCTTTGACCCTCGAATATACTTTTTAGTTAGCTTGTTCTTAAAATCTTTCCAATGGAGACGAACTTCGCACATCCAATGCTTGTTCATCGCCTTAGTGTTAGGGACATCGAACGTTTGCTGCAAGGTAAAAGAGAAGATATGAAAGAAATCAAGTAATAAGACTAAAGATACAAATGCAGATATATCGAAAGTGAGATACTAAAATTTGTGACCAAATCAACTCCTTCATTTTATCAGGAACCATCTTCCAACTAGAGTATACAATGCGAACTTTGCTTCGAGCCAGATAGCCTAAATAGCTAATGAAGTTGTCTTCCTCTCTACCGATTGGATTCATATTTTCATCGAACTCCACATGCAGCCTCTTTTTTTTACTATCACAATGTGCAATTAGCGCACCCATCTTTGTGCTACCTTTACCCTTTCTCACAACGGGTACATCAACCCTATCATCCGATGACTCGTCAGAGCTGGACATATTCCTATTCATCAAAGACAAATCAATAATGTTAGATAGGTTATTAAATAATAAACAAATTAATAAAATGAACCAACATATTAAACCGCCACAAAAAAACAGTATTATTTCATAACTTAAGATGTTAACTATTTCATAGCTGAAGATCTTACTTTACATGGTTTCCCATATTCCTTCACAATGATCCTTTCTTGCAGCATATTCTTTATCATCTACCAATTCTACTTCACGTGTTGTAGGTGAATTTGTTGTGAAAGGGAGTGTATCATCAAGGTTCAAGGATTCTTCACCATACTTCTGTTTTTTACTATGAAGTACAATGGACATTTTTTTTATTTGCGGGTACGTAATATAAAACATTTGTTTCGCCTGGCTTGCTAGAATGAATGGCTCATATCTATGGCCAAGTCTTTGAAGATCAACTGAGACAAATCCAAATTTAGGATCTCTTACAACAGCATTTTGGCTAACCCACTTACATTTCAATAAAGCAACTTTGAACTTGCTGTAGCTCATCTCCCATATTTCTTCAATAACTCCATAATAGGCCATTGATGCTAACACCGGGTTTTTGCCTTTCAAACTCAAAAAGTGCATGGATTCAGCTTCAACCATCACCCCACTATTTTGCACAGAACTTATATCATCTTGGTCTTTTGTGTAGAAAGAATATCCGTTTATATCATAACCGCTCCAAGTGATGACCTAAAAAGAAGGCCCCAGGCTAACCACTCGATTGTATCCGACACACCGGTCTCGTGCAATACCGTCTCCTCGAACCACTTTATGAATGTCTTCTTTTGCTCATTAGCTATCTGCATGTCATTCTTCCTTGGATTTATATTCTTCAAACTCTTTCTGTGTTCATCAATGTATGGTTGTACTTCTTCCATATTATTCAAGATGTACAAGTGTGCTTGCAACACCTCTTCACGAGGCCTATTCTTCAGTTTGATTCCTCGAGTTCCCTCGCTTATCCCCTCGTCATACTGAGATCGTATCGTCGCCCCTAATAGATAATCTTTGCAGAACTCCAAATCCTTTTCAACTACATATCTCTCAACTATTGAGGCTTCTGGTCGATAAGGATTTTTAGAATACCCTTTTAAGATCTTCATGTATCGCTCGAAAAGGTACATCCACCTTAGGTAAACTGGACCGCAGAGCCTTACCTCCCTTACCAAGTGCACTATCAGGTGCACCATTATATTAAAAAATGGAGGAGGAAAATGCATCTCTAGTTGGGACAAAATAATATAACCCTCATTTTCCAATTCATCCAACTTTTCAATGTCAATGACTTTGTTACAGATAACATTAAAGAAAATACTCAATCTTGTTATAGTGGTTCGCACTTCATCTTTCATAATGCCTCTAATAGCTATTGGTAATAGTTGTTGCATCAACACATGATAATCATGGGACTTCATTCCCACTAACTTCAAATCGTCCATTGAAACACACCTTCTCAAATTGGAAGAATATCCTTGTGGAACCTTAATGTCATATAGACACCCACACAAACTTTTATTCTCCACTTTTGATAGTGTATGAGTTGCTGGCTCCATGTATGCCCTCTTACCATCTTCCATTACTCGTGGATGTAACCATGCTCTTATTCCCATATCAACCAGGTCTAGTCTCGCACTAATTCCATTCTTAGTCTTCCCTGGTATGTGCAAAAGAGTACTGACAAGGCTATCGCAAACTTTTTTCTCCACATGCATCTCATCAAGACTGTGTCTCACATCAAGACTACGCCAATATGGAAGATCAAAGAAAATTGATCTTTTCTTCCATATATTCTTCTCACTCACAATCCTTTGCTGCTTACCCAATATGACATTGATATGTTTCATCCGACTATAAACTTCCTCTCTCGTTAATGCCTTTGGAGCCGATCTATGCTCTGGTAAGCCGTTAAAACGCTTTCTTAACTTATGATATGGGTGGAACCGATGAAGAAACCTCCTGTGACCAAGGTAGACTATTTTTTTCCATGCTTTAGTTGATGGAAGTTTGTGTCTGCTTCACATATTGAACATGCTTTATGGTCCTTCACACTATACCATGACAAATTTCCGTATGCAGGAAAGTCGTTGATCGTGGTAAAAATCATTGCACGCAACTTGAAGGACTCCTTCTTATATGCATCAAACACATCTAGCCATCCTCCCACAACTTCTTTAAATCCTCAACCAAAGGCGCCAAGTACACATCAATATTGTTCTCGGGCTGTTTTGGTCCAGAAATCATCATAGAAAGCATCACATACTTGCGTTTCATACATAGCCAGGGAGGTAAGTTGTATATTACAAGGAGAACCGGCCACGCACTATGGGTGCTGCTAAGAGTTCGATACGGATTGAAGCCATCTGTACAAAGCCCCAGCTGAAGGTTTCTTGGCTCACTGCCAGATTAAGGGAACATTTCGTCTATTTTCTTCCATTGCGGAGAGTCAGCTGGGTGCCGAAGAAATTTTCCATCGAATATTCTCTCATCAGAATGGCATATCAACTTCTTCGCCGTTGCTTCACTAGTAAATAGACGCTTAAACCGCAAAATTATTGGAAGATACCACAATGCCTTCAAAGATTGCCTTTTTGTTGTCTGCTGTCCAGAAACACTACCTTTCTTCACTTTGTATCGTGAAGTTTTACACTTCGGACAATTACTGAGGCCTTCATACTCGTTTTTGTACAATATGCAGTCATTAGGGAAACTATATATCTTTTTATACTCCATACCCATCGTAGACAAGATTTTCTTAGCCTCATACATACGATTTGGAAGTACATTAGCATCTGGCAACATATCAGACAACAATTCAAGAAGCGACGTGAAACTGCTATCGATCCACCCACAAGTTGCCTTTAAGTTGACCAAATGTAAGGTCCCAGTCAACCATGTATACTTAGTACACCCAGGGAACAAAGGTATCTCTGCATCTCTCCGCACGCTATCATATTCACCTGATTGTGCAAAAGATTCTACCTCAACATCATGAATCATTTTCTCCATTCCATCATCATCTACCTCAACTTCTTTTTCGTGGGACGCAACGGTACTTACTTCCTCACCATGCCATATCCACGTTGTGTATCGAAGGTGTATTCCATTACAAAGTAGGTGATCCTTTATATCAGCAATATCCCTTCGGCTCCCATTTAGACAATTAACACATGGACAATAATACATCCCATTTTTTGTAGCCACATTCCTTCTAGCAAATTCAATAAACTCTTCCACCCAATTCTCATATTCTTCACTAGTTCTCAACGCATTCATCCAACTATGACCCATTTTATTACCACCTAAGACATTTCCAACAAAGACAAGTTCATAACAATTTCAAGAACGACATGTTTTTTCTCAATCTTGTAAAAAAAATTCGGCAGCATTTCCCCTCAAAAGTAAGACATCCCAAAATTTCAACAACAAACAATTTCAGCTTCATTCAACAAAACTTACTAACTAAGGCAATTCAGATCAATATCAGCTATTAAATCCAACAATTTCATCAATACAAAATATAAAAATATAGCTAAATTGTCTAAGTCATAAACTATAAATTATGAACTTCTAAGCATCTTTATTCATACAACAAAGTTTACCTAGTTCAATGCACATCAACAAAAAAACAACAATATTTAACTATAATTACCTCAACTTCAAATTCTGATGCTTGAAATTTATTTGCTCTATTCAACCTCAAGACAACAACAATAAAGACAACATTAGAATTATTCAAACTAACATATGAGAAGGAATAATTGTATGACAAAAGGAACATGATTAAATATACCTACCCTAGCACCCCTCAAGCTCCTGTGGGTTGTTGTCGTAGGCAAGTCACTGTACTCAAAAGGGTTATTAGCTTCCTGAAGTCAAAAAAGAAGTAATCACTGAGAACTTAACACTACAAATTTCTAGATAACTAAAATTGATCAAATATACTTTCAAAGAAACATGTTTTAACATGTTTTAATGTTTTAAATTGTGGAAAATTCCACCCAAAGTTCATACAATACTAATTCATCTCAAACAAAAGAACGCATCAATTTTCAGAAATGCAGAAGAAATTCACATGCAGATATTAAAAACAAAGGAACATAGAAGCAGAAGTGGCAACTTGGGGAGATAAATTGGACTTTTGAGAAGACAGTAAAAGAGTAGTTCAAGTTAATTAAGGGCTATTTGAAGTCAAAATTCTTGGGCACCAAGAATGAATTTCGCATCAGCCAAATGGAAGGAAGAAAAAGCTGATTTAAAACACATTTACAGCTAATATGAAGCCAAAATGAAGTTCTATGCATTTCGTACAGTGATATCAAAACTTAAATTACATGAACACAAAAAAATCAAGTTATTCATGAACTCATCATTAAGTTATATGCAAAAAGCAATGAACTCATTCTAATTGAAATTAAACACATCAAATCTCTTTTCTGCCAACTAAATTTATCAAAGTTATTCAATATGATATTTGCACTTGAAGAAGTCATTAATTACCCATGAGTTCGGCGTCAATCAAGCAAGGGGACTGAGTCGATAGGGTTCAACGAGAGAAGCATAGGGAAATACCTGAGAAATTATAAGAGTGGGTGTCGGATGAGGGCTATTTGGCAAAAGGGTTTATATGTCCATGCATGAATCAAAATTATCAAACACTTCACATATTACTTAAATTCAAAGTGCAAGAAAAATTTCTATAGAAAACTCAAAGAGCAAACAATATTAAATAAGATTCTTGTTCTTTACTTATTTCAATATCAATGTGAAAATGAAATAATTCAAATAAAACTTATAGTGAGAATACTATTCACACACATGTTGCACTCCCAGAATATAATTCACTCCTTCCAAGATTTCCCAAAATAATCAACCAACCATACACCTAACCAAAAGCAAGCAAACATGCACGCACGTACTTATCATCATGTTATAAAACTATTAAGTTTCATATTAGATTTAAGTTAAGTAACTGAGAAATCATCCAAACACATAACCATAACTTCTATTTCACAATTGGAGTTGTTTCATAAAACTTTCTAAATTTTTCTCCTGGGTTTTTTCTTACTTTCCTGTCCTTCTTCGCCATTTTCTACAGTACTTCTTCATCTTCTATTCCTTCTTTGTCTTATCCATGCTAATCCTCACAGTAATACACAAAGCAGTGTGTATTTGGTCTATTCCATTGTTGAAGACATTTTTTTCTTTTACCAAAGGTAGTGGTTCTTTACTTGGTTTCAACTTTCAAATGTCGTTTGGTTGATGGTTCAATATTTGTTCTTCATGTTATTTAACCATTCTAAAATGTAAATGTAGCTTTTGAGATCAGAACCAAAATCATCAAGTAGCTATCATTACTTCACTAAAGTTATAAACATCTAATTCTAAAAGAACCCGAATAATTTCCTATTTGAATAATTTATCTTTTACACATACAGTCGAAGAACCATGAAAGCAAGGGCGGCGTACCGTTAGAGATCGTCGGAGAAGGTGGGGGGCCGCTCCAAAACAGAGAACGAGAGCCGATGGACGCTACGAAGAGGGAAGACGGAGGGGATGGACTGTCGCGCACAATGGAGTGAGGGTGATCGTGATTAGGGTTCGGCGTCAATCGAGCAAAGGGACCGAGTCGATAACTAGGGTTCAACGAGAGAAGCAGAGGGAAATACCTGAGAAATTATAAGAGCGGGTGTCAGATGAGGGCTATTTGGCAAAATTAAAGGGTTTATGGCAATTTTGGCAACCTGATAGAAATTCAGGTCGACAAAATTAACAAATTGGCGAACCGAAAGTAAATTCAGTCGCCAATTTTTGAATTTTGGCGATTTGAATAAAGTTCAGTCGCCAATTTTTGAATTTTGGTGACTTGAATAAAGTTTAGGTCGCCAAAATTCAAAAATTGGCGACCTGAATTTACTTTCGTGTCGCCAATTTTTTTAAAAAATAAAATTCAAACGGCGCCAAAAAAATATATTTCCATATTTCCCATTCAAACATTGGCAACCTGAAAGTAATTTCAGGATGCCAATTTTTCAATATTGGCATCCTGAATTTGATTCAGGTCGCCACTTTTTTTAAAAAAAAACAATATTTCCACGGCGCCAAATAATATATTCCCATATTTCCCATGGCGCCAAATATTTTCCCAGATTTTATTCGTCCTTAAAAAATTTTAGGTCGCCTAAAATGAATTTTATTCCAAATAAAATTAAATCTCATGGCGCCAAACAAAAAATCTCATATTTCCCATGGCGCGAAACAATATACCCAGATGTTAGGCGTCCTTAAACAATGTTAAAACGACAAAAATCAATTTTACAAGTCCTAAACTCTAATTCAGGACACTCAAGGGTCTACTTCCTTGCAAATAATTACAAGAATGCCACAACCTTCATTTTTTACTTCCTATTTTTAAATAAGGACGTCGTTTGAGGTAGTAATATCCAATTTTTGTAGTAGTGATATTTTTGTTTTTCTAGAACTCATAATGAATATATCATATATGTTTCTAGCCATTATTATTATTAGTTGCAGGAAATTGGTCGTTGGCCTGCATTTCCAAAGGCGTGGCAGGTCAGGTACATCCACGTCTATCGTCGTAAGGGCATGGACATCCAACGCACTTTACCACAATCCCCTTTATCGCTTTCAGCGCACACATCTGTATACAATACAACAAAATATAAATATGCAATTTTCACAAGTTGGCAGCATTACACGATAAGTTTTAGTGTACATGGGACATTCTTGTGACTATGTTCCTTCTTGGAGACCTAATAGTATAGTGTTCTGTGACAAATTATAGATCTTGTACAACAGTACAAATGATAATACCTTCAATAAAAATGTCTACATGCATTTATAAAAAAGAAAAACGAAAAACAAGATCCTATTGTAATACCTTAAAATTCCTATTTAACATGAGTATTATATTTTGATGAATAATTAGCAAAAATGAAGGTGAGTATGTGTCTCAAATTTATTATAATCTATTAATTATAATTTTAGGCAAATTTCACTTTAAATTGAGTTAACAAAAGGCTAAATAAGAGACTATACTTAGAGGTATAAAATGTGTCATAATTAACACATAAAATAGTCGTTAATTTATAACCAAGAGAGGCAAGAAAGTAATATGAAAACACTTAAATAAATTAAAGGAAATTTGCAAAGACAAATGGTTAATAAGACTTTAATTAATTAAGATCATTTGTATAATCCTTCAATTTAATTAGAGATAATTAAATACGTAAAAAAGACGGCATATTTAAATGAAAAATGAAGGGCCAATGGAAAAGAGGGTTAAGCTTGTTAAATGGGCACTAATAACTACAATTAACTAACAAACCAATTATACAATAACAAATGCAATTAAGAGGCATATAAGCAACTTGATTAAGGGGGTAATTAAGCTTAATTGTAATACCCGGATTTTAGCAAATCTGGAATTCTTGAGATAAGAGAAATTAATGAATATTTTGATGAAGCAAATTCATGAGTTTAAAACTATTATAGAAAATTGTTATAATTGTCAAGTAAATTGTCGAAAAAGTTACAGAAAAATCAGATGAACAGAATGACTAAAAATGCAATAATGGTGATAAAAACAGTTTAAAAACATTACGATAAATACTAAAAGATCATGAAATATTATGAGAAAATTATGGGAGTATTATATTTAATTATAAGAATTTAATAAATTATTTCAGAGGAAATAACATGAAGAAATGTTTAAAAAGTATTCCGAGAACCATAAAGTAACTTTATGGTGTAAACATTTTTAATATTTTACATAGGATATAAAATGACAATGTCGGTATAAAGTTTGTAAGATAATAATATACTATAAATTATAAAATTATCAACCATTGGTAAGAGAATGATTAGATAATTACTAGCTAATTGATTCAAGTAAAACAAGAGAAATATAGAAGTTAAATTTATGGTAAAATCTTTAATTAAGAGATTAAGGATGATAATTAGCATAAAATATACTTACTAATTATGATAAAAAGGATTAAGGAAAAAATTAGTAAAGATAAATGTATGAAGGAATCTAATCCTAAAAAGATCACTAAACGAAGAATTTAGGCACGATTAAGCCTTAACGAAGGCGGGGGTAAAACATGAATTTTTGGTAACAAATATTATATTTTTTAAAAAATGGAAAAAATTATAAAAAAATAATTAAAACTTAATTTTAAAATGAAGGGGCCGAAATTCTTGGTATTTTTAATTAAAATGAATTGTTTAAAATGATAATTAGAATAAAATAATAATATAATGCGGTGAGTCAGCTTATAGGCAGACCGAGGGGAAAAGTCAGAAATAAATTCTACAGGTAAACCAGAGGTAAAATTCTTTTCAGACTGATCAAATTAAGAACAAGTAAATTTTTACACGAAGAAAGAATTTACCAGACGTTGATTTCCGCAACCGAAAACCCTAATTCCTAATAAGACGGAAAGCTGATCAGATAGAGTAGAGCCAGATAGGCAAAGTGAGAACCTATAGAAACAATTTCATGTTTTCAAACACGGGATTAAGTTAGGCAACAACTGGACGTTTTACGATTCAACGAATTATTGTCCAGAAGTTGGTTCTATCGGAAGCGATTTCCGTAACCGGACGCGTTTGTCCGAATATCTTCCGACGCACCGGAGAATACCTGGATATGATCAAAAAGAGGATCAAAATAGATAATATGAAAGAGGATGAAAAGATCTTCAAAGTTACATGCCCGGATTTTTGAGTTTCGCGAAATCGCGAAACGGACACCGTCGGGTAGCTTTATCGGGCCGGAGGCCATAAAGCAAGAGTCATCATTGGATGACAACTCATTCTTTGACTTTTGGACCCCTTGGATGTCGGCCAAGACCTTGGATGGCCAAGATTTCATCTCACAAAACCCTAGATCTAACGGTCCAGAAACAAAGCAGAAAATTCCCTTTACGTCCCGAATTTTCACTATAAATACCCCCTCTCCTCTTCTTGAAAATTCACACCATTCTTCTCTCTTCCTTGGCCGAAATCTTAGAGTGAGAAGCTCTGCAAAAATTTTGCCTAGCTCCAAGTAAGTCCTTTTGTCCTTAGCTTTTAGTTTCCGTAGTTCTTTCGGTAGTTATAGTAGAACTGTTGTTTTGATCTAGGAAGTTTCAGAATATATTCCTATACTTGTTTTTAAGCCTCATTGCATTGAAAGATGCCTGACGAGGTAAAAACCTAGTGGGGATAATTTTGAAATGGAATAGGGTCAAAGTAACGAAGTTATGGCGAAATTCCGCCAAATAGGGGTAGTAGGGGCAAAATGGTCTTTTTCACCTAAAATGCCTGCTATGCTGCCAAATAATCATAAGTGTGTTATTATTCTGATTAGAATACTTCTAACATCGAACCATTGTCGAAATTCCATCGTTCCATTTGTTTGCCTTTGTTTATTTGTTTCGCCATTTGTTTTACGTACAAAAGTCAAAAAGTACCGTTTTTAGCCGGAAGAGCCGGATATCTGCAACTAAGGTACGGACGCGTACTTGTAACCCTAACTCTATGATGCTTATATACTTTTGCGTTATAGATCCGTTCATAGAGGCGAGGTTTTGTTGAGAATCGTCGGAGAGATACTTATAGCTTTACCCGGATTATAGTATTGGTAATGTCGTTTGAGTTATTCCTAGCGCGAGGACACGTTAGTGGCGTGGCCTTGGATATGTGCAGAACTAGTCGAGAGAGACTTTACATACTTGCTTTGTGCTTATGTTCGTCCATGTTATTGATCATACATCGCTTTGTTTGCTTTTGTGATGTTATCTTTGTATTGAAATGAATATACGTTGTACGTATATCTTGTTTTATTTGAGCATAAGGTTAACCGTTACCGAGATCCATATGTGGAATGGATCTCGTAGCATTATAAGGGTCTCGGAGGACCGATGTTTGGCGATTGAGGCAAGCGGCTGGAGTAGGCCAAGACGTGTCTACATTATTTATCGTTTTCTTTAGTTTCTTTAACTTTTGAGAATTATGGATGACTGTAATCCGATACATTTACACTATGGTCCATATTTTGATTGTAATGTAAATTACTTACTCGCTCCAATGCTCTACTCTGATTACTCTGCTTGAAATATTTGGAAATGTTTTTTTTTTAAAAAAAATCCGCTGTTTTCAAATGGGATGTTACATTAATCAAGGTTGCCCCAAAAATCAACAATTGCAACTAAGACCAATGGTTGAGATTTGATTTCATAAAGTGAAAATGAGATCAATGGATGAGAGGAAAGATGGAGTTTTGGAATTCCCAAATTGACCTTGGAGCTTTGCCTATAAATAGAGGCCTCACCCTTCACAATTCTTCACACCAAAATCAGCTCCAAGTAGCTGAAGATAGAGTAGTGAGAGTGAGAGTGAAAGTGAGAAGCTAGAGAGAAGGAGTAAGGTTCTTCAAGGGTGAGTTCTCTAGTTTTTGGTAGAATGTTAGTTTAATCTAGGATATTGTTAAATAAATTCTCATACTTGTTTTTAGGCCTCCTTGCATTTAAAATTCTGAATGGGGTAAAAAACATGTTGGGAAATAATTTTTGGAATCAATAAGGCCAAATGGTGAAAGTTGGGAAAAATATCAGATTTCAGTTTTTATGGAGTCAGTCACATTGTGGACGTCATTTTATGTGGAAAAGGATCTTTAAAGATTATTAAATTTTTCAGGAATAAAGTAGACATCATGGGATTTCTATTTATACAAAATTCGTAAAGTTTTGATTTTTGTACAAGGAGATACAAATTTTTGAAGTTAAGCTATTTTTCTCGAAGTTAAATTGGAACAACGGTGAAAGAAATGAAAATTGGGAATGATCTGGGTATTTCAAGTTTGAGGCGTTATTTTTCCAAGAAAATAGACATGTCAAGGGTCATTTTGGCTTTGGAAGGACATCGATTTGATTTTTGTACAATTAATTATGATGTTTCAAAATTACAAACAAATATAGGAAGAAATGCTGAAATTTTGTTTTTAAGGAAATGTGAGGGTATAGTTGGAATAACAAATCCACCAAAGGTAAAAAGGCAATAGTGGCAAAGATATCTCTTAGGATATTCTTTATAAAGGAAATAATGTGGTGATAATATCATAGGACATCCGAGAAGTCGGGAATCGGTACCGAAAGGAGAACGTACCGCCAGCTACGCAGACCAAGGTACAGACGCGTACTTTAACTTTAACTCTTTTGTGTCTTGTATGCTTATATGTGATTGTTGAAGGGTGGAATATCACCTAGAGGGGGGGTGAATAGGTGATCTTGAAATTCTTTCGCTAATTGCTCAAGAACACTTAAAACAGAGATAGAGAGAAGAGCAATGAACACAAGAGATTATACTGGTTCGGTCCAACTCTTGACCTACGTCCAGTCCCCAGAAACACTCTGGGATTTCACTATCTTCAAACTTGATTACAAACTCTGTAACTCACGAGTAATCCTCCCACTAGGACTTACTCCTCTTTACAAGTTGTAACCAACTAACCGTGAACACAATTACACACTCTGTAAACGAAGGATGATCCTTTCACTCTCGGACTCACTCCCCCTTACAAGTTGTAATTGTACACCCACACTTAAGGTTCCACAACCTTAAGATTTTACAACACACTAATCAAATAAATGTTTGGACTCTCTCACCGAGTAGATAAATGATAAACACCGAAGCTTAGTAATATCCGAAGATATATATGTACAGAATAGAATTTGATCGCTTTGAAAGCTTTTTGTACGTGCATGTTTCGCACTTGAAGAATTCAAACCTTCGAGTATTTATCTTTGGTTGAAGATTGAGGACCGTTGAAGGATTTGAATATGTCCGTTGAGTATTTGAATATGTCGTTGGGTATTTGAATATGCCCGTTGAAGATGTTTAAGCGTCCACGCCTTTCGCTTATCCACGTTTGAATGTTTGCTTAGTGGAGTCTCTTTACGGAGTTGTCATTCGTGTGGTCCTGGTCGGAGGATGACTTAAATAATATTCAGATGCTTTTGACGTTATGGGCATCGTTCATCTTGTCGGCTCGTGTCTCCGTCGTTTTCGGTGCTTCACGGCTCATCAAGATTCAAACGATAATTGATCATCGAAACCGACTCGGAGAGATGATTAATCATAATACAAATAATATTGAATGATGTTTTGGAAAGTATAATCAATTAATCAAATCATTCGATTGATGTTGCGAAGACATGTGCTTGCGATATGTTTGCCGATATATGCTCGAGTATCCAGTGCTTCGGATATACCGAGATGCTTAGATATTGATCATAGATGAATATTCAATCTTGAATACTTCTGAATACTTTCGGAATCAAAACTTAATATTCATACTTGAGTATCCTATATCCCATACTCAAGTATTGTTGCAGCATATTCATATCTCGACACTTCAAATCAATAATCGTAGATGCTCGAGCATGGAAGATATCGTGCTCGGGCAACGCTGAGACAGAGAGCGAAATGGGTTCAGTCACACACTTGCTCGAGCAAGACTTTTCTCTTGCTCGGGCATGGTGCTCGAGCATGAACATAATCATGCTCGGGCAAGCTCCTTTACAAAAGCTTGGAAGTGCTCGCCGATGTTGCTCGAGCATGGTGATAGTCTTGCTCGGGCAAGACATAGACAGAGGCGGAAAGATGAAAGCGCATAGCTGTTGCTTGAGGCAACCCAGAAAGCATGCTTGCGGAGAAATAGAGATTTGGCGACGTTGCTCGAGCATGAAGCAAAGCTTGCTCGGGCAAGCTTCGTTTGTGAAGCGGGAAATGCCTCCACACGATGTTGCTCGAGCAAGCCAATTTCCTTGCTCGGGCAAGACTAAGACAGAAGCGAGAACTTGAGAAATGATAGACATTGCTCGGGCAATGTTTTGCCTTTGCTCGAGCATGATGCTCGAGCAAGCCTTCTTTGCTGCTCGGGCAAGACTTCCTGATTTGCTGAGTTTTGCTTCTGTCTCGATGTTGCTCGGGCAAGAAATACTTCTTGCTCGGGCAAGCTTCTCTGAATGGCCTTCTTTTGCTTCTGTCTTGATGATGCTCGGGCAAGCCACAATTCTTTGCTCGGGCATGACTCAATGACAGCTGTCTTTGCTTACGCCTCTAGATTGCTCGGGCATGCTAGAATTCTTTGCTCGGGCAAAGCACGATGACTAACTATCTTTTGCTTCTGCCTCGATGATGCTCGGGCAAGAAATATTGCTTGCTCGAGCATGATTGTTGAATCATGCTGATTTCGTCTGTGGTATAAATCCAAGTTTAGCATATCATTCCATTTCAGAAAGCTCCTCAAATATTCTTTCCATTTCAACAAGAATCAGCTCCAAGCTAGTTGTAGTTCGTCCACTAACATCAAAAGATTGAAGGTTGTTCTTAATCAGCATTTTCTGCAACATCCTGAACTGAACATCAACTTTCGAATATCATATCGCCCTGGTCCGAACTCTGTTTTGATTGGTTCAAGTCTTCATAGAAAGCCTTGTGAGTGTAATTTCATATGCCACCAATTTCAGCTCAATCAGATTTGTCGTTTGTGAGATACACTCAAATTACCGAAGGTTGGTCTGGACTTGTGACGTTAATTGTTGTTCCAACTTGCAAAAATAATAGCTCTCGCATCTGGACTCCTTTGGACTTTATCTTTTGTCAAAAGTACGTGTTCGATGTCTACTTTCATATACCACTGGTTTCATGTCAATCCGATTCCTGGTTTGGGAGATATCGTCGATTTCTGAAGGTCGCCAAACGAGCTGAATAGAGTATCTTGATGCCACGACCTTGCTCGAGCAAGCCCTTCTTTCTTGCTCGGGCAAGAACGGATTTTGAGCGTTTTTGGGAGAAATTCCACCTTGCTCGGGCAAGAACTTTGTTGTTGCTCGAGCATGACTTCAGAAACTCAATTTGCTCGAGCAAGTCTTTGTTCAAGTGAGTAAGAAAACTGAAATTACTTAAATGCCCTCCAACAAACCAAGTATTCATCCGGAAGCTTGAACTTGCTTGTTTTAACTCCGAATTGAGCCGTTCCAACTTCTATTTAATCGTGGAGACTTGTAGAATCAATCTAGGAACTTGTATAATGATTTTCTCATTCCATTAAACAAGTTCTTCCTTTCTTTCTTCTCTTTTCTTGATCATTCTCCATCATTAAACTTCACATCTACATTAGATATAAGAATTAGTCAAAGTATAATGTAAATGTAGTGTGCAACCTTTTTGCTCTTAAGAATGACATCTATATAAGACATCATCAAAACTAATCAAAACCAACAATTGTATGATTCATAGAGTCATGGACAAGACTAGGTCTTGGGTCATGCATCGTGGCTAAGACTCGGTCTTAGGTCACCTATTTATATACATTCAGCTTTATGCAGGTTATAGTCTTGATAATGTTGTAGGGTTGTTTTCCTAGCGTTGAGGACACGAGGAGTCGTGGCACTGGTTAGTGCAAACGTTGTTAACATTACATCTACTATGTGCTATGTATTGTTGTGTTGTTAGCATTACATCTGTTGTGTGCTATGTATTGCTGTAACCTTACATCTGCTGTGTGCTATGTATTGTTGGTGCTGATATGTAATGAATATATGTCATATATACTGTTATTACTTGAGCATGAGGTTAATTGTTACCTATGATTCAATGGGTATTTAATCTCAGAGCTTTAGGATCTGGAGGATCAGGAACGGTGTAAAGGGTAAGCAGTACGCGTGAGGACTCAACCAGACTTTTTATTTTGGATTGTATTTAATATTGTTAGATGTATATTATTTGAATAATCGGATAATTGTGCCATTATTATGCTCGACCGGATATATCGTGAACGGTTTAAGTTGTAGCCACGTATCAGTTACTCGTCCGCCCAAGCCAACTTATACGCTCAATTGCTCTACTCTGATGATATTCTTATATACTGTTTATTAATGTACGTAATGGGTAGTATTGAATTTGGGGTGTTACACCTATATTGAAAACGCTTCACAATAGGGTAAAAATAAGAATTAAATTAATTTCTTTTTAAAAATATTTTCATTCGAATAAAATAAGTTTTGGCAGTAAGTTCGAAGTATTTAACATAGATTCGCAAATGCATGAGAAATTCGCATTGAACACATTATAGTGAAATATAGAAATGAAAAAGAAAGCTAGAATCTTACTTGATGGAAATATCAAAAGAGCCAATAAGAACATCAATTTAACAGAAGACTTTCCCATGTTTTGTTCTGATGAGAAAATGTTCCCAACCAGTGCTTTATTTAGACGAAATGGAAGACTTATTTTTGGGACGAAATCTCCTAATAGATTATGACATTAATTGGTACATTGAATTAAAAGAAGATTCGAATCTGGATATTGGATGCGTGCATGTATACATATAACAGGAAATAATCATGAATAGCACGATTTGTTTCTAAGATAATGCAAAGCACATGTGGATTGATGGAAGCAGATCCTCTCTTTATTTATTTTTTCTTTTTATCTCTCATCAGCCCATCCGGGTCATTGATTGAGATGATGAGAGAAAAATTAAAGTAGTATTATGATCTTTCAGATTCATTGGACATGCATGATTTAGAGATTATGATGGATGATAAGAAAAACCCAACCTGTAGATTGATCTGGTGGATAAGTGATACTGGACATAGACTAAATTTATAAAGATTTAATTTATTTTAGACTGAAATATAGAAAACACCCCTTATCTTCAGAAATTTAAAACAAAAGCCGTGAACATTCATATTTTGACAATCAACTTCCATGCTATTAAAATTGCCATTAAATTTACCGGTGGTTCAAGCCTTGTCAATTTTTTAAAATTGAATAATATGTCATATCATCCAAATAAATGATAGTTGGTGTTGATGACATGGAATATTTAAATATTTTAATTATTTGAGATAATTAACATGCATGTCCTTATAGTTCCAACCAATTTTTAATTAGATCCTTATAATTATTTTTTAATCAAATCCTTATACTTTTATTTATTTTTAATAAAGTCCTTATAGTTTTTTTGTTTTTTGTTTTTATTAGGTCCTAATTGTTTCATTTATTTTTTAATCAAGCCGCTATAATTTTTTATTCTTTAATCTAAAAACTCTCATAGTATTCTTCTATAAATATAAAATATCATATTATAAATATAATTTTTTTAATATTATTGTATAAATAATAGTACTCTATAAATAGTAACTTATTATAATATTTTTTAATAAAATTTAAATTTTTTTAACAAAACAAATATTTATATTATTTATTTTATAGTTATATTTTTATAAAAATATAATTATAATTATAATAAATATATTTAATGGTGTTACTACGAGTATTATAGAATATATAGATTTATTACAGAATATATAGATTTATTACACTAGTAACCTAATAAATTGAGATTTTGAAATTTGAAAGCGGTAGAGAATGAATAGAGATCCCTACAATTATGGAAGATGAAGTTCTTGGATATTTTTAGCCATTCCCGTATGTCACCTTTATAGCCTCAAATTGTCTATATGTGATTATAATTTATAATTCATGATTTGATATCTATTTTCAAATTCGATCAAACTTAATTCACGATTTAATGTCTATTTTCAAATTCAATTTACTTTATTACCTTATCTTCAAATCCAAATAGTAAAAAATGTGAATTAAATGGGACTAATATCCCAATAAATTCGAACAACTTTGAAATACAATGCATAGTTTTAGTTTTCAGTTATTATTGAAGAGGTCAAACTTTCTAGAATAAAGAAAAATTGGCTATATTAAGAAATAATTTGTAATGGATTTTCAAAAAAGGAAATTCCTTTAATGGGTATTAACTGAATGAACTGTAAATATAAAGTTGATGATTAATTTGAAGGAAATTACTTCAACGGGTATTAATTGAATGAGCGTAAATATAATTAAGTGTGGATTAATTTAAAGGATAAGGATTTTAAATGCCATGGAAGTTTTCGCTCAGGAGCACTGGTAAGACGGAAGTTTTTTTTGGACCAAAAATGCCATGGAAGTTCACAAAACGTAGCAATTTTTCCCCTCCGTTAAGTTTAACTGAGTGCACACGTGGCATGACACCTCATCACGTGGCATGACACCTTAGTCAAATTTAATATTGGGGAACATACAAAACGTAGCAATTTTGGCAAAATTGCACATACGTCGAGAGAAGGAGATTTGAGAAACATAATTTTGGTCAAAGGCGGAAAAATTGCTCTAGAGGAAGCATCACTTATGATCTAAGCAAAAACAAAACGAGAAATGAATTGTTCCAAAAATTGGTTCGGGAAAACAAATCAATAGTGATAAAATGATACTTAACTCTTATTTGATTGATGAGGTGGCATGCCACGTGTGATGATGTGGCATGCCACATGTGCACTTAGTTAAACTTAACGGTCAAAATTAAGCGGGTGGGGTCAAAAAATTGCTACATTTTGTAAATTTACTTAACTCTTATTTGATTGATGAGGTGGCATGCATTTTTGGTCCAAAAAAACAAAATTTACATTTTGTCTTCGTGGCATTTTTTGTCCAAAAAAAACTTTCGTCTTACCAGTGCTCCTGAGAGAAAACTTCCATGGCATTTAAGACCTTTATCCCTTAATTTAATTATGTGATTACACAGACCCGTTTTTGGTTAAATGGGTTTTAGGGCGGGTATTACAAGATTTCATATATAAAGTTGGTGGTTATATATTCCCAAGTCATAGTAATAACCAATATGGTGTGCATTTCAAAAGCGCACGTACCTAATTTAATAGTGTGATATACTGATATCACACATATGGTAATGGGGAAATATATATATACAAACGATAAACCCATATATATATATGGCCAAATGATTTGTCCAGTGACAGGACCTAATAATCTGTCCTGTGAAATCAAAACTACACCGTTTGGGTTAGTGAAGACACGCCTGAAATAAAAACTGCAAAAACAAAAACAAAAAGAAAACAAAAAATCATTCAGTACTCCAAAGCTTATATATTAAAGAGAGAAGAGCACCACGTAGTGGTTACGGAAAGAACCGCACGGACGGCTAAACCAAATATTCAAGAAGCATCGCAGATTACAGCACGCACATCAGCACATAGCAGAACGGACGAAGGACAGAACACATGAAAACCAGACGGCAACAAAACAACATGAAAACCACATATCTCGTGTTGCAGTGGCGAGATATTCAGTAGTGAAAAACTAGAACAGCACAGACGCAAAACAAGACGAGTTATTTTATCGATGTAGCGATCTGATTTCAGTAGCGATCACAGATCCGCAATTTGGTATTTTATCGATGTAGCGATTTGATTTCAGTAGCAATTTTTTTGTTTTTTTTTTTGTTTTTATTAAAGCACCCCATCACTATACTTAACCAAATGGCGTAGTTTTAGTGGTTGACAGGAAAATCGCTTAGGTCCAGTCACTGGACAAATGATTTTCCCTCCATATATATATATATATATATATATTCCATGAGATAATGGGGAAATAAGCTGCATAAGTTTTATTATTTATTGAATATGTTACGACATATATAACACGCTCATAGAAACATATATAGTTGATTATCTCATAAATAATAAAGATATTATATAGATGTTTCTACACATTAGTACTATTAGTTGGAGGAAATTGGTTGTTGGCCCGCATTTCAAAAGGCTCATCTGCCAGAGGACGACATTTACACCCAATTGTAGAAACGCAAGGGCATGGACAGTTATCGCAATTTTTCCCTCTTGCTTCACTTTCCTCCCACACATCTGCATACAGTTCAATACAATAAACATGTGCATGCAATAATCCATCGTATCATAATAAATACTCATCCGGCCTTATTTACCTAATTTGATTAAATTAAAAAAGTTGGTTAAATTAGATAATATACAACTTGTATTTTCTAAAACACTCTTATAATCTTTTTTAATTCTATCATTCCCTATCTCCATGATTATTATTGAGGGATGAGCATCAATAGGGGTAAATTAGGGAAACAAAATTGAAAAATATGGAAAATATATCTTATATTTAAGATCAAGAATAAATTTTCACATATTACCTATATTAAGGACCGAAGGGAGTAATAGATAATAGATTTTGTACTGAAGAACGCTTCACAATAAGCTTAAAATAAGAATTAAAATTTTAAAATATTTTCAACGAACAAAATATTTCGTGGCAGTTAGTTTGAAGCTTTGAACATAGATGCTTCGCTAATGCATGAGAAATCTGCGTTGAACACATTATAGCGAAACATAAAATGAAAAATAAAGCTATAATCTTACTTGAAGCAATTATCAAAAGAGCCAATAAGAACATCAATTTAACAGAAGACTTCTCCATGTTTTGTTTTGATGAGAAAATGTGCCCAACCAGTGCTTTATATAGGTGAAATGGAAGACTTATTTTGGGAAGAAAATCTCCTAATAAATTACGACATTAATTGGTACATTGAATTAAATTGGTACATTGAATTAAAAGAAGATTCAGATATGGATATTGAATGCGTGCATGTATATATATAATAGGAAATAATCATGGATAGAAAGTAATACCTTTTACAAAATCTACTCATACATTCTAGAAAAAATCTCATATAAAGAAGATTGAATTACCCCAGCTCTTATTCCGGTCACTGAACTTAACAAATTATATGTCAGGTTATATGTGTTATAATTAAAGATTTAACAAATTACCTCCATATTCCTTAATTATTAAATCAGCAAAATTAATTCCTTAAGAAGTACAAATACCATGAAACACCGTTTGACTTCTTTCTAAACATTAATTATGCCCTATATTTTTTTTTAGTACAATATTTGGTTTATAGGAAACTAGGAGTATAGAGGTGAATTTTTATGTACTACAATGTTTCACAAATATCTTTATTTGAGATTTTCCCTTTTTGTAAAAAAGTAATCATGGATTTTATATTATATAGGTTTCAAAATTTAAATTGGGTCATAAAATTTGAATAAAAATAAAAATATCGAAATAAGGAAATAGATCTCCTAGTGACGAGAGCTAGTAATCTAAGCTGACCTGGCCCTTGAAGGGCCAGGGCCTAAAAGGGCTGGCCCTGTCCTTTTAGGCCCGGGTAAGAAAAACATCTATTTTTAAAGCCCCGCTCGAGAGCATGCGGGCCAGGGTCGGGTCTATAGGGCCAGAAGCTTTTTTAAAAATTTTAACTATTTGTTCGGCGTTTTTTCTTTCAAATAAATATAATTAGTAAATTACAACAATTAAAGTTGTAAATCAAATAAATGTTGTCAACATTAAATAAATTAGAGTCATGTGAAATAAATTAAATGGAAAATTTTGATTTTGATTTTTGGGCCATTAACCAACCATACTGTATTAACTACTCCCTCCGGTCCTAAATAAAAGACAACATTGACTTTTTTTGAAGAGATTAAAGAAGCTAATTAAATTATTTTAGAGTATTTTTTTTTTCTCCAACCTAATTTGTTTGATTGATAAACTTATATGTAATGTAAATATACTCAATATGTAATATGATTAAGTAAACTTATTTAGCTTTCTTAATATTTTCAAAAAAAAAAAAAGTCAACTCTGTCTT
Source organism: Acacia melanoxylon (assembly GCA_019022615.1). Taxonomy (NCBI): domain Eukaryota; kingdom Viridiplantae; phylum Streptophyta; class Magnoliopsida; order Fabales; family Fabaceae; genus Acacia; species Acacia melanoxylon. The sequence continues at coordinate 1,786,459 of JAFJYJ010000032.1, forward strand.
ATATTTAGGACTAGAAGAAGTATTCACTAGTAATTATAATAACGAATTATACTAGAAAGGACAACACATATAATATTAAAGTCTTCAATATGTTCCCATGGGAGGTTGTTTTAAGAACCTAACCTTTCTATGACATAAATAAATAAATAAATAATTATGCAACAACTTCTTAAAATAAAAATTTAGCAAAAAAAGAAAAAAAATTAAACAGGCCAAACCAAGGCGGCCCTTTTAAGCCCTTGGCCCTATTGGGTTGGCTCTTTTAGGCCCGACTTCATTTAGAGGCTTCATTTTATAAGTCCACCCCTTAAAGGGCCAGGTCTTAAACGGCCGGCCCGATTTCGGGCTCTACTAGTGACCATACAATAGATTTCAATTTATTCTAATACATTATTTTATTAAAAATGAATATTGTATATATATATATAAATAATATTGTTCATAATCTATAATATCCTAATTTTGCTTTACTAGAACTCCCACAATATGTGAATATAGTGGAATAAATCAGTGATTTTTGACTATGTGAACAATTGTTCTTGAAGTGTTCAAATTTCCCAAACTCAAAAATTCAGAGACACATGCTAGTACAAAGTGAGACACTTGTAACTAACATCCAATTAATTTAATTGATGGGAAAATCTATATGTGGGCCCAATTAAGAAACAAAATGTCAAAAAATGCCCAAATATAATTCACATGTCAAAAAAGGCTTGGGACTTTTTATGACATGTGAATCTTAGGTGACATGACTTTGATACCTGGCCTCTCTTGTTTCTCTAGTTCCCATCTCTCCCAACTTGAAAGCTGAAACTACCCGCTCGTCTCAGCTCTCCTATGTGCTCGCTCGACGCTCACTCTCATCTCCGACGCCCACTCTCGTCTTCGACGTTGTTTGCGCTGGTGTGGGAAAGATGAAATCGTTAGGCCATTTACGAATTCCTCGCACCCATTCGCCTTTTCGATTTTGTCCTTTCATTTGGCGAGGGCGTGAACCCTAAGTCCATTTGGCGCCTTGTTCAACTCCTCCTCCTTCTTCAACGTCTCTTGTTGAAGCTCGTTACGTTCGCAATCAATGCTCTATTCGCTCTTTCTTTGTTTTTTGAGGAGCTTTTGAGTAAATCAATTTTATTTTCATTGTTTCTTATCTTGCATTTCGTCCATTTTATTATACCTAACACCTATCAGAAGTACCCTTGTTTCTTTTCCTCTTGTTGCTGTTAAATGGCCGATTCGTGGTTTGGATTGTTAGATATGATTAGTTTTGATGATGTCTTATATAGATGCCATTATTAAAAGCAAAAAGATTGAGTAACATAGTTATCTCCTACATTGACTAACTGCTGTATTTAATGTAGATTAATCCAAGTTGAATTTTAGAGATTAATCAAGAAGGAGATATTGAAGAAGGTAGAACCTGCAGAGAATGATGAGTCCAAGCTAAATTACGAAGAATGATCAAGATGAGAGATGGAAGAAGGAAGAACTTGATGAATGTAATGAGAATATCATTATACAAGTTTCAAGATTGATTCTAGAAGTCTCCACGATCAAATTGAAGTTGGAATGGCTCAATTCGGAGTTAAAATAACACTAGTGCAAAAAAGGGCTTTAAGACCGCCTCATTTAGACCGGACATTCGTCGCAACTGTAACACCCCTACCGGCCTCGCCCTTTTCGGGTGGCGGGTAGAATGATTCTAACAACCTATCTGGATCTTCTCTATTTGGCATATGCGGAAGCGTCAACATTCTTCAGGGCCGTTGTCATAACTATCAGAGTGTCTTTGCTCTCTACTCTGCTCATTCTTTTTACCACAACTTCAAGCACTCCCTTCAGTGTGCCGCCTTCAAGCAACACTCTAGTCTGGAGTCGGGTGCAGAACTACTAGCCTGTGCTAAACTGCCTATTTCATGTGATCTGGAGTTCAAATGAATGAACCCCAGGGGTAACAGTTAATCTCATATGCAGGTATGAAATGTAAATAACAGTATAACACATGTATATGCATAGAATAATCCACAATAAACAAGTCGCACCGTAACCGCAGTTAACGGCCAAGGACCATGACCCTTTAGGACACGCATGACCCTATGAGACCGCAGCCTCAATTCCATAGCTAGGAAATAAACATGTAAATCATCTAGCAAACATGATCAGTCATACAAGAAATACATACATACAGGCTAACAAGATAACAGTTACCCACCACTTTAGCCTTTCTCTTCCGCTTGTACCTTTGCTTCCAACTACGAAGTTGCTTGAAGCACATTTCATTCTTCTTCTTTCTTGACTTCTCATGGCCTAAACACATGTTCATACTATTAGAGCCATGGAAAAATAAATACCTAATGCTTATCTTTTTCTCATAGGCATTCTTACACCCTTGAAGTTTATTCATATTACTTAGGCCATTTCTTTCTTAATTTCGCATGGTAGCTAATTTTGGCCAAACTTTGAAAACTCATTATTAATTCTACAGAACTCCGATTAGGGTGGTTCAAATTTCTATTTGTCACTAATTAAGTCTAGTTTCATGTAAAAATAATCACTAGACTTATATCTTTTGTATCATTCCCAGTTTTTCATTCTTTCTTCGCTGTCCAGAACATTATTAAAAATTAATAGGTCAACTTGCGAAATTTGTTTCTCTCTGGATACAACTCCGATTTAGGTGTTATTTAGATTTTTGGAAAGCTTGAGATGTCTACTATTTACTGTAAAAATTTCAAGGAAAAAAAATCAAATGTTTACTTGGTCCGAAAGGCAACGTCATTTTGTTGCTCTGGAACCATACCAAAACTTTCCAGAAGTTTTAGATCATCTTCCAAAATTCATAACTGGAGTTGTAGACCTCATATTTGGGTGATCCAAAGCTCATATTAAACCTTATTATGTGTACAAAGTGTCCACAAAATTTCAGGTTCAAAAGAGTTCGTTTACTTTAGTTTTGATTTACCCAACGCTTACTGTTTCTGCTGCAAACTCAATTTCCAGATTCACGTCAGTTTATGATTTCATGCATATGACTCATTCTAACACATGCATACACCTCATTTAAGCTTCCTCTTTCATTCTTTAATGGTTAGGGTAGCTACCTAGACATTTCATACGTAAGGAACATACCAAAACCATCTCGTTTCAGCACCCCAACAAGAGTAACATGCAGATCCGAATGTGCGGATATGCGAGAAGCTAGAAGGAAAGAAACTCAAGGCTCACCTTGGTTAGCTTCGGATTGCCTCGCCTTGATCCGACACCTCTCGCTTCTGTTCTCTATCTCGTCTCGTCTTTCATGCTTTCGAACTCTCTTTCTTTCTTTTCCTTCACTTTAGTTGGATCCTAGCTTGCATGTGTACTTTGGTGCTTCTTTCCTCGCGATTCGTATTTTTCGACTCGGCTTCATGCTCTATCTCAACGTTATGCGAAACGCGGGGAAATAGAGGAGTATGGGTTGTGCATGAATGCTGAGCTATCCCTCTCACTTTCTGCAAGTTCTTAGCTCGTTTCGTGTTCGTCTCTCGTCTCTATTCTCTCTCCGAAAGCTCTCGGCTCTCAACCACGGCTTCCATGCTCACCTTCGCGTTTCGTTTACGTGGAGACCGAAAGAATCGAATGGGATGAGGATAGGCTGAACCTCCTTCCTCTTCTTTCATTTCTTTTCTGTATCGCAGTCTCTCCCTCTCTCACTAAGCGTTTCTGTTCTTTCTATATGCAAAGCACTTCGTTCAGATTTTCTTTGTGTTTTCTCGCTCCTCCAACTCTCCTACTTTCGGTGTTGCTCCCTCTCTCCCCTCTGCGTTTTCATTTACGGCCGAAGGAAGCAAAAAGAAATGGAGGAGTATATGGCATGCTGCAGAGTTCAAGAGAAATGGTGGAGCATGGCAGACAGGTTGGAGACACAAGAAAAGTAGTGGAGTATGGCATTACCATGCTGCATTCCAAGAAAGACATTCTGAATTCCAAGGGAGATAGTGGAGTATAGAAGATGAATGGGTGCTGCCCGAGATAAATCAGTTGGGAAAAGAGTATGGTTCTGCATAAATATATAAGTGAGCACGTGGTTGAGAAAAAGTAAGGCAATATGTTGGGTTGTATCGTCCAAATGGTTCGGGCCGAAAAGAATTAATCAAATGGAGAGTGAATAGTGAGGAGTTTTGGTTCTGCACTATGTGCTTTGCTAGACGCATGTGGGCCGAATAAAAATAATGAACAAATGAAAATGGATAGGTGTTTATACTTTGGCCCGATGCAATGGATTTCAAAGAGAAGTATATGGGCTTGAGTCTTTGTGTGACTATTAAAATATTACATTAAGAGGATCTCTAGTGGCCACGTGAAGAGAAAGTAAGGTGTTGCATGAATGGTACAAAAGAGATACCAATTATTTTCTCTTGGTCCCACAAGCATGCTTCAAGTCCATTTAGTTCGCATAAATTGAAGCATGTGACTTGCTTTATTTGGTAAAGGTTCGCATGTACATAAATATACATGAGCACGTGGCTTGAGGGAAATAAGATTGCATCTTTGCTTGTCCAACTACTAATCGAATATCAAGTTGACACATTATGCATAAAGGTCCACGCTTAATACCAATATTTCTTATATTTCTTTTCTTCCAAATGTTGAGCCATTTAACTTCAATAATTCTTCCTCCAAAAAATTTAATTAAATATATTCTTGTTTCATCAGATTGGGCTTTGACTTTGCCCAAATTGAAATGAACTTACCATTTTACCCCTTCTTAATTTTGGCACTAGATTGTCAAATAAATCCTTAATCTCATATAAGGATTCTTCTTTCTTAAATAACTTCAATATTCTTTTCCCCAAAATTCAAGGAAAATAGGCCTCACAATCCAATTGTTCAGTACATAATTATTTGTAGGCCAAATCTTCACAATGAATTCCCATTCAATATTTCTAATTTCCCAATTCCAAAGTTTGGGATGTTACAGCAACGGTCTTAAAGCTATGAGCGGTGGCAGTTTTTTAAATATAAAGAACTTCTTATGTATGACCGGTGGCAGTTTTGTAAATATCAAGAACTTCTTGGACCGGATCCTTTATTAATAGGTCTTAAATATATTATTCGACCGCTTAAAAAACCAACCGGTCTTAAAAATGTAATTAAAATTTATATTATTTTATAGAGAAATCTCGTACAAGCCCGAACTTATATTTTCTGCGGACCAAAATAATCAGGAAAAATTTAAATATAAAAGTTACAACTTTTAAGACCAGAGATATATAAACACGGTCTTAAATGTTATACTTTTAAGACCGGACTTAAAGTATGGCCGGTACAAACTATTGAAAAAAAATTATTCAAAAATTTTATTACTTTTAAGACCGGCGTTTAATAATGGACGGTCTTAAAGTTTAACCTTTAAGACCGACCTTTTAGTTTGTCCGGTATGGAAACTAAAGCGTGCAATATTCGCGCGAACGTTGCCTTAAGAGTTAGGACTGAATACGTTGCTCTCTCTGAACTCTGAAACCCCTGTTCTTGTTGTGAAACCCCTCTTCTTGTTGCATTACTTCTCTTCCTCGCCCACCACTACCATCTTCTGTTACTCTCTCACTTTCTTAGGTGTTCCTCTTTCGCACCACCACTCTCAGCCTCTCTTCCTTTCTCGAAAATGAACGGAGAAAACGGTTCTTCTGCTATTCCTTCAACGACGATTCTTGGTGCGACTGGTGTGAGTCAGAACGAACCCTCTTCATCTCACAATGAGCCTCGTAACCGCCCTGCACGCCGTGGTAGAAGTGGCACACGAATGAAAGACGTATCCGTAAGTCGGTCCTCTAGGTCAAAGCTCGAGATTCAGTTTGATGAAAAGTTGGCTCCTTTCGATCCTAATAAACAAAAATATAATAGTTTTGTCGGCTATCTAGCACACAGCAAGGCTAGCATCTTGACAGATGAGTGGAAAAATGTCGATCGTCTCGCAGTAAAGGATCCTATTTGGGACACTATCCGGCTCACATACACTGTCCCTGACTCCCAGAAGTTGAAAGACAAGACATTGTCTTATTGTGCTGATCGGTGGAGGAAGTTTAAGACCTTTCTAGCTAACACATATATTTTTGCCGATGTTAGGCTTGACCATAATCCTTGGGACAAGTACACATTTATTGATGAACAAACTTGGCAACAATTTGTTCAGTTGCGGACCACTCTGAAGCTTTGGTGAGTTGTTATTTAGTTTTGTTTGCCCTCTTTTGTTTGCTTATTAACTTGTGCGGATATGTGAATGTTATTGTACGTGTTCATCTAATCCTGTTAGTTAGATTGTTTGGTTTGTGAATAGAAGTATATATTTCATCCTTTGTCCCGCATAAGAGGAGCATGTCTTAGTTGTATGCAAGTCGATATGTAAACCGTGCAAAGGTAAAATACTAAGTAGGTAATTAGGGAAATAATAATGGCATAAGAGTCAAACCATTATTATAGTCTTAGCTAGTTCTTTTGTAGTAGGTAGTGTTTAGACATTGCTATTAGTTGGTTAGTATATTAAGCTGTGTAAAGGTTTCGGTGCGGTTCTGCAACTCACTTTACTACGGTTCTCCCAATTTCTTCTACAATTCTACATCCTCCTTAAATGAAATGTTGAAACTTGATGAAGTGAATTTGACTAGTGTTTGAGGTTCATATCAAGCGAAGTTCTCTAATTTCGTTAGTGAGATGGCCGGGAATTCATAATTAATAGGTTTTTTCATTTCGATTCACGAAAAGAAGGGAACAAGCACGGGAGATAGGGAGAAAGAATGATTGCTCGCATAGGGCTTCTCGCGGCGGATACGAAAAGGCTGAACAAGAATTGATGGCGGCCAAGCAGAAGAGATTGGAAGATGAAGCAGAAGCAGAATCCAATCCTTCTGCGATACATGATCCGCCATCTCCAATACGTCGTGATGAGTTATGGTTGTATATTCGGCAAAAGCCAAGCGGCGCCTACATGAGTGAACATACTCGTCTAGTTGCTGAAAGAATTGTAAGTATCGTTATTGTTAATTTATAGTTACTAAACATGTTTCATTACTAAGCTTCTCATTATCTGTATCCTACAGGAAGATCTAAAGAAGAAAGAAGTGGAGGGATCTTTTGTGTCGGATGGGAGGAATGATGTTCTGACCGTTGCGACCAGAAAATCGGATCACGCGGGGCATGTAAGGGGGATTGGAGGAAGGGTAGGCCTGAAGGAATACTTTGGTAGCGCCAAATGCCAGAAACAAAGTATGGTTACCAGGGAGGTGATGGAACAAACGGTGGAACAGAAGGTGGCACAGACGGTGGCCAAATTGAATGAGGAAGCAGCGGCTAAAGAAGCTTCATTGACTGCCTATTTTCAATCCCAGCTGAGGGAGATGAAGGAGGAAATGAATCAAATGAAGGTGCTTGTGAGCTCTCGTGCAGAGACCAGTGTTCCCTTGCCACTCTCACCTACGGCTATGCAAACAGAGCACTAGAGGAGCTGCATTGTTGGATAGTCACAAACAACCTTGTGACCTTTATGTGGAGGATCCGAACATCATGATAGATGATTGGTTGCAACGGGACTGTCCACAACTTGGGATCAACTGTACACCACCAACAAATGGCTGATGATGAAGTCAGAGTGTCAGTTGAAGAGGTCATCATTGATGCACCTGTCCCTCTCCCAAATGGTGAGATGAAGGTGTTGGAAATTATGCCCTAGGGGCAAGTCATTGTACAATGAACGTTTAGGATATTTATAGTATTCTCCTTTTGTTATCATTTTCGTTTGCATGTTTGTATTGATAACTGCATCCCTGGATATATCTTATAGATTATCCTAAATGTCCCTCGGTAGGTCATCTACGCGGGAGCGAAGATGAGTTAAGACCGATATGACTTTGATGAGATATGGAGATACAATCGAGTCATGGGCACTTGCAAGAGTACAAGGTCTTTGGACCGACCCACTATGAGAAAGTTTGCATGGATCTAGTCATTAGCTTGTCTCATGTATAACCGCGTCACAACGCCCATGACCGAGATCATCATGGATTCCTACATGATGAATCATTAATCTTTGACCTAGTCAAAAGTCACCTTTGACCGGGTGATGATAAAGGCTGGGATCGGGATCAGTGGTTTTCATGCGGAGGAATGTGAATGGTCAAGATGGAATTTGTCCCTCACATTTGTAGAGAGATAATATTGGGCCCCTCGATGAGTGAGTCTAAGAAATGTATGGCCATACTATGTTGGAAAGGAGTTTCCATTTCACTTATTAGACTACTCGAGAATCGAGAAAGTAATGGACAAGAATAGGAAGTTGACATTGTCCATGCTTCATCCTTGACCAAATTATCGCGTGACAAAAGGGACGTGACATGGTTGTATGATAAGGTTGTATCGTGATATCGATCCCCGTGTGAGGTGGGTAGTCGCAATGTCTTGCTAGAGGCCGCTTGCGACTTGTGGATCTGATACGATTTTTTGGCCCACTGCCAATCTCATATGGGCCTGCAGGGTCGCACACAAGAATAACCCAACACAAGCATTTGTGTCTAGGTTCATTGAATCTCGATTAATGGAATTAATGAATACTAAATTTAATCTAGGATAAATATATATTTATATATATTTATTAAAATTCAAAATTAATATATATATATATATATTAATATTATTAATGGAGATTATAATATTATTATATATAATGTTTGTTTTTTTTATTTAATTTATTTGATAAATTAAATATCTAAAACAAATAGAGATAATGTATCTCGTTTAATATTCGAATAAGAATATCGGATATCTTTTAGATTAAATTGAGATATGGTATCTCATAATTAATTAAATAGATGGGTATTATTTCTCGGATTTGATTTATAGAGATAAATTAAATCGAGAAGGCTTTTAGTTTGCATTAAATAAATACATTAGATTTGATCTATCGGATATATTTAATTAATATTTTTTTAATTCAAGAATTCGAAATTCAGATTTCAAAAATCAGTTTTTGAAATTCGAAATTCAAACTTAATGCGTATTGATTGTACATTAATGCAGATTAATTGTACATTAATACATATTAATACGGATTAATTGTATATTAATACGTATTAATACGGATTAATTGTACATTAATACGTATTAACACGTATTAATGCGGATTGATGCACAAAAAACGTACAGAAGCTTTTGAGGCTTATGATGGTTGTGTGTGTATAAGCCTGGAAACGAGAAACAAACTTATCTGGTGAAAAAGAACCTAGAGAGACACAAGAAGCGCTAGCACACTGCCGTAGCCGTGTTCGGAAATTGTTCGTGTGGATACCAGTAGAGGAAGCCGATTCAACGAGTCGTCTTCTATTGATCGAGGAGGTAGCCCACCAGTTCAAAGGAAACGAGACGCGAACGGGTTCACCAAAGGTAATTTCGGATTCCCTTAGTCTTGATTTAAACGCACCTGAGTGATCCTCGGGATGGGATTCTTAAAATTTTTAATCCGCTGCGTTGTAAGAATTCCTACAGAAGGTTGTGAGTGATGTCATTGGAACCTTGATCTCGTGGCCAGTGAAGCTTGTGCATGTTTCTACTCCTCCTGAAGCTCCAGCGCCTCCTGAATTGGTTGGCACGGCTAAGTTGAGTGCCAAGGACAAGCTTGTCCTTATGGTAACCAATAAACAAGTTGCACTTAATCAATGGCTTGTCAATACAGAAGTAGGTCTTAAAAACAAGTACCCGATTTTGGTTGACCAAGATGATATAATTTCCCTGATGTTTGATAAACAGGAGCTTACTGATGCAATGATTCTCATGTTTATTAAGTAAGTATATTCTTCTATGAGTACATATATAACATAAATGTGAGACACTCACCTACGTATATACTAATTCCCTGACGTCATTATTGTAGGTTATTGCATCGTGAATTGGAACAGCAGGGCAGAAGCAAAGATATTGGATTCTTGTGCCCGCAGTACGTGAGTCAACCACCCTTAGTGGAGAGGCAATCATACATAACAACAAGGTTGACCAAGAAGAATAGGAAAAATTGGTACTTGGCACCATACTACAATAGGTACATATCATAATTCTTTTACGTAATTCCCTTAATTATATTCGCTACATATTCGAGTACTTGTCTGTTGTTAATTTTCAGTCACCATTGGCGGTTGGTCGATTTGCCGAATGAGAATAAAGTGGTCTTTTTATGCTCCCTTCACTACGAACCAACGGCTACATTGCAGCGAGATGGTGAACAAGTAAGCATATGTCATTTTGATTGTCTAGTCTCGAAATCTCTGCTGTAAATTTTCAATAACCATTATTGAGTAAATTTGTGATTTTGACAATATATAGGCCCTTAAAATCATTCCAAGAAAAGGTCAAGAACAAGTCTGGGACTGAAGTCAAAGATCTTACATGGATCAAACCAAAGGTTAGTACATATTTGGACACTGGCACACTGGCTTGTGAACTTGGTCAAAAAAAATATATGCTCTTTATATATTTCTTGTTTGTTTTTAGACCCATCGGCAACCGAAGGAGTCCAACTTATGTGGACATTATGTCATGACACACATGTATAATATTGTCATGCAACCAGTGACTAACATCCAAGCAAAGGTAAATGTATTACATAACTTTGCCTGTGTGCTGACCCCTTTGATATGCAAGGAAGGACAACTAATATATTTCTGTCTTTGATTATACAGACGTTTAACTGTGCTGACCCCTTTCCTGATGGTGATATTGAGCGCACAAGCAATGTGTTATCTGAATATCTGTATGATCCGATCATCTCGGAAAAATAGTTGATTTGTGAATTCATTGTAAATATATGCTAATTTGTATCAACAATCATCTTCGATTCGTAATGAACAATTGTCCAATTTGTGATAGTATACAATAATAATTTGTTAATTCATTTAAAACAAGTTTCCTTGTGTCCATTAGTAGTTGCTGAATGTATTGGATGGTGGAAAAAAATATTCATTGCTTAATTTACAAATGCGAGAAGTTTAGGACTGTATTTTACTAAGTAGCCGGTCCTAAAAGTCTTCGTTTATTATTCAAAAATGCCAGTATTTTAGGACCGTATGTTTACTAAAGAGCCGGTTCTAAAAGTCTTCATGATTCACAGTAAAATACGCCAGTCTTTTAGGACCGCATGTTCACTAAGTAGCCGGTCCTAAAAGTCTTCGTTCATTTAATTGTGAAAAAATGATAGTATTTTAGGACCGTATGTTTACTAAATAGCCGGTCCTAAAAGTCTTCGTTTATTATTGTGAAAAAATGCCAGTCTTTTAGGACCGCATGTTTACTAAGTAGCCGGTCCTAAAAGTCTTCGTTTATTTATTTGTGAAAATTTGCCAGTATTTTAGGACCGTATGTTTACTAAAGAGCCGGTTCTAAAAGTCTTCGTGATTCACCGTAAAATACGCAGTCTTTTAGGACCGCATGTTTACTAAGTAGCCGGTCCTAAAAGTCTTCGTTTATTATTCAAAAATGCAGTATTTTGGGACCGTATGTTTACTAAAGAGCCGGTTCTAAAAGTCTTCGTGATTCACAGTAAAATACGCCAGTCTTTTAGGACCGTATGTTCACTAAGTAGCCGGTCCTAAAAGTCTTCGTTTATTTATTTGTGAAAAAATGACAGTATTTTAGGACCGTATGTTTACGGAATAGCCTGTCTTAAAAGTCTTTCATTGGAGACAAATATACGATATATTTATTAATATATATTTTTATATATAAAATCTCTTATAAATTAAATGAATAATCTTTTTGCTTAAATTAAATATTTATTCAATATGTAGTAACTATAGTCTACATTATTAATTATTATATTTGTAACTACTTTATTAAATGAATAATCATATTATTAAATTAAAGTCTTTCCCTATTATTCATATTTCATAACCGATTTACTTTATTTATTTATAGAGTGTAATAGCATCAAAACATTAAATTAAATATTTGTCCATATTACAACATAAACTCCATATTTCATAATTGTCTTTTCTCTTTTTTTTTTTTTTTTTTTTTTTTTTAATTTTAGTGTTTTGAGTCCGCCATTTTCCATATTTCATAATTGACTTTCTTATTGCTTTCCGAGTTCGAGATAATGCATATAATTAAACGCGCAGATTAATTAAAACTCCCATAACAACAAAATGCAGAAATATTTTATTTAATAATTTTTACACTGCCCTATAGGGCAGCGATTAAAAAAAAGCAGCAAAAAAAACTATAAAACAACTAATCCTCCCCGTCGTCGGAGAGGTGGGAGGCGTCGGAGGCGATTTTGGAGGCGTGGGAGGCGTCCTCTTCTATAGGATCGTACTCCACGTCATTGGCGTCGAGTACCATGGTCAACTTCTGGTTGACGGTATGAACCAGTTGAAACAATTGGCCCAAGCATCGGTCGATGTGATCGACGCGGGCCACAATGTTCGCACCAACCGCTGGATGGTTGGATTTGGAGGCGGTGGAGGAGGGGGCGAGGTTGAAGAGGAGGAGGAGGAAAAGGAGGACTGGTGGAGCGGCCATTACGGTGGGTTTTAGTCGGTGGAGGAGGCCGTGTAGAAGTGATGGAGAAGAATGTGAAGAAACTAAAGTAAGAACGGGTTTAAATAGAGAACCTATCCGAAGAATATGAAACGTTGTGAACTTTTTACGAGGAGACGCATTGTTCTTCAGAATACGAGGAGACGCTTAGTTGGTCAGTTTACGACCTTGAAGTCGAAGAGACTCTGGATCATGTGTACGGGGTGCAAGGATCGACTATGCTATCTGAGTAAGTTTGAAGTGAATGAACATTTAATACCGGATTTTGTAAAAGATCCGTTCTTAAAAGTAATATTTTTTAAGGAAAAATTCTTCCTTTACAAAAATAAATAATTGATAAAAAAATAATTGACTTTTAGGACCGGATATAATATAAATGGACGGTATTAAAAATAATTGAATTGTATGGAAAAATAAATAGTAGACATTTAGGACCGGATGTTTCTAAAAATCCGGTCTTAAAAGTAATTTAATTGAAAAAATAAATAATATACTTTTAAATCTAGTTACATAATAAAAAGAGTGTATCAATTGTGTATCCATCTCTCTGTCCTCATTAACTCCGCACACTAACCTCCATGTCCTTATTAATAAAAAGAGTGTATTAGCTGGAGCTCTCTGTCCAAACTGCTCAAAGCCTCAAACCATGGTTAGATACAAGAGAACTCCTCGTAGGGGTACTCTTACACCTGAAGCTCTTGCCATCCTTAGATCGTTATACGTTGCGCCTCCTCCAGCGAGAGTGCGTTCTATTGTGGATAGAAGAATCTCGGGTCGTCGGACCCATTGTTATTTCGGATGATGAAGAGGTTGCCGCACCCCCTCCGGCCTTCGACAATGAAGAGGTTCCCGCTCCCCTCTCCAATCGGTTGTCCCCGCGCCCACCGCCGACCCCTCTCCTCTTTCCTCTAATGATGCATTGCGAATAAGACAGAACTTGCTGATCTCCCGGGAAGTTAATGCTTTTCACGCCGATATCGCCAAGGCATTGGATGATAATAAGCTTTAGGGTGTTTAGTTAGATTCTTGTCGTTGCTAGTGTTGATCAGTTATTGTTTTTTTTTTCTTGTGTACGTGCATATTCTCCAGTTATGTATGGAAGCAGGAAGAACTACGCTTGTGCCTTTTTGATATTCAAATTCTCTAGTTTTCCTTTATTTATTTTATTAATTCAGTTTCTGCGTGCTGCTCGTCAAAGGCAAACCTATTGTTTTTGAGTACTTTTTTGGTTCATTAATAAAAGAAGAGGGTTTATGACCATAAGTATTTGACTTTTAAGTCCGGATGTTTATAAAACTCTGGTCTTAAAATTAAATCAATAGTAAATGTTAGGACCGAAGTATTCTTAATTGCCTGTCTTAAAAATGTATTAATAAATTTATATCTTTAGGACCGGACACTTTATAATTAACTGGTCTTATTAATAAATTTATATCGTTAGGACCGAACACTCTATAATTAACCGGTATTAATAAAATCCAAAATACTAAAATGTCTCTGTCGCGGGGAAAATTAAATTTTCCTCTCATAACTTCTCTTGTCGCGCCGAGAGTGATTACTCAGGTTCTGTCTCCACATTTTGTGTGTTGCGTCGTCGCTGCTTCGCGTTGCTCTCTCGAAAATCACTTTCTGGTTCCTTAGCTAAACGTCTATAGCTGTACGAGGTGTTTCGGTTATATACCTTTATGATTTTCCTGCTTATCTTTCTGGGTTTTTCATGAGTTGAATGAAATCGATGAAATGTTCTCGTGGGTTTTCTGTTGTTAATGAATATTGTATTTTGAAGATTATATTTTCACTTTAGACCACCGAACTGACCAACTAGTGTTTTTAGGTTACTCTTGCTGTCTGTAACATCAACGTTCGTGGCCTGAGAAGAAAGACTCAGTAACCCCATTTGAATTTATATGCTACAGGTGATACATGTATGACCAAAAGTGATTATTCGTTATGCATTTAATGGGCAAGTTTATCCAAAAAGAATGCCAAGTGGGTCTCAACATGGGGAAGTGGCATTTGGATTATGTATTTCTTATTTTATATGCAAGTTTCAATTTTTCCGGATTATGTATGTTATATCTTTCCGTCTATATATAGGAATTCTTCTATGGATCACAGTTGGATAAATAATGCTTTACGGACGAGTGTTGAATATCAGAATGGGGTGAGAGAATTTATAGAATTTGCTAAACAAAATGCCCATGATGATAGTGGGAAGTTTTATTGCCCTTGTGTAAAATGTTTGAATGAGAGGCGATTAAGTCCGAAGTTATCCACACACATTTAATTTGTGAAGGATTTTGTAAGACTTATACGGTATGGTCATGGCATGGTGAAAAAATGCCAAGTGGGTCTCAACATGAGGAAGTGGCTTTTGATGATAATGACACGGATATGGATGATCACATAGAGGACATTATTCGTGATGTAGGAGAAGAGGCTTTTGAGCAATCACATGCATAGGGTAATATGTGCAGTGATGCAGAGACCCCGCTATACCTTAGGTGTAAAAAATACCAATTGTTGAACGCTGTATTGAAATTGGTAAGCTTGAAGGCACGTCATGGATGGAGCGACAAGAGTTTCTCTGAAATGCTTGAGGCTGCATGATAATGTGTTGCCGCATCGATACTATGATGCTAAGAAAATACTTTGTCCACTAGGGATGGAGTACAAAAAGATTCATGCAAGCATGAATGATTGCATATTGTATAGAAAAGAGTTTGAAGAGAAGAAGAATTGTCCGATATGTGAAACCCCAAGGTACAAGTCAAATAAGGGGCTTGCAAAAGTGTTGTGGTATCTTCCAATCATACCAAGGTTCAAGCGGTTGTTTGCTAATGAAAGTGATGCAAAAAATTTGAGGTGGCATGTTGATGAGAGGATTTCTGATGGAAAGCTTCGACATCCGGCCGATTCTTCTCAATGGAAGAAAATCGATCAATTATTTCCGAGCTTCGGCGAAGAACCTCGGGGAACCTTAGGCTTGCACTTAGCACGAGATGGCATGAATCCCTATGGTAGCCTTAGCAGCATACATAGTTCATGGCCCGTACTCCTGATTATTTACAACTTATCTCCTATGTTATGCATGAAACGAAAGTACATCATGCTGTCTATGTTGATTTCGGGACCAAAACAACTCGGAAATGACATTGATGTTTACCTTGACCCTTGATCGAAGACTTGAGGGAGTTGTGGGAAGAAGGTGTCGATGTTTTTGACTCTTTCAAGAAGGAGGTGTTTAAAATGCGAGCCATGATATTTTGTACTATAAACGACTTCCCAGCATATGGGAACTTGTCAGGGTATAGTGTAAAAGGCCACAAAGCATGTCCGGTTTGTGAAGAAGGCACACGCTACCATCAACTTCAATATGGAAGAAAGGCGGTTTATCTTGGACATAGGAGATTTCTTCAACGGGACCACCCATATCATCGATTAAAGAAAGCCTTTTTTGGTGGCCAGGAGTATGAAGATGCTCCGGTGGCATTGACTGGGGAGCAAGTTTATGAAAAGGTGAAAAATATCAGCGTCATCTTCGGTAAGACTGCAAAGAGTAGAAAAGAAACAAATATATGGAAAAGGAGATCTGTATTCTTCGATCTTCCATATTGGCGCAATCTTGATGTGAGACACTGTATTGATGTCATGCACGTGGAGAAAAACGTATGTGATAGTATTGTTGGCACGCTTCTCAACATACAAGGTAGTTCAAAGGATGGTGTGAAGGCAAGATTGAATTTGCAAGCAATGGGAATACGCGAAAACTTACATCCAAGGCCATATGGGAAGAGAACTTATTGCCCCTGGCTTCTCATACTCTTTCTAAGGATGAGAAACGAAGTTTTTGTGAGTGTTTACATGGCACAAAAGTTCCCTCGAGGTATTCTTCAAACTTTAAGAGGCTTGTTTCGATGAAGGACTTGAAATTAGTAGGCCAAAAGTCTCATGATTGTCATGTCTTGATGCAACGGCTACTCCCGGTAGCTATTCGAGGCATCACCGAATATGATCTTGGTCGTCTTGACTAGACTTTGTTTCTTCTTCAATGCGGTTTGTAGTAAAGTTTTTGAGATTGAAAAGTTGGATGAATAGGAGAATGAAGGATATCTTATCTTGTGTCACCTTGAGAAGCTTTTTGTTCCTACATTTTTTGACATCATGGTTTATCTAATTGTTCATCTAGTGAGGGAGATAAAGTTGTGAGGCCCTATCCATTTACGGTGGATGTACCCAATTGAAAGATCTATGAAATTCCTAAAAGGGTACGTGAAGAACGCATACCGGCGAAGCATCAATTGTTCGAAATATGTTTGAAGAAGCCATGGAATTTTGTCAAAATTATTTGGCCAAAGTAAGACATATTGGGCTTCCAAAACG
The DNA here is from genome assembly GCA_019022615.1 of Acacia melanoxylon. Classification (NCBI taxonomy): domain Eukaryota; kingdom Viridiplantae; phylum Streptophyta; class Magnoliopsida; order Fabales; family Fabaceae; genus Acacia; species Acacia melanoxylon. The sequence continues at coordinate 1,803,394 of JAFJYJ010000032.1, forward strand.
TCAGCATGCTGAAGGGGGTAGATGAGGTACTTCGGTAAAGAGTGTGGATCCTGATGAATTGTCACAAGTCCACTTATACATCTTGAATAATGTTGATGAATTTCAAGCCAATATAGCTGCACATAAAGAAGTTGTAAGGAAAGAAAATCATCGAATGACTGAACAAAGGTTGATTAAGGAGCATAACAGAAATTTTGCAAACTGGTTCAAACAAAAGGTCGAGGGAGAGGAATGTGTTTCTGATACAATCAAATGGTTACCCCGTGGTCCAGAGGTTGATGTCATAAGTTGGAATTCGTATGTGATCAATGGTTATACATTTTACACGAAGCCCCTAGATGATAGGAGCACCGTCCAGAACAGTGGTGTTATGTTAGAGGCTGAATCTATGCACTTCTCCAGTTCGAAAGACAAGAGGCCTTTATTGGCAGTCATGCCATATTATGGGGTTATTGAAGAGATTTAGGAGGTGGACTATGTTAAAATTGGATTTCCCATTTTCAAATGCAAGTGGGTTAATGTCAAAAATGGTGTTTGGATCGATCGGCTAGGACTTACATTAGTCAATATGAATGGTAGATGTTTTAGAGATGAACCTTTTATTATGGCAGACCAGGCAAAACAAGTGTTCTATATCACTGATCAGGAAAATAAAATGTGGTCTGTAGCTCTCCAAGGAAAAACGGTCATTGATATTGATGATGAAATTCATTCGAATTACGGTCTTCCTGAGAGTACTCATTTTTCAAGGGGTATACCGAACATGAACGAAGAAGATGAAGCGGATAATGAACCCGGAATAAGAAATGATCATCAAGAAGGGATATGGGAGGATATCCCTTTATAAAAGAGTCAATTCATATGGTAATATTCATATGCAGAATTCTTTGTAAACTTTAAGGTTTTAACTATATTCCTTCCATGTTCTTAAACAATAATGTCACTGACTGTGAAGGTTTTGTTCTTGTCTTATTTTGTGGCAGGATCCGATATATATGTTATAAAAGGGGATATAATGTTTCGTACGTTGTTGGGTGGGACCCGATGAAGGCTTGGTGCGGTATTTGAAACTCATCATTGTATTTGTAAGTTATCTTATTACATGTATATATTCATCATTACGGTGTTGTACTGTTCTTAATTAAACGACAACGACTATGAAACTTTTGTTCTTGTTTTATTTTGTGGCGAGGATCCGATATATATGTTATAAAAGGGGATATCATGTTACGTTGTTGGGTGGGATCAGATGAAGGCATGGTGCGGTATTTATTTGTAACTCATCATTGTATTTGTAAGATAATTCATTACGATGTTGTACTAAATTAAGAGGCCACATAACTCATGGTGATATTTGTATTCTTTTCCCAATTCAATTTATTCATAATGGATTGTTCATAGCTTGTAGCTTAAAGTATCTAATTTTATGTGCTGGATTGTGTGGTGGATGTGTGTTATATATATGATCAAGAAGAACAGAACAAGGAAAATTTTTGGAAAATTTGGACCGGTAAATAATATCGCCGGTCTTAGAAGTTCAAATTTTAAGACCGGATGCATTTATAAATCCGGTCTTAAAAGTCTAGCCCGGTCTTAAAAAGTTCAACTTTTAAGACCGGCTTTTATAACTACCCGGTCTTAAATTTAATTAAATTTAGAACCGGATTAGTTAGTTGTCTCGGTCTTAGAAGTCGGTATATTTTAGACCGGAGATTATTTATCCGGTCTTAAAAATGTCGATATGTTAAGACCGGTCTATGTTTATGTCCGGTCTTAAAAGTTGATTTTTAGGACCGAACAAAATACATATCAGGTCTATTTAGTACGACTTTTAATACCTAACTTTTAAAATGTCCGGTCTAAAAAGTTTCTTTTAGACCGGTTTGAATCCGGTCTTGAAAGTGACGGACTTTTAATACCGGCTGGAACAAGACCGGCAGCTAGTCCGGTCTTACAGTGCCTCTTTTGTCCGGTCTTAAAATCCTTTTTTCCACCCGTGTAAGCAAAAGGGAGCTTCAGGATGATCCAACTCGAGTCATGAGGTTGCAACTCGAGTTAACTACTTTGTTACAGTGTTTCTGGGTTTCTGGACTAACATAACTTGAGTTATCACTAAGTAACTCGAGTTGTGTAACTCGAGTCAAAGTGTATTTCAGCAACTCTGTTCACCTCTGTTTCGCGTTTCAGCTCAGCGAGGTCTGGTATTTCAATGATATCTCTCAAACCAGAGATTCGATTGAAGTGAAACCAGTGGCATATGAAACTAGACTCTCAATGCGTCATTTTGATATAAAATTCAAGTCCAAAGGAGTTCAAATCATGGAGATATGAATTGTAGAAGTTGGAACTACAGTTCACGCCACAATGCAGACATAGCTTTGGTATTTTGAGTGTAACTCACAAACTACAAATTCAATTTAGATGATCAAACGAAGGATTAACATCAGACTACAAAAAGCAAATGATTACGTCAGAAGCTCCAATGGTAATATTTTCCAACGGTCATATACGCTTACAACGATCATATTCTAAAATGGAGGAATTGCTCAACGGTCATAAATTGCAACTAACTATAAAAGGAGAAGCATTCAAGATAGAAGATGTTGGAGACACAAGATTACTGTTTCATTGTCAAAATGCAAATACTCTGACATCTATATCACTTACTCTCTGATTATCTCTATGATCATATAGTTTACCTTAGAGAGTGAGATTATTTGTATTGTACTTCAGTGTTTATTCATTTACTCTTTTAGAGAGAACATTTCTTAGTATTAAATCATTGTAAGAAGCTCAAGTCATGGGACTTGGAGATTGGGTTATCAATTTACAACTTGTAAGGCGTAGTGTATCCTAGTGAGAGGATAACTTCGAGTACAGAGTGTGTAACTGATTGAAAGGAGTATCTCAGTGAGAGATTTGGCTTCACAAGTGCCTGGGTGAACTTGTACGTTTGTATAGGCTTCTCTTGTGCCCGGTTAAACAAGAGGATAGTGGATTGAAAATCTCAAGTGGAGCTTGGGGACTGGACGTAGGTCAAGGATTGGGCCGAACCAGTATAAATCATAGTTTGCATATTCTCTTCCCTTATCTCTTCGATTTCCAGTATATGCTTATTTGAATATCTAACTGTTGATTTAGAAGACGTGAAAAGATCTTCAAAGTTTCAAGTTTTTAATCTTAACCCAATTCACCCCCCCTCTTGGGTTCAGCCGGTTTTACATGGATTGCGTTCTCCAGGACCAAGTGCAGAAACGGCTTATCCAGGATTAGTGTATCAATTAAACTACTGATTTTTATTTGATTTTTTTTTTCGAAGAAAGAACAATTTGTTTGATCGATTAATCGGTTGTATAACATCATAGAATGCTGGATAGGTTGACCTCCACCAAGTCATGGGAGTATTTAATCGATTAATCGGTGCTTTATATAAACTATTTTTATCACTAATATCTTACCAACTGATTTGTTCTGCTCTCAATTGAGCCTGCTAATTCTATGATCAATCGCCATCAACTTGGTGACCGATTTAGTTTATATGTAAATGGGATGAATCTTATGGTCAAAGCTAATTCTGCAATTTGTTCGTCATTCTATCTGTGGCATTTTAGGGGATAAAGCTGGCTCGACTTACATCAAGTTGGCAAATTGTTACTTCAAGGTACATGGTTGTTTTTTCCCTTTTTTGAATCACCTGTCCAGCTGTAGCCCTTTTGCATCCCTTCTCATTCATAAGCCTATAATGGCAATGTTGTCTTATGCTTATAGGTGGAAAGCAAGCATGAAGCAGCCCAAGCATATGTTGATGCTGCTCATTGCTATAAAAAGACAAATATAAATGGTATGTATGCTATTGGATATATACACTAGTATTCTTTTCTTGCTGCCAATGTCACTACTCTGTTTTAACACCGATAGCACATGGGAATTCTTTTACTTATTTTTGATTGATGCATTAAATGGTTCTCATGTCTCTTCCATGGAGGTCGATTCTTCCTAGACTTACTACTTTCTGGTGCAAACTTTCAATGTAAATAATATAGAACAGTTGCAACCTTCATGCATTATGAAATACTTTTAGAAAAATTGCTGCTATCTTGTTCTTGAGTGTCCCATCTCCTTTAATTAAATTTAGATTCTTGTCTTCACCTATACAATGGACTGGGCTCAAATTTCATTTTAGGTGATGAAATTAATTTTTCTTTATGCTAGTTGTCTGTTTTATTTAATCTTCATGTTTCTTGATGAGTTATCTTTTGATTGGTTGTCTTCTCATCATTCGTAGTCATTATTGTATTGATTATCTATGTCGATTTTTAAAGCAGTGAAGAATGATTTTCTGTTGTCAATGGTTTTATTCTTGTCTATTCTCTGTACATTATTATTGTCTTTTAGCTAGTGCTACTCCAAATCTGCAAGTATCTCAATGGTTTCCATTGATTTCTGTTGCACTTTTCCTTTCCACCTTGAACATATTGATTCTTGTTTTTCTATCTCTGGCTTTATATATAGTTCAGCATGTGCGGTTGGTTAGAGTTGTTGATGCCATTAGAAAACCTTTATAAGCTGCAATTGCATCCTTCTCTCCGTGATCCTTCTTCTTATGGGGGAAAAGTTGTCATTTCCATCTTTGATTGTTTTATTGTCTCCCTCTGGTTAATATTTTGTGCATGCATGTCTTTTGTTTGTGTATTGAGGTGGTTAGTTACATATTATTGGGGAAAGAAAATTCTTTGATCAGTATTGTTTTTTGTTTTAATGAAATCAACATTCTTATTCCAAACGTCTTATCTTATAAACTAAGTGTCTGTTTGGCTAGCTTATTTTTAGCATATCTTCTCCTTATAAGTATAAGCTAAGTCAAATAAAATTTTACAAAAGCTATTATAATTATAAGAGCTTATTTTATAATGAAGAAAAAAGAGCTTAAAAGTAAGCTCCTCATAGGAGCTTTTTTATAAGATCTTTTTTACAAAAAAAGAAAAGAAAAAAGAGAACTCGTAATCTATCTTGGTCTATGCACAATTTTCTATTTTTATGTTAGTTTATCCAATGTAATTATTTTATTCATTTTCCTCGTTTCAAAAGTATATAGGTTCAAAAAGTGTGCTATTAAAAGTTTGCATATTTTATATTTTTACAAGTAAACGAAAATGTAATACTCTCTCCGGTTCTAATTATAAGACAATATTTGGGGGTTGGTTTTGGTCCTAATTATATGACAACTTTTTAGTTTTTGTCAATTTCTTCTTAAAATACCCCTATTTTATTCTCTCAAGTGTGTTTGGTTTTTGGTGAGAATATGTATATGGGTTGCAATATACACACGCACACATACGCACACATGTGTGTGTCTATAAACATATATGTGTCTGCGTATATATGTATGTATATATACATGTGTGTGTATATATGTATTTATATATGTGTGTACATATATAAGTATATATGTGTTTGTGTGTGTCAATATATATATTTGTGTAGATATATATATATATATGTGTGTGTGTGTGTGTAATACACACATTTTGGTAAATAAACACACACACATATATATATAAACATATATATATCTCTATGTGTGTAGATATATGATAATTTGTGTGAATAAAAATGCTCAAAAAGTGTAATGACCATATATATATATATATATAGAATTATATATATATTAAGAAAATTATCAATATATGTATGTATGTAGATAGATCTATATGTATACATATATATATTTAGTAACATATATGTATGTATAGGAAGACCATTATTTTAATTAGATATTTTATTATTATATAATATAATTAAAGTTGGTGAATAGTAAATGAATAAATAGGAAACGGATCCTATCTAGAGAACCAGGAATAGGAGTTAAAGCGTGTGGAAAGGAAAATTGGTCGGAGAGATATGTGGCTTGTGTCGACTATGAGCTGCCCATGGTCAAGAATTAACCACCATTTTGTCTTGAATTTACATGGTTATAAGGAAAGGAAAAATTACAAGATTTGGAATGTAGAAATTACCAAAGTGGCACAAATTTTGCCTATATAAAGGCATGAACTCTTCATTCATTCTTCACACCTCCTCTTCTCTCTACCTTGGCCAAAACTTAGAGTGAGAAGCTCTGCAAAAGTTTTGCCTTAGCTCCGAGTAAGTTCTTCTCGTCCTTAGTTTTTAGTTTCCGTAGTTCTTTCGGTAGTTATAGTAGAAGCTGTTGTTTTGATCTAGGAAGTTTTAATTTGTTCCTATGTTTGGGGTTGATTCACTTTTACTTATGTCATTTTAAAGTTATATAAGGGCATTTTAGAAAAAATGAGTAAAATTAACTAATTTAACTCATCTTCTTAATCTCCCAAAAATTGGTTAAATATGTCATATAATTAGGACCGAAGGGAGTAACATCTTTTAAATTTTTTTGTCGAATTTAAATATTTTTTTCTAGATAAAATTATATATGGAATAAATGAAAATTAGTCTGTAGTATGATTTTAATATAATTTATTTTAATTTGTATTTGAAAAATTTAAAGTAAAATTAATTTAATTTCTACAAATTTTAAAATTTATATAATTAATTTTTTTATTAAGCAAGGTAAGTATTTGTCGTTGGCTTATACTACCTCCAATTCTTAATACGTGATATGAAGCCATTTTCATTAATCAAGCAGGAGAAAATTTTTATTAGAAAAAGTGCTTATGACAAAAAAATTTGTCAAACAGTTTATTTTTAATTTTAGCTTTTAAGCTAAAAAATTTATATAATCATCAAACAGCTTTTAGTTTTTTTTAGCTTTAGCTCAAAAGTAGCTTTTAATTTAAAAATAAAAGGATCCAAACAGGCTCTAAGTCTAATGTGATTGAAATATGACTTTTTTCATGCTCTTAGGTGATGGAGCAACTGGTGAATCGACTTGATGTGTCAATGTTTAATGCTATTCTCTGTGAGTCAGCTGAAGAGATGCCAACTGATCCCATTACTGATTCAAGGGTTCTCCCAATTCCTGTAGGAAAATCAAGCTTCGGTGCTAGTCACAAATCAGTAGACTTTGTACTCTCAAAATCAGCAGCCAAAATGAACTTTATGAATTGAAGGTCGGCGTCTTGTGGTGGCTGGTCACCCATCCTCGGAGTATCCATCGACAAAAAGTGTTGTCCATTATTGAGGAGTCCCAGAAGAAGAAGATGAGACATTAGGCAGCATAGGTGTCAGGACACATCGTAGTTGATCACGTGTTATGTACACGTGCATACGTATTTATGACAACTTTGTATTCATGAGAATGACCTTCAACATTTGTATTTATGTAAATTGTCTAATGATGCTAACTTGACAATGTTAATTCAATGTCAAGAGGATAAGTTTTCTTGTTTTTTACGATATTTGTTCATGATATGAGAACAGAAAAAGAATGGACAGGTCCTACAATATCCTATATACTTACAACCATATCAGTGTTATAATGTCATTGACTTAAATAAGTGTAGTGGTAACAACTAAATCAGTGGATTAGTAACAACAAAATCAGTGCCTTGGTAACAAATAAATCGATATAGTGGTAACAAGTATGTCAGTGGATTGGTAACAACTATATAAATAGACCACTAACAACAACATCAGTACCCACTAACAACAATATCACTACCCACTAACAACATCAGTAGCTACTAACAACAATATCAGTAGCCACTAACAACAACATCAGTACCCATTAACAACAACATCAGTAATTACTAACAACAACATCAGTACCCACTAACAATAACATCAGTACCCACTAACAACAAAATATCAGTAGCCACTAACAACAACATCAGTACCTACTAACAACAACATCGCATCAGTAGCCACTAACAACAACATCTATACCCATTAACAACAACATCAGTACCCACTAACAACAATATCAATACCCACTAACAACAACATCAGTAGCCACTAACAACAATATCAGTACCCACTAACAACAAAATATCAGTACCCACTACCAACAATATCATTACCCACTAACAACAAAATATCAGTACCCACTAACAACAATATCAGTAGCCACTAACAACAAGATCAGTACCCACTAATAACATCAGTACCCACAAACAACAATATCAGTACCTAGTACCCACTAACAACAATGTCAGTAGCCATTAACAACAATATCAATACCCATTAACAACAACATCAGTACCAATTAACAACAATATAAGTAGCATCTAAAAATTTGTAACTGCAACATCACACGCCATCTCCAAAAATTTGGTATCGACAGAACATATGACACATAAATTTGGTATCAATATGATGACTCTGATTGTTAAGTTAAAATGTGAGTCTCATCACTACGAATAAAAATATAAGATAGGTTTAAGCTCGTCATAGACAAAACTATAAAAAATATATACATCAATAGATTCAGTTTTCCATAGTACCTATTTAAAGCTACAAAATTCTTACATATAGCTATGACATCTTCAGATACAATACACATAACAAAACACATGTAACAAACAACAATGGCATTGCTACTTTAAACTTCTTTTCTCCCCCTTCCTAAGTTCCCCATCATATAGCTCATGTTTGTGTTTAAGCTTCCTCAATTCATTGCGTATTGCATCAACCTCTTCACTCAGTCTCTGCCCATGCTCTGCTCTTCGAAGAAAGCAATTTTCATCATATAATTTGTCAATGTCGTTTAAAAGCTCCTTAATCACAATATTTGCCCTCTCACTGAATTTGCACCACATCATGTGTTCATACGTTCAGTCAGATCAAAAATTTCACAAACACCCACCCAGACCTATTTCACTTTGATTAAGCTTGCTTACCTGGTAGTAGTATGGGCAGCCATAGAACCTGTTACACCCTTATCAACCTCGCCCTTTCGAGTGGCAGTTAGTGTGATACCCTCTTACTTATTAAATCCAACTGTCACACCCTTCCAATAATATTTCATAGATCAGGGCATTATATCGCAGTGCAGTGACAAAATGATTTGGGAATAGTATACTGATAATAAGTTAAAAATCTTGGTTACATAATTTAAAACAATAATTACATAAAATTTCTCCAACAATTCTCCGAATAATCTGGAACTGGTCCAACTCCTCCATTTGCTAACATCCGCCTGGGAGCTATACAATAAACTATACAACATACAGGTAGCAACAGAGGCTGGAATCCCAAAGGATCTCAGAGTAACCGTTAATCTCATACACAAAGTATATTCAAAATATGTAAGAAAACCATAAATACAAACCACATCATTCAGTAAATCGCACACAACGAGGCACAGAGCCTAATCCAGAACAAGCAGTCTCTATAGCACACAACATAGACTGCAGGGAATAGCACACAGCAAGGCCTTAGTTGAACACAGTGAGTCGCACATAGCGGGTTTAAGTTCCAAAGCGCTTGGAAAATAACAACACCGAATGCGTACACAATCATGGTAAAACATACATACAGAGACCTACAAAGCATATAAGGATTAAGGTTACTACATGGTAAATTCCTAAACTGATAATCAATTTCAAAATTCCTTAAAGCTTCGAATAACAATACCTCTTGTCCTCGATCTTATCTTTTCCTTGAAATCTTTCCTCCTTGAACTCCCTTGTATTTTCAGTCAAGATTTCAAAACACCACACAAGAATCATTCATCAAGGTCTTATGAATGTCTATGAAGATTGAAGGGAGTATAGCAAGAATCCAAGTCCTACATACCTTGATTCTGTGATCGATTTGGAGATCTGATAGCACCTCCACCATGTAAACGGCACCAAAAGCCTCATATCAAGAATCCAAAACCGTAGAAACATTGCTTTTGCCAAGAGGAACAATATTGGAGAAGGCCCCGGGAGCTAAAAACACCAAATCGAAGGCGAGAATGGCCCCACTTCTTCTCCCTCTCTCTCAATTTCGTTTCTCTCTCTCCCTCTCTCTCTCCCCCCCTTCTCTTCCATGTTTTGGCCAAGAATGGCCTAAAGGCAAATGAGGGGGAAGGGTATATAAAGAACACGGGTGTGGTCCAAAACGCGCCACTTGTCCTCTTTCCATTGAACCAACATAAAAGTAGCTTTATGCCTTGTCATGATGACGAGACACGCGTCATGCTCTTGGGGCGCTGACTCAAAAGCTATGTCATAAAGAGGGGACACGTGTCACATTTCCATTTGACCAACAAAAGTAGCTTTTGACTTGTCATAATGGTGGACACGTCTCATGTTTCTATTGGACCAACACAAAAGTATGTCATAATGAGACGACACGTGTCATGTTTCTATTATGCCAACACAAAAGTAGCTTTATGCTTTGTCATGATGAGGGACACGTGTCATGATCTTGTGGTGACGACTCAAAAGCTATGTCATCATTAGTCATCATGACGTTACTTTATTAAAGTCACTTTATCGACGCCTACCCAGGATTGCAACACGTATACCGAGACCCTCCAACTGACACCAGGTTAAACTCTGTATGTGTGGGCCTCCACATGACGCCACATATCGGTGTCATTTTCCAAAAATGCTGGGCATACCCGACTGCCCAGAAAATGACATATACTTACTTATACCGGCATATTTTCGCTCAAGTAATTGTCCTATACCTCAGGACATAATTGGGTGGCATCTCTTCCAACCGAATTTACACCATATGCGTCTTCTGTACTCCTTTTTCATTGGTACTTTAATTCCACGGCTTATACATACTAAGTCCACTAACTTGTATAGTCGAGTTACTTAGTCCCCCGAGAGACTTCCTATCCCTCGACATTCTTGGGACTATGCTCGAACTAGGCTTAGTCGCCTGCCTTTTATACTCTTATTCTCAAGTCTTTAGGCGCAAAATTCAGGATATTACAGAACCTTCGACTTGGGTTGCTGTCAGTCGATGGCGTCCATCGCGACGCCACCATTATGTGATGACAGTACCTCTTCGGAAGTTCATATTTGTCGTCACGATTGGGTTGTCTAAGAAGCACCACCTTCCGCCTGCATCTTGCTGTCGACGATGACGAAGATGTCACCATTGAAGACTTGTTTGGAACAAGTATGTGTTAAATTGTTTGCATTCACTTAAACCTGTTGCAGGACCAGTTCTTAAATCAACACCAGATCCAGTACAAAGTACAAATTCTATCATGTAACAAAGTCAATTAATAATATACAAAAACTGGAACTGAATGTCGCGTATACCTAAATTATTGAAGTCCAACATCAAAATGGTAATAGCCCAAATGATCCAATAGCATACTCTTTCTAATGTCACTATCTCCTTTCAAATATATAGTTCAAATCAACTGAGTTGTTTGAGCATAATCACAGACAAGTCCTAAGCAAGACCTTTACCAACAAGGTCTTATAATTGAAAGGGTTAAATATCATTTTTGCCACGGAAGTATTGGAAATGAGGCACTCAACACCTGGAAGTTCTTTTGGTATCATTTTTGCTCCGGAAGTTACAAAAAAGAGCAAATATGCCCCGGAATATATTTTTTTAGCAAATTTTCCCCGGAAGTTTTTTTTAGGAGCAAATTTACCCTGGAAGTTTACAAAGAGAGCAACGATCAAGATCAACCAATTGGCAAGATTACTATGTTTTTAAACTTTCGGGTGCTAAGTGCCCCCTTACCAATACTTCCATGGCAAAATTGGTATTTAACCCTAATTGAAATTGGAACATATAGAGCAAGCAAGGCAAAAGAGTAGAAACGAAAATAGGGAAATATCATATATTATTCAACAACACTTTTGTGTACATAGCCATCTTATTAACTATATAGTCAAACATTAAAGAAGTCAGTCCCCTAAAAATTAGACCATAGTTAAAAATTAAAAATAAAACAAGGAAACCCTTTTGCGAACCATAAATTAAAAAAATCTCAATAAAATCTTTCCATGAAAAAAATATACCATTAATATATGATAATCAAATTATATCAAATAAACCCAAAACCTATAATTTAGGATATACTTTTACCGATTATTATGCACAATGTCATACACAAAGAATGGTTCGCTCCTAAATTTTCGACCAAAAAAAATAGAGGAGAAAAATAGGAGAATATACTATTAATTTACAATGTTATATCATTAATATACAATAATCAAATCAAATTAAATAATATATGCTCCAAATTCCTATAATTTAGGATCTTTATATTGTGAAGAGCATAACTGCTACGCATTATGCCGTATTTGCTTCACATCCCATTCAGCAAATCCTCTTATAAGAAAACCCAATTGTCTGGTAAGTTAGGAATCGTAGAAAGGAAAAAAAGGGGGGGGGGGGGGGTTATGCCTTATCTATTGATGGTGACCTTTTAAGAAAAACAGAATAGAAGATGGCAATCTCGTTGGCCTTCTCATTAGCTCCCCAGTGAAATTTAGAAGATGAAGAAGGCGGATAATAAATAAGAGACAAACAAATAATAAAAAAGACTTCAAATTTTGAAAAGAAGCAAGAAATAGCAGACCTTAAGAACACCACTATGATGACTTTGTTGATGTTTCTACTTCTGCTACTAGCTAATTCCCTCGGCAAAATTAAACGAAGTTGAAAAAAACAAAAACTAGCGTTATACTTTTCATCAAGAAATAGGGACGGAAAAAACCTAATCCCTAAAATGTTTCATACCTTTCTTTACGGACAATTGCCACAGGTGAACCAGCGACAGCGACACTTTCAGCTTCAGTGACACTTTGGGCCTTTTTTGATATTTTATTGCTTAATTGAGCCCTCATATGGATTTTCCCTATTTTTTTTTTTTGGCCAAAGGGAATAAAAATGAGATCAGATGAAGTTTTATTGCACAAAGGTCAAAGAATAGTTAAATATCTCCTTTTTGCTTGGTTATGTGCCACATGTCATAATAAGCTAGTATGATGAAAAAATTAAATATTATATGGACATGTGGAAATTGGACAATATAGGAGCTCATTAAATCTTCAAATTGGACCTCAAATTTCGGCCAAGCTCAAAGGGAGAGAAGGAAAGGAAATCCAATTGGGCCAAACTAAATGTTTGGAATGTAATGGAATGGCATGAGTGTAATTATGTGTCTAGTTGGAGCTCCATTTGTTTTCTTCTCCTCTTGACAGAAATGGACCCTTCATTTATTCATTAAAACCTTCCTCTTTCTCCATTCAAGTCGAAAATATACACAAGAGAGGGAGGAGGCCGAAAGTTTGAAGAGGGAAAGGAAATCAAGAGGTAAGCATTGTGTAATCATCTCTACCTCCTCTAAGCTTCCTCTTATAAAGCTTCTTGATCCTAAAAGCTATCTTTCTTTGGTATTTAGAGGTGTTGGTCGAAACTTTGGGTGCCAAGAAGAAGAAGAAAAATTCTGAGAAACACAAGATCAACCCAAGGTAAGAGGCATTCATATCTTCTTGTTGGGTTTTGGTACTTTTTGTTGGTTTGTGGTGGTTTTTCCTTGTCTTCTTGAAATTTTGGAAACCATAAATATAAGGGGAGGTTCTGTCTATTTATTTAAAATGGTGAAAAATATGATTATAGGTTTAAACAACATTGGATATAAAAATTTGTTGTTCCTTAGTCATGGATTTTGGCCAGAAACTGGGAACCTAGGAGGAGTGTGGTTTTACTCATTTTGATTGTTGCAATGGGGTTAAAATGGAAAATTGTACAGCATAATGGTTAGGTGTTAATTTTGGAAGCATTGGAAGTAAATTACAAAAAACTCCAAATCTGCCCTGTGTTAGTTCCAGCGAGACATTTGGATTGTTTCAAGTTGTTTACTAGGTAAATGTTGTCCAATTTCCATGAAAGTTTCCATAATTAAATGAGAAATAATGATATTTAATTTGATAGGTCATATGCCTAATTGAGATATGTATTCAGGAAGATATGAAATTTTGAAACAAACCTATGAATCTAGAACAAAATTATGGGAAGTGTGTGATTATTGTTGATTTTGAATTTGTGTGCGTATGAATGATTGTTGGATGTATTTTTCCTTGAAAATAGATTCAACATTGATTACATAGCTTTTGGAACCATCCCATTGGGACATTTGTACAATTATTTTTGATTTTTTAAAGTTTGTGTTCAAAATTTGGCAGAATTTGACCAAAAGGGCGAAAATATAAAGTTAAAGCCCAAAGTGAGTAAATGGATCTTCAAGGGTTAATGTGAGTTCTTGAAAATTAATGTCGGCCTTTTATCCTTATGTTAAGAGTCGTATAATGTTAAACGCTATTGTTTTGGAATAAATAGTAATATGTTGTCCGCAATTGTATTAATTTAGGATTCTATGTTCGTGTGATACAATCCAATGATTCAGAATCGGATTAGAAATTTATTAAGCAATCAGGTAGTAACTCTAATTTCACATACTTTGTATGGCTGTGTATATTTTTTGAAACCATGTCTGTGTAAGTGTCGTCCCATGTGGGCCCAACACCACTCGTGGCTCGAAACTAAGGGCAAAATGGTAATTTAACCTGAATTTGCATATCCCTTATAGGTCCTTGGTATCTCTAAGTCTTTTTACAAATTCGGGAGACTTCTGGGGGTTCTACAAATTCAAATGGTATTTAATTGGAATTTTCCAAATAAATAATTATATATATTGAGTTATTAAAATATTATAAGAATTTATTATAGGGTCATGGTTGAAATTTACCCTGATATTTTTACTAAGTAACAATGTTATCTTGGTAGTTATGTTAGGTTTAATGTTGCTTCGCAAGTGTTAAAATGGAGCAATGTTGCCCCAAACCGTATAAAAACTAACTGTCAACGTCAAATTTTGAATGGTAAACATTTGTGTTTTTTAACGGTATGGGAAAAAATGGATACTTTTTGAAATTTCTGGAGCAACATTATTAAACCTTAAAAAATTACGGGACAACATTACTTCTTAGTGAAAACTTTCAATGTTAGAATGATAGAGTTGGGCTTAAAATGTTTTTTCATTATATATAACTTTTTTTTATAAAGATATATAAATTTGAATGAAGGAGTAAAGGGTGAGATTCAAACACATCCCATCTTCATAGCAAAGGAGCTAGGTAGGTCGGGTGGGTACCAAACTTCCAATCCCACCCCTTATACCTTCATATGTTGGTCATATGCAATATGGTTTTAAGTATTGGGCCTGAGGCAAATTGGGTCAAGTTTTGTATGGTTTTATCATGTTTGTATAGTTTGCCATCGCTGCACATATTGGATGTGTGCAGGTATATATATAATAGGAAATAATCATGGATAGAAAGTAATACTACCTTTGGTCTTAATTATAAGACCTAGTTGACTTTTTTCGGAAAGATTAAGGAAGCTAAATAAGTTACTTAATCATTTCATATGTTGTGTTTTCTTAGATTATATATTAGTTTATTAGTCAAACTATTTAGTTTGAAGAAAAAAAAATACCCTAAGATAATTTAATTAGCTTCCTTAATCTCTCCAAAAAAGTCAACTAGGTCTTATAATTAGGATCGGAGGGAGTACCTTTTACAAAATCAACTCATCTATTCTAGAAAAACTCTCATATAAAGAAAGTTGAATTACCCAAGTTCTTATTTCCGTCATTGAACTTAACAAATTATATGTCAGGTTATGTGTTATAATTAAAGATTTAACAAATTACCTCGATATTCCTTAATTATTAAATCAGCAAAATTAATTCCTTAAGAAGTACGATACCACGGAACACCTTTTGTTCTCTGACTTCTTTCTAAACATTAATTATGCACAAAATTTGTTTTTAGTACAATATTTCGTTTATAGGAGAAGTAGGAGTATATATAATTGAAAGAGGTGAATTTTTATGTAATACAAATACAATGTTTCACAAATATATTTATTTGAGATTTTCCCTTTTTGTAAAAAAATTATCATGGATTTTATATTATATAGGATTCAAAATTTAAACTCAAGGTCATAAAATTTTAAATAAAAATCTAAATATCGAAAGAAGGATCGAAAGAGATCTCCCAGTGACTAGAACTAGGAATCCAAGCCGACCGGCCCTTGAAGGACCTGTGGTCGACCCCTCTAGGCCTGGGGTAAGAAAAACATCTGTTTTTTCAAAGTCCCGCCCGAGAGCATATGGGCAAGGGTCGGGCCTATAGGGCCACAAGCTTTTTTAAAAATTTTAACTATTTTTTCTGCGTTTTTTCTTTCAAATAAATATAATTAGTAAATTACAACAATTAAAGTTTTAATTTATCAAATAAATATTTTCAACTTTAAATAAATTAGAGTAATGTGAAATAAATTAAGTGGAGAATTTTTATTCTTATTTTTTGGCCATTAACCAACCATATTGTATTAACTACTCCCTCCAGTCCTAAATAAAAGACAAAATTGAATTTTTTTTTGAAGAGGTTAAAGAAGCTAATTAAATTATTTTAGAGTATTTTTATTTTTAGTTTTTTCTCCAACCTAATTAGTTTCACTATAAACTTATATATAATGTAAAGATACTCAATATATAATATGATTAAGTAAACTTATTCAACTTTTGTAATCTTTCTAAAAAAAAGAGTCAACTTTGTCTTATATTTAGGACCGGAGGGAGTATAACTAGTAATAATAAACATGAATCATACTAAAAATGGCAACACATATATAATAATCTAGTCTTCAACATGTTCCCATGGGAGATTGCTTTAAGAACCTAACCCTTCCATGACATAAATAAATAAAATAAATAAATTATGCTGCAACAACTTCTTAAAATAAAGATTTAGCAATAAAAAAAATATAAACGGGCCAAACCAAGGCCGGCCCTTGGCCCTATAGGGTTGGCCCTTTTAGATCCGACTTCATTTAGAGGCTTAATTTTATAAGCCCACCCCTTAAAGGGCTAGGTCTTAAACGGTTGGCGGCCCAATTTCCCGGCTCTACTAGTGACCATACAATAGATTTCAATTTTCATATAAAAAAAAAAAGATATCAATTTATTCTAATACAGTATTTTATTTTTAAAAAATGAATATTGTATATATATAAAAAAAAGAATATTGTGCATAATCTATAATCTCCTAATTTTGCTTTACCAGAACTCCTCGTACAATATATGAATATAGTGGAATTAATCAGTGAATTTTGATTATATGTGAACAATTGTTCTTGAAGTGTACAATTTTCCCAAACTCGAAAATTCAAAGACACATGTTGGCACAAAGTGAGACACTTGTGACTAACATCCAATTAATTTAATTGGGCTATTATTTTTGGCCAAAGGGAATAAAAATGAGATCAAATGAAATTTTATTGCACAAAGGTCAAAGAATAGTTAAATATCTCATTTTTGCTTCTTTATGTTCTACATGTCATAATAAGCTAGTACGATGGAAA
Organism: Acacia melanoxylon; assembly: GCA_019022615.1. Lineage (NCBI taxonomy): Eukaryota > Viridiplantae > Streptophyta > Magnoliopsida > Fabales > Fabaceae > Acacia > Acacia melanoxylon. Next base: position 1,820,710 of record JAFJYJ010000032.1, read on the forward strand.
AATTAAATATTATATGGACATGTTGAAATTGGACAAAATAGGAGCTCATTAAATCTTCAAATTGGACCTCAAATTTCGGCCAAGCTCAAAGGGAGAGAAGGAAAGGAAATCCAATTGGGCCAAACTAAATGTTTGGAATGTAATGGAATGGCATGAGTGTAATTATGTGTCTAGTTGGAGCTCCATTTGTTTTCTTCTCCTCTTGACTGAAACGGACCCTTCATTTATTCATTTAAACCTTCCTCCTTCTCCATTCAAGTCGGAAATATACACAAGAGAGGGAGGAGGCCGAAAGTTTGAAGAGACAAAGGAAGAAGAAGAACTCAAGGAAATCAAGAGGTAAGTATTGTGTCATCTTCTCTACCTCATCTAAGCTTCCTCTTCTAAACCTTCTTGATCCTAAAAGCTATCTTTCTTTGGTATTTAGAGGTGTTGGTTGAAACGGTGCCAAGAAGAAGAAGAAAATTCTGAGAAACACAAGATAAACTCTAGGTAAGAGGCATTTAGCTTCTTGTTGTATTTTGATATTTTTTGTTGGTTTGTGGTGGTTTTTCCTTGTCTTCTTGAAATTTTGGAAACCATAAATATAAGGGGAGGTTCTGTCTATTTATTTAAAATGGGGGGAAAATATGATTATAGGTTTAAACAACATTGGAAATCAAAATTTGTTGTTCTTTAGTCATGGATTTTGGCCAGAAACTGGGAACCTAGGAGGAGTGTGATTTTACTCATCTTGATTGTTGCAATGGGTTTAAAATAAAAAATTGTACAGGATAAATGTTAGATGTTGATTTTGGAAGCATTGGAAGTAAATTGCAGAAAACTCCAAATATGCCCTGAGTTAGTTCCAGCGAGAGAGTTGGATTGTGTCAGGTTGTTTACTAGGTAAATGCCATCCAATTTCCATGAAACTTTCCATAATTAAGAAATAATGATATTTAATTTGATAGGTCATATGCCTAATTGGGATATGTATTCAGGGAGATATGAAATTTTGAAACTAACTTATGAATCTAGAACAAAATTATGGGAAGTGTGTGATTATTGTTGATTTTGAATTTGTGTACGTATGAATGACTACTGGATGTATTTTTCCTTGAAAATAGATTCAACATTGATTACATAGATTTTGGAACCACCCTATTGGGACAGTTGTACAATTATTTATGATTTTTCAACGTTTGTGTACAAAATCTGGCAGAATTTGACCTAAAGGGAAAAAAATATAAAGTTAAAGCCGAAAGTGAGTAAATGGATCTTCAAGGGTTAGTGTGAGTTCTTAAGAATTAATTTAGGCCTTTTATCCTTATGTTAGGAGTAGTATAATGTTAAACCCTATTGTTTTGGAATAAATAGTAATATGTTGTTCGCAGTTGTATTAATTTAGGATTCTATGTTCGCCGATACAATCCAATGATTCAGAGTTGGATTGGAAATTTATTAAGCAATCAGGTAGTAACTCTAATTTCACATTCTTTGTATGGTTGTGTATATTTCTTGAAACCATGTCTGTGGAAGTCCCGTCCCATGTGGGGCCAACATTACTCGTGGCTCGATTGAGCAAAAGGGCTGACCATGGAGTACCTTCTTGGTGGCTAGGTGTAGGTCCTATTGGACTAGTAGTCCATAGGTGGCAAACTTAGTTGCATTTAGACGACCTGGGTGGTTCCCAGTCGGTTATTCTTAGCGTTATGGTTATGTTATCTCTATATGTCGATATTGCTGCATGTGATCTGTATTATGATTTCTGAATGCTGTTATGCTGTTATGGACTGATTCAGTTGTGGTTAGCTATCATATACTACCAATGCTTTGTCTTTGAAATCAATATGTTATTATGAGATTCATTTGAATCCCAGACATCCCTAAAGGTTCAGGATATGGTTAGTGTAATACCCCCTAATACTCCAATAATTATCAGAGTAATAGTGTGCAGTATAAAAGGCGAATAGAAATAGCATAAATATGATGTGATTCACGTACCTGACACTTAATGATGTGCTTCATGTACCTGACATTCGTAAGAATTTAGTATCTGGATCCCTCTTAAGTAAGAATGGCTTTAAGCTTGTATTTGTTGTTGATAAGTTTGTACTTTCTAAGAATGATATGTGTGTAGGACAAGGTTACATTAGTGGGGGCCTTTTCAAACTTAATGTAATGACTGTCACCAATGATGGTGCTGTCAATAATAATATTGCTTCTATCTATATGATTGAATCCTCTAATTTATGGCATCAAAGATTAGGACATGTTAATTATAAATCAATTAAAGTTTAATTCATTTAGATTTATTGCCTAAAGTTGATTGTTCAAATGATGATAAATGTCAAGTATGCATTGAATCAAAATTTTCTAAGTGATCGTTTCCTCCTGTTGAAAGATCAACTGAGTTATTAGATTTAATATATACTCATACATGTGATACGAAATCTGTACCATCTAGGGGTAATAAGAAATATTTTATTACATTTATTGATGAATGCAGTAGATATTGATATGTGTACTTGCTTAATAGTAAACATGAGGCTATTATTGCTTTTAGACAATATAAAAATGAAGTTGAAAATCAACTTAACAAGAAAATTAAAGTAGTGAGGAGCGATTGTGGGGAAGAATATGATGGCCCCTTCGAGGAATTCAGTATAGAATATGGTATTATACACTAGATGACTGCTCCTTATGCTCCGCAATCAAATGGGATTGCAGAGAGGAAAAATCAGACATTGAAAGAAATGATGAATGCTTTATTAATTACGTCTAGTTTACCACAAAATTTGTGGGGCAAAGCCATTCTAACGGCTAACTTTCTAATTAACAGAGTGTCTCATAAAATGATACAAAGCTAGATGTAGTACTAGGCAAAGGACCTCAACATCTGTTGGGCCTAATTTTCTTACTTATCTATTGGAAAATGAGCCTCGAACATGTGGAGAGGCTATGGGTTCTCCTGAAGCACCATTATGGAAAGAGGCTATCAATAGTGAAGTTGAATCCATTATGTCAAACCACACCTGGGAATTGGTTGACCTTCCTCCTGGTAATAAGCCTCTAAGAACTAAGTGGGTCTTCAAAAAGAAGATGAAAGCATATGACACTATCGATAAGTACAAAGCTAGGCTGGTAATAAAAGGCTACAGAAAACATAAAGGTCTAGATTACTTTGATACCTATTCACCTATTACAAGAATTACCTCCATTCGGTTCTTAATCACGTTAGCAGCATTGAATGAGTTGAATTTACATCAAATGGATGTAAAGACAGCCTTCTTGAATGGTGAATTAAAGGAAGAGATTTATCTAGAACAACCTAAGGGATTTGTTGTGTCAAGACAAGAATAGAAAGTTTGTTGCTTGATAAAGTCCCTTTATGGACCTAAGCAAGCCCTGAAACAATGGCACACGAAATTTGATGAAGTTATGCTATCAAATGACTTTAGTATTAATTAATGTCACAAGTGTATCTATATTCGGAATATTGAAAGCGTGTTTGCCATAGTTTGTTTTTATGTAGATGACAAGTTGATAACAGGTAGTAATAATCAAATGATTAATGCTACTAAGCAATTGCTTACCAGTAAGTTCAACATGAAAGATATGGGTCTAGCAGATGTTATTTTGGGAATTAATATCCATAGAACATCTGATGGATTGACTCTATAACAAGCACACTATATTGCTAAAATTCTTAAGAAATTCAAGAGTTTAAACATAGTTCCTGTGTCAAACCTATAAATTCTAGTCTTCTACTGTTGAGAAATACTGGCGAAGTTGAAAAATAAAAGAAGTATGCTTAAGTGCTAGGCAGTCTTATGTATGTTATGAACTGCACTAGACCTGATATTGCCTATGCAGTAAGCATGTTGAGTCCTTTACAAGTAATCCAAATGAGCTTTATTGGAGAGCTATGATAAGAGTTTTGTGTTACTTAAAGAAAACTCAAAACTTTGCTTTTTCATTTTGAGAAGTACCATGTAGTTCTAAGAGGCTATTGTGATGCAAATGGGATCACCAGCTCTAACGACACAAGATCCACAAATGGATATGTATTCACCCTTGGTAGGGGTGTTGTGTCTTGGAAGTCATCGAACCAGACTTGCATTGCAAGATCTACTATGGAAGCAGAATTTATTGCTTAGATAAAGCTGGTGAAGAAACCGGGTGGCTTCGTAATTTTCTTGAAGACATTTCTAGTTGGCCAAAGCTTATAGCGGCAGTGTGTATACACTGTGATAGTCTAGCAGCCATTGGTAGGGCCAAGAATGTCATGTACAACGAAAAGTCTAGACATATATGTAATATTCCGAATTTTGGACCCTGAGAATTGAGTATAAGTTGAGTATAAGCCTAAAAGTGGGTAGATCTTGACTAAGAAAAGGAATAAATTGTATGTTCGGGAAGAGTCCCAAGAATGACGAGAAATAGGAAGCCTCTCAGGGACTAAGTAATTTGGCTATGCAGGTCAATGGACCTAATTTGTATAAACCGTGAAATTAAAGTGCCAATGGAAAATGGGCAAAGAAGACCCATACGGCACAAATTCGGTTGGAAAAGATGCCCCCTAACTATGTCCTTAGGTATAGGACAATTAGTTGAGTGAAAATATGCCGGTATAAGTAAGTATACAAGATTTTTAGGACAGTCAGGGATGCCCTACGTTTTTGAAGATCAGGAGTCAGTGTAATCACTGCTGGAGGACACATGTCACTGCGGGATTGAAAAGCAAAAAGTAAGTAATGATTGCAGGGGTAGAAAAGTCAAATCCTTACCCCTTAAGTATTCAATTTCGTCCACCCAGGAGAGAGAAGGAAAAATCAGATGATTTTATCTATACTCAAGCCTAAATACAAAATGCGGGTCCCACAGGCGATTGATGGTAGAAAGGGGGACCGATAGGGACCAGTTGGGGTTTTCTTTTGGACTGAATGAGACAAGTGTGGGACCATATTTGGGATTTAAGATGGTGCCACATTTGAATGTCCATTCAGGGGAAAATATCTGAAAAGTTGAAGAAAAGTTCAAAGGGAAGCACCCTGTTGACCAGCGGGACCCACATGGACCGGTAGAAGGAGATCGGACCAGATAAAGTGGAAAGTCTGTAACACCCCAAGTTCCGTAGCAAAAATCGTGCCGTTGACACGTGGTTTTATAAAAATTCATCAGAGTTTGAGGTGCTACAGCTTTAGCGTTTTGCGGAAACGGAGAGCATGTACTAAAAATTTGAACAATAGGTATAACAATGAGTAACTGATATGAAATACTCAGACATATGATGATGTCTGACGTATACTGATATAATATAAATTTCCCGAAGGATTTGTTCATGTGATATAGTAATACAAAACTTATAATTACGGTTCCTCTCGTGTAACTATACCCGTTCATCAAGCCTTGGGTAGACTGGGGCATAGAACCTAACTCGGTTAAATCATCCCATTTGGCCAGCCGGGTAGGTCTAGTGGGAGTCTCACCGTGCTAGGGTGTGATTGGTGAACCACATAGACGACCCTTCTAGTTTAAGCACCAAATGATATGAAGTAACTTTATTAGATTCATGCCATAAGGTAGGTTCTGGTTGACTTTCTTCCCGCATTTCCTTTGACTAGTGCCTTCTCCCGGCTCCGTCTACTGACGTATCTACGACTCCATCCCCTGGTGCCTCCTCCGGTTCATTACCCGAATCCTGTCTAATCATGCAGACTGAGGTCCAATACCCATCGGACCTCAGGTAACGGTTAACCTCATGCTTATGTAAACAATATATGTATGACAGGTATTCATGACATCTTTACAAAAAAATCACTACAAAAGCCCATAACAGATGTAGGAAATACATATATGTATGTATATAAGGCAATAACAAAACACAGCCCCTCGAAGTATGTTCGTTACCCCAGTCTGCACACTCTCCGGTGCCACGATAGCATGTCGTGTCCATAGCGCTAGGAAAACTCTAAAACGGTGTTAACAATACCATAACCCGTGTAATCATGATTGCATTTAAAAATAATTGAGACAGAGTCTCAGTACAGGAATACATCAATCATATATAAGCATACAACAACCATGAGAATTAGTGTTACAGTACGCCGCGAACGTACCTTCATTGACGGTTCTTTCGGACGTTTTTTTACTTGTATTTTGACAGTGACTGACGCGGCCCAACAATGGTATATGACTTGATGCATTTTAAAGCGATACGATTTTCACAGATATCCTATAAGGATAAGATTTATCAACATCTAGCAGCATAACAGGCATTTTAGATACAAATTACCATTTTGCCCCTAGTTGGCCTAATCGGCGGAATTTCGCCAGAGCTTCGCTACTTTGACCCTATCTCTCCAGAATTTTGACATATCTCTTTTCCCAGTATATTCTCGAAATAAATACCATATATACCCATAAATATGATATCTAGACTATCTGGGAAATTTAAAGATAATTCTAGCATCTCTACTATATCTACTGAAAGAACTACCGAAACTAAAGACTAGGGACCGAGAAACTTACCCAGGGCTCCGCTATATTTTCTTCGGGCTTTTCCTTCTCTCTAACCTCTCTCTAGGATTCTAATTTTTGGTGTGAAATGAGAAGAGGAGGTAGTGTGCTATTTATAGAAGAAAATGGGTTACTATTCATGCTTTATCAGATCGCTTTTCGGCCGTGGGATCGCACTTTCATTAGGTGGCATCATCTTGGCCCTTCTTCCCTTCTTGGCCGACCTCCTTGGCACAAAAGTCAAGGAAATTATGTCATGCATGATGTCATCTGATGTTATGCATGATGTCATCTTCAGCCGGTACAGATAAAGTTCCCTGATCGGTGTCCTATTTGTGCAATCTTGGAGAATCTAAAAAAAACAGCAACTAGGTTTTGAAGTTCTATTCTTTCTCTTTAAAACTACTGGGTTTAACTTAATTTTTGATCCCGTTAAGGGTATTCCGTAGTCTGCTTTGAAGATTTTCGGATAAATTTGTCGATTCTGAGAAATGACTTCGATAGAACCAAACTTCCGGACAAAAATTCACCGGTTCGTAATATGTTTTGACTTAAGAAACCTAATCTACGGTTTGTCACAACTATTTTGTTTTCTATAGGTTCTCATTTACACTATCCGACCTATTTCGATTTATCTGTATCTTTATGACTCATTTGGTTTCAGAAATGACTTGAGCGCCTCACTCCAGGATAAAAATTCACTCGTTTATAAAAAGTTCGGATGACTTAGACTATATCCCTATATTTTGGTGTAGGATTTTATTTCTATCCATTCTCAAATGTCCGTTGGCTCTTTACCATATATATTATTATTTTATTCAAAATATCTAGATATTTTTTTATTTTTATTTTATTTTTATTTTTCTAAGCATAAAATATTTTATTATTATTTTATTATTTATTTATTATTTCTCCCCTTAAATTAATTATTTACTAATTAATTTACTTATATCATAATCTAAACAATTAGCCACTAATTACTTAATTAGCCATTTACTAATTATTGATAATTTTCATAATTAGGATTAATTATTATCTCACAAATATTTTACTTACATTGGTATTTTATATCCCATGTAAAATATTAAAAATCATGGGGCCAAAAAGTGCTTTTAATATTATTATATTTATGCATCTTTATTTTCGGGGAAATAATCCCAAAAATCCCAAAAATCAAAGATAGCACACTTACTAAGTTTTTGTCAATAATTGAGGTCATATAGTTTTTATCATAATATTTTCAACCCAATTTATGCCCTAATAATGTATTTTTAGCCCTCTCGCGACTTATCTCTTTAATTTTAATAGAGTCTTTGTAAGGTAATAGGACAATAATACTCATTATTTACAACCACACTTTTACCCATTTTAAATAGGTAATATTGATTTAAAAGAAATATTGAAGGAATTTTATTTATATAATAATCATCGGGTATTAAATACCCAGGTATTACAAAGTCAGTGGAAGAGGTTGGAAGGAAAATTTGGTGGGCCCAAAGAGGCACCACCTAGCCCCTCATAATGATTAAAAACGTGGCTTGAAGATGAAGAAAGAGAAAAAGTAGTGTAAAAGTCAAGTGCGAGACCGGGTCCCATATTGGAAAGAGGGAAAAAGGGCATAAATGGAATAAATAAGATAAAATAATAAGATCTGATTGGAGTGGTCCAAAATGGCGTGCCATAGTCCTTTTGGAGGTCCAAGACTTGGGGAAAAAGTTAGAAATAATTAATAAGTTCCGAGCAACAATTGTAATTTCCTAAAGTTCGGGCCAAAACTCGTAATTTTCCCCAAAAGCAGATAAAGATCTGCAATTTTGGAGGAGAATGTGCCACTTGTCAAGCCTGGAGACCTCTGGAATTCTCTAGAAATGCTTGAAAAAGTCAAAATGTTAAATCCATTTAAACGGGAATTAAACACGGTTATTTCGGAACTAGTCGCTTGGAATCTTTTAATTATTAAAATGACATGCTCTCTCTCTCCTAAACCAAGGAGCACGAAATTTCAGAGGAAAATAGAGAAGATCCAGCCAACCTCCATAGCTAATCAAGGTCCAAGCTATAAGGATCATCAATCGAACTTCCGATTCGGGTAAACACCGAAAACCCGCATCTTTGGAACTTAAACTTTGATTTTCGTCCAATCTGGTTGGGGCTTGGTGTTGGGGTTTGATTTTAGAGTTTTTGATGGTCCCAAAGTGTTCAAAACGTGATTTTGTATGGGATTAGTTATAGTTTAAGTTTCCGAAGTAAAAAACACCGAAAAACCCCTTGAACAAGGTTATGTTGATTGATTCTTGGAATATCTGGCAAAGGTGTTTTAACTCGGTTTTAAAAATAGTAAATGGAGTATTTTTAATATGAAATTTTATGGTATATATTAGACATCCAGGAGATTCACTTTGATGTATAATTTTGTATCATTTTGAGTTTTCTACTAGGAGATAAAAATTGTTAAAGTTGGTAGAATGTGCATAGGGCGAATCTCGACCAAGGTGTGAAAATTTGACAACACGCCAAAATAAGTTTGTACTTTTGGTTTCTGGAAATATTTTTATTGAGAAATAGACATTTAAATGGTTCAAATGGCGCTGGTTTCAAGCAAAATTGTTTTTTTGGAATTTATTAAAAATCTGGGAAGTTGGGCGAATCACTGATTTATGGAAAATTCTGATTAAGCCTGGTTTTTGAAAAAATAATGTAAGGGTATTTTCGTCAATACTAAAAATAAGGTATTTTGGTGTTTTTAGGACAAGGGCATATTTGGAAAAGTGATCGGCACATTAAAATTAAGACGGTATATTTTTACCCCCATCGGGTAGTAACCACTTACTCAAATACTTTTATGTGTTTGTTGTATGTTTGTATTGCCATATGTGTTTTTTATATGTGTTGCCAAATATGCATAACATGTTTGTGTTGTTTTCCTAGCGTTGAGGGTGTTGGTCCGAGGTATGCCTTTAGAGGCCTATGTGGCGAATCAACGGAAAACAGGCGGTGTCTTGATTCGGCGTGGCGACTCAACGGAGACAGATTTGTGCTTCCGGGGCCTGTCTTGGTAAGACGGCTCAACGAAGCAGAGATGTGTTTCTTGTGTGTACTCTTTGCATATATGGTATATTTGGCATTTTTTTTATGTTCCCATATTTGGATGGTTCATGCATACACATCACACATTTAGTGCATGAGTATTCATGGTTACTCTGGGGGCCGTTATCGGACTCCAGACGCTTTTGTAGCTTTAGGGGATCGAGTTTGAAGCAAAGTGCCTGTCTAGAGAGGTAGAACCCATGGTGCAGATGAAGAGTAGGGAATTCCCTATCACTTTTGTATTTCAACATTTTGGGATAATTGTACATTATTGGTATTTACTTTTGGACGAATGTACCCTTAGCCGTTCGGGGACTTTTAATTTCTGTTTATTTTACTTTTACCAGTATAGTAGATTGTCCAAACCGGTTATATGCTATGTTGCGCTCACTTTGATACAAGCTAAATGGACCTAATAATGAAGGAAAGGAAACTAAGTAAAGGAATCCTTCTAACCCGCCACCCGAAAGGGCGAGGCCGGTAGGGGTGTAACAGTTTTGGTATCAGAGCATGGTTTGGACGGTACTGGTAAATTAAGATAGTTAAGGGTACTGACATAACTTTTGGCAAATGGAGCGGAAAGGATATACACCCTAAGGAAAAGGGTTTGGCTCCGATAAGATAAGACTTTTGTGGTAGAAAAGGCAGCACATAATATGGACTTTGTTGCTAAGTCTAGGACTCCTAATATGGAAATCAGGGTTTGAATAAAAATCCCCACCTGGTGTTACGAGAATTTAAAGGGAGTTGCATGGAAAAGCTAGTACTACTTAAACTTCCTTGCAGGGATAATACCTTGCATTTCTAAGGGTAGATATGTCGTATTAGTATTAGTAAACATCCAAATCGGGGTATCCCTGAGGTGGAGATATGTAGAACTTGAACCAATATTAGTAATGATTTAGATCCCCAAATCTTGATAAGTACTTCAAAGTTAAGCATGCTTAGCGAGGAAAATCTCGGGATGGGTGTGGGAAGTATTATGGGAATATGAGATCCTTGATTTAAGGTCTTAGTACTTGATGTATTATTTATGGTGATCCTTAGAGATGCTATGAGGATGTTAGATTGAGTAAGGATATGATTGAGACTAGGCTTGAATATGATCTTAGTGGAATTAATGCCTAGGTTAAATATGACTAAGGTTGTATTAAGGTTCCAATACGATAATGAAGTTATTAATCGATTATTGAATGTTGGGTATGATTGAGGATTAGTAATTAACCTTGATGTAATAGAATGATAGTAGATTGTACCTTATGATGTTAAGGATTAAGATGGAACTAGAACCTCGGGAATAGTGTTGATGTCATTCGAATATTTTGAGGTTTAGACTAGGAAGATGAATTATGATCCTAGTTTTATTTTGGGCATTATTGAGGTAATATGATTCCTTAGCCTAGTTGATGTTGAGGTTCTAGGAATCGATTATGAATCTGATGATTATCGATTTGAGGTTAATCGAGGATAGTGTCTGAATTTTGTAAGCTATGAATTATGATGATCATGTCATGTTTATTGGGTTTGTTCGAGGTTTTAGAATTAGGTTGATGAACCTAAGAACCTGATTTGATGATAAAGATTCTTAGGCATCTGATTGATTTGAATGCATTAAGGCATTAGAATATAATACCCGTATGTATGAGGTATTTGAAGGTTACTAGCTAATAGGGAATGATTTTAATCTTATGATATTCCCTTAGAAAGAATGATTGAGAGTAGAACCCTTGATAATATTGATTGATATTGTGTTATTTGAGGTATGTTCGAGGATAGTACCTATATGCTATGGGTTATTTTGAGGTAGATAGTTTCTGAATCGGCATAGGGAAAGATCCTGAATATAGAATATTCCCTGAGAAAATGTGGTTGCGAATTAATATCTCAATAGAACCGAAAGATAGCTAGAACCTCGATGGCCACAAGGTTATGGTCTCTTGATCGAGACAGAAAGTGGTAGTGGCTAATGGATCCCTGTTATATGGATTGAACATCCTATAGGGGAAAATTAGATATGAGACGATGCCTGGAGCTAGGTTATTATCGAAAAATTACAACAACTTCAGATGAAGTTGATACAATGCAATGTACTTCTATGAGGTGCTCCAGTTTTAGTGTAAAAGAATTATGATATAAATATATAGTAGGTAAGGAGGCTTACTAGATTGATATGATTTTGGGTTGATAAGTTTGATAAGTGCTCAATAAGAAGCCTTAAGTCCTGTGGAAATTGATATGCCTATAGGCCGGCAATAACCTATAAATACTAAACCGTGAATACCGGACAGAGTGTTGAAGAGGTTGTAAGCCTGAGAGTTACAGGCATTATTCTGGAATGGCTTGACAAATGAAATAGAACGGACTGAGTATCCTGTAGATGACTCGAGTAGCCAAGGATAGAGCTTGAGATGTAAGTTGGAGTTGTTGACCTTCTATGTCAGTTTTCTAGTTCCTGTCACGTGTAAAAGAATTGAATTTTGAACTTGCCAACGCACCTACTATGTTGTGAATTTTTGAAATCGAATTTTCTGAATGAGGTATTTTGAATGAAATGTTTTTAGTAGAATTTGAAACCAATTTGAAATGGTTACTTTTGAGCTATGTTCTCTCATAGACAGGGTCCTTATGGAACCCAGATTTGGAATTGAATTGTGAACCCTATTTGTGGTAGACTCGCAAGACGGGCTGGGAGAGGCCAGAAACTGTTCTAGACATACTCAGTTTGCTGGATCTTGCCAGATGTTTTCGAAATTGTTTTAAAATCGCTGGCCATTGTTAAAAAATTCTGTTGAGGGGATTAGTTTTGCAAAGCTGATACTCGCACCAGCAGTGTTTGCTCCCAATCCGAGTAGTTCCGCTTGTGAGGGTGCGTGTTTTACCTTGTCGGCCGGCACCCACGCAGGCGTTTGGAGCAGGGCTCCATGGAAGATGGTCCTTTGTCCTAGTATGGGTTTCCGGTGGGTAGCCTGTTATTGTATGTGCCAGTGCGGACACTGGGTCCCAGGAAGGGACGGAAACTCTCCCACATTGGCCGGCAAGTGCAGTGGTTTGTATATGAAAGGATTGGGATGTACCGCTGTACTGAAAAATTGAAGTGGTGGCGAGATCTTTATGAATGTTGAATTTTTGAAATGAATAACCCCGCTCAATAATGTATGCCGGTAATGGATGTTTTCAGAAAATAGGCCGGCAGTGAATTGTTTTTATGAAAATTTGAGCTGGTAGCGGTCGAATTTGAAAATGTGAAAATACTGTTTTGTGTGATTATGAAAATGTAATGCGACCACAAAGATTTTCAAATATGTGAAAATTTGAAATTTGAAATGTTGAGACAACATAGTAAGCAGTGACATGATTGTCGTTGCTATTGAATTGAGGTGCAGTTGGTTATTATATTGATACAAGAACATAAACTGATAGAATGGTCTACAAATTTGAACTGAGTAAATTAGATAGTATTTGCCAGTTATCGTGCAAAGCAAGAGGAAAATGGTTTGAGAGCTTAAAATTTGAGGAAGCTCAAATAAAATTGATGAGCAGAGGCTCGAGGCAGTAAGACCCGATATGCAAGTTGCATGGGGCGGTGTCTCTAGGCTATAAGACCTGTGATGCTTAGCACTATATGGAATACTTACTGGCATGGTGACTTTAGACTAGTGTGTCTAGAGTACCTCTTGAAGCTGGCAAATCATAAGATCTGTACCAGGTGCTAGATAAGATGCTTAAGACCTAAGGGTGATTCCCTAGGTGATAAGGCTAGAAAGTCCCGCGCTATGATAATAGACTAAGCTGGAAGGCTAGTATGTGATAAACCAAATGGCAAAATGAACAAGTAGTAAGACTTGTGTAACCAGGCGTTGTGAAAACAGACAGTTGATCATATGTGATTTAGCACTACACCTGGGTACAAGATAAAAGAAAGTAATGTATGATTATGATGCGTGCTTGGAGAGTATGCACATTCCCAGAATGAATGGAACTATTATTTGATGACTATGTTGCAGATCTTGTTAGCATGGATAGAAAAGGAATAAACTGAATGGTCATAATGATTTCCTGAGGTATAAATGTTCAAATTTCGAGGACGAAATTTATTTTATCGGGGGAGAAATGTAATATCCCGAATTCTAGACCCTGAGAATTGAGAATAAGCCTAAAAGTGGGTAGACAACTAAGCCCGGTTCGGAAAAAGTCCCAAGAATGACAAGAAATAGGAAGCCTCTCAGGGACTAAGCAACTTGGCTATGTAGGTCAACGGATCTCATGTGTATAAACTGTGGAATTAAAGTGCCAACAGAAAAGGACATATAAGACCTATACGGTACAAATTCGGTTGGAAAAGATGCCCCCTAACTATGTCCTAAGGTATGGGACAGTTAGTTGAGAGGAAATACGCTGGTATAAGTAAATATACAGCATTTTCAGGGTAGTTAGGGATGCCCTACGTTTTTGAAGAGATAAGAATGAAAAGTCAGCTGTAATAATTACCTGAGGACACATGTCACCACAAGATCAAAAGAGAAAAAATAAGTAATGATTAAAGGGGTAGAAAAGTCAAATCCTTACCCCTTAAGTAATTGATTTCGTCCACCTAGGATAGAGAAGGAAAAAACAGATGATTTTATCCATACTCAGGCCCAAACAACAAATACGGGTCCCACATGATGTTAACCGGTAGAAAGGAGACCGATAGGGACCAGTTAGGGGTTTCTTTTAATTTGAATGAGACAAGTGTGGGGCCACTTTGGGAAGTTAAGATGGCGCCACATATGAATGTCCATTCGGGGAAAAAACATATGAAAAGTTGAAGAAAAGTTCAAAAAACACCAAGTTGTAGCGGGACCTAGAAAGGACCGTAGAAGGAGATCAGACCGAGATAAAGTGGAAAAAGTGGAGGAAGTTGAAGGCAGATTTGGTGGGCCCAAAGAGGCGCCACCTAGCCCTTCATAATGATTAAAAACGTGGCTTGAAGAAAAGAAAAGCAAAATTAGTCCAAAAGTCAAAGTGTGGGTCCCACTTCCTGGATAAAAAGGGAATAAATCAGATAAATAAGGAAAAACAATAAAATAAAATCATGGAATCAGATTTGTGGGACCAATATGGCGCCACCTAAGCCCTAGGAAGTGCCTAGAAAGCTTGGGGAAAAAGAAAAGAACAATACATAAGTTCGGGCAACAATTTGTAATTTCAAAATTCGGGCCAAAAGTTGGTAATTTTCCCCATAGCGAAAGATAAAAATCTGAATTTTGGAGGAGGATGTGCCACATGTCAGACCCTAGAAGCCTATGGAATTTTCTAGGGAATTGGAAAAAGTCAAAAATGTTAAATTATTGGACATGATTTAACCCAGTTATTTCAAACTGTTGAATTACCTTTTACCTTTATTAAATGACATTTTTTCTCTCTCTCTCTCTTAACCAAGGAGCACGAAGATTCAGAGGAAAATAGAGAAGATACCAGACAACCTCCATAGCTAATCAAGGTCCAAGCTTCACAGATCATCAACCGAACTTCCGATTCAGGTAAACACCGAAAACCCGCACTTTTGGAACTTAAACTTGTGATTTTCGTCCAACTGGCTGGGGCTTGGTGTTGGGGTCTGACTTTAGAGTTTTTGATGGTCCCAAAGTGTTCAAAACGTGTTTTTTGTATGGGATTAAGTTATAGTTTAAGTTTCCGAAGTCAAAAACACCGAAAAACCCCTAAAACAAGCTTATGTTGATTCTGGAATTTCTGGCAAAGGAGTTTTAATCGGTCTTAAAAATAGTAAATTGAGTCGGTTTAATATGATATTTTTATGGTAGATAGTAGACCTCCAGATCTTCACTGTGATGTATAATTTGGTATCATTTTGAGTTTTCTACTAGGAGATAAAAATTGTTAACCTTGGTAGAATGTGCATAGGGGCGAATCTGAACCAGGGGGTGAACATTTGACTACACACCAGAATATTTGTACTTTTGGTTTCTGGTAAAAATTTTATTGAAAAATATACTTTTCCATGGTTCAAATGGCGCTGGTTTCATGCAGAAATGATTTTTTTGGAATTTATTAAAAATCATGAAATTTGGGCCAGAATCACTTATTTCTGGAAAATTCTGATTAAGCTCGCTTTTTGAAAAAATAATGTAAGGGTATTTTCATCAATACTAAAAATAAGGTGTTTTGGTGTTGTTTAGGACAAGGGCATATTTGGAAAAGTGTTCAGGCACATTAGAATATTAAAACGGTATATACCCCACCAGGTAGTAACCGCCTTACTCAAATATCTTTATGTGTGTATTGTATGTTTGTATTGCCAAGTGTGCTTTTGTATATTTCTTTGCCAAATATGCATACGAGAACATGGTTCCTGTGAGGATGATTGGTCCGAGGCCGGCCTTGATTGGCGGCTGTACGGGTCAATAGGTCTGGGGCTGTCCTGGTGTAGGCAGCTTTACGGGTCGTGACTCCGGTAAGACTGGGGCTTGCCTTGGTAAGATAGCCTGACGGCGCGTGGTAGTCGGTGATGTTTGTGTATTTCTGTTTGCGATTTGGCATATTATCTATATTTTTATCTGGCATGGTAACTTACATACTCCTTACACATTTTGTATTTGAGTATTGACGGTTACTCACGGGGGCCATTATTGGACTCCGGATGTTTCTATCATTGCGGGGAGTGTCGATCTAGAAGACCCCTTTTTGAAAGGTAGGGCTTGGCGATGCGGATGAAGAATAGGGAATGCCCTATCGCATTTTTTACTTTACATTTGGATGGCTGTATATATTGTTTTGGTATTTATTTTGGATAAATGTACCCTTAACCCTTCGGGGACTTTTACTTTCCGTTTATTTTACTTTTACCAGTACAGTAGATAGTCCAAACCAATTAAATGCTCTGTTGCGCTAACTCTGATGCATGTTAAGTGGACATAATAATGAAGGAAAGGTAATCAATAAAAGAAATCCCTCTAACCCGCCACCCGAAAGCGGGAGGCCGGTAGGGGTGTAACAATATACATCGTAGACATGATACCATTAGACAATGACTCTCGAATGGAATCATCTCAATTGATTATGTGAAATCAAAAGAGAATATAGAGGATCCATTATATTGACTAAAGGGATTCCTAGAGGGTTTGTTAGAAATTTTTCGAAAGGAATGGGTTTAAGGCCGATCCATTGTTGATTATTGTGGTAACTCTACCTAGAAGAGTGGAGATCCCACAAACTAGGTTCAAAGAGACAACTAAGTGATGATCGACTGTAAACATTGTGGAGTTTTAAACTTATACTCATTCCTAGACAAGACAATGTACATATATATAAGGGTAAGCTTTTGAGCTTTTAATGGTTTCTTAATCTGATGTGTTCAGATGATGTATGTTGAATTACATCACAAGGAATCACCTATGTGAGTGTGAAGTGTGGGCTGCTTCTATGAGAATTTAAAACGGCCGATTCTCTACAACACTTGCAGAACTAGGCAGGCGTCCAAGGCCAAAATGGACATAACATGAGAACCAACGATGCTAGAGGAGCAACTGTGTGACTCCTATTATCTTGGTATACACTAAAAAGTTTGATGGTTTAAGACAGTGTGTCCACTGATTGACCAGTATATCTGATAGGTTTTTACTAGAGAAGGTTTAAAGGTAACCCCTACCTTTCTTGATGCAGTTGTTTCTCATTGAGGAATCGCACTTTTCATACATTATCATTTGCATTTGGTCATGATGGACTAACTTCTTATCCATGTGGGGGATTGTCGGAATTTTATGTCTAAATCCCATGGGTTATGAATATGAAGAAGGTTGGTTAAGAAGGGGAAAAAGGAAGAAAGAATGTGTGTGTGGTTAGAAGTCCCACATTGGATAGTTGAAGAGGAGTTAGAGGGTATATAAGCCTCAACATTGCTCCTCTTGAAAGTGGAGCAAATCACCAAGAGGGGGGGTGAATTGGGAATTTTAAAAATTCTTTTCAAAGTACTCTGAAACTTTACACTAGGATACACTCCCCCTTACAAGTTGTAAACTGGTATACCCAATCTCCAAGTCGCACGACTTGAGATACTTACAATAAATAATTTCAATAAATGAAACTCTCTCTAAAAGTAGATAAGATAATCACTGAAGTACAAATGTATTAAAAGATACTTTACAAGTAGAAAACTGAAAGAGTAGTTGGAAAACTTGAATGCTTTTCGTTTTCTGCAGATTGGTTGTTGAGAAGACTTGAATGCAGCTCTATATATATGAAGAAAGCATTAAATGACCATTGGATAGATCAATATAACCGTTGGGAACATTGGTCTAGCTGTTAGGAGCACTTTGGTCTCTTATCTCTCTAATCTTCAGTTAATCCAGGTGCACAGAAGTTTATGGTTGACTTCATCCCTTGAATTAGATCCGTTGGAAGAGCATCTTCTGTTAGCTCCTAGTGTTTTGATGATAACAAAAAATTGAATTGAATGTTTTGATTAAGATTTTGAAAGTCTTGAATCAAGTGTAAACAATTTTGAAATTGATTCTCGAGAATGTATTAATGATTCTCGAGAATTATCAGTATACTGATCAGTTTGGATTAAGGATTTAGGAAGCAATTCTCAAGAATGAATCAAGGATTCTCGAGAATGGTATTCAAGTTGGCCATCACAAAGCTCTCTGTGCAAATGATTCTCGAGAACTGATAGTAGATTCTCAAGAATGCTTGAGTAATTCTCGAGAATGTCTGAGTCAGAATCTCATGACAGAAGAGTTCTCTGATGTGATTCTCGAGAATCAAGCAAAACGATTCTCTAGAATAGTCGAATGCCTCACCTGATCTTCACTGAAGTTAAG
Source organism: Acacia melanoxylon (assembly GCA_019022615.1). Classification (NCBI taxonomy): domain Eukaryota; kingdom Viridiplantae; phylum Streptophyta; class Magnoliopsida; order Fabales; family Fabaceae; genus Acacia; species Acacia melanoxylon. The sequence continues at coordinate 1,839,120 of JAFJYJ010000032.1, forward strand.
TTCCCTCGAGTAATTCTCAAGAATTGGAAATCAATTCTTGAGAATCTATATGGAGATTCTCGAGAATGAACGGGAAGTGTTTTTGCAATACACACTTCTAGTTTGAGTTAAAGCTTGATTCTCGAGTATAAACACAGGAATTCTCGAGAATGCTCAAATCCTTCCATATGGGAGACACTCTGTGCATTGAATTCCCGAGAACCTTAAATGTAGTTCTTGAGTATCAGCGAGACACACCTTCTAGATTAAAGATCTTCCTTGACAATTCTCGAGAATACCTTTTGCCATTTGAAATGTCCGCTGTCGTAAACTGTAAATCATTGATTATGCCTTGGGTGTTTATTGTTATTGATTTATACTTCTTCTAAACAAGTTTAATCAGTTTGCTAGTGCTTTTCAGATATGATTAACATGTTTTAATCATCAAATTTCCATAAAGCAAATTTGTGTCAGATGCATTAAATGCAAAACAGAGACGAAGCACGAAAGTAGAAAAATGGACTTCTGAGCAACTGCAAAGCATTTCAAATATTTCTAGTCAATATTCTATCTGAGTCTCAACGGACAAATCGAACAAAGAATGTCAACGGAGTATATTGACTAACCTCAAAAATTACGAAGAAACAGAGCAACAGATATATTTATTACTCTCAACGGCTCATTAACCTTTCTTCCAACGGGCATTAATTACTGTCATCTATAAAACCCAGAAGCATTCAAATCTTCATCTACCGAAACACTGTGCATTCATTTTGAACTTATTGCAATTTGTTGTTTCAACTACTTGAAAGTGGAGCTTAATCACCAAGAGGGGGTGAATTGGGGATTTTTTAAAAATTCTTCCAGAAAAGCTTTGTTTTTCGAAGACTAAAACAGAGTAGACTATGGAGTAGAGAAGAATAGCAAGACACAAGGAATTATACTTGGTTCGGTCCAATCTCTTGACCTACGTCCGGTCCCGGACTCTGGGATTTTCACTATCACAATTGATTACACTCTGCACTCAAGAGTAATTCTCTCACTAGAACTTACTCCCCCTTACAAGTTGTAATCAATGAACCCAATCACCAAGTCCCCTTGACTTGTGATTCTTTACAATGAATGTTTTTCAAGTAGTAAACTCTCTCTAAGAGTGGATAATGATAAACACTGAAGATTGAATGTATCAACAGATACTTAGTACAGAAAGACGCAAGAGTAGATGAAGGCTTTAATGATTTTCGCTTTCTGAGGACTTAGTTTTTGAGAGGAATTGAATGCAGCTCTATTTATACTGAGAGTGCATTAAATGACCGTTGTAATCCTTCATATAACCGTTGGTAACATTAACCAAGGTTACGCCGGTTTTGGTCTTCTTCTCTCTCTACTCTTCACTTAATCCAGGCGCGGAAGTTTAAAGTTGACTTCTAGTAAATAAATCCGTTGGACTAGAAATTCTTTGGATGTGGTAGGTAGGCATAAATCCTTTGTAAGCGTGTGCGAAGGATTTCCCAAAAGTATGCAACTTTCTCGGGTTTAGCATTTAATGTTCGATGACTTTTTGCTTTTGGTATTAAACCTTTGTTAAACATTCTTTAATCCATCGAAACTCACTAACAAAGTGGTTAAATATAGTCAGGAATATATAAGAATGATAATAGAAAGCATTAAGATCAAACACGAAGAAATCACAAATTCTTATTATTTGAATTTTGAATACTTGCGCCCAATACTTGAGTGAGTTCTTCAATACTTGAGTATTGCCTTTGTGCACTAATGTGAATACTTGAGTATTGGATGAATACTTGAGTATTCGTCTTCCGAAGAAGGCACTATATGATTTGAGCGTTTGAACAATTTTTGAGTAGGACCAATACTCGAGTATTGAACCAATACTTGAGTATTGAACTTTTATGTGAAAATTAGTTTAGGTCCAAAACTTCAATACTTGAGTATTCAAATCAATACTTGAGTTTTCAAAATATTTGAAAAAGAGCCAAGCTCTCTGTATGCTCAATACTCGAGTATTAAACTCAATACTTGAGTATTAATTTGTTTGAAAACTTTGTGAAAACGTTTCCAAGTCAATACTTGAGTATTCAAATCACTTGGAAATAGCAAAACTTTATGTCTGGTCAATACTCGAGTAATCATATCAATACTCGAGTATTGAACTATTTTCAATACTTGTGAAGTCTCTGTCATTCCAATACTTGAGTATTCATATCAATACTTGAGTATTGATAAACCTGTGAAAAACTTTGAAAACTTTCTGTTTGCCCAATACTCGAGTATTCAAACCAATACTCGAGTATTCACATGTTGAATACTTTAATCATTTTACGTATGACCAATACTTGAGTATCCATATGAATACTTGAGTATTGGCATTTCCCGCCTTTTAGATGAAGAGTCTCTGTTTGGTCATTACTCGAGTAATCAAACCATTACTCGAGTATTGATTCTTTGTGAAAAGAACTTGGAATGCTCTCTGTAAGTTCATTACTTGAGTATTGGAATCAATAAATGATCATTTTTATTCAATACTTGAGTAATGAAGGACATTTTTTCTCTTTTTTTAACTTATTATTCATTTTATTGTCAACTCAATACTTGAGTAATGAAACGAGATAAAGGAAAATTAATGAATATTTTAATGAAGTAAATTCATGAGATAAAAGCAGAAAATTGTTATAATTATAGAGTAAATTCAGAATGATTAAAAATGATATAATGGTGATAAAAATAGTCTAAAAATATTATGATAAATTCATGAAAAATACTTGAGTAATGAAACCATTTGACACATAAAAGTCGTAAGTATTCACAATATGATTATAGAAGTTTGTAAGATAACAATATACCGATCCTAAAAAGATCACTAAGCGAAGAAATTAGCATTAAGCCCTAGCAGTAGGGGTAAAAGCGAATTTTTGGTAAAAAATATTATATTTTTAAAAAATGGAAAAAATTATAGAAAAATAAATAAATCTGAATTTTTAAAAAGAAGTTTTCTCTTTTTTAACTTATCATAAACTCATTTTATCAAGATGACAACTCATTTGCGCATTTGTTCCATTTGTTTTTTACGTCGGCGTCTCGTTTTTTGGCGGAAGAGCGGATATCTGCAACTTAACGCGTCTGTAACCCTAACTCTATCTTGCTCATATACTTTTATCATACGGCTTTACCCACGGATTATAGTATTGGTAATGCCGTTTGAGTTATTCTAGCGAGGACACGTTGTGGCGTGGCCTTTGGATATGTGCAGAACTAGTCGAGAGAGACCTTACATCTTGCTTTGTGCTTATGTTTTGTCCATGTTATTGATCATATCTTTGTTTGCTTTTGTGATCATCATTACGTATCTTGTCTTATTTGAGCATAAGGTTAACCGTTACACAGAGATCCATATGTGGAATGGATCTCATACGTCGAGGGTCAAGAGGACCGATGCATGGAGATTTACGTTTGTAATCCAATACATTTACACTATGGTCCGACTTACTCGCTCAACTCGACTATCTGCGTGAAATATTTGGAAACGTTTTTTATTCCGCCGTTTTCAAATGGGATGTTACATTTTTGGTATCAAAGCGTTAATCACGGCATTGATATGATTATGTTATTACGGACGGTATGGTAGGACGGTTAAGGCTAGTCATGTAGGTGTGGCCAATCGGTCGCCGTAGAGTTGGTGAAAATCCCCGTGATAGACACTTATCTCGGCCATTACATTCGGTTAACGGAGTTATGTTCAAATTAGCCTTTTTCAAAACTTTGAGCACTTTTTGGAAAATGAGTATTGATATGACCTAGTGCAATGTGTAGAGATGAACGAAGACGATCGGTATGGGAGATGGAATCGGACCGCTAGAAATACCGAGATGATAGAAGAAGAACTAATCATTGGAACGAGCTTATGCAAACTGTACACCTGCCCGGCGCATACGATTATGTACGGCTTATAGCGTTGACTATCTTTGTTATTAACTCACAGACGAAGGCCCGGAATACGGATCATATTTCGATCCCGGAGCGGTAGAATCGGAGGAAGACCCGGAAGAAGACCCGGAAGAAGCCCCGGAGGAAGATACTCGCTCTGCAGGAGACAACTTCGATCTAGATATCAAAACCTCGATAATGAAGAAGCCACCCTTGACGATTTTCATTCGTGATAGGAAATATCTGACCTTAACCCAACAATTAGAATCATTTTACTTGTTTAAGGTCTGTATCGAGCCTTCCTTAGCCAGTTGAAATTCCCTAAACCGGAGGAACCTCGGTTAGATACTCTCTTCTATTCCTGTGACCCGTTTTTAGTTTATCTTCGTTATACGAAAAGCATAGTGCGCATATGTAGAAAGAGCGAGCGGTGTAAGAAAAGCTGTGGAACCATAGATAGAGGCTATATAGTATTGTATTGCTTTAAAACTCTCTAAATGCCACGAGAGATTGTGAGATGTTGTTAGAATAAAAGGGATTGTAGAATTTTGTATAGTTTTAGGATATGACCAACGCCGAGTCAACTTGTACAAATAAGATGCATTAATAATATATGTTGTTTTGTGCTTATTTACATACTAATTCCCTTATTCCTATCTCTTGTTATAAATAAAAAGGTATAAACCTAAAGAATGGTGAACCTAAGAAATAGGGGTGTGACGAGGCCAAACTAGAGTAGGGACGTGGAAACGGCCCTCAAAAGAAGTCGAGGAATAACCAACTGTTTCAGCGGTGAGGCTGCGAAGTAAAGCAAATTAACGTACTTTTGGAGGAAAGACAAAGAGAAATCAAAACGACATTGATCTAGAGCTTTAGTAGTTCTACCGCAGCGCAATAGAGAGGTGGAAACCATGCGTACGTAAGTTAGAGCCCCGGTTTTCGGTGAAATTTGGGTGATGAGGTTAGATAAGATCTTTGTGGTCTTTTTATGGCGGTGACATTACGTTTGTGACTTGGGAGAAGTTCTTGGAAAAGTTTGAACAATATTTCCCTCCCTCGTTACAAGTAATAAAAGAGTCGGAGTTCTTACATATTCGACAAAACCATGATGAGTCATTCGAGGACTACTTCGCAGATTTACCAACCTATCTCGATACTCGTCATATATCGAAGAGCAACAACACCGGAAGGCGAGTCGATTGGTAGATGGAGAGTTTGAAATTCGGGAAAAGCTGGTGTCACGGCAATTTCCGGATACGATTCAAGCCGGTTGAATCACGTGCAGTCGGCGTAATCCTGAAGGAGCTCGGGAGGATCGAGACGTCTTGAGCGTGGCGGGTCAGTCGCGGGGGTTCCTCTGATCACTCCGAGGTGGAGGCAAGCCGTTCAACAAGGGCAACAAGGTTATCCAAGGCGGGGACCCAAACTTGCCCCGGAAAGAATCCAGGATCAGTGTGATGGGCTGCTACAAGTGCCAAAAACACAGGCAGCTCAATGGCAAACCATGAGAACTTGAGTAAGTCTCCGGAGATGGTGCAAATGTCTTGTCATTATCAACGGAAATCTCTTTGCAACATTGTTTGATACGGGTGCTAGTCATTCGTTTATTTCCTATGATGCAAATCGTCTAGGAATGCATGCCTCTAGATTGTCTTATGATCTGCTAGTATCTACACCATTACTTCATGGCATAGACGTCATACTCGGGTTGAATTGGCTAGCAACGGCGGTGTGATTGATTCGTTCTTTTGATTTGAAACTTGCTACGGTGACAGATCATGAAGGAGGGAATTGTCGAGTTCACCATTGAATTACCGTTTTAGCAGGAAGAGCCGGTTATCATCAAAACACATAGAGAACTAACACTACTTCATTAATATCTTCGGATATTTGTACTTCAGTGTTTATCAATATCTACTCGTGAGGAGTGTTTAAACATCATTGGACTATCTGTTTAGTTGTCAAATCTTAAGGTTGTGGAACCTTAAGTGTAGGTGTACGATTACAACTTGTAAGGGGGAGTGAGTCCTAGAAAATTAGGATCATCTCGAGTACAGAGTGTGTAATTGTAACCATTTGTGATTAGTGAAATACCCAAAGGATTTGGGAAATGGACTTAGGTCAAAGTGTTAGACCGAACCAGTATAAATTGCCTTGTGTTTATTTCTCTTCTCTATCTCTGTCTTACTTATATCCATGTGCGATTAGCAAAGAATTTTTGAGATCACCTATTCACGCCCCCTCTAGGTGATATTCCTATCTTTCATCTTCTTGATAGGGAAAGAAGACATTAATCCATTTGCAATGTGTAGAGAATGATTATCCAAAAGGATGTAAGATTTCTGGACTTTGCAATAAATGCCCTGACGTCACTTTTTGCTTTAAGTTGTATCTTCATTTAATACTCTTTAAATCATCTGAAACTCACTAACAAACTGATTAAACATAGTTAAGACTAGTAAGGAGTGATGATAAGACGTATCTAGATCAAACATGAAGACTTCACAAATTCAAGCAATTTGATTTTCAAACTGGGCAACACAAACTCGAGTTTGTTCTTCAAAACTGGAGTGTGTAGTTTTCCTTCAGAGGCTAAACTGGAGCTTATAAATCTAAACTGGAGTTTACTTCATCCAGAGAAGAATGTCGCGATTTGATCTTTGAAGCATGTTTTGAATAGGAGCGAAACTCGAGTTCATTAGTGACTAACTCGAGTTTTGGACTTTTATAATGAAAGATACGTTTAAGTCCAAAAGCTCAAAACTTGAGTTTTCAAATCTAGACTGGAGTTTTCAAAATCACAAAATAGAGCAAAGCTCTTTGCTTAGTACAAACTCAAGTTAACAAATCTAAACTTGAGTTTCCACAAATGTTTGGAAAAATGAAAAATTCACTGTATGGTGAAAACTGGAGTTTGCAAAGGTAAACTGGAGTTTCCAAAACTTAAGAAATATGAGGTGCTCTCTGTATGATCCAAACTCGAGTTTCCTCAAAAGAGAGAAAACTTTGTACCAAATGCAAATTGAAGTTTATAAAAGAAAACTGGAGTGTTCTTAAGTTCAGAATGGAGCAAAGCTCTATGTTTGTTATAAACTCGAGTTTCCTTGAAAGCTTGGGAAACTTGAGAATTCTCTGTCAAGCACAAACTGGAGTTTGGCTTAGTTCAAAAATATTGGAAGCTCTCTGTCCAACACAAACTTGAGTTTCTAAACATAAACTCGAGTTTGCCTTAACTTGAAAAACTTAGAGTGCTCTCTGTATGCCACAAACTAGAGTTTGTATACACAAACTAGAGTTTTGGCTTGGTTCATAAAAATTGAGCTACTCTCTGTCAAGTCCAAACTCGAGTTTTAAATCACAAACTCAAGTTTGTCTTTGACAGTAAGTTTTTCAACTTACCAAAGACAAACTTCAATTTGAGTTTGCAATTATTAGTTATCATCAAAACATATAAAGAACTAACATTCTCCCCCCTTTTTGATGATGACAACACTTGTAAACCAAAAGTTTCAAGAATTTGACAGATTTGGGCATTTTGAAATGATGTTGCCAAACAAGATGAAATGAATATGACAGAAGAGCAAATATCAGAGTTAAACACAAGTAGCAGAAGCAAAAGATAACTGTCATTTCATTTCATATCAGCAAAAGAGAGTACATTACATTAGAAATATCAGTCAATGCACAATTACAACTTAGAAACAACTAAAAATCGCAAACTCAAACTATCCACAACTCTTCTCTACTCAAATCTACTCTGCACTTTTCTCTCCCCCTTTGTCATCACCAAAAGGGGGTAGAGCTGAGATAGGTTCATTAGAGAATGGGTCCACCAGAGGGGTAGGAGGAGGAGAATCAAGCTTGATGGTGGAGGTGTGAGAGGGAGGCACAATCTCAGTGGTTGGAGAGGAAGAGGGAGGTGTGAGTTTAGTGGCAGGGGTGGAAGTTGGAGGTGGAGAAGTGGTGACTATGGGTTTGGTGAAGGTGAATGAGGGTGAGGTAGATGGATAAGGGGTAGATTCAGATTTCAAACCAGTAGGGGTGCCAAAACCAGATGAAGAACCAGAATGCAGAAGCTTCAAGATCTTGTCCATCTTATCACTCAAGCTGACATTGGAGACCATCATGGTAGACAGCTTGGCATCATGGTCCTCTATATGACCAGTAAGATTTTCTACTTTTTCCTTCAGCTCATCTTGTACATCTACCATCTCATGGTTTCCTTTGGTCACCTCAGCAACCAACTTTCCCACTTCTACCTCAATTTTTACTGTCAGCTCAGCTATAGCAGCATCCACAATGGCCTTGACTCTGTCATGGAAATCAGAAGGCATAGAAGACTGAGGAGGAGGAAGAGGTGCTGATTGAGCCTCTTGAACTCTTGCATGTGATGCTCTGGATCTAGAAGGGGCCCTTGATTGGCCAGATCCTTCTGCTTCAAAGTTGATCCTCATAAGATTCAGTTGCTGCTTTCCAAAGGCAGGAGGAATCTTCAGTATTTCGGCAGTACCAACATACCATACCTTATGATAAAACAATATGACAAACACCAGTGAAGGAAATACAACGTGGGAAGGCTTTCTAGAAGAGAATCAAAACTTAACCATTTCCTGGAAGATCCAATGGCCAACATTAATAGGAACTTTATTAACGATGCCAGCAAAGAGATGGTAATCCTTCTTTGCAAAATGGGTAAAGGTTACACCTTTTTGAATCAAATTTCTAGAGTATATATACCATAAGGCACGATAGATAGGAGGCATAGAAATAGGGGGAAAAGATAGAGAAGCCAACTGATCCTCAGGAATAGGTTCATTTGGCCTCAATGTTTCAAAGATTTCCCTGTTACTATATTGAATTGTGGGAACAGGAGGAGGATTATCAATTTTTAAGATGGAGTTGATCACAGAAGCAGACAGTGTGATCTTCACTCCTTTGACAGTAGTTGAAATTCTCTCTTCTACCAGAATTTTGTCACAATCCTTTAAGTTGTCCCACTCCATGTTAAAATAGAATAATTTGTCAATATTTGGAGTAAAAGGAGCAGATATGGAAAGGAAGGATTCAAATTGCTTTAGCCAAAGAGAGAGGTCTAAGTTGCACTCTTCCCTTAACTTAGGCAAATTCACAGAGACAACAGGACATAATTCTTTCTTAAGGAAAAATTATTTGAACTTAGCAGCTAAGTCATTAGAAAGAATAGAAGTAGTAGTGACAAAACCTTCAGGAGGTGTGGTATGAAGGTAGATTTCACTGATAGCATCAGGAATTGTTGAAGGTTCCTCAGAGGGTTGAGAAGTAGCAGAGGTAGCCTTTGAAGATGCTTGCCCTTTCTCATTTCCTCTGGACTCAAAGGTTGTCTTAGTTCTCTTCTTCTTGGGAGGCTTAGAAGCCTCAACCTGCTTATGTTTCCCCTTTCCCAAGGCAGGCTCTGGTTCTGGTGCCTTCTTCGATTGATCCTCAGAGGGTTTTTGGATTGTAACCCCCTTAGGTCTAGGCGAGGAGCAGGCTCCTTAGTCGCAACTCCAGGAATCGACTTGTCGAACCTATAGTGAAATCTTCTTGGAACACTTTTCATACGCTTAGGTCGCTTGAGAGGAGGAGGCGATGGAGTGCCTGAAGCCTTATAGTCTGAATTAGCATCTGAGGAGGTTCTAGAAGGTTGATTGGCGTCCATTTTAGGGTTTGAGAAGGCGATATTGGAGAAAGAGATGAGAGGTTGAAGAAAACCTTAGGGCAAACTTGAGTTTTGAAGAGCGTGGAGACGAACAAGCAAACTCACACATATAAATAGGGCGCGACAAACTCGAGTTTATACTAATGAACTCGAGTTTGCATAAAAGGAAACTTACCTAGACTTCAAGGGTGTATGTGTGAACCTTTGAACTTCCACGACAAAACTCGAGTTTATACTTACCAACTTGAGTTTGCACTTCTCTTCAACAAGATGGTTGCTCTCTGTCTGATGAAAACTCGAGGTACTAACTTAATGACTCGAGTTTTGATTTCCTCCAAAACCATAGCTTGCTCTCGTCCCCGATAAACTCGAGTTTGGTTTCTCAAACTCGAGTTTGCTTCTCTTGACAACAAACCTCATTAATTCAAGCATCCTGCATAAACCATAACTAAACACTCCAATGCTTAAGTTAGTTTCTAATAATCATCAAAACAATAACTAACATTAGGTAATAAATACTTACAACTCATTGGGATTTACCATTCCCAATTCTCTTCTTATGAAATTGAATTGTTTCTTCGCCAATGGTTTGGTGAAGATATCAGCAAGTTGAAGATGAGTTGGGATAAACATGACCTTGACATCCTTCTTCTAAACATAATCCCTTGTGAAGTGATGTCTGACATCAATATGCTTAGTCTGAGTATGTTGCACTGCATTCTTTGCCAAGCTTATTGTGCTGGTATTATCACAAAGAATTGGAATTTCTTTGAGATGGAGTCCCAAATCCAGAAGTTATTGCTTGAGCCACAGGACTTATGCACATCAACTAGATGTAGCAATATACTCAGCTTCAGTCGATGACACAGAGACGATTGTTTTGCTTCTTGCGGAACCAGGAGACAAGTGATCCACAAAAGAATTGATTTTCCTGCAAGATGGTTGAGGTGCATCAGTTAGTCCTCATGTGTTGAAAATGAAAGGTTATATTGATCACCTTAAAAGGCTTAGATTCCCCGTGTCCTAGGAGTTAGTTACAGATATGATCTTGAACTCACTCCCAGGAAGTTATGACAACTTTGTCATGGATTACAACATGGAGGAATCAATTTCTGAATTGCATGGGATGCTTAAAACTGCTGAGCAGAGCCTTAAGAAGAGGCCCAACATTGTTTTGTCCGTTCAGATAGGAAGGGGTATGAAACGGAAAGCCAAGAAGGCAAAACCTCCAAAGGATGGGGCCTGCTTCTTCTGCAATGAAATCGGTCATTCAAAGAGGAATTGCAAACTCTACCTCAAAGATCTGAAAAGAACAAGAAGGACAGTGAGGCTATCGCTTCAGGTATCTATGTCATAGATATTCATTTTTCTACTTCCTCAACATGGGTATTAGATACCACATGTGGTTCTCGCATTTGTATAAATGTGCAGGGTCCAAAGGACAGTAGAAAATTGAATGGACATATCTATAACATAAACTACCAAATGGATCAAGTCAAATGATTTGAATCCGACCTACCTATGTCATTGTCGTCTAGGCCATATAGATGAGAAACGCATTTCAAAAATCCATCAAGATGGATTTCTTAACTCATTTGATTTTGAATCATTTGATACATGTGAGTCTTGTTTATTGGGAAAAATGACAAAGGCACCTTTTACTAGGCATAGTGAGAGAGCCACTGATTTATTGGACCTCATACATACTGATGTGCGTGGACCAATGAATACATCTGCCATAGGAGGTCATTTGTACTTCATTACATTTATAGACGATTTTATTAGATATGGGTATATCTATCTAATGAAATATAAGTCTAAATCTTTTGAAACGTTCAAAATATTCCAAAATAAAGTGCAAAACCAGCTTGGCAAAACAATTAAAGCACTTCGATCTGATCGGGGTCGTGAATATTTGAGCCAAGAGTTCCTTGACCATCTTAGGAGTTGTGGGATTATCTCACAACTTACTCCTCCAGGCACACCTCTATTAGATATGGTTGATCTATGATGAGTCAAACAGATCTTCCACCTTCCTTTTGGGGCCATGCCCTAGAAACAGCTGCATTCACACTAAATCGTGTTCCGTCAAAGGCAGTTGAAAAGACACCATATGAGATATGGACTGGGAAGAAACCCAGTTTGTTCTTTCTTAAAATTTAGGGATGTGAGGTTTACGTTAAACACCAAACCTATGATAAATTATCATCCAGATCCTCAAAATGCCTTTTTGTGGGGTATCCTAAGGAAACTAAAGGATACTATGTCTACAATCCTACCGATCACAAAGTGTTTGTTATTCAGAATGGTGTCTTTTTGGAGAAAGAGTTCATCTCTAAAAGAACCAATGTGAGTAAGGTGTACCTCGAAGAAGTTTGAGAGTCATAAGACAACATAGAACCACAAATGGAAAACGGAGAAGACTCACAACAAGTTGATGAGCCTACTCTAGTAACACAAGGCCCACGAAGGTCCGATAGAACACGGCTACAGCCTCAGAGATATGGATTTCTGATTACTGGAAGTTTTGATGTTTTGCTCATTGAGCAGAATGAGCCAACTACCTATCGAGAAGTCGTGGTGGGACTAAACTCCAAAAGATGGCTTAATGCCATGAAGTATGAAATGCAATCCATGTATGACAATAAGGTATGGACCTTAGTCAATCCACCTGAAGGTGTAAAAACCGTTGGGTGCAAGTGGGTTTTCAAAAAGAAAACTGACATGGATGACAAAGTAAATATCTGCAAAAGGATTCACTCAAACTCATGGTGTGGACTATGATGAAACCTTTTCCCCAGTTGCAATGGCCAAAACAATCAGAATCCTTCTTGCCATTGCATCATATTATGACTATGAAATATGGCAAATGGACGTCAAAACAACCTTCCTTAATGGAAAGCTCCTTGAGGATGTGTACATGACACAACCTGAGGGTTTTGTGCGTCCAGAGGACTTTAGTAAAGTTTGCAAGCTTCAAAGATCCATTTATGGATTGAAGCAAGCATCTCAGAGCTGGAATCATCATTTTGATGAAGTAGTCAAAGAGTTTGGATTCATTCAAAACATCGATGAACCTTGTGTTTACAAGAAGGTTAGTGGAAGCACAATTGTATTTATAGTGCTTTATGTAGATGACATCCTACTCATTGGGAATGACATTCCTACCTTGGTTAGGAAAGTCTTTCTCAATGAAAGATTTAGGCGAAGCCACTTACATCCTAGGGATTAGGATCTATAGAGATAGATTCAAGAGGTTGATAGGCCTAAGTTAGAGCACATACATAGACAAGATATTGCATAGATTTAGTATGCAGGATTCTAAAAGGGGTTACATGCCCATGTCTCATGGCATTCATCTCAGTAAGGATTTGTGTCCTAGTACACAAGATCAAAGAGACCGAATGAGTAAGATTCCATATGCCTCTGCCATTGGATCTATCATGTATGTCATGTTATGTACTCTACTGGATGTCTTATTTGCCTTAAGTATGACCAGCAGATATCAACAAGATCCCAGTGAGGGTAACTGGACTGCTGTCAAGAATATCCTAAAGTACTTAAGAAGGACTAGGGACTTATTCTTAGTATGTGGTGGATTGGAAGATGAGCTCTGTGTGACTGGTTACACAGATGCGAGTTTCCAAACTGACCAAGATAATCTAAGATCGCAATTTGGATATGTATTCCTTTTGAATGGTGGTGCGGTAGGCTGGAAGAGCTCTAAGCAGAGCACTGTAGCTGATTATGCAATAGAAGCTGAGCATATAGCAGCACCAGATGTAGCTAAGGAGGCCTTTTGGATTAGAAAGTTCATTAATGAACTTGAGGGGGTTCCTACCATCTCAAATCCAATAGACTTATTCTGTGACAATAGCGACACTATTGCGCAGACCAAGGAGCCTATGTCACATCAAAGGACCAAGCATATACTCAGACGATTTCATCTTATCAGAGAAATCAATGATAGAGGTGATATAAAGATATGCAAAGTACCAGGAGAAGACAATGATGCTAATCCTCTTACTAAGCCGCTTGCACAAGCAAAACATGAGCGTCATGTTAGGACAATGGGAATTAGAGTAATTAATGATTGCACCTAGTGCAAGTGGGAGTCTGTTGGAAATTATGCCCTAGGGGGAAGTCATTGTACTTTAAACATTAATGTCATTTAAAGTATTCTCCATTTAGTTATCATTTCATTTGCATATTTATAGTGATAACTGTATCCTTGGATATATCTTATAGATTATCCTAAATGTCCCTGGTCGGTCATCTACACAGGAGCGAAGACGAAATAAGACCAGTATGACTTTGATGAGGTATGAAGATATGAATCAAAGTCATGGGCACTTGTAAGAGTACAAGGTGCTGGACCAACCCACTATGAGAAAACTGCATGGATTTAGTCATAAGCTTTTCTCATGTATAACTACGTCACAACGCCCTTTGACCTGAGATCATCATGGATTCCTACATGAGAGTTGCTGGTCTTTGACCTAGTCAAAACTCACCTTTGATCGGGTGATGATAAAGGCTTCGATCGGGATCAATGGTTTTCATGTAGAGGAATGTGAATGGTCAAGATGGAATTTGTCCCTCACATTTGTAGAGAGATATTGCTGGGCCCCTCGATGAGTGAGTCTGAGAAATATATGGTCATACTACGATGGAAAGTTGATTTGGTTTGTTTACCTTTTTGACAAGTATCACAAATCATGTCATTTTTAAAATGAAGTTTTGGTAAACCAATGACCAAATCCTTTTTCAGTAACTTGTCAAGTTGAAACATGTTTACATGAGCTAATCGCTTATGCCACATCAACTTTCATCCAAGTTACCAATAAAACATTTTTCAAAAACAAGACCATTTCTAGAGAGATTGAGAGTGTAACAATTACCTTCTCTAGGGTCCCTGAATAAGGCTTTAGTTTGACATTGTCCAACGAGAGAACATCCTTGCTCATGATCAAGCACTCCTCAAAATCAAAGATAACTAAGTTACCTTTATCAGTGTTTTGGCTCACACTGAGGAGATTGTGGCATAGTCCTTTAACGAGGTAGACATCTTTGATTTATGGTCCTTCGTTGTTTCCAACTTCACCAGTACCAGCAATCCTTTCGGACACTTTGCTACCTTCCTTAGGCTTGATTGAGGCAAATTTGGATTGGTCTCCCATCATATGTTTAGAGTATCCACTGTCAATATACCACTTGTTGGATTTTGATGCTCTTAGACAAACCTGCAAAATACAAGAAATCAGGTTTTAGGTACCCATCTTTTCTTGGGTCCTTTGGGGTTAGTTTATGTCTTAGGAACCTTGTAAGATCCCTTAACCACCTATTGATAATTTCCTACAGGTTTACTCTTTCTTTCCTTTTTATGAAAACAGGAAGAAGTAGTATGACCTTTACGATTGCAATAATTGCAATGAGCAAAAGGATTTGAAGAATGAACAGTTCTTTGAAAGTAGTTCATGTAAGATTTTTCTCCAAATTTCTTTTTGCCTTTCTTTTTATCAAAATCAGCTTTATAACCAATTCCTAATCCGTCGTTTGTAAACCTTTGCCGTTTTAAAAATGACATTGAGCATTTCACTACCTTGAGTGAACTTCTCAAGTTTTTTGTAAGTTAAGCATTTCTTTTCTCCAAAACACAGCAATTGCTACAAACCTTTTCTAAAATATTTTCACAATCTTTTTCAGAAATGTTTTTGCAATTAGAAGTAGGAGTAGAAGAAGAAGAGTTTTGAACTTGTTGTTCTAAAGATTTTATTTTTCTTTTCGAAACCAAGAGTTCGTTGGCAATTTTTCGAAATTCAGAATGAAGAGAATTGTATTCAGACAACAACTCATCAAAGGTTGGTTCAAAATCGTTTACCTCTTCATATTCTGATTCTTCTTCTTGAGCCACAAGACATATGTTGGCTCTATCCTCTTCTTCACTTCATCTTCATCGGATGAGATGTCTCCCCATATTGGTGAGACATAAGCTTTCTTCTTATACTTATTGAATTTTTTCTTTTCTTTATCTTTGTTCTTCAGCTGGGGGCATTCTGACTTGATGTGGCCAGACTTTTCACACATGTAGCAAATGATCGGCTTCTTCACCTCAAAGCTGGAGCTACCCTTGTGAAACTTCGTGTATCCTTGGTCTTTCTTGTAGAATTTCTTGAATCTCCAGACCATCATGCCTAGTTCTTCATCTTCGTCTTTTTCATCATCACCATCTGATTCCTTTGCTTCTTTGACAGCTTTGAGAGCAATACCTTTGTTCTTGCCATTGATCTTATCAAGTCCCTTTCTGAACTTGATCTTGCCTTCATATTCTGAAAAGCTGCCAAACAAGTCTGCCACAGACGCCATTGACTGTCTGCGAGCCTGTTCAATTGCAGTAACCTTGGCTTCCCATTCCTTGCAGAGAACGTTCAAGATTTTTCTAACTTGAACAGGTTGTTCATAGATTTTTCCCAATGAAGCAAGTTGGTTGATCAAATGAGTGAATCTTAGCTGGAACTCACCAATGGATTCCCCAGACTTCATACAAAGAAGATCATATTCTGTTATGAGGGTATTGACTCTATTCTCCTTGATTCTAGTAGTTCCTTCATGTGCAATCTCAAGCGCATCCCACATAGCTTTAGCTGAGGATAATGTGTAAACAAGGAAGTACTCTTGTTGACTTAGAGCACTTTGCAACATGAGGACAGCTTTACTGTTGAGAGTAACTAGCTTCTTGTCATTCTCATCATACTCCTCTTAAAGCTTTGAAGTTCTAACTCCATCTTCAATGGTTGAAGGAGCATAATCTTCTCTCTCGAACACCCTCGAAAGGCCACATTCAGAAGCTAATACAAAAGACTTTGAATTTGGCTTTCCAGAAAGAGTAGTGCTCTCCATTGAATCCCGGTGGTCTGTTGATCGAAGCTTCATCAGATAGAATACCGTCCATAATAATCTTTCTCGAGATATTAAGCTCTTAGAAGAAGACCTTGCTCTGATACCAAATGAAAGTGGAGCAAATCACCAAGAGGTGGGTGAATTGAGGAATTTAAAAATTCTTTTCAAAGTACTCTGAAACTTAACAGCAAAACAGAGCAGAACAGATGAGATGAAAGAATAGCAAGACACAGCAAATTTATACTGGTTCGGTCACAATACGTGACCTACGTCTAGTCCCCAGACACTCTAGGATTTTCACTATCACTCAGAATTAGTTACACACCCTGTACTCGAAATTTATCCTCTCACTATGATACACTTCCCCTTACAAGTTGTAAACTGATATACCCAATCTCCAAGTCCCATGACTTGAGATACTTACAATAAATGATTTCAATAAATGAATCTCTCTGAAAGAGTAGATAAGATAATCACTGAAGTACAAATGTATCAAAAGATACTTTACAAGTAGAAAACTGAAAGAGTAGTTGGAAAACTTGAATTCTTTTCGTTTTCTACATATGGGTTGTTGAGAATACTTGAATGCAACTCTATATATATGAAGAGAGCATTAAATGATCGTTGGATAGATCAATCCGTTGGGAACATTGGTCTAGCTGTTAGGAGCACTTTGGTCTCTTCTCTCTATAATCTTTTGTTAATCTAGGTGCAAAAAGTTGTATGGTTGACTTCCCTTGAATTAGATCCGTTGGAAAAGCAACTTCTTGATAGGGAAATAAAACATCAATCCCTTTGCAATAAATGCGCTGACGTCACTTTTTGCTTTAAGTTGTATCTTCATTTAATACTCTTTAAATTATCTGAAACTCACTAACAAACTGATTAAACATAGTTAAGACTAGTAAGGAGTGATGATAAGAAGTGTCTAGATCAAACATGAAGATTTCACAAATTCGAGCAATTTGATTTTCAAACTAGGCGACACGAACTCGAGTTTGTTCTTCAAAACTGGAGTTTATAGTTTTCCTTCTGTAATACCCAAAAATTATTATTTATCTTAAATACAATATTTTGATAAATAATACCTATTTAAAATAGGTGAATATTTGGTCTCAAATTTTGTGATGTGTTTATTTTATTTTCTAGGTAATTTCTCTTTGGAATTAAGGTAACCAATGGTTAAATTTTCTAAATTCTATTAGGGATCATAAAATACCATAAAGTATCATAATTAAGTATAACCTTAATTTAATCATAAGAGACAATAAAATGACATGGAAATACTTATTCCAATTAAAGAAAATTATCAACAACTAATGGGCAATTAAATTTGCAAAAATTAAAATATTTATGTTAATTTTCGTAATTAATTAATAATTAAATAAAAAAGGCATAATTAAGAAATGTATGAGATTAATTAGTGATCAAAGGCTAATAAAAACCCAAGATTAGCATAAAGGGGATTTCTAATGATCATAATTAATATAGTAACCAATCATACTTTGACAACTTGGCCTAATAACACCTAAAACATTATATTAGAGATATTAACCAAGATTAATTTAACCTTCCCAAATTCAAATATGGGTGGCGAAAATTCACTCTTGAAAAGGCAAGATAATTACATTATTATATAAATGTCAATGCCAATGCCATTATTATATAAATGTCAATGCCATTATTAGGTAAACAAATAACTCATCGATAAAATTTAGTACCAAATGCTATGCAAAATTCATTCTAAATGAGGACTTAAACAGAACGAGAAACAAACGTGGAGGCCTAGTCCACGAGGGTAACTAACCAAGTGCAGCTCGAGGCCACGAAAACAAGCGTGGACACACAGTCCATGAGGGTAAGTAACCAATCAAGTGTAGCACGAGGCCACGAAACAAGCGCAGCATGAGGCGACGAAACAAGCGTAGCACGAGGCTACGAAACAAAGCATATGTACAAGACCCACGAATAACAAGCGTGAGAACAAATCCCACGAATATCAAGTGAGCTCGAGGTTAACCATGGTGCACCGAGGACTAACAGTACTGCTGTTAGTAACCAGGGTTCTGTATTCAATCCTCTCAAAAACATTTTCAAACATGTGTGGGATCAGTTTAACTTTATAAATGAAAAGAGCTTCTAATAATGAAATCTCACGAGGAGTAGTTCACAATCAAGGATCCCAGCATGAAGGTCCATGAATAATATCTCAAATGCTACTTTTAAGCATGCATAAAATCTATATCATAAATATAATTTATTTCCAGCACAATTGAACATATTATTCATTTGAAAAATCCTTTCACCATCTCCATGCATGATTCAAACTGTTCAAATACTTCCAAAAGCATATATACAAATATTCAATTTAACCTTAATTCAATTTAACCTTGACATACAAGGTTGATCGATTGTGAAATAAATTTAACTTCCTTTCAGATTTCATATATAAATGTTCTTCGAAAGAAATGGAAAATACCAATAATGTTCAATATAAATCCTTTTTATTTACTGAATTCAATATCAATGAGAAGCTTAGATAATTCTAATAAACTTTCATTTGAGAAATCATGATCATGAAATGCAGTAATAAAATTAAAACATAAAAGTAGTCAAATATCATTTATAAGAATTATAATAGGGCGTTATTCACTCACCTGTTGTGCTCTAAAATATGACATTTCTCCTATTTATCAGCTCCTGACTTAATCCCTCCTAACTCTCCTAATATTCCATAATACAAAATATTTTTACTTCAATTATAACTTACATATGCCTTCCAGATATAATATCTTATTCAATAAGATTCTTCATTCTATCATCATTTACTTCATCAACATTTCAATTTAGTTTCAAATAAAACCATAATCCGTTTACAGAATTTATAAAGCATCCATCCACCTACCTTATGTTCTTTAAGTCATTCATCAACAATTTCCAATCTTTCAATAAGCACAACCAAATACCTCCTAGGTATCTCTCTAGCATGAGAACAAGCATGTTTGGGCCTTAAATTATAACTCAGTTACTTTTAGATTATTTTATTTTATTTCATTTTTTTTATTGCCAACTTCGTTATACTATAAATAATGATAGTTGTTTCTCATAGTATGATTAATATGCAAACACCATCCTGGCCTCTCTAAGTTACAATAAAAAATTTAAATAACCTTAATTCAACCAAATTCATCTTTTACACCTTTAATTAATCACCTGTATCATTCATATAAATTATAATTAATAGAACAAGCTTTCTTTTCCACAACTTCCTACAACACACATATAAAATCTCTAACAAAAAGGACCAGACATAGGATGTACATGAAAACACATATTTCTGGATTTTTAGAACTATTGACACCTTACAATTTAAAACAGAACCAATTTATTCCCAATAGCTCAAATTGAAACCTGAACTTTTTCAATTTGCAATCAGATTCAATAGCTACACAAGCGCAACAAAAATAACACTTTAATCACAACAGCAGAATATTGGTTCCCTCAATACCAATTTCTTAACAAGATTTGGTCTATTATAAAAATGAACCAATATCCAAATCTAATTTCTTCATCAGATTCAAAAATCCTACGGCAATAACAATAAGTAAAAGAAAGGACTCCAAGCTTACCACTCACATGAGAGTTGACGGAGGAATAAGAGATTGAATAGGTGGACTTCTAAATTATTCACGTAGGCACAAAGCAAAGGCGCAAGGATCATTCGGAAGTGAAGAATCAAGAGGATTGCAGTGCACACACATCAATAACAGCTGCACAGGCGACGTAGGGCAAAGGAGCAGTTGTGGTTGGGGTTTGGAGCTTCAAATCGAGAAGCTTTTCCTCTGTTCCCTCTCTCGCCAAATCGCTGCAGATAGAACTAAACAGAACATAACCGAGAAAAAGTAACAGCAGCAAAATTTCGATCAGAGGAGAAGGATGCCGGTAGACGGACGAGTTACGGTGGAGGCAAACGGACCGAAAGGATGAAAGAACAGAATCTCTCGAGGGGCTGAGGGTTTTGGTTTCTAGAAAAATTCACGAAGCTTCTCTTTACCTTTACTAAAATCGTGCGTTGAAAAAGAAAATGTTCTCATGTGTTTTGTTTTGTTTTTTTTATAACATATATAAGGGTGTTTTGGTAATTTCCTCTGAAAGCAAAAATAAAATCACACACCTTACCCTATGGAGGATTGGAACCATAATCTAAGGGACCTCTAGCAATCACAATACCATCAATCTACAAGCTTCACCTTGACACCCAGTTACAATAAATAATAAATATATAATTAGCTTATAATATTATAATTTAATTTAGTATTTTTTTTTTAATTCTCCATTATCTGGGTTATTATAGCATTTCTACATTTACTCAAGGTACTATGAGGGTATCCTCCTATTTCTCTAAGTTGAAAGAATTATGGGATGAGTATTCTTTATTAGTTCCACTCCCATCATGCAAGGATAATACTGCCAAGGAATTTGTCAACATGACCCAACAACAGAAGTTCTTCCAATTTCTGATTGGTCTTAAAGACACACATCAGTAAGCTCAAACCCAGGCTCTCCTGAGGGTGCTTCTACTCAGTGTAAATCAAGCATATTCGATGATTATTCAAGATGTGGAAAATCGTACCATTTCAATCCAAAATGTCAATAACCCACTTGAGAATTCTACAATGACTATAAGGGTGGTAGACAAGGAAGGAGCAGAGGTCGTGGTCGGTCTCAAGACATCTGTAGCTACTCAATAGGTGGGGACATAAGCACAAGTCTTGCTACCAATTGATCGGCTTCCCCTCGAATTCCAGAGGTTCAATACAACCAAAAGCTCAAGGGAATCAAGAAATAGTGGATAAACCTCCTCAGGCCACACCCTCCAGTACTTCTCCACTATAGCCAGCTCTTACTCATCAGCAATACGACAAGATTCTCCAGTTGCTGAAGAAAGATGATGAAGAAATAGCAGTTGGGGCTGCACAATATGTCGCCGATGAACATTTATCAGGTATGATTAATGTTATCCCTGTAATACCCCAATTTCTCTCTTATCATAAAACATTGTATTTTGGATAAATAATTAGCAAAATACAAAGGTAAATATATATGTGTCTAAAAGGATTATAATCTATTGATTATATTCTTATCCAAATTTCACTTTGGAATTAATTAACCAATGGTTAATTATGAGACTACATTTAGGGGCTATTAAGTGTGACATAAAAATCACATAAAATGATAGCTATTTTAGAATCAAATAGGACAGAAAGGGAATAAAAGGTACTTAACCAAATTAAGGCCAATTAACATCAAAGCCTTAACTAATGGACTTGAATTAGTTGAGATTAGTGGCACATACATGTAGCTACTTAATAAGGCTATATTTTGGTCTAATAATAAGAGATATAAGACAAGGAAAAAAGTAACAAATAAAGGGGGATTAAATTCATAATAATTAATGCAATTTATGCTAGAAATACACATGTCAAGTTAGGAATAAATACCTTCTTGAATTTTATCCAATTTGTACATTTATTTACAAGTTGTAAAAATGCAATAAAGACACCTAAAGAGGGCTGCATATTTTTGAAATATTAAGACCCAACAAGGACTTGATTAAGCTTGTTAATTAATGCACAAATGACCTTGATTAATTAACAACCCATTTAGGCATGGACATGTGGCATCAAGGATCGACACCTAATCCCTTTACTATGTCATCAAAATAACATCACCAACTTGCTCAAGAAGTCTTCATTTCAGCTGGGCATTGGTGGAGGGTGAAGATTGGAAGTTAAAAAGTGAATTTTGCATGAATAAATTAGACATCCAGGGATTTCGAGTTTTGAGCTTTTTGAAGTCGGTCACATTGTAGGTGCTGTTTTTTGGAAAAAAATTGATCTTCAAAAATCATGAAATTTTGCATGAATAAATTAGACATCCAAGGATTTCGATTGATATAAAGTTTGTAATGTTTTGAGTTTTGTAGAAGGGATTACAAATTTTTAAAGTTGGGTCATGTTTTCAGTCGTTAATCCGAACAAAGGATCGTTATACAGGGATTTTGGCTGATCGAATGATCCTTGCCATTCCTTAAATTTTGCAGAGAAGTAATAGACATAATGGGATTTCTAAATATGTAAAATACATTGTTTTAGAGCTATGTACAAAAAGATGTGACTTTTTTAAGATAATCCATATTTTTGGACTTGAAACTGGAACAGTGTTTGGAAAGATCAAACCTAGGAATGAGCCAGAGACTTTGAGCTCTTGGGATTATTTTTCATAAAAATAGACTTGAGGGTCATTTTGGCTTTGGAAGCACATCGTTTTGAATTTTGTACAATTAGTTATGATTTTTCGAAATTGATGAAAAATTTGAGTAGAAATTCTGGAATTGTGTTTTTAATGAAAATTAAGGTAAAATATGGAATAATTAATCCACTAAGGATAAAAAGGTCAGAAGAGGTGAAAATATCCTTTTTGAAATCATTCTAAGCAATATGATATTAATTGTAATATCATATAAAATATGAAAAATGAAATAATCTGATAATGACGTTATAGGATACCTGAGAAGTCCGGGGCCAGATTCAAAAGGCAGGCGTATTACTAATTATGTGGAAGGAAGGTACATTCGCGTACTGTAACTCTAACTCTCTGATGCCTTGTATGTATATATATGATTGTTTGATTCATGATTAATTGGAGTCATGGGCAAGACTGGGTCTTAGGCCATGCACCGTGACTAAGACTGGGTCTTAGGTCACATGTGTGTTTACATTCAATTAAGTTGTGGATTCATCTTTAAGTAGATCATAGTTATGATAATGCTACATGTTTTCTTAGCACTGAGGACACGTGGATTCGTGGCACTGGTGAGTGCAAACGCTGTTAACATACATTTGATGTGTGCTATGTATTGTGATAACTGAATGTTGTCTCCATGTTATGAATATTTGTCATATATTGTTTATACTTTACATATGAAGTTAACTGTTACTTGAGATTCATTTCGATTGAATCTCACACTTGACTAAAGGTTCAGGAAAGGTACCTGTATCTGAAAAGGCGGCGTGGATGGAGCCATGAAGAGGCACCGATCGAGAGGAGCATCTGAAGAAGTTTAATATGGCTTAGTTTCTGGCATGAATCCAAAAAGTTAGCCACTACAAAAAAAAAAGTGAATTACCTACGGAATTACCGATGGAAAAAATTCCGTCGGAAATTACCCACAAAATTCCGTGGGTAAAAATTACTAACGGAATTCTGTCGGTAACTGAAATTACCGAGAGAATTTTTTGGGTAATTAAACTTCCATCGGAAAAAAAGCCATGACAGAATAAAATTGATTTTTCCGACAGCTTTTTTTGCAACGAAAATTTTTCGTAGGTAATTTTAATTACCCATGGAATTAACTACGGAATTATGTTGGTAATTTCAGTTGCCGACGGAATTCCATGGGTAATTCCGTCGCTAATTTTTACCCACGGAATTCTGTGGGTAATTTTCGACGGAATTTTTTTGTCAGTAATTATGTGTGTAATCTGCATTTGTTTGGTAGTGAGTTTAAACCATTTGGTGTCTAAGAAATGGTTGGTCAAAGTTGTTACAATAAATTAGTCACCGTGAAAGACAGGAAGACTCCCACTATACTAGCACCAACTTGGCCAATAGGTTTGATTAATTGTGTTTGGTTCCAAGCTATATGTCTAGTTAAGAGCTGTACTTTGAGTCTGTATAATTGTATCACGAATATTCCTTCAGGATTTTCAATGTAACCAGTATATGTCTGGGCATCAGCATATGTCTGGGCATATGTTATCAGCTACTCATCGTCCAAACGAGAATGCATGCTCTCCGTTCTGCTTTACTTTGGTCTGTTAACATCGTCAACACTATTGATATTCCTGATACTACATGTCATCTAACACAATAAGTAGTATGAAATTTGGGGTGTTACAATCCTTACTAATTTATCTCACTCTCCTAGATTCTACTCAAGTGCAACATGTCATGTATACGGTAATCTGAACATGTTCAGTAGTGTAAACACTTATAAGGGTCCAGTTCAAAGAATTAAAATGCCAAATGGTGATAGAATTAGCATTACCTATATCAAAAACATGACATTATTTGATGGAGTGGTGTTATATGATGTATATTATTGCTATGAATGTTGCTTTAATCTGGTCTCCATCTCATTATAAATCAAATAGATAAATTGTGTTGTGTAATTTTATCCATAAATATTGCACTTTGTAGGTGATTACTATTGGGAAAACGTTGGTGATTGGAAAAATTTGTAATGGATTGTATCTGACTAAAAACAAAATAAAGCTTGAAGCTACTTTGAGCTTGCAAGAAGACAAAAAAATATTGAAATTTGAATTGTGTCATAATCAACTAGGACATTCTTCGTTAGATATCATTCGCCATCTTGATATTGTAAAAAGTAATGTTGTTGTTCCATTTCCTAATAATTGTGATGTTTGTTCTCAAGCAAAACAAACTAGATTGTCTTTTCCATCTGGCAATTTTGTTACACATTGCTGTTTTGAATTACTATATGTTGATCCATAGGGACCCTAAAAGGAACCTACTAGTAGAGGTTACTGATATTTCCTTACTGTAGTTGATGATTTTTCTCAATGTATTTGGATATTCTTGATGACCAATAAACATGAATGTGTTCAACATTTAAACAATTTCATTCCTTCTGTGAGTAATCAATGATCTGCCAACATTAAGAAAATTCAAAGTGATAATGGGCTAGAGTTCATTAATAGTGAACTTTCTACTATCTTAAATTCTAAAGGTATTGTACATGAATGTACATACCCATACACACCTCAACAAAATAGGGTGGTAGAAAGAAAGCATAGACATGTTTTGAATGTAGCTAGGAGCCTTATTTCCCATTTTGTCATCCCCATTAAATTTTAGGAAGAAAACATAAAGGTAGCTGCATTTTCAATCAATAGAACTCCTTGAAAAATTCTTCATTATTATAAATAAATTAGGTTCACTTGATTATAGGATCTGATTTCATAATCTTAACTGTAATCGCTTATTTCTCTCAATTAATTTATCTCCCTTCACCTATATATCGTACCTTCTCTTCATCTAATAAAACCAAGACAGTGTTTATGCTTTTGAATTTCAATATGGTAACAGAGCTAGGTTTGCCTCCAGACCCACAATAAATCAAAGACGCTCATGCTGCTTCCTCTAGTTCTCAACTTCTCACTCTTATTGTGACTGGACGAAAGGTAGGGGCAGTCAAGCAAAGAGACACAATGACAGAGAAGCACAGTGGCAAACGGAGATTAAACACGAGAGGAGTGAGATACTGAGGGAAACACGAGAGAGAGACACTGTGACAGACTGATGAGCATTATTTATGCCATGTTTTCCCTATATTATATGACTGTATTGTATGGTGAATATAAGCTTAACTGCACTTAATCTAAGCAAAAAGGCATTAATTCATTATACAGGGAACTTAAGGATAATTCCACATACATCCTAAAACATGTGCTAAGAGGAGAATGAATTTTGAGGTTTTATGAGAAAGTCACATAACATAGCCGATATTATACTATAGCATCAGGACAGCTCTATCGAAGTGCAATACAATGCATCCTTGAAGCTATAGCAGAATAAGTGACGTAATGCTATGCGGCATATGATCTTATCTTTTGTCAAGGTTGTTTCAGGAAATAGTACAGGTCATTAAACGGAAGAGGACAACAGTTAGATTGCTGACGTATTGGAATAGAAGATGCGGAGGATCAAAACTAAGATATGAAGAATCCCGCAGGATCAACAGAATCAATCTACCAATATTTGAAGAAAGATACTACTGGACCTCGATAGATTAAAAAAGGCCCAGTTCGCTGGACGTACGCCGAAAGTAGACCTGAATATATAAGGAAACAACAGCCAACCCTAAGAGGGTTTCGATAGTCGTCACGAGTCAAAGACCAATCCCATACGGCTAGAATTGAGAGAAAAGTGAGAGAAGTACGAAGCACGAGAGCTCCAAAGAACCCAGCATGTTTCCAAGCATCGAGACGGAGATAAGAAGACGTGGAGTCGTGACGTGATAGGGCTTCTTTCACTCCATCGAAACCTCCATCAAGCTTTATGTTTTTCTTTTTATTTGATTTTTGTTAATATCTTTGTCATGGGTGATTCTGTAGTGATCTATTTAGCGATTCCCTCATCAGTCATGAACTAAATTTCCTGTGGTCGAGTGAGGATGATTTCCTAAGTTGAATGAACCCAGTTGTTAGTTTTTAATCTAATACATTCAGTTTGCTTATCAGTGATTTAATTTCTTGTCGATTAGCGAGAGCTAAAGGCTAGATCAGTGGTCTCGGCTTATTGAGAGGGAGTCCGGGTTAGACATCTGAGAAAAAGTGATTGCAAGGCAGGCTTGTGTAGGGCTTGACCTATTATTGTAGGCCTTAGGAATGAGTCTACCGCTCATAACCATAACACCCTGATATTAATGACAATCTAACTAGAAAATCACCATAGGCATATGGGAGAAGTAAGTTAGGATTGTACTTATCAGACGCGAGAGCTTCGGTAGATTAAAGTGGTGGGTTAACTAAATAACATTGTAAAGGGTGTTATGTTGTAGCATTTGCGAGAGCTGTGCAACATCAATGCTATAGCAATGCGTATAGGCAACTGGGGGAATGTTATGCTTAGGAAGGATTCTAAGCTCAGCCTATGTTTTACTGATATCTTTTCACGACATTGATCATTTGGTTATTTTTCTGTTTATTAGCATAACTATAAAAACTCCCAAACCAATCAGATTCTTATTTGCTTGTTAAGCACAACTACTTCTGCAACTTGGCGATATCATTCGGCATCTCAGTCTCTGTGGAACGATACTCTACTTACTCTTTATTACTTGTTCGATTGGTTCACTTGCCATCAATGAATTCGACCAACACAGACATAAACACAGTGACAGATGAAGAACATAGTGATGGAGAACGACAATCGATCTTGACAATGGAAGGCGTGTTGCACCATCGCTACCACAGATAGAGTCAGCACTCATCGATCGCCGAATCTTGGAGGAACGATGGTTATCTTAGTAGTGCGTGAAGCTCACGTGCGACCACAATTCCCAGTGTGTAACGCCTACGCACCGCCACAATGCCAGTTTATGAGTCTTTCCCATGGCTTTTTTATTCGATACAAATTCTCAAACTCAAAACTCTTCATCTTCAGAACCATTGAACTAAACAGTACCATCCAAAACCACAAAGATGGCACCAAATTTGTCAGAAAATCACAATATGGTTATTAACCATAGATTTAATGATAAAACTTATCTCTAATGGTCACAAAGTGTGTTGAGGTATATTCGTGGCAAGAGAAATGAGAAATATTAATGGGTTAGCCCCTCAACCAGCTTCTGATGACCCAAACTTTGACACATGATTTGCTGAAAATAACCAAGTTATGACTTAGATGTGTAACTCGATGACTTTAGAAATCAATGAGTGTTCTCTACTTGCCCATAGGACAAAGAAAATATAGGATGTAACTTGAAGAACCTACTCTTCACTTGATAACAATGCTGTCTTGATCCACCTGAAGCGACAACTCCGTGATTTAAGACAAGGTAACACGTCGTTGATTGAATATTATAATTCTTTGCTCAAATTATGGTAGCAACAGGATTTGTTTGAGGTTCATCCCTGGAAAAACATTGATGATGCTCAATTGTATAAGAGAATCATGGAAGGAGGAAGGACACATGATTTCCTCTTAGGCCTGAATGAATCTTTCGAAGAGATAAGGGCCAGAATCATGGGGTTGATGCCACTACCATGACTTTTTGATGTTGTTAACTTCATGTAGTTTGAGGAAAGTAGAAAAATTCTAAACCAGTATGGCCCAAGCCCAATTGACAGTTCAGCTTTTGCTATAAAAGGACTACAGGGGGAACGAAAGACTAACAAATGGTGCAACTATTGCAAGAAGAAGGGCATAGAGAAGAATGTTGGAAACTCCATGGAAAACCTTCAAGTTGAAAATTGAGCTTTCAAATTCACCTGGCCATAGCTGAATCAAAGGTTGAGAATGACGATCGCCTGAGTCAGGAAGAATTACATATGTTTTGCAAGATACTCGACAAGCAAAATAAGTCAAAATCTGTTCCCAGTGTGAATCTGGTACAATCAGGTAATTCTATTATAGCTCTCAACACTATGATGGCTAGTGACGATACACGGATTGTTGACTCAAGAGCAACGGATCACATGACGGATAACAAAACTTTATTCCACGACATTAAATTATGTCATGAACACCTTAAAGTAAAAGTAGCTAATGGTGTATTCACAAGAGTTAAGGGAATTGGCACAGTTACATTGTTTGATCAATTGGCAATACATAATGTTCAGTCTGTACCTGAACTTACTTGTAACATGATATCTGTGAGCATGTTGACTAAAGGTCGAATAAGTTGAGTGATTTTTTATGTTGGTTTATGTGTGTTTTAGGAATATCGAGGAGGATGATTGGGACTTCTAGAGAATATGATGGATTGTTCTACGTTGAAGGATCAAACTCGAAGAATAAAGATGCATAGAAGGCAAGACAAGCACTAGTTAGCTGGAATTCTAAAAATAATGATGTAGTTTTGTGGCACTATCGGTCAAGACACCCTAGTTTTGATTATATGAAGTATGTGGTTTCAAGTTTATTCAATAAAAATTATGTCCATTTTCATTGTGAAACTTGCCAATTTTGAAAATAAATTGATCTTCATATCCTAAACAGCCATATTCCCCTTCCTCACCATTCATACTAATATTTGGGGTCTTCCACGAATAACTACTCTTACCCATACCAAATGGTTCGTCACTTTTATAGATGATCACACCATAACCACATGGGTTTATTTAATGAAAGACAAATCTGGAGTAAACAAAGTATTTCAAAACTTCTATACCTTTGTGAGAACCTAATTCAACACCTCCACTAAGGTACTACGAAGTGATAATGCCAAGGGCTAGTTCAGCAACAAAATCTTCCTCCTTAATCCCCTCAGGAGTTTCAAATCAACAATCCAGACATTTGGTTGTTGCACGGCACTATGGAAGCGGTAGTCCATCGTCTGGAGAGATTAGAGACTCGGGACCGTCTTCAGCGATGAGAGGATGCCCGGCGAGTTAAAAAGGATTTGGAGCACCCAAACGCCCTATGGCGGCAGGAAGAGCAGCGAAGAATGCAACAGATGTTGTAAGAGCGTTCAAGACAAAAAGGAAAACAAGTTCAGAGTGCAGACCGAAATGAGGCCGGCCCCAGCCACGGTATGGCTTTGACTTCTGTGCACATCGAGGTTGAAGTGTCCAGAGAGGATCACGAGGAGGAGAATTTGGTTCCCAATGACCGAGATAAAATATCAGAAGAAGACAGTAGGAGAATACGGATGCTGGAGGAACCTATAAGGATGCTAGAGAATCCTGCCCGGAACGCTGCTTGGGATGCTAGTAATCCTAGCAGGGTCAGCGACACGACGGCCACCGAGGTTGATGCGGGCGTTCCCTAGGGTACTCATGCCACTTAGCTCAGGCAAAAGAGAAGCAGCTGGTCGAGAACGTAGATCCCATGGCTATGGAATCTCAAAGATTGCTTGGTTTGCACATAGGGGGACGCGGTAAAGATAAAATCCCGAGTCAATTCTCAGACGAAATCATGACTGCAACCTATCCTAAGAGTTTGGATTCCAGAGAGTTGCCAAAATACGATGGGAGTCAGGACCCACAGAATCATGTTGACAACTTCAACATGATGATTATGGTAAAGGGGATTGTAGGACCCGTCATCCCCCGGCTGTTTGCGGGAACTTTGCGAGGACCTGCGCAGATATGGTTTCACTCCCTCCCGTTGCACTCCATTCGAGATATGGGAGCCCTGGAGAGGAGATTTTTGGTGAACTTCGCTACTAGCAGAAATAACCCAAAAACCGAATTCTAGCTCGGGCAAGTGAAGCAATCACCGGGAGAAAGCTTGCAAGAATATTTGGACCGCTTCACTGTTACCGCGCTGGAGGTACCAGGGCTAAAGGAAGACGTGCATCTGCATTGTGCCATAGCCGGGTCAGATAAGTCATCTTGGTTAAATAAGTCGATCATAAAACTGCTTCTGGACACGCTGATAGACTTCCGTGACCGATCTAAGCAGTATCTCGAGCTGGAGCAGATGGAGATGACAATTGATGCTTCGAAAAGCGAGGGTAGGAGGAGTTCACCAATGAAGGAAAAGGAGAAGCCTAGCAGGCACTCGAGGAGGAAGGAAGAATATGGCAGGCATAGGCGCGAATCTGGCAACCGAATCCCGGAAAATAGACATCAGCGAGAGAGGAGTGGTCCGATAGTGAGATATGATAATTATACCCGCTGAATATCTCGCAAGCACGGGTTTGGAGAGAGGTAGCTCAGACGGAGATGAAGAGGGTACACCGGCCTCGGCCTTCTTTCGGTCGACCAGGAGCAGACCCATCACGATACTGTGCATTCCACGACGGTCCAGGGCATACCACAGATGAATGTTATCACCTTCATGATGTGATAGAGAAATTGGTCCGAGGAGGGAAGTTGCGACAGTATGTGGTGGATGCTCTCGGACAGAAGACCAAGCGCAAGGAGCCGAGTTGCAACGAGAGTCCCGGCCGGGAGGAGAAGAAGAAGAAAAGCGAGATGAGAAAGAAGGAGGGGAAGGATTATGATGATTACCCGGAGGCTAATTTTGAATGCAATTGAGTGACTTGTAGAGTGCATGTATGTCAATCCCTTTGATAAGCCGATTTTTTTTAAGACAACATCGTTCAATCAATGAAATGTTACGTTTTGTTCCTAAGAGGGAATGATTGAGAATTTGGCTAAAACGTACTCCTCTGGGATACGGTAACGACCACATAAAGGTCAGCACCGAGACACGGTCAGACCAAGAATTTGGCTAAAACATACTCCTCCAGGATACGATAACTCTCGCACCGGTTAAAACGTATTCCTTCAGGATACGGTAACACCGACACAAGGGTCTGAATCAAGGTGTGGTCAGACCAAGATAATGGTTAAAACGTACTTCTCTGAAGTACGGTGAAACCCACAGGCTAACAAGCATTCCTTCGGGAAACGATAAAGCCAAGACTTTGGCTAAAACATATTCTAACCAAGATACGTTAACACCCACATAATGGTTATCGCGTACCTCTCCGAGGCACGACTAAGCCAGCAAAGCCTATCACGGCTACGATGCATCAAAGCTAAAGGAAGTAAGAGTCAATCACCAAAACGACCCTGATCAAGTCGGAGTGTTTAGAGTTAGGTTGCGACACGGAACCTAGGCATATGACGGTTGACTCTTACTCGATTGGTTTCTGGTGAATCATTCAAGAGGGTATACTGCTCATGGATGATCTCAGACCAGCATTGTGCACAACGAATCCTATGACTTTGGCCGAGTCAAGCAACTTTGAAATAAGTTTACGTAACATAGCAACAATGACACAAAGCATAACTCAGAGGGATATTCAGAGTAAACTGACATAATCAGATCGAGATATTCAGCAACAAAAGTAAGTATTTATATATGAAATATCAAGTTTTTACACAATACTTTGTAGCACAACAGCCGAATTGTCAACACAAGAAAGCATTACAAAGTACGGGGCCTTAGAATCTTGGAAAAAGAGAAAAGCCAATAAAATCCTCTGATACTGGATATGTTCAAGATCATCATCACCCGGATGAGGGACTAGCGAGAGGGAGCTCCGATGTCTTGATACACTTCCTCACCCTTATACTCGCTGAGATTTCCTCGAAATGACTCTCAGAGACAGCCTCGGAGGAAGGAAAGAGCGGAACTATCTCGTCCCCTCTAACAATGGACATCCAATCCATTCCAGAGGTGTTAAAGTTGAGGCCGGGATTCAAAAAGCGAATCTGTGTTATGGCATTCTCAAAATATTCCCCGACAGATTTCTCTATGGCGGCATTTTTCTCCTTTATTGCCGCATCCTTCTCCTCAATGGCGATGTTGGCGGCATCCAAGGCTTTTCGGCACCCACCCAGTTGATTTTGAAGTTCTTTCTGTTGCTGAGACAACTGGTCTATGGAAGATTTGTCCTTCTCATGGGCTTCCTCATACTGTTTCAAGCAAAGGGTCACTTTTTTTAGTTCCGTCGTTGCCATCTCGGCCTGTTCCTTCATTTTATCCCTTGCCAGTTCAGCAATCCGCACTTGTTTTAGAGCGGCAGATTTTGTAGAGAAAACGGTGAAAAGAAGGAAGCCTTTTTCTGAAAGTGAAGAGCGATGGAGAAAGCAAAGTGAAAAAAAGGTAAACGAAGCAAGAATATATATAGACGTTGCGAATTTGAAGAGTCGGGGCACGGTGAAAAGTACGAGGCAAATTAGGGTTAAAATCCCATAATGGATAATCATGGCGGATGTGATATGACGTGATCATTAAATACGCACGGAAACCGAAGGAGGTTGACGTGGATGCATGGCTTTCAGAGGGCAAACGACAATTTTACGATACGACGCGGGTAAGCGAACAGCCATCGCTATTGATAAGGGGTGGGTCTATTCATATAAAGGCACGTTCGTATGATACACTAGGTAGACCGAGTTTAGCTCGGAATCATTGTTTTGAATATCTTAAGCTTTGGATGTTGTAAAGGCGGTTTTGTACTTATGAAAAAGTAGCCCATCCTTTATCTCGGAGGACAAGTCAAGATGTGAGTCGGGTTTGCGAAAGGCATAAGTCAGTTTTATGCTAGGATCGTATGATACCTCGGAAAGACCGAATTTATGTCAGAAACCGTGTGTTGGCTATCTTAAAGGTAGGTGAATAATTATGGAGGAGTAACTCGTCCTTTATCTCGGAGGGCAAGTTAAAGTTTAAGCCAGATTTATTGCAAATAAGTGGGCCGACGAGAATAATATTTTACATCGTGAGTCAATTTGTATCATATTTTTACAAGTATTGGCAAAAGTTCGCAGTGTGCAGATCATACAAAAAGAAGATAGCTCAAGATAATGTATTTCCATTGATAGTGGAATGATTTACATGGCATTTCTACAGAAAAATAAATGGAATGGCAGACTTGAGAGGAAAAAGATAAGGCCAAAACTCAAGCACATAGTCAGAATTTGCAAAATGACAATGTGAACATCCCAACTTGTCACAGACGATGGGCACCCAAAGTCACTAGCAATAGTCGGCAGATTCGCATGCTGGACAAGCTTTAGATGACCATCGTAATGGTGCAGTTCCCAGAGAATCTTCAGGGATCCCATATTGAAGTTGAGCCAGGTAGATGAAGACTGGAAAATATATCTGGGCTCCCAGATGCTCATTGGGTCGTACGATTGAAGACTGGCAAATACATCTGAAGGTGGAGGCTGCCAAGAAGGAGCCGTAGCGTCATGATGAACCTTTTCTCTTTCATCTTTGCTTTGTGTCCCCACGCTCCTGAAATGCTTGAAACATGGGATAAATGAAGAGTGCTTGACTCCTTTGACATCACTGATTCAACTCGTGAGAAACAGCAACCCATCTTTGAGTTTGAAGAAGAATGCTACTTTATAGCAGGGAAGAAAGAAGAGGGAACATGAATTTATAGGCATTTTGATTTTGAAGCGCCGGTGAAAATTTAATGCTCCTCCAATCGAGAAACATACATTAAATGCACTTTATGAGACGCGGCGTTTCCAAAAAGCGTCAGACTGACAGGAACGATGAGACGTGGGCAATAAATGTGCACAAGAACCAGGAAAGCACCGGGATTGGCTATTGCATGGAAAGGACGATTACACACCCCAATGGGGGTAGGCGAATAGCTAGCATTATCAATAAGGGGCTAGGTTTTTCGTATTCCAACGCCCCATTTACATGATACCCCGGATTGGGGGCAACATACATAGTACGGATGTAAGCAAGTTGGGAAACCCGGCATTCAAAGTTACAGATGGAATCCCGGCTATCATAAAACATGCACTTCATAAATGCGCAAGGAGATAGTTCGGTCCACGGCGATCAATCTTGGAAATTCGCTGGTTTTTAGCAAAATACGTCGGCTAAAGGAGCAAAACAGATGAAAGCGATTAAGTCGGACAATCAATCTTGGCTGCTCAAAACCCTGAACTCCCGAGCTTGGGGGCAACTATTATGGATCCGTATTTTGGGCCCAGATGAGATATGGCCCAATAAAGGCATCCTGTAATTAAAGCCTTTCACAAGCAGGGAAAACGCTAATCTCCCTATAATCTCGGCACTAACCCCGACCGTACAGATAGTGGAGCCAAGGCATGTAGTGGAGTAGAGTTTTCTCATATAGTAGAGCAAGCATCCAGAGAACGTGGGAGTGCATGTCGTTGAAGCAATGAGCGTAGAACCAAGAGAGTGAAACCCTAGGTAATCTCTATAAATAGGAGATTACCCACCAGGTGCACATATTTTGTTCATATCATTTTACTATACTGTTACGCTGTGCACACGCCCCACTCCCTTTGGCTCACCGCCATTCTTGTATAGCACAGTGATCAGACGATACTCTTTGGTGTCTTCTTCATAGGCATCATTGAGTACTCATATTGTCTTCGGTATTATTCATATACTTACCGGAGATCATTTAGATATTATATTAACCAAATACTAACCCAGAGGTTAGACATTTGTGTTCGTGGAACCGAACGTAATTAGATCCTTATATTTTTTTATCAAATCCTTGTACTTTTTTTTTTGTTACTAAATTCCTTATAGATTTTTCCTTTTTATTAGGTCCTTATTGTTTCATTTATTTTTTAATCAAGTCCCTATAACTTTTTATTCTTTAATCTATAAACTCTATTAATTTTCATCCACAAATATAAAATATAATATTATTAACAATTTTTTTAAGTATTATTGTATAAATAATAATAATCTATAAATAGTTATTTATTATAATATGTTTCTAATAATCTTTATTTTATTTTTTTACAAAACAAATGTTTATATTATTTATTTTATAGTTATATTATTTATGTATTTTTATAATTTGGAATTTGGAATCAGAGTAATATAAAATGGTTAACGTAAACTAGCTCTAATACCAAATGTTAGACCTGGCTTTCACCCAAGAGGGGGGAGAATTGGGTGTCTGATAAAACTTTAGGAACTTTGAAAATCTTTTCGCAACTTACTGAAAGCAGTTTGTATGATAGTAATAATTTATAAAGCGATAGTCAGTCATTCAAACATATATGCTGGAAATATAAGAGTTTAGGAAAGAGAATATGGAAACTGTAATTTATACTAGTTCAGCCCAATCCTTGACCTACGTCTAGTCCCCAAGCTTTACTTGAGATTTTCATTCCACTATCTTCTTTCAACTTGATTACACGCTCTGTACTCAAAGTAATCCTCTCACTGAGATTCACTCCCCCTTACAAGTTGTAATCAATACACCCACTTGATTGAACACTCTGTACTCGAAGTAATCCTCTCATTAGGATTCACTCCCCTTACAAGCTGTAATCAATACAATGGGTTTCCACTCAAGATCACCCAATATTGAGTAACTCTTAGATATAATGTTTACAGATAAATCTTCTCTCTCAGAAGTGAATGCATAAACACTGAAGTACAACTCAAGATCATCTCACTCTCTACGGTAAACTATGTAAGCATCGAGAATAGAGAGTAAGTGAATATTAGAGTATTGACATTTTGAAGATGTAAGCTCATGTCCTTGTGTTTTTTTTTCTTCCGTTGCTCTTTCTCTATTTATAGACAATTAGTATTGATGTTGTTGGAAGCATCCGTCTGTTGCGTTTTGGCCATTGAGAATAGTAACCGTTGCATATTTGAATATTGGTCCGTTGGAGAGATAGTCATTGTGAGCTAATATGCATATTGGTCCGTTGAGAAATATTACCGTTAGGATATTCAAGTTGTAGCATTTGAAGCCGATAAACACATTGAGGATTGAAGAACATTACAGTGAGCATTCAACTTCGTTTCTTCAAGTTCCTTGTTCCATTCTGTCTTCTCTGCCATTTGGGAATGTCTGTAGCAAACTTCATCAAATCCTTCAACATTAAAAATGCTTTGTCCCATTCACTTGTTGAATCATTTGTTACTGATTTGTAACTTACTCAAGGTAAGAACTTGAACACTAAGTTATAGTGTTTGGATTTTCATTCCATGCATGTCTATTTCGATGAATGGAAACTTACATGCATGTGATTTTTCAAGGCTTGGCTGAAGGATAAGTGTGATAAAGTTGATCACAAGTTCAATAGCAAGCCATAGTGGTAAGAACATCGTTTATCTTCTTCAAGTTCTTGCATTTTCGGTTAAAACCTAGATTTTGTAATGTGGTAAAATCATAGAAATAAGTGGAATTTGAGAAATCTGAGACCACCAACGTGTTCCTCATGGAAAATGGAGTGGGATTATGTTGGTGAATTAATTTTTAAAGATATTTTCATACATAAAATAATAAGCTCATTAAGGAAGTCAAAACTACCAATTTTGGAAATCCTGAGTTCAGTCGCTTGTCTGCGTTGTTTGAACAAGTAAAAGTCCTTTAAAAATTATGAAAATATTCCAAAAGCTATAGGACATGCATATATTTAAAATGGTGGGTATTTTGTATTTTTCTTCGCTCTGGTCAAAGAGAAATAATTGTACAAAATGACCCTAACTTTTTGTAAACCAATTTGGACAGTTTGAATGTTTTTGGGAACTGAGAATGATTTACATATGATTAAATATTGGAACCAATTTTTCCAAAACCTAGACTTAACAAGGAGTTCATAGATTTTTTAACCACCTAAATTGGACATCTAGAACTCCAGATATGAATTTCTAAAGATAAGTTATGAATTCTGAAAGCTTACAGGACGGTCGGTGAAACGCACAGGAATTATTTGACAAGTCCTGACCTTTGAGAGTATTTTTCTATGAAATTTAACTTCTCTAGGAACATGTGAGATTTGACGGAACATTAAAAGGATTCTTGTGCAATTAATTAAAAATAATTGAAGTTACTGGATTTTCTGGTCAGTTAAGAGATTATTTCAGAAATGAGTAAATTAAGGGCCAAAAATAATAAGTCTTTGCAAAAAGGGTTAAAAAGGAAAATACACATTCATGTTCATTGGTTCTAAAGGTATGATTATGTCCTTAGGGCCACAAGGAGAATGAAGGTACTTCAAGCAACCCTGACGGTTAGCAAAAGGGGACACGAGTAAGGACAATAGTCCTTAAAAGGTAGTGGGCTTACCTTACTTGCATGTATTTGATATTATTGTTTGTCTATATATGTTTTATTGTTATACTTGCTTGCTATGTTTAACATACTTGAATGATTGAAGCTCTGTTTATGATTATGCTATGGCCATGAGTATGATGCATGAAGCATTGAGCATGCAAATATGTCATTATGTTAACATGAGCTTATCCAAGGCAAGTATATCATACATTAGCATTTATCTTGCATGCATTGTATTGGTATTGTATACTACTAGGATTCCTCAGAATCTCACCCTCAACTACCAAACAATAGACAGGTGAGCACAGGAGAGAAGTGTTGTACATGGCTCAAGGAGGGACCGTTGCTTGAAGACGGCCCAGCAGAGGGACAACTTGAAGAATCGAGGGGCGACAGTGATTTAGTTTGTTTAAATTTTCACTGTCTGTAAATGAATGGTAAAAGGCTATAAGCCCTGGGAATACCTTGTTGTGTAATCAAATTTAATTTCCGCTCTATCAGTATAACAAACTATTTCTGATTTTGCCACACTACTGAGTAAGGTTAAGGTAAAGAATGTCAGCACCCCCAGTAGGTGTTACAGTTTGTGGTATGGGGTGTCGGCATACTTAGCCATATTCTTATGCAATAGTGTGGCAAAATCAAAAATAGTTCGTTATACTGATACAGCGGAAATTAAATTTTGATTACATGATAGGGGTAATCCCAGGGCTAATACCCCTTACAGAAATTCACATTCATTATAAATAGTGTAAACTAAAAATACATAACACAC
Source organism: Acacia melanoxylon (assembly GCA_019022615.1). Taxonomy (NCBI): domain Eukaryota; kingdom Viridiplantae; phylum Streptophyta; class Magnoliopsida; order Fabales; family Fabaceae; genus Acacia; species Acacia melanoxylon. Next base: position 1,877,700 of record JAFJYJ010000032.1, read on the forward strand.
TGTCGTCCCTTGGTTCTTCAAGCCATCCCTCAGCTAGGTCGCCTTCAAGCAACGATCCCTCTTTGAACCTTGTGCAGCACTTCTCTATTGTGCTCACATGTCTATTCTTTGGTAGTGGAGGGTGAGATTCTGAAGAATCCCAATAGCAGACAATACCATACAATGCATGCAAGATAAATGTTAATGTATGATATACTTGCCTTGCACAAGCTCATGTTAACATAATGTCATATTTGTATGCTCAATGCTTCAAGCATCATACTCTTGGCCATAGCATAACCATAAACAGAGCTTCGATCAGTCAAGTATGTTAAACATAGCAAGCAAGTATAGCAATCAAACATATACATACAAGCAATAATATCAAATACATGCAAGTAAGGTAAGCCTACTAACTTTTAAGGACTACTGTCCTTACACGGGTTCCTCTTTTCGCTAACCGTCAGGGTTGCTTGAAGTACCTTAATTCTCCTTATAGCACTAAGGACATAACCACACCTTTAGAACTAGGGAAAATGAATGTTTATTTTCCTTTTTAAACCTTTTTGCAAAGACTTATTATTTTTGGCCCTTAATTTACTCATTTCTGAATTAATCTCTTAACTGGCCAGAAAATCCAGTAACTTTAATTATTTTTAATTAATTGCAAAAAAATAATTTTAATGTGCCGTAAAATCTCACATGTTCCTAGAGAAGTTTACTTTCATAAAAATACTCTCAAAGGTCAGGACTTGTCAAATAATTCCCAGGTTTTACGTTTCCACTGACTGTCCTGTTAAGCTTTCAGAATTCATAACTTATCTTTAAAAATTCATATCTAGAGTTCTAGATGTCCAATTTAGGTGGTTCAAAAATCTATGAACTCCTTGTTAAGTCTAGGTTTTTGGAAAAAAAGTTCCAATATTTAATCACATGTATATCATTCCCAGTTTCCAAAAACATTCAGACTGTCCATATTGGTTTCAAAAACTCAGGGTCATTTTCTACAATTTATTTCTCTTTAACCAGAGCTTAGAAAAATACAAAATACCCACCATGTTAAAGATATGAATGTACTATATCTTTTGAAATAGTTTCATAATTTTTAAAGGACTTTTACATATTCAAACAACACAGACAAGCGACTGAACTCAGGATTACCAAAACTGACAGTTTTGACTTCCTTAATGAGCTTTTTATTTTATGTACGAAAATCTCTTTAAAAGTTCATTCACTAACATATTCCCACTCCATTTTCCATGAGGAACACGTTGGTGGTCTCATATTTCTCAAATTCCACTTATTTCTACGATTTTACCACAGATTACAAAATCTGGGTTTTAATCAAAAATGCAAGAACTTGAAGATAAACGATGTTCTTACCACTATGGCTTGCTATTGGACTTGTGATCAACTTTAACAAACTTACCCTTCAGCTATGCCTTGAAAAATCACATGCATGTAAGTTTCCATTCATCAAAATAGACATGCATGGAGGGAAGAAGAATTGAATCAGATTTTTGATAAAGGGAGAAAGGAGTATGTCGTGAGCCTATGAGAGAGGAAGGAGAGAATTGAATGTTTCTGGGTGTGTGTGTGCATTTGTGTCTACGGCAAGGAGAGGAAGAAGCATTGAAAATCTGATTTTGGTTGAAGTGTGAAATGTATATTATGTGTTGTTATGCCGTGCACAATTGAAATGAGAGAGAGGGAGTTTGTGAAAAATCGTATTTATTGATTGTATGTGTGTATATGCCACGGCAATTAAGAGGGAAAGGGAGATTAAAAATATGATTTTGTATTGTTACTATGAATATGTGACAAGTGTCTTATGAGGTGTCAATTTGCATGAGTATCTAGGTGTCATTGTGTGTGAGTTGCCATGTGTCTATTCCTTGCATGTGTGTGTGTGTGTGTTGTCATTGTATGAAGTTGCCAAGTGTCATATGTGGGTATGTGTGTAATGGCACCATGTGGCGTCTTGATATGTGTGTGTGTCTCGGTTTACATGTTTGTGTTCCAGTGTTGTTGTCTTGATTTGCATGTTGGGTGTTCGGGTTTTATTGTTAACTTGATTTACCTGCTTGCCTCAGTCTACACGACGTACTTGAAATTTTTCCTCGGGCTTTACTTGGGATTGCGACACGAATATTGAGACCCGACAAACGATGCCACATATCGGTGTTTTCTAAAAAACGTAGGGCATACCCCTGAAAATGCCGTCTACATACTTATATCGGCAAATTTTTGCTCAACTAATTGTCCTATCCATCAGAACATAGTTGGGTGACATCTTTTCCAACCGGATGAACACCGTATAAGTGCTTAGTGCCCCTTTTTCACTAACACTTTAATTGCATGGTTCATACATACTAGGTCCATTGACCCATATAGCCAAGTTACCTAGTCCCTGAGAGATTCCTATCTTTCATCATTCTCGAGACTCTTCCCGAATTAGGTTAGCCGTCTGCCTAATTTAGGCTTATTCTTAATTCTCAAGGCCCAAAATTCAGGATGTTACATTTCTCCCCCTGAGTGCCGGCATTCTTTACCTTAATCTAACGCAGTAGCATGGCAAAATAAGAAATAGTTTGTTATACTAATACAGCGGAAATTAGATTTGATTACACAACAAGGTATTCCCAGGGTTTATACCCCTTTATTCCTAGGATTTCATACTTTGAAAAACAGATGTTTTCCTTACCCCAGGCCCTGTAGGGCCAGGGCCTAACAGCTGTAACACCCCCCGGGTGTCGGCATTCTTTACCTTAATCTTACGCAGTAGTGTGACAAAATCAGAAATAGTTCGTTATACTGATACAACACAATTTAAATTTGATTACATATCAAGGGTATTCTCAGGGTGTATACCCCTTTACATACGTTTACATTCATTATACACAGTGAAAATCAAAACCAACTAAACATTAATCATTGTCGCCCCTTGGTTCTTCAAGTTGTCCCTCCATTGGGCCGTCTTCAAGCATCGCTCTTTCCTCGAACCATGTGCAGCACTTGTCTCTTGTGCTCATCTGTTTATTAGTTGGTAGTGGAGGGTGAGATTCTAAGGAAACCCATTAGCAGACAATACCAATATAGTGCATGCAAGATAAATGCTAATGTATGATATGCTTACCTTGCACAAGCTTATGTTAACATAATGGCATATCTGCATGCTCAATGCTTCATGCATCATACTCATAGCCATAGCATAATCATAAACAAAGCTTCAATCATTCAAGTATGTTAAAAATAGCAAGCAAGTATAGCAATCAAACTTATACATACAAGTAATAATATCAAATACATGTAAGTAAAGTAAGCCCACTACCTTTTAATTAAGGATGACTATCCTTACTCGGGTTCCTCTTTCGTGAACCGTCAGGGTTGCTTGAAGTTCTTTCCTTCTCCATTTGGCCCTAAGGACAAAACCATACCTTTAAAACCAGGGAAAATGAATGTTTAACAAAGTTGTATTAACCTTACAACTTTAACCCCTTATTTTCCTTACCTTTTGGACTTAATCTTAAATTCCCAGAATTTTCATTAAACTTTGAAAATTCATAATTAAATGCAAGAAAATCATTTTAATGTGCCGTTAACTCTCACGTGTTCCTAGTAAAGTGAAATTTCACAGAAAAATAAATCCAAAGGTTAGGAATTGTCAATTAATTCCCATATTTTACGTTTTCCCTGACTGTCATGTTAAGCCTCCAGATTTCATAACTTATCTTTAAAAATTCATATATGGAGTTCTAAGTGTCCAATTGAGGTGATTCAAAATCCTATGAACTCCTTATTGAGTTTAGGTTTTGGGAAAATTGATTTCAATATTTAATCATACGTAAATCATTCTTAGTTCTCAGAAAACATTCCGACTGCCCAGATTTATTTCCATAACTTTGGGTTATTTAGTACAATTTATTACTCTCTGACCAGAGCTTATAAAAATATAAAATACCCACCATTTTAAATATATACATGTCCTCTATCTTCTGGAATATTTTTATAATTGTTAAAGGTCATTAACTCAGTCAAACACGCATGCAAAGCTGACTGACTCTAGAGACCAAAAACTGACAGTTTTGACTCTTTCTTTGAGCTCGTTATTTTTTGTCTAAAGACACCTTTAAAAATTCATTAAAAGTCTTATTCCCACACATATTTTCATAAGGAACACGATGGTAATCTCACAATTTCCATATTCCAACGTTTTCTTTGAGTTTACCATAGATTATGAAATCTGGGTTTAATACTAAAGCTTCCAAAATTTCAGAAAAATCTTTAGAATCTTATCACAAGTATTGCTCTAGCTCTTATGGGTTCTCTTACTTCACTTTTCCTCTTCTTCCTTCGGCCTAGAATTCAGAAACAGCCCTTGCATGTGAGTTTTAACTCACCAAATTTAACATGCAAGAAGGTTTTAGCAACTTACCTTCTTCTTCTTGCTTCAAACCATGAAGCTTCTTCTTAAGTATGAGGTTGATGATGATGATGCTTTTGGAGATGGAGGAGGAGAGGATCATGGTGGATGGGGGATGGTTGAGGAGGGTGGATGAAAATGTTTTGTGAGTGGGGAAGGGGTGATTACCGTGAGGAGTTGAGAGAGGGAGTGAATGAATGAATTGGGATAGGGTATTGTGCGTGAAATGAGAGGGAAAGAGGAGTGAAAATTTGATTATGTAGGGGGAGGGGGAGCGTTGCCGTGAGAAAAGAGAGATGGAAAGAAAGAGTTAGTGGTTATGTGTGTGTGTGTCTTACGTAGGTGACATGTGGGTTGAGTGAAGTGTATTGTTGACAAGTGTATTTGTTGGGTGTGTGTATTGATGTGTGTGTGTGTGCGTCCTAAATTGAAAGAGGAAGAGAATGACCTAATTTGTATAAGTGTGTGTATGTCACTATGTGTGTGATTGTGTGAGTGCACGGTTAACAAGGGGAACAGAAAAGGAGAGTATTTTATGGTCTAATTAAGGGTGCGATTCATCTAAAAGGAGGGAGGTATATTTGTCCTCCAACTATGCTCATAATTACCCACAAACCACTTGGTTAAAGTTCAATCATTTAGTTAGGCCCAAATGGCTTTTCCTTACTTCTCTCCTTTTGGGCCAGGCTGAAATTTGAGGCCCAATTTGGAGGTTTAATGAGCTCCTAATTTCGTCCTTAATTTATGGAAAAATATGCCTTTAATTCTAAATATTAACTTTATAATAATTAAGGCCAAATTTTCCATAATTAATCCCATATCATATTTTAATTCCCAAAATCCAAAATTTGGGATGTTACATAGGTTATTCTGCTTACCCTTATTTTGCCTACCTTTGCCTATTCATCTCAATATCGTTAGATTATAATCTCATCCAACGGCGGAGATTTGAGGGATAAAATAAATCCTTTTACTCTTCCCTCTCTCCCACCGCCTCCCACTCTCTCTCTCTTCTCTCCGCTGGCATGTACGAATTCCTCCTTGCAAAAATATCTTCCCGAAGAGTCGTTTGAAAATTTCTTTCTTTCTTTCAGATGGATCAATAAAGCATTAACGGATTTCATACTTCCAGTTTTGGTTATAAAATAGAACCCAAAGCACATTAGGTAGCTTGTTCTATCCTACCCTCCATAGCTATCGAAACAAGAAACATTGTTTTTTGATCTCGAAGTTCTTCTATCAGTTAGTTTCTGGTCTCAACATCTTGAGTATAAGATCAAAATCTCGACTAAATTTTATTGGTTTCATGAAACATAAGATGCAAATAAAGGTATGGGTGAACTTTGGATGGGTATAAGGATGTCTACTTTCTTACGGAATCGAAATTCTTTCGTGGATTTTGGATGCCGATTCCACTTTTGTTCGAGGTTCGATTCCTATTTAGTTGCTTTGTGGCGTTTTTACAATGTAAGGCGGGTACTCGGATCAAATTATAGGGTTTCTAATTTTTTCGCATGCCAAACCGAATCAACTATTCTCTTCGTAGGACATTTTGGTTTTTTAAAATTCGTGATAGTTATGGATTCCGGCGCCTGTTTGTCTACTGGTAAGTTTGAGAACGATGATGCTGATGTTGCGGAGAAGGATCCTACCGGACGTTACAGCGGAGGAGAGAGAGAGGGTGGGAGGCGAAGGAGAAAGAGAGGGTGGGAGGTGGTGGGAGAGAGAAATGGGTAAAAGAGTTTATTTTATACCTCAAATCTCTGCCATTGGATGGGATTATGATCTAATGGTATTGAGAGGGGTAGGTAAAGGTAGGCAAAATAAGGGTAGACAGAATAACCTATCCCTTAAATTTAATCATCAAGATAAATAGTAATACCTTTTACAAAATCTACTCATATATTCTAGGGAAAATCACATGTAAAGAAGATTGAATTACCCAACTTCTAATTAAGGTCACTAAACTTAACAAAGTATATATCAGGTTATGTGTTATAAATATATATTTAAAATTTAGGTCAGATTACCTCCATATCCCTTAATTATTTAAACAGCAAAATTAATTCCTTAACTATACGACACTAGTGCAAAAAAGGGCTTTAAGACCGCCTCATTTAGAGCGGACATTAGACGCACCGGTCTTAAAGGTATGACCGGTGGCAGTTTTGTAAATAAAAGGAACTTCTTATGTATGACCGGTGGCAGTTTTGTAAATATAAAGAACTTCTTATACCGGATCATTTTTTGTTCGGTCTTAAATATATTATTAAGACCCGTTGAAAATCAAGCCGATCTTAAAAATGTTATTAAAAAATATTCAAATATCAATTACTTTATGGAGAAATCTCACACAATCGGACTAATATTTTATGCGGTCCAAAATAATAAGGAAAAATTTAAATATAAAGGTAATAAAGTTTTAAGACCGAACATATATAAAAGCCGGTCTTAAAAGTAATTCTTTTAAGACTGGACATAAAATGCGGCCGGTATAAAATATAGAAAAAGAGCGCGTATAAAAAATTAATTACTTTTAAGACCGGAGATTAATATGACCGGTCTTGAATGTTAATTATTAAGACCGTCTCTTTGTCTATCTCGGTCTTGAATATGAACCGCTAAATATACATTTCTTCGCGAAAGCTTTTGTTACTATCACCGAAGAACCCTCGTTTACGTTGCGAAACCCTTCCCGTTGCATTACCTCTATTCCTGTCTCGAAAATGAATGGTGAAAACGATTCTACTCCTGTTCCGGGAACGCCAGTTACTGTTGTGCTGGTGTGAGTCAGAACGAACCCTCTTCATCTCACAATGAGCCTCGTAACCACCCTGCACGTCGTGGTAGAAGAGGCACACGAATGCAGGATGTAACCCTAAGTCGGACGGGAGGCTCAAGGCTAGAGATTCAGTTTGATGAAAAGTTGCAACCTTTCGGTCCCAATAAATCCAAATATACTAGTTTTGTTGGCTATCTAGCACGCAAAGCAAGGTTAGCATCTTGACGAGATAAGTGGAAAAGTGTGGACCGTGACGCAATAAAGGATCCTATTTGGGACACTATCCGGCTTACATACACGTCCCCGATCGCAAAAAGTTGAAAGACAAGACCTTGTCTTATTGTGCTGATCGGTGGAGGAAGTTTAAGACCTTTCTAGCTAACACCTATATTTTTGCCGAGGTTTTGCCTCAAGAACATCCTTGGGAAAAGTACACATTTATTTATCAACAAACTTGGCAACAATTTGTTCAGTTGCGGACCACTCCTGAAGCTCTGGTGAGTTTATATTTAGTTTTGTTTGCCCTTTAGTGTGCTTATTAGCCTATGCTGATATGTAGTCAAGCCATTATTATAGTCTTAGTTCTGTTATAGTAGGTAGTGGTTAGACATTGCTGTTAACTGTGTAATGGTTTAGGTGCAAGCTGTTATTAGGGCTTAAGAGTCAAGCCTCTAACTATATATAAGAGGTTAGTCTAATATGTGTAGGAACCAGTTATGATGAATGAATGAATTGATCGAGTTGGCAAAAGCATTTCGCGCAACTCCCTTTCCTCTCGCTTCTCCCAATTTCTTCTACCATTCTACATCTTTCTTAAATAAAATGTTGAAACTTGATTAAGTGAATTTGACTAATGTTTGACCTTCATATGAAGCAAAAGTGTTCTAATTTCTGTTAGACATCAATGGCAGGAATTCATAATTAATAGTTTTTTTGTTCAATTCGATTCACGAGATAAGAAGGGAAAAAGCACGGGAGATAGGGAGAAAGAATGATTGCCCGCATAGGGCTTTCGCGCGGATATGAAATGGCCAAAAAAGAATTGATGGCGGCCAAGCGCGAAGAGATTACAAGATGAAGTTTGAATCCAATCCTTCGCCGTAGTTGATCGGCCATCTCCTATATGTCGCGAGGAGTTGTGGTTGCATATTCGGCAAAAAAAGCGGCGCCTACACGAGTGAACAAACTCGTGTAGTTGATGAAAGAATTGTAAGTATCGTTTTTGTTATTTTTTAGTTACTAAACATGTTTCATTACTAAGCTTCTCGTTATCTGTATCTTACAGGAAGATCTTAAAAATAAAGAAGCAGAGGGATCTTTTGTGTCGGACGGGAGGAATGATGTTCTAACCGTTGCGACCGGAAAACAGGATCACACGGGGCGTGTAATGGGGGGGGTTGGAGGACGGGTAGGCTTGAAGGAATACTTTGGTAAATCCAAACGCCACAAACAAAATATGGTTACCCGGGAGGAGATGGAGCAGGATTTTTGGTCAAATTATGTGATGAAGCTGCTGACTAAAGAAGCAATGATTCAATCCTAGATGGCCAAATTAAGTGAGGAAGCAGCGGCTAAAGAAGCAATGTGGCAATCCCAGATGAGCCAGATGAAGGAGGAAATAAATTAGATGAGGCTGCTTTTTAGCTCTCGTCCAGAGAGCAGTGTTCCCGTCACACATTCTCCTACGGTTATGCGCGAGCACTAGGGGAGCTGCATTGTTGGACAAGCGATCGAGCAACCTCCTCCTCAAGTTCCATCCCCTCCTCAAGCCGCATCCCCTCCTCCTCAAGTTCCATCCCATACCGCTCATTTGATCGCAAGCAAAAATAAGCGATTTGGCAAACAATAATTATTTTATAGATAAATCGGGCTGTCCAAGAAGTAGTAGGCGTCCCTCATCCTATAGATGTTTAGTTTGACAAAATAGATATAATGTCCCTGCTGATTCCTGGACAGGAGCTTAGTAATCCAATCATTCAACTGTTTATGAAGTAAGTATATGATTCTATGATGAGTACATAATTTAACTGCATCATTTTTACACATATATATATATATACTAATTCCCTGATCGATGTCATTATTTTAGGTTCTTGCATCAAGAATTGGACAAATAGAGCAGAATCAATGATTTTGGATTCTTGTGCCCAGTCTATGCAAGTACAATGGCCCAGAAGATCAGACAAGAATACATGTCAACCAGGGTGTGTGAAGTGATAAGAAAGGTGTTCCTGTTTCCATACTTCCACGGGTACGTATCACAATTCTTGTCTGCAATTCACTTAATTCATCTACATATATCTCTGAGTACTTTACTGCAATGAATTTTCAGCCGCCACTGGCAGTTGGTCCTCATGTGCATGGAGGATCATAAAGTTATCTTCTTATACTCCACTCATAATAAGCCAGATAATATATTGAAGGAGACCGTCAACAAGTAAGCATGTCATTTTGATTCTCTTGTCTGAAATCTCTACGTTGCATATTCAGTGAATATTATTGATAAATTTGTGATTTTGATGATAGTGCCATGTTGACCTACCAAGTCAAGGTAAGAATAAAGCGTGGTCTCAGCCACTATTAAACCTAACCGGTACACCCCTGAGGTTAGTACATATTTGGACACTGAAACACTGCCTTGTGAACTTGGTCAGTAAGCTATATATATGCTATATTTCTTGTCAATTATCCTATATTTCTTGTTCGTTTTAGACCCATCGGCAACTAAAACAGTCCAACTTATGTGGCCTGTACGACATGAAACACATGTATGATGTTATCAGGGGAGGAAAGACAAAATTGTTATCAAAGGTAAATGTATTTGATGTTACATATTATGGCTGAATTCATTTTCTGGCTTAATGAAATATGCACACAGGTTAATTCAGTTTCTGTCTTTGATGTTACAGATGTTTAGAGCTTCTGGTCCATGTCCTGATAATGAAGTGGAGCACATACGCAATGTGTTTTGTGAATATCTGTATGGCCTAATTAAGTCTTAAATGTGGATGTAAATATATGTTGTAGCAAAAATAATTTTCTGTAAATTTGTTTATTTTTTCGAACAAGTCATTCATTTGTAAATAAACATACAAACTGTGTAATTCAAGAATAAATTTGTTCATTCATTCTAGATATTTATGCTTGAAATTTGAGGTACAAGATGTTGTAAATGAGAAAAGTCTTTGTTCATAAAAATATGGCGAGACCTTTAGGACCGCATAGTTATTAAACCTGCGGTGCTAAAAGTCTTCATTAATTTTTTAAAAAATTATGGCCGTACTTTTAGGACCGGACTTAATCATTTGTCCGGTCTTAAAAGTCTTCTAAAAATATGGCAAGACTTTTAGGACAGGACAAATCATTACGTTCGGTCTTCAAAGTCTTCTAAAATACTTTGGCTAGACTTTTAGGACCGCATTTTACTTCAACATCCGGTCCTAAAAGTCTTCTAAAAATTCGATAGAGTTTTAGGACCGCATTTTACTTGAACATCCGGTCCTAAAAGTCTTTAGAGTTTCTTTCTGTAAATTTGTTTATTTTTTCGAACAAGTCATTCATTTGTAAATAAACATACAAACTGTGTAATTCAAGAATAAATTTGTTCATTCATTCTAGATATTTATGGGAACTATTTGAGGTACAGGATGTTGTAAATGAGAAAAGTCTTTGTTAAAAATATGGCGAGACCTTTAGGACCGCATAGTTATTAAACCTGCGGTGCTAAAAGTCTTCGTTAATTTTAAAAAAAATTATGGCTGTACTTTTAGGACCGGACTTAAGTATTTGTCCGGTCTTAAAAGTCTTCTAAAAATATGGCAAGACTTTTAGGACCGGACAAATCATTACGTCCGGTCTTCAAAGTCTTCTAAAAAACTATGGCTAGACTTTTAGGACCGCATTTTGTCTCAACATCCGGTCCTAAAAGTCTTCTTAAAATTCGTTCTTCAATGTTAGAGTTTTAGGACCGCATTTTACGTTTAACAAATTTTTAGAGTTCCAGACAACCGAGGTTCTGGCGTTCTGCTCAAGCTAGGACCCTCGTTGTCTTCAATGTTACCTCTCAAGTCAAGGTAACATCGAAGACAACGACGGTCCAACCTTGACAAGAATAGTCACTTTGTTTGTTTTTATTCGAATAAGGTAAACGGTTTTTTTTTTATGTTCTTAACTGTATTCTACGAATTTTTAATGTTGATTTAAGCGAGGACAATGTTTTGTTTGTTTCCTTTTTTGTCGGAAAAGAAAGAAGATAATGAAAAGGACATGGCGATCGAATATGGAAACAAAAAGATCTTTAATTTATATTTTTTTACTGCTGCCCCGTGAGGAGCAGCAGCAGCAGCAGTACAGATAAAAAAAATATCTACTCCCCCCATCGTTGTCGGAGGGGAGGGAGTCATCGGAGAGGTCGGAGAGGTCGTCATCTGAAGGATGGTACTCAATGTCCTGGGCATCGAGTACCGCCTGCAGCTTTGCGTTGACAGCGTGATAGACCTAAAAAAGCTGGCCGCAGCATCGGTCTATATGATCGAGGCGGGCCAGGATGTGCTGAATCATCTGGTAGAGTGTCGGTTCCAGAGGCAACGGAGGAGGCGGACCTGGTGGTGGTGGAGGACCTCGTGGTGGTGGAGCAGCCATTACTATGGATGTTTCAGAAGTGATGGGGATGAATGTGAAGGAAGTAAAGTAACATCGGGTTTAAATAGAGAACCCTGGCCGAACAATGTGAAACGCGGAAACAATAACGAGGAGACGCATAGTTCCTCAGAATACGAGGAGACGCCTAGTTGAGAAGTTTATCTGGAAGTCGAAGAGATTCTGAATCATTCATTTGAAAAGAGAGTGTAGGGATACGACTCGGGGAACCTTTAATACCGGATATTGTAAAAGATCCGTTCTTAAAAAAATTGAATTGAAAAAAAAATAAGGACCGGATATAAGACAAAATGTCGGTCTTAAAAGTAATTGAATTGGATTTTTAAAAAAATAAATAATAGACTTTTAGGACCGGATATATTTTAAACGGTCGGTCTTAAAATCAATTGAATTGAAAAAACTGAAATAAATTTTAGACCGCATATTTATTAACTCCTCATACCTCTCTGTCCTTATTAAACTCCTCATACCTCGTAACTCAACATATATACCTCTCTATCATTAGTAACTCCTCACAATCTCGTAACTCCACACTACGTGGCTCTCTGCCCCAACTGCTCAAACCATGGTTAGATACAAGAGAACCGCTTGTAGGGGTGCTCTTACTCCTTATGCTCGTGCCTTCCGTAGATCGTTATACGGTGCGCCTCCTCCATCAAGAGTGCGTTCTATTGTGACAGAGGAGTCTCGGGTCGTTGGACCCATTGTGAAGAGGTTGCTGCTCCCCCTCTCCGACCAGTTGGCCCCAGCGCGCCTACCGCTGACCCCTCTCTTCTTTCCTCTAATGATGCATTGCGGCTGATGCGAATAAGACAGGAACTTGCTAATATTCGGCAGGAATTTAATGCTTTTCACGCCGATATCGCCAAGGATGTTTAGTCAGATTCTTGTTTTTGATGATTTTCTGCTTGTTTATCTTTTGTATTTTTTCTTGTGTACGTGCATATTCTCCTGTAATGTATGAAGCATTAAGAACTAAGCTTGTGTCCCTTTTTTGTTCATATTCTCAAGTTTTCCTTTAATTTTTGTTTCATTGAGTTGCTGCTGAGCTCGCCAAAGCCAATCCTCTTTTTTTAAAAAAAAATGAGGACTTTTAGGACTGGATGTTTAATAAAACTCCGGTCTTAAAATTAAATGAAGAATAATAAAAAATTAGGACCGCTAAGCTTGTGTCTTCTTTTTGTTCATATTCTCAAGTTTTCCTTTAATTGTTTTTTCATTGAGTTACTGCTGAGCTCGCCAAAGCCAATCATCTTTTTTTAAAAAAAAATGAGGACTTTTAGGACCGGATGTTTAATAAAACTCCGGTCTTAAAATTAGATGAAGAATAAAAATTTAGGACCGGAGTTTTGTAAACCTCCAGTCTTAAAAATGTAATTATATATTTAGGACTGTCTACGTTTTAATTAACCGGTCTTAATAAAATCCAAAATACTAAAACATGTCTCTGACGCGCGGAATATCAAATTTCCCTCTCAGAACTTCTCTTGTTGCACCGAAAGTGATTACTCAATGTTTTTGTGTTGTTGCTTGTCGATCGCATCGCGTTGCTCTCTCGACAATCACTTTACGGTTCCTTAGTTAAACGTCTATCGACCAAGTTGTAAGAGGTGTTTCGGTTAAATAACTTTATGGTTTTTCGGGTTGAACGAAATCGATGAAATGTTCTATTGGGTTTCTCTGTTGTTAATGAATATTGTATTTTGAAGATTATATTTGCGATTTTGACCTACCCAACTGACCAACACATGTTTTTAGGTTGTTAGTTCTCTATGTGTTTTGATGATGTCTAACAATTGTAATATCTATTGGGTCAAATTGTAAAGTTTAAGCTCAAACAATTTGTATTAGAACTCTTTGGAAAATGATCTTGATATTTAGTAACTCAAGTTGTTTTCTGCAACTCAAGTTATAAGATTCAAAAAATCAAAATTCTACAAACTCAATAACTCAAGTTGTCACTTAACAACTCAAGTTATGAGTTGTACTTCAGTTCCCAAAAGCTTCATCGCGATATCGATTTTGTGTATCGATATAACTTGAGTTACAAGTAAGAACTCGAGTTATAAAAATTGCCAAAACTTTAAATCTGAATTTAACATTAGAAAAACTCAAGTTATAAAGCATAACTCGAGTTACCAAACTCAAGTTATTCTTATAACTCAAGTTATATTATTTGCGAAAGTTTTCTGAATGATTAATTCCAAGAGAACTCAAGTTATAGAGTATAACTCGAGTTATGAAACTCAGTTATTCTTCATAACTCAAGTTATTTTATTCACAAATATTTCGGAAAATAAGAACACTAAGGGAACTCGAGTTATAGAAAGTAACTCAAGTTTTGAAACTCAAGTTATCATTCACAACTCAAGTTCTGTTCGTGGTTCAAGTATTTTCAAAATATGAAATAACTCGAGTTATGGAATGCAACTCGAGTTGCCTGTATCAGAATTTGAATTCAACGACTTCGTAATCTGAAACTCTTTGATTAAAGCTTGGGTACTTGATATTATTGATTATCATTATTTCTAACCAAGTTTAATCAGTTTGCTAGTGTGTTTCAGACATGATTAACAAGCTTTAAGTTTCAAATTTGCATAAAGTAAATTCTTGTCAAAAGCATTAAATGCTGAATCAGATATCAAGACACGAAAGAGGTAATCGACTCCTGAGCAAGCGAAAAGCAATCCGTCCATTTCCAAGACAACATTCTAACTGAGTCACAACGGATAATTGGAATAAAGAATGTCAACGGAGAATAACGGACGAATGTCGGAAGCATACGAAGAAACAGAGCTGCGTAATCTCGACGGATATATTCATTACTCACAACGGCTCTTTAAGTTCTTCTCAACGGTCATCAATGCCATCAACTATAAATAGGAGAAGCATTCAATGTTCCAACCACCGAAACTCTGCGCATTCAATTAGCCATTAAGAGCATTTACAATTTCTACACACAGAGATAATATCTTTGGATATATTAAGCTTCAATGATTATTATTCTGCTCTTTGAGAGTTTTCATTGATTATCCTTTCTTGTAAGAATCTCAAAGTATTGGGACTTTGAGATTGGGACATTTGATTACAACTTGTAAGGGGAGCAAGTTCTAGAGAGAGAATTGCTTCGAGAGTTACAGAGTGTGTAATCATTTGAAGTTAGTGAAATCCCGAAGAGTCTGGGGACTGGACGTAGGTCAAGGATTTGGACCGAACCAGTATAAATTCATTGTGTTCAATCTCCTTTACCCTTACTCTGTTTATCTCTGTTTCGCATTCGGCTTACAGAGCATTTACGCGAGAAAATTTTATATCCCCAATTCACCCCCCCTCTTGGTGATATTCCGTCTTTCATAGGTTACTCTTGCTGTCTGCAACATCAACATTCGTGGCGGGAGAAGAAAGACTCCGCAAACCATTTGAATTTATATGCTACAGGTGAGTCCACATTTAATTTCACACGATACATTTAATTTCCTCATCATGCTTTAATTTTACTTCTTGCATTCACTTTGTGATATTTATGACCAAAAGTGTTTCTTCGTTATGCATTTAATGGGCAAGTTTCTTCGTTCATTCATAAATATGAATTTGGTGTTTCCTTATTTTGTATCCGTGTCATAAATAGGAATTCTACTATGGATCACCTTTGTTGGATAACCGCATTATGGACGAGTGTTGAATATCAGAATGGGGTGAGGGAATTTATAGAATTTGCTAAACAAAATGTCCATGATGATAGTGGGAAGTTTTATTGCCATTGTGTAAAATGTTTGAATGAGAGGCGACTAAGTCCTGAAGTTCTCTACACGCATTTAATTTGTGAAGGATTTTGTAAGACTTATACAGTATGGGTATGGCATGGTGAAAAAATACCAAGTGGGTCTCAACATGAGGAAGTGGCCTTTGATGATAATGACACGGATATGGATGATCACATAGAGGACATTATTCGTGATGTAGGAGAAAAGGCTTTTCATCAATCACATGCATATGGTAATATGTGCGGTGATTCGAGACCCCGCTATACCTGGTTGTAAAAAATACCAATTGTTGAACGCTGTATTGAAATTGGTAAGCTTTAAGGCACGTCATGGATGGAGCGACAAGAGTTTTTTTGAAATGCTTGAGTCTTTTAAGGACATGCTTCCGGATGAGAATGTGTTGCCGCATCGATACTATGATGCTAAGAAAATACTCTGTCCACTGGGGATGGAGTACAAAAAGATCCATGCATGCCCGAATGATTGCGTATTGTATAGAAAAGAGTTTGAAGAGAAGCATAATTGTCCGATATGTGAAACACCAAGGTACAAGTCAAATAAGGGGCCCGCAAAAGTGTTGTGGTATCTTCCAATCATACCAAGGTTCAAGAGGTTGTTTGCGAATGAAAATGATGCAAAGAATTTGAGGTGGCATGCAGATGAGAGGATTTCTGATGGAAAGCTTCGACATCTGGCCGATTCTTTTCAATGGAAGAAAATCGATCATTTATTTTTGAACTTTGGCGAAGAACCTAGGAACCTTAGGCTCGCCCTTAGCACGGATGGCATGAATCCATATGGAAGCCTTAGCAGCATACATAGTTCATGGCCTATGCTCCTTATTATTTACAACTTATCTCCAATGTTATGCATGAAACGAAAGTACATCATGCTGTCTATGTTGATTTCGGGACCAAAACAACCCAGAAATGACATTGATGTTTACCTTCAACCCTTGATCGAAGACTTGAAGGAGTTGTGGGAAGAAGGTGTCGATGTTTTTTACTCTTTCAAGAAGGATGTGTTTAAACTGCGAGCCATGATATTTTGTACTATAAACGACTTCCCAGCATATGGGAACTTGTCAAGGTATAGTGTAAAAGGCCATAAAGCATGTCCGGTTTGTGAAGAAGGCACACGCTACCATCAACTCCAACATGGAAGAAAGACGGTTTATCTTGGACATAGGAGATTTCTTCTACGGGACCACCCATATCGTTGATTAAAGAAAGCCTTTTTTGGTGGCCAGGAGTATGAAGATGCTCCGGTGGCATTGACTGGGGAGCAAGTTTATGAAAAGGTGAAAAATATCAGTGTCATCTTTGGTAAGACTGCAAAGAGTAGAAAAGAAACAAATATATGGAAAAAGAGATATGTATTCTTCGATCTTCCATATTGGCGCAATCTTGATGTCAGACACTGTATTGATGTCATGCACGTGGAGAAAAACGTATATGATAGTATTGTTGGCATGCTTCTCAACATACAAGGTAGTTCCAAGGATGGTGTGAAGGCAAGATTGGATTTGCAAGCAATGGGAATACGCGAAGACTTACATCCAAGGCCATATGGGAAGAGAACTTATTGTCCCCCGGCTTCTCATACTTTGTCTAAGGATGAGAAACGAAGTTTTTGTGAGTGTTTACATGGCACAAAAGTTCCCTTGGGGTATTCTTCAAATTTTAAGAGGCTTGTATCGATGAAGGACTTGAAATTAGTAGGCCAAAAGTCTTATGATTGTCATGTCTTGATGCAACAGCTACTCCCAGTAGCTATTCGAGGCATCGCCGAATATGATCTTTGGGTCGTTTTGACTAGACTTTCTGTCTTCTTCAATGCGGTTTGTAGTAAAGTTTTCGAGATTAAAAAGTTGGATGAATTGGAGAATGAAGGATATCTTATCTTGTGCCACCTTGAGAAGCTTTTTGTTCCTACCTTTTTTGACATCATGGTTCATCTAATTGTTCATCTAGTGAGGGAGATAAAGTTGTGCGGACCTATCCATTTACGGTGGATGTACCCAATTGAAAGATCTATGAAATTCCTAAAAGGGTACGTGAAGAACGCATACCGGCCAGAAGCATCAATTGTTCAGAAATATGTTTCTAAAGAAGCCATAGAATTTTGTCAAAATTATTTGGCCAAAGTAAGACATATTGGGCTTCCAAAACGTCAGCATGCTGAAGGGGGTAGACGAGGGGCTTCGGTAAAGAGTGTGGATCCTGATGAATTGTCACAAGTCCACTTATAAATCTTGAATAATGTTGATGAAGTTCAAGCCAGCATAGCTGCTCATAAAGAAGCTGTAAGGAAAGAAAATCATCGAATGACTGAACAAAGGTTGATTAGGGAGCATAACTGAACTTTTGCAAACTGGTTCAAACAAAAGGTCGAGGGAGAGGAATGTGTTTATGATACAATCAAATGGTTAGCCCGTGGTCCTGAGGTTGATGTCATAAGTTGGAATTCGTATGTGATCAATGGTTATACATTTTACACGAAGTCCCTAGATGATAGGAGCACCCTCCAGAACAGTGGTGTTATGTTAGAGGCTTAATCTATGCACTTATCTAGTTCGAAAGACAAGAGGCCTTTATTGGCAGTCATGCCATATTATGGGGTTATTGAAGAGATTTGGGAGGTAGACTATGTTAAAATTAGATTTCTCATTTTCAAATGCAAGTGGGTTAATGTCAATAATGGTGTTCAGATTGATCGGCTAGGATTTACATTAGTCGATGCCAACGGTAGAAGTTTTGGTGATGAACCTTTTATTATGGCGAGACCCGGGCGAAACAAGTGTTCTATATCATCGATCAAGAAAATAAAATGTGGTCTGTAGCTCTCCAAGGAAGAAGGGTCATTGATATTGATGAGGAAAGTCATTCAAATTATGGTCTTCCTGAGAGTACTCCTTTTTCAAGGGGTCTACCAGAAATGAACGAAGAAGATGAAGCGGATAATGAACCCGGCATAAGAAATGATCATCAAGAAGGGATATGGGAGGATATCGCTTTATAAAAGAGTCAATATATTTCATAAGGTAATATTCATATGAAAACTTCTTTGAAAACTTTAAGGTTTTTACTATATTATATTCCTTCTACGTTCTTAAACAATGTCACTGACTATGAAGTTTGTTCTTATTTTATTTTTGTGGCAGGATCGGATCCAAAGGGGCATGTTATAAAAGAGGATGTTACATTGTTTGGTGGGAATCGAGATGAAGGCATGGTGAATATTATATTGGGCATGTATGTTGTATTTGTAACGATTGTATTTGGATTGTAAGTAAGTTATCTTATTGTATAAATTAATTTAGGTGTTGTAGTCATAATATATTCATTAATTTAAGAAGCGACATAACTCATGGTGAATATTATTTGTATTCTTTTTCCAGTTCAATTTATTCATAATTGTTCATAGCTTGTACTTAAAGTATCGACTTTTATGTGCTGGATTGGGTGGTGGATTGTGAATATTGGTGGATTTGTGAATATTGATCGACTATTTTTTAAGACCTAATGTTTTAAATGTCCGGTCTTAAAATTCAAAGACAATTTAGTTTCTTTAAGACCGCGTTATAGTCATCGTGTCTTAAATGTGGACTTTTAAATGTTTACTTTAAAATTTTGATCTTTTAAGAGCGGTCGAGTTTTTGCCCGGTCTTAGAAGTTGAGTTTTAAGACCGAACAAAAAATATTTCAGCCTTATTTAGTCCGACTTTTAAGACCTAATGTTTTAATGTCCGGTCGTCCGTTATAGGTCTTACGATGCCGATGGTCTTCTTTTGTCCGGTCTTAAAGTCCTTTTTTGCACTAGTGCGATGGAGCACCGTTTATTCTCTGACTTCTTTCTAAACAATAATTATGCACAATAATATTCTTTTTTGATACGATATTCGGTTTATAGGAAAGTAGGAGTATATATAATTGAAAGAGATGAATTCTTATGTACTACAATGTTTCACAAATATCTTTATATGATATTTTCTGTTTTTATAAAACAATAATCATGGATTTTATATTCAGGATATATATACAAGATTCAAAATTTATACCCGGGTCATAAAATTTTGAATAAAAGTATAAATATCAAAAGAAGGTAACAAATTTCCTGGTGACCATACAATAGATTTCAATTTATTCTAATACATTATTTTACAAAACTGAAAATTAATGTTTGTAAGGAAGTCGAAGAACAAACGGTGCTCCGTCATACAATACTTTTTAATGAATTAATTGATAGAGTAAATAATAGGGTTTTCTTTTCAATTTTGTTGTTTTAAAAACTAAAGAATACGGAGGTAATTTAACCTAAAAATCTATAATCCTAACCCATAACCTGATATATGATTTATTAAGTTCAATGACCCAATTTAGAATTTGGGTCATTCAATCATCTTTTTATGAGATTTTTCCAATATCTATTTTGCAGGAAAAAAAAAGAGAGATAAAAAAAAACGAAGTGAATACTGTGATGATCAATGGAGAAGATGAGGAAGCAAGCTGAAAAAGAAGGAAAAAGAGAATTAAAATAAAGCACGTGGGTCCCACGAGATATAAAGGGAGAAAAGATAAAGCAAATTAATGTTTTTAAAATTGAATATTGTATTTAAAAAATGTTGTGCATAATTAATGTTTACAAAGAAGTCGAAGAACAAACGGTGGTCAGTTACAAAATTTGCACCTTAACCCTTTATTATAATCATAATAAATTGTACTCCCCCAATCCTAATTATAAGACCAAGTTGACTTTTTTGGAGAAATTAAGAAAGTTAATTAAATTACTTTAGAGTATTTTTATTTTTTTCCCTTCAAACTTATTAGTTTGACTAATAAACTAATGTATAATCTAAGGATACACAACATATGATATGATTAAGTAACTTATTTAACTTCTTTAATATCTCTAAAAAAAAATCTAGTCTTATAATTAGGACCGGAGGTAGTATGAAGAAAGTGGGATCGTGTGAAATTACAGTTTCTTTGTAAATGGTAATGGCGAGTTTTCTAACCGAATGTTCGACTTTATGTACCAATTAAAATGTCCATTATTTTTTTAGATTTGATTTTTTTTCCAGCTTTTAGATTTGATCACATTTGGAAAATTAACAAATCTAATAATATAATTATTTTACTTATAATTTTTGAAAATTTATTTAAAATTTTTAGGTTTTATTCTGTTTAATAATTTCATCATATATTTTTAATAGCTATTTCTTGATAGCATTCAAATATTAAAAATTGACTATCTGAGTTCATTTAATTTTATTATATTGAATAATGATATTTTATTATAGTTAATTTTTTGAACAATTATATTTTGACTTAAATTTAAAATTTATTGCATTTCTAATTAATTTTATATTGAAATAAATATCTTTTAAGAAAATAAAATATTAGTAGTGAATAACTTTTTTTCAAAATAAATGCATTATAATGTATGAGAATTTTTCACTAAAACATTTTATTATTTAAATAAAGGGTTAAGGTGCAAAAATACGCATGTGCTTTATTCATAGGAGCGTCCAGTAGCAAGTGCTTTTTTGAGGTGCAAAAGTGATTACATAGTTACAAATTAGGTGCAAAAATATGGTTTTACGTTAAGTTTGACTTTTTTCACGATGAATGATGATGTGGATTTCAAGGTGAAAAAATACACCTGTAGTTTGGCCACAATAGCGCCCAATACCAAGTGCTTTTTTTTCGTTTTTATTTTATTTTTTTATTTTGATTTCTTATTAACTTAGTGATATTAATTAAAGGGTGCCCAACACCAAAGTGCGTTTTTTAGGTGCAAAAGTAACTATGTGGCTGTTAATTCTTAGTATGTTTTGATGATTACAGATTATGAGTTATTTAATTAAGTAATTTGTATCTAAGTTATAGGTTGCTCGAGCAGGAGCTAGTTCATGCCCGAGCATACTCTATCTGATAAATTGTTCAAGTGTTTCAGAAAGGCTGCCCGAACAAGGTTGTTTTAAGGCCCAAGCATTATCTAATAAATTGACCAGGGCTGCTTGAGCAGAGAGACAGGCATGCCCAACCATCATCGGGCTGATAGCAGAAGCTCAAAGATAGATAAAATCCATGCCCGAGCAAAGAGTAAGTGATGCTCGAGCAAAGGTATGCAGTGTGCTTGAGCAATATCAAATACTCCTCATTCACTGTCTCCATATGACTTGTGCCCGAGCATGATTCTGTTATGATCGAGCAAGGGAAAAACCATGCTCAAGCAGTATCGCTAATCTTGTTAGTCTCGCCTCTGTATGACTCATGCCTGAGAATTTCCTCTTGGATGCTCGAGCATTGGCGACGTTGGCTCACAATGATGCCCAAGCATGGAGACGTAGTTGCTCGAGCATCAGCGATGACTGAGGTTTTTAAATAATGCTTCTGAGGCATGCTCGAGCATGCACAGTTGAGTGCTCGAGCAGTAGCTCAATGTTGCTCGAGCATAGGATGATTTTCTATTCTATCATTATAATTTCTCCACTGCTGCCCGAGCATACTAACTGCCATGCTCATGCATGATCATCCTCTGCTTTCAGAATCGTCTTCATAAATCCTAATTCATCGTGTGAGATTTCACTTCTACATATCATTACTCATTGTTATCCATAATTGTTTTTAATCAGTTTGCTAATGAGTTTTAGATGACTTAATCATAGATTAACAACAAATTGGTATAAAGCTATTTGTGTGTCAGAGAAGCATTAAATGCAATTGCCAGAACAAGTGATATCCTCGTCAACCACTTTTCTGTTCAATGTAAAGCATTTACAGATATTCCTCTCACGTATTAAATGCTATCTCTCAACGGGAAAAACAAAAGGAATGAAGAATGTTTGCGAAGAGCAAAAAATCATTAACGACGAAAGTGACCAACGAAGCTTCATCTGACTAATGGCTATATTCAAGAGTCACAATGTAAATCTTCAAGCTTCTCCAACGGTCATTTACAAAAGCATCTATAAATACTAGAAGCATTGAATTCGCCAACTACTGAAATGTTGTGCATTCAATTCGAGCTTATTGTATTCAACTCTTTCATTAATATCTTCGGATATATCGTACTTCAGTGATTATCATTTATCTACTCGTGAGGAGTTTCTAAACACTTATTTGATTATTGTTTTGTAAAATCTTAAGGTTGTGGAACCTTAAGTGTGGGTGCACAATTATAGCTTGTAAGGGGGAGTGAGTCCTAGTGAAAGGATCATCCGAGAACAGTGTGTAATTGTAATTGTTTTGAAAGATAGTGGAAATCCCAGGTGTTCTAGGGACTGGACGTAGGTCGAAGAATTAGACCGAACCAGGATAATCTCTTGTGTCTTTCTATTCTTCTTACAGTCTCTGTTTTCTAGTGTTCTTGAGCAATCGGCGAAAGAATTTTATAACCACCTATTCACCCCCCTCTAGGTGATATTCTATCTTCATTTGGTATCAGAGCTCTGGTTTCTCAATTGGGCTTAACATCCCGAGAAAGATCATGGAAGGAATATTACCTGACGGTGCTTCAATTAACCGACCACCTGGCTTTAGTGGCGAGCATTATTCTTTTTGGAAAGCAAAGTTCAAAGTCTTCGTCTTGGCTACTAAGTATGGCATGTGGAGGGTGTTCGAGAGAGGAGACTAAACGTCATCAACTTTCGAAAATGGTCTTAGAGTTCCAAAACTAGAAGAAGACTATGATGAAAATGATCAGAGAAATATTACACTCAACAATAAAGCTATTCTCATGCTCCAAAGTGCTCTAAGTCAACAAGAGTACTTTCGCATCTGCACATTATCTTCAACTAAAGCTATGTGGGATGCGTTGGAGATAGCTCATGAAGGAACAGTTGGAATCAAGGAAAATAGAATAAATACCCTCTTGAAAGAATACAATCTTTTTCTTATGAAATCTGGGGAATCCATTGGCGAATCTCAACTGAGATTCACTCATCTGATCAATCAACTTGCTGCCTTAGGCAAAAATTATGAGCAACCTGTCCAAGTAAGGAAAATTCTAATATCCTTAGCAAGGAATGGGAAGTTAAAGTCACAGCTATCGATGAAGCTCGTGGAGAGTCAATGGCTTCTGTAGCAGCATTGTTTGGAAGCTTGTCTGAGTATGAAGGAAAGATCAAGTTCAGAAAAGGACTTGATGAGATTAGTAGTAAGAACAAAGGGATTGCCCTCAAAGTAGTCAAAGAAGCTAAAGAATCAGATGTTGAAGAAGAAGACAAAGATGAAGAGCTAGGCATGATGGTCCGAAGATTCAAAAAGTTTTATAAGAAGGAACAAGGCTTCAGAAATAGATTCCAGAAAGGAAGTTCAAGTAATAGACACAAATTCAAGGATAAAGATCAACTTATCTGCTACGAGTGTGAAAAGCTGGGTCATTACAAATCAGAATGTCCTTAGCTGAAAGGTAATGAAAAGGAGAAGAAGAAGAAATTCAATCACTTCAAGAAGAAGGCTTATGTATCTTCCATATGGGGAGATGGTTCCTCAGATGAAGAAAGTGAGGAAGGAGAAGAAACAACAAACATTTGTCTTGTTGCAGAAGAAGAGCAATCTGAAAACGTTGATGAGGTTTGTCTGATAGCATCAAGAATCAATAAGTGGTACATTGACAGTGGGTGCTCCAGACACATGACAGGGGATCAAACCAAATTTGTTGCAATGAGATCAAAAGATTGTGGCAAAATCACCTTTGGAGGAAACCAATCTGGTAAGATCGCTGGAATTGGAGAAATTGGTGCAAAGGATGGACCTTAGATCAAAGATGTATATCTTGTGGAAGGTCTCTGTCATAACCTCCTAAGCGTGAGTCAAAGTGCTGATAAGAACAATTGGATCATCTTCGATTTAGAAGAATGTCTCATTGTCAACAAAGGTGATCTCCCAATCGATAAAGGTAAACTTAAAATATTATTTAAATTTCCTAGAGAAAGTAACTGCTATACCTTAGATTTACCAAATGTTAGCTCTGAATTGTTAGCAACTTGGATGAAATTTGGCTGTGGCATAAGCGTCTGGCTCATGTGAACATGTTCCAACTAGACAAGTTGTTAAAAAAAGATTTAGTTGTTGGTTTACCTAAATTGCATTTTAAAAATGACATGATCTTTGATTCTTGTCAAAGAGGTAAACAAACTAAATCATCTTTTAAAAACAAGCTTGAAATCTTGACCAATCGACCTCTTCAACTACTTCATATGGATTTAGTTGGACCAGCAAGAGTTAAAAGTCTTGGTGGTAATTTGTATACTCTAGTCATTGTTGATTATTTCTCTCGATTTACTTGGACTATCCTTTTATCTTCAAAAGATGAAATATCTGATCTATTTATTGTGTTTGCCAAGAAGGTACAAAACGAGAAAGGTATTTGCATTTCAGCTATTCGAACAGATCATGGAGGTGAATTTGAGAATCACGTCTTCGAAGAGTTCTGTGATGCTGACGACATTTATCACAACTTCTCGGCTCGAAGGACACCACAACAGAATGGTGTGGTTGAAAGGAAGAATCGTGTACTCACTGAAATGGCCCATGCCATGTTGAACGAAAATCAGACTTCACAAGTCTTTTGGGCAGATGCTATGAGCACGGCCAGTTATATTTCCAACCAAGCGTATCTCCGGAAGAAGCTCAACAAAACTCCATATGAGCTTTACAAAGGAAGGAAACCAAACTTGGCACACCTTCATATCTTTGGCTGCAAATGTTTCATTCACAATAATAGTAAGGATAATTTGGGTAAGTTTGATCTCAAAACCGACGAATGTATATTTCTTGGTTACTCTAATAGGAGTAAGGCATATAGGATTTTTAATAAGCGTACTCGTTTAGTAGAAGAGTCAATTTCTGTTGTGTTCTTTGAATCTAAATCTGACGATTCTTTGGATGATGATGAACCTATCTATAAGAATCAATTCTTTTCAAAAACTACTCCTGCCTCTCTTGAAAATCAAGAAAATGTTTTTGAAAACGACTCTCAAAACTCTGGTGAAAATCCTGATCAATCTCAACCTAAAGCTTGGAAGTTCATTAGGAATCATCCTTTAGACCAAGTAATAGGAGATGTAAATCAATGTGTAAGAACCAGAAAAAGTTCCTTGAATGAGGTTACATTTTCTTCCTTCATATGCAAGATTGAGCCCTCTAAGATTGACGAAGCCCTATCAGACAATGATTGAGTAATAGCAATGCAAGAGGAATTGCATCAATTTGATAGAAATCAAGTTTGGGACTTGGTACCTAGGCCTAAAGACCATCCAGTCATTGGCACTAAATGGGTATTCAAGAACAAATGTGATGAATCCGCAATCATAGTCCGTAACAAGGCTAGATTGGTTGCCAAAGGCTATAATCAGGAAGAAGGTATTGATTATGAGGAAACATATGCTTCAGTGGCTAGATTGGGAGCTATACGAGTACTCTTAGCCTTTGCGTGTATCAAGGGATTTAAACTCTATCAAATGGATGTTAAGAGTGCTTTTCTAAACAGGTTCATTCAGGAGGAAGTGTATGTTGAACAACCTCCTGGTTTTGAAAATGACCATCTTCCAAATCACGTGTATCGCCTCAAGAAAGCTTTATATGGTCTTAAACAAGCTCCTAGAGCTTGGTATGAGCGGTTAAGTAAATTTCTTTTGGATCAAGGTTTTGTTAGAGGAAAAGCAAACACAACACTCTTCATTAAATTTAATAAGCTTAATGAAATCTTAATTGTGTAAATATATGTAGATGACATAATATTTGGTGCCACTAATGATTCTCTCTGTGAGGAATTTTCCAAGAAAATGCAGGGTGAATTTGAAATGTTAATGATGGGTGAGCTCAATTACTTCCTTAGACTGCAAATCAAACAACAGAAGAATTGGATCTTTATCTCTCAAACGAAGTATCTCCGTGATTTGCTCAAAAAGTTTGGGATGGAACATTGCAAATGAGCCGACACTTCAATGAGCTCAACTGCCTCCTTGGATGCAGATGAAGAAAAAGGCAAAGACTTCAACATAACCAAGTATAGGGGAATGATCGGATCCTTACTATACTTAACTGCAAGTTGGCCTGATATTCAATTCAGTGTGGGAATGTGCGTAAGATTTCAATCCGCTCCCAAAGGATCACATGCTGAGCACCACGTTAAGAGAATTTTTTGATATCTTTCGGATACAAAGGAATTGGGTCTCTAGTTCCCTAAAGGTCAACAAGAGTTTTTGGTAGCATATTTAGACTCGGATCATGCTGGTTACAAGACCGATAGAAAGATCACAAGTGGTCAATGCGAATTTCTGGGAGGATCACTCGTATCGTGGTTCAGCAACAAGCAAACCACTGTGGCTGTATCATCCACTCAAGTTGAATATGTTGCTGCCTCAAGCTGTTGTACTCAAGTCTTGTGGCTCAAACAACAACTCCAAGATTTAGAGATTGATCTGAAGGAGATTCCAATTCTTTGAGACAAAACCAGTACAATAAGCTTGGCTAAAAACCTAGTACAACACACTATAACCAAGCATATTGATGTGAGACATCACTTTATTCGTGACCATGTTCAAAAGAAAGATGTCAAGGTGATGTTCATTCTCACACATCTTCAGTTGGCTGATATCTTCACCAAACCGTTGGCTAAAGAACAATTCACGTTCATCCGTAGAGAGTTGGGTATGGAAAATCCCAACGAATTGTAAGTATTTTCTTTTCAATTAATTTGATTCAATAAGATACTACTAACTTTAGCATCGGAGTTTCTAGCCTATGTTTATGCAAGACGCTCTGTTCAGATGATAAAAAACAGAGGGTAACAGTGTGAATGCTGCTCGAGCCCATCTCCACTTACTGCTCAAGCAATGACGTGAAGAGCCTCTTAAAGAAGCAAAGACAAAGAACCATGCTCGAGCACGCCACACATCATGCTCGAGAAATAACGGGATACATTATGAAAGCTCATGAAGAACGCTACTCGAGCACGCCTTGAAGTCTGCCCGAGCAACAACGGGGTACATGAAAAATGACGAACGTAGGAACTATGCTCGAGCACAGATCTCTATCTGCTCGAGTATGACTATCTGATAGATGAGCAATGTGATCAGAAATTTTTATCTCAATACTTCAAGGGTTCAATTATCATCTATAAATCAAGTATTCACAGAGCATACTTGAGGGGAGGTAAGTCTTGATTATTTGCCTTATTAATTTAAATACTTGTACTCATCCCTGCTCGAGCAAGACATGAAGTCTGCCCAAGCAAGAACCTTGCTCGAGCACGGAGAAGCGCATGCTCGAGGAACGTCGTGGGACAAGGTTTTAAAAAAATGGGATGTCGTTTCACTTCACATTCTTCATTTTCACTTCACTATCTCTTTCTCTCACAGTGTGTCGCAAGCCCTAGGCTTCTCACCTTCTCAAATCCTCATTCCGTTACTACCGTTTGCGAATCGTTATGACTATTTCAACCGTTAAATCGATTTGTTCAAGCAAGACTGTTATTTCCACCGATTCATTTCCCTTAAATTTCCTCATTTCCCTCTAAATTCATCTTTTTCCTCATCGGACTCATCGTCGAAACTCCTCCACTCAAAGCTCTTCTCTTTCTACTCAATCAATGGCGGGTTCCAGCGATAAATCTCCATCGAAAAAGCCTCCTACAAAGAAATCTCGTTATTATCGACCCAAGGTTAAAGCCTCTGAAGAACCCACCAAACCCAAAGCCACCAAGAAGCATAAGGTCACCAAACCACCACAAGAAGTGGGTATAGCGATTCAAGATTCTCTCAAGCCGAAAACTCTTTTTCAGACTGGGTCCCTTCCTTCAGACAAAGCGAAAGCGAAACGGCCAAAGTCACCAACACCATCGGGTTCCGTCGACTTTGAGGAAACTATTGATGAGAATCGATCAAAAAAAGTCGAAGATCGTCCTCAAAATCCCAAGGCGTCGACTAGTCAGAAATCTCAGGCGTCTGGGAGTAAGAAGCAACAAGTCTCAGTTCCTCAGAAATCACAAGCGTCTGGTAGCAAGAAACAACAAGTCTCAGACAATCGACCTCCAAATGGCCAGTTGCCTGAACCTTCTCCATGAATGATTGTTGGTAATGTTAACGTTGATGATCCTGAGAACTTTGAATTTTACTTTGGGAAGAGACCTTTCTGTCCTATTGTATGTGTTGACCTGGAGCATTTCTAAAAGGAATACAATTTTGACTTGACTGATTGGCTTCTTCAGTTCATGCCTCTACTGAGTATTAGCAAGCCATACTCTCCTGAAGTCGTTCGTGTCTTCTACTACAATATGCACCTCCAGAACAAAATTCAAGAAGATGATGATGATGCCATGGTTACGAAGGTTCGAGAGAAAGAAATTAAGATCACGGCTCATGATCTCAATGTCATTCTCGACATTGTTGATCCTCCTGAAGATCCTCCAAAGCTGTCAGATGTTGCTTACCACCAAATCCTTCTCCTAGATGTTCCTTATGATGGGAAAAAGGTTAGTTTCACTCCGGCTATGATGAAAGATGAGTACCGAGTGTTGTGGTATGTATATAGCAGGAGTCTCGTTCAGAAAGGCCAAAGTTTCACCCACTTCATGCAGAAAGACTATGAGCGGTTTGCTTTGCTCATTGCCAAGGAACCAAGGAATCTTGGCAAGTGGATTTTGGACGAGATGATCTCTTTTATCTTAGAGGCCCCAGTCAAGCTTCGAGCCACTATACCGTTTCCTTCATTGATTTCTCATATCTTGGAAGTCAACAATGTCTGGTACCTCTCGGATGACAAAGAAGAATACCCACCTCGCTTTGGCAAAGAACATCTAATTCGGATACGGATTTCCTTTACTGAGGCCTCGTTGAAGAAAAAGAAATTGAAAGCTCTTGTTCCTCTAAAGCCTTCAAAGCCATCTGCTTCAAAACCCCCAGATGAGGCTGAGTCATCTAAGGCTGGTCCTTCTACATCTGCACCATTGTTTGCCTAGGCTTCTACTCATCACCTGATTCAGTCTGTAGTTCAGAGTGCCATGGCTCCTTTTACTGAGAAGGTGTTGAAGGCTATGGGCTCCTTTCAAGAACTCAATATCGGAATGATCAAGGCTATGGAAGGTGAGATGGTCAACTTGAAAGCTCACATTGATCTACAGATTGACGTTGAGATGAAGGTGCTGAAAACAGAAATGGATACTCAGTTCTCTATTTTATTTGATCATCAACAAGAGATTAAGAAGGAAGTTCATAACTTGGCTCAACAACAACTTAGTCTTCAACAGGTCGTATAGGACTTCGATGAGACTTTGGATGCTTTTGTGACGAGCTTTGGCCCTGATGGTCCCACTAATAAGCCTCCTGCCTCTACTTTTGATATGGCTCCTGCTTATACTTTTGATACGCCTTCTGCCTCTACTCCCACGACAACTATTGTCCCCTTTCAGTCCTCCCAGCCTTTCTCTGAGTCCCTTCTCATCCTGATCTCCCCCCTTCTTGAATGATGCCAACGGGGGAGAAAGAGATGTTTTTGAGATTGAAATGTCTTAATGTTAGATGTTCTTGATTGCAATAAAATGTTTTAATGTTAGATGTTCTTGATTGCAATGTTTAATCTGTGTTATTTAAATTTGAAGATATTTGTGTAATCTGAACTATATGTACTAACTGTTAGTTTATGAAAATCAAAAGTTTAGTTTCAATATTTTTGCAACTCCATCTATCTTGAACAATCCATTACTGAATTCAATAACTTTCATATCTAGTATATCTCAAAATTCCATTTTAGAGTTGTCATTATCAAAAAGGGGGAGAATGTTAGTTCTTGGTATGTTTTGAGTATTACAAATTCTACTATCAGCCTGATGTCATTATCATCGGGCTGATAGCAGAAGCTCAGTGCACTACTACAGAAAATGGTTTTTACTACCCTAATTGGCGTCCTATTAAAAAAAAGGAAGTAAAAGAGAACGCGGTGGCATTTTTGTAATTATTAGGTGAATTTTGGCGTCTAAGTTTTATACTTAAATGCCAAAAGTGTAGCTCTGGCGCCAAAAGGCGAAAAAAAAAAGAAACAATTTGGAGTCTAAGTCCTAGTATTAGACGCCCTAGGTCCTTTCCCCAAAACCAAAACCCATTCCCGTGTTATTGTCTCCCGCGTATCCATCGATTCTCATTCTCTCGGATTTCTTCTCAACCCTGGTACGCCTCTTCTCTTCCCTCACTCCGCCGTTGCTCCGTCATCCGCCTCTCCACCGTAGCTCCGTCGTCCGCCTCTCCACCGTAGCTCCTTCGATCTCTGTCCTCTCTCTCACCGTCCTCCTTGCCTCCTCTCTCACGCCATCGAACCTTTCATGGTCCTTCCCGTGCTCGTCGCGGTGGACACTGCCGCCTTTTCCTTGGTCGCCGCTGTTGCCGTCGCACCTTCAGGTATTTTCTTCCTCATCCCATTTGTGCCGAAACAAGCCCGGTCTTTCCAGTTCGACTCGGGTTTTGGGAGGAAACCTCCCAACATTTCAAACGTAGTTTACAAACCTTTCGTTTTCTGAAGCTCATTTGACCTCACAGGATCAACAGTCGATTCCCAACTGGTATTTTCTTCTCTTTCCAACAATTTTCTCCCATTTGATTTTTTTCCGGGACAAACATCTGGTCGGTTCCAAAACCTTCACGCTTTGAGGTTTGGTACTTTTCTTTTTAATAATTTTGAGCTGTCGATACTAGTGGATTTCTGAATCAACCTCGACCTTGCTTATAGACTTGTTCTATTACTTTGATTGTAGTCCAGGAGCTCCCTTATAATTGCTTTGCGGTTCATCTCAGCTGTTTTTACTCTTGTTTTCTAATTCTCTTTTACTATTTCCCAGACAACCCAAAAGTGGATTAATGTAAAGGAATTGGATTGCTAACTGCCTCTTTTGTTTAGGAATTTTGTTGTCGTATTTTCTTCCTTGTTAGAGAAGCTTAGCTTCCAATTAGGTTTGCTTTACTATGTTTCTGTTAATTTTAACGTGTGGAACTTACTTTGTTTAGCTGATAGAGGACATGAAGTATAATATGACCAATGCCTTTGGTTGCCGTTTTATGTTCTTCAAATTCCCGCCCTTTTAATTTTGCATAAAGCTACTCATTTCTTAGTTATCCTTCTTTCACTCAACTCGATAGTAATTGGAAGTGTTATGCAAAGCAAACATTGGCTTAATTATCTAATTGCTGTTTTCCACCGCTTTTCTATTCTCAGTAAAGACTAGAGAGAATCTAATATGAGTACTACAAGACAAAGAACTCCAAAGACTTGTGGCGGCTTTGTTCACTAGTGTGTACGTCCTGCTGTTTGTTGTTTTGTGGGCAATTCCTCGGCGATTTGAGATTGTATATGAGTCTCCTTGGACATATTAATAGATCTTGAGCTTCATTGTGTTTGTGTCAAGGCTTTTCAATTTAACTTGCCCTGTTGCAGTCTTGTTTTGACATATAAATTGCTTTGATATGGTGGCATCTGTCATGTTTTTTAGCTTGATTGTGCTTGCTGGAATTTTGTTCAAAATTCCCATATTTGAACAAACAGTGTTTTCTTGAAGAATTCTCTCCAATTTTGAACAAAATCATTTGGTTTGTTGCTGGAACTAAGTGCCACTTGGCTTGCACATTGATTGGATTTTGTTCAAACCCATCAACACTCTCCTTGAGCTCATTTGGAAAATTTTCAAAAAGTTTGACCGAGAAAATTACAAGCTTTGGTTAACTAAAGATTTGGGCTATTTTGAGCAAGTTCAATAGCTTTGCTATTGGGTGTGGTAAATTATGGCCAAACTCTATCGGTTTGGGAACTTTTTGATTTGTTTCCCTTTGTCATTAGGTGTGTTTTTTTTCGTTCTGATTTTTCTTAGTTTTTAGTGTATTTTTGAGTTTGTTTTAGTTAGTTATTGATTTTTTTGGGGTGTTTGGTAGTGCTCTACTGCTCTAGGTCATATTCACATTATCATAGTAGTATTGCATCCCATTTGCTTATAATTTTTTTGGAAAGAGAAAAGAGTAATTGTTGTCACATGCTTGTTGCTACTTTGTTCGATCTTCGCTATCATTATCATAAATCTTCTCTCATGAATTTCTTTGGCTAAGAGCAATACTCAAGAGTTGTCCTTTGTGAGATCAAATCTTGTGAGTTGTTAAAATTCAAAGTATTCTTCGTCTGTTAAGTTTGATATAAGTTGTTTGAACATAACTTTCTTTGTCATTGTGTGATTCATTCGGTTTTGTGGTGAGCAACTTGAAATTCTTCATCTTTGTGAAACTCTGTTAAGTTTGTGAGCACACTTGTTAATGCATTTCATATTTGCTTCCTTTTCTTTGTGTGATATTTTGGTTTTGTCAAAAGAAATGTTGTGTGGGATTTAATTGATGAATTTGTCATTAAGTTGTCATGACATTAGGCTCTAAGATTCACAGAGCATGACTTTGGCTGAGTGAGAATCATTGCCTGTGTTTGGAATTAAATTTGATGTGAGTGTGGTAATGAATGCTTGATTAAAAAATAAAGAAAAAAAGTTGAACTGATATTGGAGTTCCTATTGAGTAGTTCTGTAAATTTGAATTTTTGGGAACTATTGAACATTACGTGACTTCCTTCTATTTTGATATTCAACAAGGAATTTTATTGAAACTAGTTGTCATTGCTTTAGTAGTTGCTGCCATTTTGACCAGTTGAAGTCATTACTTGTTTAAATTGTTTTTATTTCGTTTTCTTCAAATTAATAGTATTTAGATAATTTCAGACTAATTCCGAGGACTTTACATTGATTAGGTCTTAAATGGAATTATGTGCATATTTGTTGTTAATTTGTACGTCTTTCTCCCTTTTATTTTTTTGGAATATTATACTGTAATGTGATATTATTTTCTAGTTTTGGCCTGAGGACATCAATTGCTTTACATGGAAAACCTATGAATATCTCTAAATATCACAATTGTTCAACTCGGACATGAAATTAAATATATAGAGATGGATCCTACCGATGTACTCCTTATCGTATGCTTAATTAGATGTTTTGTTTGAGAAACCCAAACTCGGTTCAAGTTAATGTGGAAGACATAACTTTGGTGCTTGTGAATTTGGGCAAAGTACTTTCGTTGTGTTATCAAATTAACACACCGAATTGTTCAAGTTGTACAAGAAATGTAGGATGAATATCCCACGCCCATGAAAGTGAATTTTTGTGGGTCTCACCTGATTTTTGTATTCTTTTCACTTGGTGGTAAACTAATTAACTAAACTATATCTACAGTTTTTTTCCCCGACACAAGCCAATTATATAGTTTAAACGATTTAGTGATTTTTATAAAGTTAAAGTGTGTTCCTTTCTTGTGTACGATCACACCAAACAAACCAAACATTTTTGTGGCTCACACTTATAATCCAAAGGAACATAGATAAGCCTCTCTTCAAATTTATCACCCTCTTCCTCTTTTTTTTGGTTGACCATAGCAACGAGTATGTCTTCCCCTCACTTTTCTCTCTTAGTACACTGTACACAGTTCCCTAAGCAATGCTATTCAATCTCACGAGAATCTTGTGTTTGGATCAAATACCATCGTGCTGACTTGTTTCTCCATGAATTTCACTGCGAAAGTAAGGGAACTCTTAGCACAATACCTTGGTTTTGACTTGCTATACTTAACTTTGTCCTGATTTCTAGTTGCACTAGTTACAACTGATTAAAGGAATATAACTGTGCAATCGTGCTACTGTTTGTGTGATCATCTCTTTGTGCATTTTGAGAATTCAATTTCATAGAACCTAAAATTCCTGAATTCAATGTTACTCACTGTTTTATTATGAGATCTAATTAATTCCTGACTGCTTGAGACCGTCATCTACACATCTGCTACACTTGAACTAATTATTAATTGTGCATTGTTGAAGCACTTATTTTCTGTATTGCTAGGTGCTTTTGCATGGTTTCACTCCCTGGTAATACTATTTAATCTCGTGAGTTCTACCTTCTTGGTGAAACGTTCGAAGCAAATTGTTGCGCTCTCAAATTAGGTCAGTTGCTTTCATTTTATTCACACACACATATTTTCCTCATATGAATACCTTCTAACTGAGTGAGAACAACACATGTCTTATGGCTTCATGGTTTACCATTACCAATGAAGTATATGTTAGTACGAATAATGACATGTGTTCTCTTTGTTGATGAAAGTCTTTGGATTTAATAAGCGATATTGTTTTGAATTGCCTTAGTTAGTAAGTTTTGTTCGAATTAAGTGGAATTGTTTGTTATTGTAATTTTGGGATGTCTTACTTTTAAGGGGAAATGCTGCCTAATTTTAAAAAAAAAATTGAGAAAAAAGCATGTCATTCTTGAAATTGTTATAAACTCTAGTGTTGTTGGAAATGTCGTAGGTGGTAATAAAATGGATCATAGTTGGATGAATGCTTTGAGAACTAGTGAAGAATATGAGAATGGGGTGGAAGAGTTTATTGAATTTGCTAGAAGGAATGTGGTTACAAAAAATGGGATGTATTTTTGTCCATGTGTGAATTGTTTAAATGAGAGTCGACGGGATATTTCTGATACAAGGGATCACCTACTTTGTGACGGAATAAACCTCTGATACACAACGTGGATATGGCATGGTGAGGAAGTAAGAACTGCTGCGTCCCACGAAAATGAAGTTGGGGTAGATGATGATGGAATGGAGAGAATGATTCACGATGTTGAGGTAGAATCTTTTGCACAATCGCGTATATGTTGTTGCGCTCTCAAATTAGGTCAGTTGCTTTCATTTTATTCACACACACATATTTTCCTCATATGAATACCTTCTAACTGAGTGAGAACAACACATGTCTTATGGCTTCATGGTTTACCATTACCAATGAAGTATATGTTAGTACGAATAATGACATGTGTTCTCTTTGTTGATGAAAGTGCTGGATTTAATAACTGATATTGTTTTGAATTGCCTTAGTTAGTAAGTTTTGTTCGAATTAAGCTGGAATTGTTTGTTATTGTAATTTTGGGATGTCTTACTTTTAAGGGGAAATGCTGCCTAATTTTTTAAAAAAAATTGAGAAAAAAGCATGTCATTCTTGAAATTGTTATAAACTCTAGTGTTGTTGGAAATGTCGTAGGTGGTAATAAAATGGATCATAGTTGGATGAATAAACCTCGATACACAACGTGGATATGGCATGGTGAGGAAGTAAGAACGCAACGTGGATATGGCATGGTGAGGAAGTGCCCCACGAAAATGAAGTTGGGGTAGATGATGATGGAATGGAGAGAATGATTCACGATGTTGAGGTAGAATCTTTTGCACAATCGCGTGAATATGATAACGTGCGGAGTGATGCGAGACACCTTTGTTCCCTGGGTGCACTAAGTATACACGGTTGACTGGGACCTTACATTTGGTCAACTTAAAGGCAGCAAGTGGGTGGACCGATAGTAGTTTCATAATGCTGCTTGAATTGTTGTGTGATATGTTTCCAGACAATAACGTACTTCCAAATCGTATGTATGAGGCAAAGAAAATCTTGTCTGCGTGGGTATGGAGTATAAAAAGATACACTCTTGCCCTAATGACTGCATATTGTACATAAATGAGTATGAAGGCCTTAGTAAGTGTCCGAAGTGTAAAACTTCACGATACAAAGTGAAGAAAGATGGTGGTTCTGGAGATGGGAAAACAAAAAGGCAACCTTTAAAGGCATTGTGGTATCTTCCAATAATACCTCGGTTTAATCGTCTGTTTACTAGTGCATCAACGGCGAAGAAGTTGAGATGGCATTCTGATGAGAGAATATCTGATGGAAAATTTATGCGGCACCCGGCTGACTCTCCACAATGGAAGAAAATAGATGAAATGTTCCCTCAATTTGGCAACGAGCCAAGAAACCTTCGGCTGGGGCTTTGTACAGATGGCTTCAATCCATATGGAACTCTTAGTAGCACCCATAGTGCATGGTCGATTCTCCTTGTAGTATACAACTTACCTCCATGGCTATGTATGAAACGCAAGTATGTGATGCTTTCTATGATGATTTCTAGACCAAAACAGCCAGGAAACAATATTGATGTGTACTTGGCGCCTCTGGTTGAGGATTTGAAGTTATGGGACGAAGGTGTAGATGTGTTTGATGCATACAAGAAGGAGTCTTTCAAG
The DNA here is from genome assembly GCA_019022615.1 of Acacia melanoxylon. Taxonomy (NCBI): domain Eukaryota; kingdom Viridiplantae; phylum Streptophyta; class Magnoliopsida; order Fabales; family Fabaceae; genus Acacia; species Acacia melanoxylon. The sequence goes on from JAFJYJ010000032.1 coordinate 1,914,455, forward strand.
CTGCGTGCAATGATTTTTACCACGATAAACGACTTTCCTGCATACGGAAATTTGTCAGGGTACAGTGTGAAGGGGCATAAAGCATGTCCAATATGTGAAGCAGACACAAACTTCCATCAACTAAAGCACGGGAAAAAAACTGTCTACCTCAGTCACAGGAGGTTTCTTCATCAGTTCCACCTCGTAGGTTAAGAAAGCGTTTTAACGGCTTACCGGAGCATAGAACGGCTCGAAAGGCATTAACCGGAGAGGAAGTTTATAGTCGGGTGAAACATATCAATGTCATCTTAGGTAAGCAGCAAAAGATTGCAGGTGAGAAGAACATATGGAAGAAAATTCGGCGTAGCCTTGATGTGAGACACAGTCTTGATGTGATGCATGTAGAGAAAAACGTCTGCGATAGCCTTGTCAGTACTCTTTTGCACATACCAGGGAAGACTAAGGATGGAATTAGTGCAAGACTAGACCTGGTTGATATGGGAATAAGAGAACGGTTACATCCACAAGTAAGAGAAGATGGTAAGAGGGCATACTTGGAACCAGCAGCTCATACACTATCAAAAGCGGAGAAAAAAAGTTTGTGTGGGTGTCTATATGACATTAAGGTTCCACAAGGGTATTCTTCTAATGTGAGCAGGTGTGTGTCAATGAACGATTTGAAGTTAATGGGAATGAAGTCTCATGATTATCATGTGTTGATGCAACAACTGTTACCAGTAGCTATTAGAGGTATAATGAAAGATGAAGTGAGAACCACTATAACAAAACTGTGTATTTTTTTTTATACTATCTGTAACAAAGTCATTGATATTGAAAAGTTGGATGAATTGGAAAATCATGGTTATATTATTTTGTCCCAACTAGAGATGCATTTTCCTCCCGCATTTTTTGATATAATGGTGCATTTGATAGTGCATTTGGTAAGGGAGGTAAGGCTCTGCGGTCCAGTTTACCTAAGGTGGATGTACCCTTTCAAGCGATATATGAAGATCTTAAAAGGGTATTCTAAAAATCCTTATCGACCGGAAGCCTCAATTGTTGAAAGATATGTAGTTGAAGAGGCTATGGACTTTTGCAAAGATTATCTATCAGGTGCCCACAAGACATTCTCAAAGACGATGAGGGGAAAAGCAAGGGACTTAGAGGACTCAAAATGAAGAATATGCCTCGTGAAGAGTTGTTGCAGGCACACTTATATATCTTGAATAATATGGAAGAAGTTCGACCATACATAGATGAACACAGACAAAGTTTGAAGAATATGAATCCAAAGAAGAATGACATGCAGATAGCGAATGAGCAAAACAAGACATTCATAAAGTGGTTCGAGGAGAAGGTGTCTTACGATACCGGGGTGTCTGATACAATCGAATGGTTAGCTTGGGGGCCTTCTACACCAAAGACCAAGATGACAGAAGTTCTATGCAAAATAGTGGGGTGATGGTTGAAGCTGAATCTATGCACTTTTCAAGTTCGAAAGACAAAAACCTCTTATTAGCATCAATAGCCTATTATGGCGTTATTGAAGAAATATGGGAGATGTCTTACAATAAGTTCAAAGTTGTTTTATTGAAATGTAAGTGGGTTAGCAATAATGCTGTTGTAATAGATCCACAATTTGGGTTTGTCTCAGTTGATCTTCAAAGAGTTGGTCATAGAGATGAGCCATTCATTCTAGCAAGCCGGGCGAAAACGGGTGTTTTATGTCACGAGACCACGCAAATCCAAAGATGTCCATTGTAATCCAAAGTAATAAAAGGAAGTATGGTGAAGAATCCTTAAACCTTGAATATACACCACCTTTCACAACAAATCCACCTACAGCAAGTGAAGTAGATTTGGTAGATGAAGAAGAATATGCTATAAGAAATGATCATTGTGAAGGAATATGGGAAACCGTATAAAGTAAGACCTTAAGTTATGAAATAGTATTGTCTGATTTTTGTTTTCATTTTACCTGTTTGTTTATTTTATATGTCTTAATAGGAATATGGACAACTTTGATGGGTCACACAAAGCGATGAACCCGAACCCGAACCCATTGCGAAAAGGGTTAGAGGAAGCACAAAGATGGGAGCTTTGGTTGCACGTCATGAACAACAATGGGAGAGGCTGCATGTGGACTTCGATGCTAATAAGAATCCAATTGGTGATGAGGAAGACAAATTCATTAGCTATATTGGCTATTTAGCTCGAAGCAAGGTTCGCATTGTGTACTCGGACTGGAGGTCGGTTCCACAGAAAACAAAGGACTTGATTTGGCAACAACTTTTGGTATATAACTTTCAATAAATTTGTGCATTTGTATCTTTAGTCATATTGTTTGAAATGTAATTATCTTATTATTTACCTTGCAAAAGAAACATACGATGTCCCTGACAGGACAATAAGGCGATGCGAAACACTTGATGGGGGCGGTTCGTCTTCGATGGAAAGATTTCAAGAACAAGCTCTCCAAAAAGTATATTCGCGGGCCAAGGCGGAACGAGGATCCATGTGTTAAATATACATACATTTCTCCGAGGATTGGAGGTCGTTTGTGGCGTCACGACACGAGCCTCAATTTATTGTAAAATTTCTTTCAAATTTTATCTTATATTTTATTTCAATATACTTGACATCATTGACTTAGTCTTCTTTGTTTTTGTTTCACGGGGAAGTAAGTGAAGCAAATCAAGCGAAGCAAGAAAAGCAAATAAGTACCAGCATTACATGTCTCGAGCTGGTTATAAAAAGCTTGAACGAAGGATGATGGCAGAAGAGTTGGAGAAAAGGAAGGAAGCTACCAAATCAGATCCTAGCATGATTGTTCAGTCTCCAAATCCTCCTCCGCGTTACCAAAAATGGAAAGCTGCGCGGCTTAAGGGTGACAAATACATCAATCCAGTTGTCTCTGAGATTGCTGCAAATATTGTAAGTTGTTATAATTGAAGTATGTAATTTCCAAATTGTTTCATATTACAAGTATTTAATTTTCATTGGATTAAAATTGTATGAAACAGGATTCACTTGAACAGTAGAACAGCCAAGGTTCCTTCATGCCTGGTCACCGGATGGACATCCTATCAACAGCGATTGGGAAACCAGATAACCCTGGTTGTCTTCGAGGGGAGCCAAGAGGAATTGACGTCGGAAAATATTTTGGACGCAAATCATGTAGTTGTTCACATGATCAGCCTACTCCAGAGCTTGTAGCCAGACTTCGAGCGCAACTCCTTGGAGATATCATGAAAGAGGTGCGTGGTCAAGTGACATCTATGATGCAATCGTCCGTCCCAACCCAGGATTCCCCGGCCGTCCCAAGCATGAAAGACAGTTATAACCCTCCGGAGGTACTACATTGTGAACCTTCTCTCCCTCCACAGGGTGGACAGCCTTGCAAGCTATTTGTGGATGTCCCAAAACTTCGTCAGGTGGCCGATGCTCTCGTTCACTCACAATTCACCACCCACCATAATAAACAAATTCCAAAAAATCAACTTAGGGTGATTTGTGACGTACGTACGAGAGGGGGAAGAAGAATTAGCCATCCCGATCCCTGATGACGAGGTTCCCAAACTAGGCAACGCGATAGGATCGTACATTCTTTGGCCGAAGAAACTTATTGACTGCATACTGGCACCTCCAATGGTAGGAAATACTAACATTACTTGAATTTTAGACTATTGCTATCATTATTGCTATGTTTATGTGTTTTAGACTATTGTCAACCTACTCATAATTTGTATTTTATGTTTACTAGGATGAGCACCATGCGATGGAATTTCCTTTCTTGGCACGACTGGAACAGGTGTACAATGACATTACAGAAATCCCCATGCAGATGCCTGAGGGAATTCTCGGCTCAAGATTGGCAGCATATCATTTTTTAATTCACAACAAAGATCTTACGCAGTTTATTCATTTAAAAGAGCTAGATGTATGTTGGCTAAAACTTGGAGTCATGTAAGTGAATTTTTTAGCCTTCAATTAATCATGTGATTTTTTCGTTTTATACATTCAACAATTCATTTATCTTTTTAATTCCATCATAGTTTCTTCCACATTTGTGCGTACAAATCGAAGAGATGGGTCATATGGATTTATATGTCCATCTTTCACAAAGAAGGAGCAACAAGTACCTTGGAAATTAGGACATCTTATGTGGGTTTTACAATGCAAGAGTCGAAATTGCCTTGTTATCTAGCACCAATCCATGAAGGGTAGTATTTCAGTTTTGTCTATTTAAGATGTTTAAGAATAAATTGCTTTCTTATCTTAACTTAATATTATTTTGTATGTATTGTTTTAGTTATCATTGGACTTTGTGTGCTATTTGTCCACCCATTAACACCGTCTATTGGTTCGATTCCATGGGTAAGAGGCCACACAAAGATATAAAAACCATGTTCGCAAGTAAGTAAACTTTTTCTAAATCATTGGTATTCTTGAATTAAATAAATTGTTATAATGTCTGTTCATTTTCATTTTAATGATAGTGTACTGAAAGCATATAGATTGATTTCTTGGATTAAAGGGGGTCCAAGTAGAGAACCGACGTAGGTTTATTCTAAAGTAAGTAGCTTATTTTAATTCAAGTTATTTCATTGACAGTGGAATTCGATATGCCTTTATTCATTAAAAAGGAATTCAAGTAACCATTTGCTTTTCATTTATAATGTCATCGACAACCAAGGGCCACTGAGTGCGGATACTATGTCATGCTCTACATGAATGCCATCATTCAGAGTGGACAAACTTCAGATTTTGAACGGGTAATTGGTCCTTCATTCTCAAATGATTTTTCGATGTTGTACTTTAGTTGTGTAATTAATTCATTCACTTAATTGATTTATCTTATACCTTGTTTTCCATTTTACGGTTTTTGGTGTTGAGGATGCCTACTCGAGCAAGATATGCCTTTTATTCGAAACCTGTTGGCTGGACTTCTTCTTGAACACATAGATTAATGAAGTAAATTAGTCCTTATATTATATTGTTAGTAGCAGGTAGCCAAACAACTTTTTGACACTTTGTAGTGATTGCTGTTATTAGAAGTAGTTATAGTAGTTAGAGCAAATTGGTCAAGATGATTTGAAGTTATAGCCACTTAGACTTTGTTAGCCAATTCATGTTATATATACATTGCGTGCATTCTGTTTCTGTATAAGGTTAGCTGAGCTAACCTTTAGCACATTGTGGTGATTTTTGCTTGCTCAGGTTTTTGTAAGGATTGTGGACTGTGAATATAGGAAGCAAATATTTAAAAAAAAAAAAAAAAAACAACACCTAAGGCGTCTAAGTATCATAATTAGACGCCTTAAGTACATATTTAGGCTACCTAAGGCGTATAAGTATCATAATTAGACGCCTTAAGTACATATTTAGGCGTCTAAGTAAATTTATTAGACGCCTTAATGGTACTTCAGGCGTCTAAGTAAAATATTAGACGCCTTAAGTATGCGCCGGGCTCAAACCTCGCTCTTTGTCGTACTTAAGGCGTCCTATTAATTTATTAGACGCCTTATGTCATAATTTAAGGCGTCTAATTAAAACCTAGGACGCCGTAAGTTTTCCCTTTGGCGCCTCCCAGATAGACGCCCCTTGCTAATAGGACGTTAAATGTGCAAAAAGTAGGACGCCGTAGCTCTGTTTTGTAGTAGTGGAGATAGATAAAATCCATGTCCAAGTATAGAGTATGTGATGCTCGAGCAGAGGTAAGAAGTGTGCTCGAGCAATATCAAATACTCCTAATTCACTGTCTTTGTATGACTTGTGCCCAAGCATGATTCTGTCATGCTCGAGCAGTATCGCTAATCTTCTTAGTCTCTCCTCTGTATGACTCATGCCCGAGCATTGCCTCTTGGATGCTCGAGCATTGGCGACGTTGGCTCACAATGATGCCCGAGCATGGAGACGTAGCTGCTCGAGCATCAGGATGATTGAGGTTTTTAAATACTGCTTCTGAGGCATGCCCGAGCAAGCACAGTTGAGTGCTCGAGCAGTAGCTCAATGTTGCTCAATTCGAGCATAGGATGATTATCTATTCTGTCATTATAATTTCTCCACTACTGCCTAAGCATACTAACTGTCATGCTCGAGCATGATCATCCTCTGCTTTCAAAATCATCGTCTTCGTAAATCCTAATTCATCGTGTGAGATTTCATTTCTACATATCAGTACTCGTTGTTATCCCTAATTGTTTTTAATCAGTTTGCTAATGAGTTTCAGATGACTTAATCATGGATTAACAACAAATTGGTATAAAGCAATTTGCGTGTCAGAGAAGCATTAAATGCAGTTGCCAGAACAAGTGATATCCTCGGCAACCACTTTTCTGTTCAATGTAAAGCATTTACAGATATTCCACTCACGCATTAAATGCTATCTCTCAACGGGCAAAACAAAAGGAATGAAGAATGTTTGCGAAGAGCAAAAATCATTAACGACGAAAGTGACCAACGAAGCTTCATCTGACTAACGGCTATATTCAAGAGTCACAACGTAAATATTCAAGCTTCTCCAACGGTCATTAATTGAAGCAGATATAAATACTAGAAGCATTGAATTCGCCAACTACCGAAACGTTGTGCATTCAATTCGAGCTTATTGTATTCAACTGTTTCATCTGTTTCATTAATATCTTCGGATATATCGTACTTCAGTGATTATCATTTATCTACTCGTGAGGAGTTTCTAAACACTTATTTGATTATTGTTTTGTAAAATCTTAAGGTTGTGGAACCTTAAGTGTGGGTGTACAATTACAGCTTGTAAGGGGGAGTGAGTCCTAGTGCGAGGATCATCCGAGAAGAGTGTGTAATTGTAATTATTTTGAAATATAGTGGAAATCCCAGGACGTAGGTCAAAGAATTAGATCGGCCGAACCAGGATAATCTCTTGTGTCTTTCTATTCTTTTTACTGTCTCTGTTTTCTGGTGTTCTTGAACAATCAGCGAAAGAATTTTATAATCACCTATTCACCCCCGATATTCCATCTTCAGTGGTTAATAAATTGGTGCAAAAGTCAAAGTGTCATAAAACATCTGTTAGTTTAGTGACAGCTGGATCCCATGTCTAATTTAGTGATTCTTTGACCTCGAAGACATGGCAGGCATGGGGAAATTGAAATGGAAAAAGCTAGGGATTGCAGTAAACAGTAAACAGAGAAGACTAGTTTCTCAAAAAGCATGAACACCTGCTCATTTCATATATTGTCACTGACACCGACATGGTTGAACCCCTCTCTCTCTCTCTCACCCAACTTGCGCATCTCCTTCTCGCCTCCGTTCATCCAAAACCCCTTGTGATTAATACATGGCATCCTAATATTTAAGACTTATAAATAAACAGATCACCAACTAGTGTGCGCGTGTGTTATATTATATACATTAAAATCACCACCATGGCTGAGGATGTTTTCATTATTTGCAGAGGAGCTTACTTTTGGACTGTGACCTCCATCTCATCAACCACACATACCCCATATACATCAATTCATATAAGTATATATTGCCATTATTCATTCATATTTCCCTACAACCTTCGTGTTCTGTTGTACATATCGTTACTTTTGGAGCTTGCTTTAAAATATATGTTGAATGTGTTAGCTTCCACGGATGAATGCTCTTCGGGGACAGAATGGGACACTTGTGGGAAATGTGGGGAGAATTATATATATAAACCTTGGTGAAGAAGAAGATATCTCAAGGCTAATCAAGTAATCAAGTGATGCAGCGAAGGTTAACCTTGTGGGTTGTTTGAGTCTCAAAGCATTGATCTGACCAGTGGAAAGTGAAAGATGGGATTCATCTAACCTTAACTGTGCCAACCGGCGTCGCCGTTACCGGATGTAGCGAACCAAAATCAGTAGCCAAAAATTGGTAGCAGAGTCGGCAGAATAAATAAGAAGCAGAACAGGGCAACAATCACAAGGAACGGAAGATCAATCAGTTGGAAAATATCATAATGACCAATATTAGTTGTAGCTGATTCAACTCCTTTCCTCACCCATAAGACAAACTGAAGTGGTTATGAAAAACTATGTCTCAAACAAAATTGGTTTTATCTTTAATCCTCTGTTTCCCATATTGCAACGGCTACTTTAAGATATATGATCAATCCCATCAATAACAAAAGCAAATGGGTTCAAAAGTTGAGTTCACGCCTCTTCCTCAAGACATTGAGGAACGCAAGATCCAGTTACAAACACAACTACAATGCCGTTGGTGGGATATGGCACTTCGATTGGCCTTGATTGCATTGTTCATGCTTGGGGTTGCCTACCATCTCAGGCAATCAAAGATGCTGCCGTTGCCCCCCATCCCACCCACACTCTTCCTCAACTCCCTCTCTATTCCCCACTTCAACATCTCCGACGGCTAGTTATCTACCGCCTGGGATGCCAACTTGACCATCTCCGGTGCCCTCAACCTCACCATCCAACACCTGGACGCCTCCATTTGGTACGAGGACTGTGAACCGCCTAAAATCTAGGGTTTTGGGTTAATGGAACCTTCAACTCCCCCATACATGCCACGTCTTCCATGTCAATCACTAAATTAGACATGTGATCCAGCTGGCACTAAACTAGCTGACATTTTATGATAGTGTGACTTTTGCACCAATTTACTAACCACATAGTTACTTTTGCACCTAAAAAAATCATTTGGTGTTGAGCGCTTTAAAGACAAAGCACATGTGTATTTTTGACCTTTACCCTTAATTAAATAAAAATTTAAATATTAATTAAATAAAAAATTCATTATTATTTTTATCAATAATAATAATAATGTAAACTTAAAATATAAAATGACTATTTTAATACTTAATAATATTAACTTAATTTGATTTTTGTTTAATTCAATTCACAAAAAGAACAAATAAAATTATCTTATAGAACAAAATGTTTGATATCCTTAATATCTTTAGTTTGGTCTGTATTTGTATTAACTCTGCTCTTTATTCAAGTAGCTTTTTCTTCACAAAATTACCTGAAGCCTATGCTTTTTTGAATCAAATTGTAGATATTATGCCAGTGATGCCTGTACTTTTTTTTTTTCTTTTAGCTTTTGTTTGGCAAGCTGCTATAAGTTTTCGATGAGATCCTTAATTTGAATATTAATACTGTCCTATAAAAATTCAGAATTTATTCGAAGATTCGAACATTTTAATAATCATGATTTATAAGTTAAGATAAGTTTTATAGTTGTGAATCCTCTCATGTGTACTTTTTTCTTTACATGGTAGTGATATTCTTTGTTTCTTTTTTCATCTTCGGATTTCTATCTAACGATCCAGGATGTGAAGAATAAAAAATCATATTTTTCATTCTTTTGTTTTCTCGTGTTATCCTTGCTTGTGCTTGATTTTGAAATATTCTTATTATCCATTTTTCATATTTCAATTTTAAATATTAGAAATTAGAAATTCTAAATATAAATTAGATATCTATTTTATAAATATATTTCTAAATTTATTAAATTCAATATATAAATTAGAAATATAAATAAATTAGAAATCAATATTTATCTTCTATTTTCAATATTTCAAAAATGAAAAAGAAATAAAAAAATATCTATATATTCTATTTATATTAATATAATAATAATAATAAAATTGCTAATAACAAAGAAAAGTAACTAAAGAAAGCTACGTCATCGTCCATCAAGTAAAAAAAAGTCAAACTAATGGTCAAACATTATTTTTGCACCTAAAAAAATTACTCAATGTTGTGCGCTCTTTTGATCAAACCACATGTGTATTTTTGCACATTTGAAAGCCACTTCATCTTCCAGTCAGTGAAAAAAAAGTAAAACTAACGGTCAAACAATATTTTTGCACCTAAAAATATTACTTGGTGTTGGGCGCTCTTTTGATCATACCACATGTATATTTTTGCACCTTTGAAAGCCACGTCATTGTCCAGTCAACAAAAAAAAAAGTCAAACTTAACGGTCAAACGATATTTTTTCACCTAATTTATAACCACTAGTCACTTTTGCACCTTAAAAAAGCATTTGCTGCTGGGTGATCCTCTAACCAAAGCACATATGTATTTTTGCACCTTAACCCTTAAATAAAATAATAAAAATAAAAATAAAATTTAATAATACATATTTATACTTGTGTTTGTAAAATATAAATATTATATATTTATATATTTTTTGTAAATTTAAATATTACACATAATTAATTTTGTACTGAAGTAAACTCGAAAACTGTATTCTCAAATTGTGTATCAATTTTATTAAGTCCTTATTAGTTTGTTTTGTTCATGTTTTAGAAGATAAAATAACATAATATTCGTTATGTGCCCTGAATCTAAAAGATTTTTGTGGAGGATGTGAATTTGTTAGGAGGGACTGAATAGAGTGTTATGTTCGGGTATGTTGTTGGTGGTTATGGAATAGGAGGACCGAATATTGTTTATGGATGCATTTAGTGCTCGTTTGGATGGACTTTTAAAAAAAAGTTCTTTTTTGGTAGAGCTTTATTTTTAAGCTTCAAATTGGAGCTTTTAAAAAAAACAGCATTTTGGTTTTTTTTTGTGACACTTGCTTTTTTTAAAAAAAAAAAAAATCATCTAAACACATAAATTAATAAAAAAAAACATTTTTTTTTGCATTAAAAAAGTGTTTTTTTATCAAAAAAAACAACACATCCAAACGGGCCATAAGTATGCCAGCTGTAAGACCGGAGATAATCATATTAACAATCTGTTTTGCTTCAAGTAAAATAGAGTCTTTCAACATCATTATCAATAAACGGTATAAATATCAACTATATCATTTATATTGAATCAATTATATATTTCTAAAATTTAGGATAATGCAATACTACATATTCCAAAAATCAAATAGTTAAGGGAAATCATAAAATTAGGATATTTTTGCTCCTTTAACTCTATTTTTATGCAATTAATTTTAATCCAAATTAATCATATACAAATAATGCATTTTTGGCCCAAATAACAAAATAAAATCCCCAAATATGATATTAAAAATTATATTAAAATAGTAATTATCAATTCCCAAGTTATGAACTATTTGGTTTGCATTTCAAAGGCACACATAAATCAACAATATTGATATTATACATTCGATAATGGGAGATATATGCTCCATAAGTTTTATTATTTATTGAATATGTCACTACATAGCATTCTCTTAGAAACATATATACTTAGTTGATTGTCTCATAATAAACATATTATATATGTTTTTATCCATTATTATAATTAGCAGTTGGAGGAAATTGGTTGTTGGTGGCCTGCATTGTACTATATCTCTATATCTCTGATCCTTAATATAAAATTTAGTTGACTAATTTGAAGAAAAAAAAAAAAAGGTACATTAAAAGATTTATATTTATTAATTTTTCTCCAAACTTGATCTATAGATATATCTTATATAGTCTAATGATACACATAAATATTTCAAAGATATCATATAACATATATTATAATTAAATAATTTATTTAACTTTCTTAATCTTCCCAAATTAATTAACTAGGTTTTACATTAATGAGAGAAGGCAATAATAAATATCATATTAGTTCCGTATGATTTTTTTTTTCCTTTTTGTTTTTTGGGTGAGACACTGAGTATGTTCCGCCGACAACAAAGTCTAATTTCGCCTAGGGTATTAAAGCTAAAATATAGGTTTCTCATAACTAGCTTACTGCATCCACAAACGGACAAAAGTTAATGTCTGAGCTACTAATTACCCACTTGTTTAAAAGGCAAGAGCCACTATTCATTGGACTATTAAGTAGAGGAAATAGTCAATTAAGAATTATTATAAAATTAAGAATTAAATTATTATCATTATTTTAATATTTTCAATGGAATAAAATATATGTTGCCGTTAGTTTAAAGTTTTGGAAACACACACACATATATAGATTCGCTAATGCATGAGAAGTCTTCATTTAACACAATGTAGCTAAAATCTTACTTGATGCAATGATCAAAACAGCCAATAAGAACATCAATTTAAAAGAAGACTTCCCCATGTTTTGTTCTGATGAGAAATTGTTACGAACCAATGCTTTATATAAGCGAAAAGGAAGACATATTTTTTAATAGAAAGAGTAATAAATTACGACATTAATTGGTAAATTGAATTAAAAGAAGATTCGGATCTGGTTATTAGATGCGGGCATGTATGTATATATGAATTCACGAATAGTACAATTTGCTTCTCAGAATGCAATTCCGTTATAGCCAATTTTTTGAATGCTTATCATATTTAAGATCTATCAGGTCTATCGGATTTTGCCAACAATTTTGGTCTCTGAATTTTTTTTATGACAATTTAATTTTCTACCTAAAATTAGTCCGTACTTCTTTTCCTAATTTCTTATAATTTTATTTAAATATTTCTTCTTTCAAATTAGTTTATCAAGTTTCCCCTCAAGTGCAAAGATTAATGTTTATCAAATTACTCATTATGAGCTTGTTCACACCCTTTTTATGTTTCCAAAATGTAACATACACGCAGTCCACGTATAAATATCTGTACAATTGACAAAATGGAGTCGGGCATCCCTATCCTTGCACAAATATCAACACATGTATAACAAGTAATTATTTATCAAATCATAAGCAAAATATTCATTAATTAATGTTATCATTAATAAAATTGGGCCAAGGTAAAAAAAATTAATTAAATTGAGCCCAATACCACACTACCAAAAAAAAAAAAGAGGACTTTCTGCAAAAACGACATAATATTTAATGGCCGTAACATTTTTCGCTGTGGAAAGCTGAAACTAAATTTTCAATGGTGACTCGTTATGTTGCCGATCTTATCAGGGACAATTGTTGAGGTGATGACTTTTTTGTTGATACTGAAAACCTTCAACGGTAACTTTTGTTATCGTGACTGAAAGTCAATTTTTAAATAATATATTATTTCTCCAGAATTCTCTTCTCCTATGCAGGTGTTTTTCTTTTGTGTTTTTTTGTCTGTCTACAAACACACACACATATATAGTGTATTCATTTCAATGAAATGATGATTTGAATTTTGCAATTAATATTTTATGTTTGAAATCCTAGAATGGTATCACAGCCATTCACTGTACAGTGTCAGCATGCATGGCTTATCCCACTAAATCTCCTTCATCAAATTATGTTATTCTTAGATCATCATCTTCAACCTCCATTTCAACTTCGTCTGCACCTTGCAATTTTCACGTTTTCTTATATTCAAATGATCGATTTCTTACATGCTAAATCATTCATTATTTGGGAGATTATATGATAAATTATGAGGCTTTATTGCATGAATTTGTGATTATATTATTATTTTTTTAATTAAGAGTGCTTGCATGATATTAATGTTAATTACGGGGCGTAGTTGTCAAAATTGGCTATTGATTGTAAATAACTAATCTCTAGGACAATGATGCTTCCTTGTATTGATTTCCATTATAGAGAACATGACGATTGGAGCCAAGAACAAAGATCAAGAGATGACATAACACAATAATTCGGACTGCCCATTTAGTGTCATTCACAGCGACGAGCACAATGGAGATGGCATGAGCTCACAATACTTCAAAGGGGAGTCTAGTTTATCCATAGCTCATTGTATTTATGATATGGGTTAGAATAATGTTTTATCCTTATAGGTTGCCTCCATTTTTATTTTTGTTCCTATAGTTTCAAATCACAAGCTTCAATCCCTCAGGTTTCTTTTAGTCTAAAAATTAGCCGGTGTAGTTTGAATTGGTCAAACTAGGTTGCTAGTTTGGTTAATCTAAGTATAGAATGCCGATTGCAAGTCTATGTCAAGCTAAACTACCTGGCCTTAAGATGTCTCTAGTTAACTAATTAAGCTTAGTCCAAGTGACCAGGTGAGTTTAGATTATTATTGGCATCTGTTTGGATGGGTCTTCGCAAGCAGTACTTGTACTTCGCTAAGGAATTGCATTCAATCAAATGGAACATGGACATTGGCCAAATCATTCATCAAGGATAACCATCTCATTGCATTAGACACCACCCCTCTGCATTCAACCACTAAATCAAGAAAACCTATACACATGTAGACTAGCTAGCTTAGTTCTAAGTAGCACTAGTGTAAAAAAGGGTTTTAAGACCGCCTCATTTAGACCGGACTATCGACGCCCCGGTCTTAAAGGTATGATCGGTGGCAGTTTTGTAAATATAAAGAACTTCTTATACCGGATCATTTTTTCATAGGTCTTAAATATATTATTCAGACCCGTTAAAAAAACAAACCAGTCTTAAAAATGTTATTAAAAAAATTCAAATATCAATTACTTTATGGAGAAATCTCACATAGCAGGATTAATATTTTCTATGGTCCAAAATAATAAGGAAAAATTTAAATATAAAGGTAATAAAGTTTTAAGACCGAACATATTTAAAAGCCGGTCTTAAAAGTTATTCTTTTAAGACCGGACATAAAATGCGACTAGTATAAAATATAGAAAAAGAGTGTGGATAAAAAATTAATTACTTTTAAGACCGGACTTTAATATGACCGGTCTTGAATATTAATTATTAAGACCATCTCTTTGTTTATCCGGTCTTAAAAATGAACCGCCAAATAAACATTTCTTCATGCAAAAGCTTTTGTTACTCTCACTGAAGAACCTCTGTTCACGTTGCGAAACCCTTCCTATTGCATTACCTCTCTTCCTGTCTCAAAAATGAACGATGAAAACGATTCTATTCGTGTTCCGGGAACGCCAGTTACTGGTGTGACTGGTGTGAATCAGAACGAACCCTCTTCATCTCACAATGAGCCTCGTAACCGCCCTACACGCCGTGGTAGAAGAGGCACGTGAATGATGGATGTAACCCTAAGTTGGACTTCTGGGTCAAGGCTGGAGATTCAGTTTGATGAAAAGTTGGAACCTTTCGGTCCCAATAAATGAAAATATACTAGTTTTGTTGGCTATCTAGTACGCATCAAGGTTAGCATCTTGACAGATGAGTGGAAAAATGTGGACTTTGGCACAATAAAGGATCCTATTTGGGACACTATCCGGCTTACATACACTGTCCCTGACTGTCAGAAGTTGAAAGACAAGACATTGTCTTATTGTGCTGATCGGTGGAGGAAGTTTAAAACCTTTCTAGCTAACAAGTATATTTTTGCCGAGGTTCAGCTTGAAGAAAATCCTTGGGACAAGTACACATTTATTGATGAACAAACTTGGCAACAATTTGTTCAAACCGTGAACCACTCCGAAGCTCGGTGAGTTTATATTTAGTTTTGTTTGCCCTTTTGTGTGCTTATTAACCCGTACGGATATGTGAATGTTATTGTGTTCATCTAATCCCGTTAGTTAAATGGTTTGGTGTGTGAATAGAAGTATACATTTCCCGCCTTTGTCTATGCAAGTCGATATGTAAACCCGAAAAGGTAAAATACTAAGAAGGTAATTAGGGAAATAATAATGGCATAAGAGTCAAGCCATTATTATAGTCTTAGTTCGTTATAGTGGGTAGTGGTTAGACATTCTTTGTTAGTTAGTTAGTATGTTAACTGTGTAATGGTTTCAGTGCAAGCTGTTATTGGGCCTTAAGAGTCAAGCCTCTAACTATATGTAAGAGGTTAGTCTAATATGTGTAGGAACTAGTTATGATAAATGAATGAATTGACTGAGTTAACAACATTTCTGCAACTCCCTTTCCTCTGTTTCTCCCAATTTCTTCTACAATTCTACATCTTTCTTAAATAAAATGTTGAAACTTGATGAAGTGAATTTGACAAATGTTTGACCTTCATATGAAGCGAAGTTCTCTAATTTCATTAGTGAGTGACATTTGGAATTCATAATTAATAGTTTTTTTCAATTCGATTCACGTAAAAGAAGGGAACAAGCACGGGAGATAGGGAGAAAGAATGATTGCCCACATAGGGCTTCTCGCGGTGGATATGAAAAGGCCGAAAAAGAATTGATGGCGGCCAAACGGAAGAGATTGGAAGATGAAGCTGAATCCAATCCTTCTGCGATAGTTGATCAGCCATCTCCAATACGTCGCGAGGACTTGTGGTTGCAAATTCGGCAAAAGCCAAGCGGCTCCTACACGAATGAACAAACTCGTGTAGTTGTTGAAAGAATTGTAAGTATCGTTATTTTTATTTTTTAGTTACTAAACATGTTTCATTACTAAGCTTCTTGTTATCTGTATCTTACAGGAAGATCTTAAAAAGAAAGAAGCAGAGGGATCTTTTGTGTCGGATTGGAGGAATGATGTTCTAACCGTTGCGACTGAAAAATCGGATCACGCAGGGCGTGTAAGGAGGGTTGGAGGACGGGTAGGCCTGAACAAATACTTTGGTAAATCCAAACGCCACAAACAAAGTATGGTTACCCGGGAGGAGATGAAACAGACACTAGCCAAATTAAGTGAGGAAGCAGCGGCTAAAGAAGCAATGTTTCAATCCCGGATGAGCGGATGAAGGAGGAAATGAATCGAGATGAGGCGCTTTTGAGCTCTCGTCCAAAGACCAAGTGTTCCGTCACACATACACCTGCACCTATGGCATAGCACTAGGGAAGCTGCATTGTTGGACAGTCAGAGCAACCTTGTGACCTGTATGTAGAGGATTGTGATAGTCATAGACGATTAGTTGCAAAAGGGACTGTCCACAACTTGGGATCAACTGTACACCACCAACAAATGGGCGATGATGAAGTCGAGTGTCGTTGAAAAGGTGATCATTGATGCACCTCTCCCTCTCCCAACCGATCATTTGAAGCTTGTGAGTGATGTCAAGGGAACCTTCATCTCTTGGCCAGTGAAGCTTGTACATGTCTCTACTCCTCCTGAAGTTTCATCCCCTCCTCCTCAAGTTTCATCCCCTCGTCAAGCTGCATCCCCTCCTCCTTAAGTTCCATCCCCTACTGCTAAGTTGACTGCCAAGGAAAAAATATCCGATTTGGTAAAAAAAGGACATTTTAAAGATAAATCGTGGCATGTCAATGAAGTAGTAGGCCTCCCTCATCCTGAAGAGGTTTACGTTGACAACGAAGATGTAACGTCCTTGCTGCTTCCTGGATAGGAGCTTACTAATCAAATCCTTCAACTGTTTATGAAGTAAGTATCTGATTCTATGAGTACATAATTTAAATGCATCGTTTAGACACACATACATATATACTAATTCCCTGATCGATGTCATTATTGTAGGTTAATGCATCAAGAATTGGTTGAACAGGGAAAAATCAATGATTTTGGATTCTTATGCCCAGTCTATGCAAGTACAACACCCTTGGTGTACAGACAACAATGCATATCAAAGAGGGTGTGTGAAGTGAGAAGAAAGGTGTACGTGTTTCCATACTACCACAAGTACATATCACAATTCTTGTATGCAATTCACTTAATTCTGCTACATATATCATCGAGTACTTTCGTGTGAATTTTCAGCCGCCGCCGCGGCGATTGGTCCTCATGTGCATGGAGGATCATAAAGTTATCTTCTTATACTCCACTCACAGTGATCCAGGGACTACGTTGACGTAGACCGTCAACAAGTAAGCATGTCATTTTGATTCTCTTGTACGAAATCTCTACTGTGAATTTTCAGTGAACATTATTGATAAATTTGTGATTTTGATGATAGTGCCATGAGGACCTTCCAAATCGAGGTAAACAAAAGGCGTGGGTCTCAGGCCACTTATCCTAAATGGCTCAAACCATAGGTTAGTACATATTTGGACATTGGCACACTGCCTTGTAAACTTGGTCAGTAAGCTATATATGCTAGCTCTTATATATATTTCTTGTTCGTTTTAGACCCGTCGGCAACCAACGGGGTCCAACCTATGTGGCATCTACGTCATGAAACACATATATGATATTATCACGAAAGGAACGACTAAATTAACTGCAAAGGTAAATGTATTTGATGTTACATATTATGGCTGAATTCAGTTTCTGGCTTAATGTTACATATGAAATATGCACGCAAATTAATTCAGTTTCTATCTTTGATGTTACAGAGGTTTGCCGGTCCTGCTCCCTTCCTGATGATGAAGTGGAGCACATACGCAATGTGTTTTGTGAATATTTGTATGACCTAATTAAGTCCTAAATTCATTTGTAAATATACATACGCAATGTGTAATTCAATAATAAAATTGTTTTGTGAATATCTGTATGACCTAATTAAGTGCTAAATTCATTTGTAAATATACATACGCAATGTGTAATTCAATAATAAATTTGTTTATTTTTTTGAAGAATTCGTTCATTCATTCTAGCTATTTAGTGCTTGAAATTTGAGGTACAGGATGTTGTAAATGAGCAATAAGAGACTCTGAAAAGTATTCGCGACTTCTATGACCGCATATTTTTTAAAGATGAGGTCCTAAAAGTCCTCGTTCATAAAAAAGACTTTTAGGACCGTATATTTATTAAAAGTACGGTCTTAAAAGTATTTGTTTATTTTAAAAATATGGCGAGACCTTTAGGACCGCATATTTATTAAACATCTGGTCCTAAAATTCTTCGTTTATTTCTAAAAGCAATGGCTAGACTTTTAGGACCGCATATTATTTTAACATCTGGTCCTAAAAGTCTACGTTTAATTCTAAAAATATGGCTAGACTTTTAGGACCGTAGATTTGTTAATTATCCGTTCCTAAAAGTCTATGGCGAGACTTTTAGGACCGTACATTCATTATTTGTCCGCTCCTAAAAGTTCAGTCTTAAATATGGAATTTTTTAAAAAAATATGGCTTAACCTTTAGGACCGTGTATTTGTTAAACGTTTGGTCTTAATAGTTTTCCTTTAAACAAAAATGTTGACTCATTTTTCACACAAATTATTAGGGTTCAAGACAACCGAGGTTCTGG
Source organism: Acacia melanoxylon (assembly GCA_019022615.1). Lineage (NCBI taxonomy): Eukaryota > Viridiplantae > Streptophyta > Magnoliopsida > Fabales > Fabaceae > Acacia > Acacia melanoxylon. Next base: position 1,933,286 of record JAFJYJ010000032.1, read on the forward strand.
CGTTCTGCTCAAGCTAGGACCCTCTTTGTCGTCGATGTTACCTCTCCTGATGTTGAGCAGCATTATCGATTTCCCTTTTCTTTGTCTCTTTTCTTTTTGTCGGAAAAAGAAGGAAGATAATGAAAAGGACACTGAAAATATTCAAATCAAGGCGAGGTAAAACCGACGACAATGACGATCCAACCTTAAGAAGAATAGTCACTTTGTTTTTATTCGAATAAGGTAAACGATTTTTTTTGTATGTTTTTAACTGTATTCTGCAAATTTGTAATGTTGATTTACACGAGGACAATGTTTTGTTTGTTTCCTTTTTGTCGAAGATAGAAAAAAGATAATGAAAAGGACAATGCATGTGATCGAATATGGAATCAAATAAATCTATTTATTATATTTTTTTAATACTGCCCCGTTAGGCGGCAAAAGACTGAGAAAAAAAAAACATAAAAACATCTACTCCCCCCATCGTTGTCGGAGGGGAGGGAGTCGTCGGAGAGGTCGTCAACGTCGTCATCTGAAGGATCGTACTCAACGTCCTGGGCGTCGAGTACCGCGGTCAGCTTGTTGTTGACGGCGTGATAGACCTGAAACAGTTGGCCCAAGCATCGGTCTATATGATCGATGCGGGCCAGGAGGTGCTGCATCATCTGGTAGAATGACGGGTTCTGAGGTAGCGGATGAGGGTACGGAGGTGGAAGGGGATTAAGAGTAAAAGGACCTGGTGGTGGTGGAGGACCTCGTGGTGGTGGAGCAGCCATTACGGTGGAGGTTTTAGAAGTGATGGAGAAGAATGTGAAGGAAGTAAAGTAACATCGGGTTTAAATAGAGAACCCTTCCGAACAATGTGAAACGTCGGAAACAATAACGAGGAGACGCATAGTTCCTCGAATACGAGGAGACGCCTAGTTGGGAAGTTTATCTGGAAGTCGAAGAGACTCTGAATCATTCATTTGAACAGAGTGTAAGGATACAACTCTGCTATCTGAGTAATTTGAAAAGAATGAACCTTTAATACTGGATATTGTAAAAGATCCGTTCTTAAAACTAATATTTTTTAAGAAAAAATTCTTGCTTTAAAAAAATTGAATTGAAAAAAATAAATGAATTCTAGGACTGGATACAAGATAAAAGGTCGGTCTTAAAAGTAATTGAATTGATTGAAAAAAAAATAGACTTTTAGGACCGGATATATTATAAAAGGTCGGTCTTAAAATCAATTGAATTGAAAAAAATAAAAAGTAGAATTTTAGACCGCATATCTATTAACTCCTCATACTTCTGTGTCCTTATTAAACTCCTCATACCTCGTAACTCCATACTACGTGGCTCTTAAAGTATATAAACTCCTCATACCTCTCTGTCCTTCTTAACTCCTCACAATCTCGTAACTCCACACTACGTGGCTCTCTGCCCCAACTGCTCAAACCATGGTTAGATACATGAGAACCGCTCGTAGGGGTACTCTTACTCCTGATGCTCGTGCCTTCCGTAGATCGTTATACGGTGCGTCTCCTCCAGCGAGAGTGCGTTCTATTGTGACAAAAGAGTCTCGGGTCATTGGACCCATTGTTATTTCAGATGATGAAGAGATTGCCGCACCCCCCCTCCAACCTTCAGATCATGAAGAGGTTCCTGCTCCCCCTCTCCAACCAGTTGGCCCCAGCGCGCCTATCGCTGACCCCTCTCCTCTTTCCTCTAATGATGCATTGTGTCTGATGCGAATAAGACAGGAACTTGTTGATCTTTGGCGGGAAGTTAATGCTGCTCACGCCGATATCGCCAAGGCTTTGGAGGATAATAAGCTTTAGGATGTTTCGTCATATTCTTGTTTTTGATAATTTTCTGCTTTTTTTTCTTTTGTATTTTTTCTTGTGTACGTGCATATTCTTTAGTAATGTATGAAGCATTAAGAACTAAGCTTGTGTCTTTTTTTATTCATATTCTCCAATAATTAAATAAGCTTATTCTCCAGTTTTTCTTTAATTTTTATTCATTCAGTTGCTGCTGCGCTCTCCAAAGCCAATCCTCTTTTTTTAAAAAAAAATGAGGACTTTTAGGACATAAAACTCTGGTCTTAAAATTAAATGAAAAATAAAAATTTAGGACCGGAGTCTTTTAAACCTCTAGTCTTAAAAATGTAATTATATATTTAGGACCGGCTACTTTATAACTAACCGGTCTTAATAAAATCCAAAATAATAAAACATGTCTCTATCGCGTGGAATATTAAATTTCCCTCTCTGAACTTCTCTTGTCGCGCCGAAAGTGATTACTCAGGTTCTGTCTCCAGTGTTTGTGTGTTGCTTCGTCGCTGCTTTGCGTTGCTATCTCGACAATCACTTTCTGGTTCCTTAGCTAAACGTCTATAGACCAAGCTGTAAGAGGTGTTTCGGTTATATAACTTTATGATTTTTTGGGTTGAACGAAATCGATGAAATGTTCTTGTGGGTTTCTCTGTTGTTAATGAATATTGTATTTTGAAGATTATATTTGCACTTTAGACCTACCCAACTGACCAACAAATGTTTTTACGTTACTCTTGTTGTACGCAATATCAACGTTCGTGGCGGGAGCAAGTTTGACTCAAAGCAAACACATTTGAATTTATATGCTACAAAGTGAGTCCACAAGACCTTCATGCGATGCATTTAATTTCCTCGTCATGCATTTATTTTGCTTCTTGGATTCACTGTGATACATTTATGACCAAAAGTGATTCTTTGTTATGCATTTAATGGGCAAGTTTCTCCGTAATAAAAAAAAAGAGACATAACCGACATTGAGCATAAATATGCATTTGGTGTTGCCTTATTTTATATGCAAGTATCAATTTTTTTGGATTATGTATGTTAAATATTTCCATCTATAGGAATTCTACTATGGATCACAGTTAGATAACTGCATTACGGACGAGTGTTGAATATCAGAATGGGGTGAGGGACTTTATAGAATTTGCTAAACAAAATGCCCATGATGATAGTGGGAAGTTTTATTTCCCTTGTGTAAAAATGTTTGAATGAGAGGCGACTAAGTCTTGAAGTTATACACACACATTTAATTTGTGAAGGATTTTGTAAGACTTATATAGTATGGGTATGGCATGGTGAAAAAAATACCAAGTGGGTCTCAACATGGGGATGTGGCCTTTGTTGATAATGACACGGATATGGATGATCGCATAGAGGACATTACTCATGATGTAGGAGAAGAGGCTTTTCATCAATCACGTGCATATGGTAATATGTGCAGTCATGCAGAGACCCCGCTATACCCTGGGTGTAAAAAATACCAATTGTTGAATGCTGTATTGAAATGGGTAAGCTTGAAGGCACGTGATGGATGGAGCGACAAGAGTTTTTCTGAAATGCTTGAGGCTTTTAAGGACATGCTTCAGGATGATAATGTGTTGCCGCATCGATACTATGATGCTAAGAAAATACTTTGTCCACTGGGGATGGAGTACAAAAAGATCCATGCATGCCCGAATGATTGCGTATTGTATAGAAAGAGTTTGAAGAGAAGCAGAATTGTCCGATATGTGAAACCCCAAGGTACAAGTCAAATAAGGGGCCTATAAAAGTGTTGTGGTATCTTCCAATTATACCAAGGTTCAAGCGGTTGTTTGCGAATGAAAATGATGCAAAAAATGCGAGGTGGCATGCGAGATGAGAGGATTTCTGATGGAAAGCTTCGACATCTTGCCGATTCTTCTCAATGGAAGAAAATCGATCATTTATTTCCGAACTTTGGCGAAAAACCTAGGAACCTTAGGCTTGCCCTTAGCACGGATGGCATGAATCCATATGGAAGCCTTAGCAGCATACATAGTTCATGGCCTGTGTTCCTTATTATTTACACCTTATCTCCTATGTTATGCATGAAACGAAAGTACATCATGCTGTCTATGTTGATTTCGGGACCAAAACAACCCGGAAATAACATTGATGTTTACCTTCAACCCTTGATCGAAGACTTGAAGGAGTTGTGGGAAGAAGGTGTCGATGTTTTTGACTCTTTCAAGAAGGAGGTGTTTAAACTGCGAGCCATGATATTTTGTACTATAAACGACTTCCCAGCATATGGGAACTTGTCAGGGTATAGTGTAAAAGGCCATAAAGCATGTCAGGTTTATGAAGAAGGCACGCACTACCATTAACTTCAACATGGAAGAAAGACAGTTTATCTTGGACATAGGATATTTCTTAGACGGGGCCACCCATATCGTCTATTAAAGAAAGCCTTTTTTGGTGGCCAAGAGTATGAAGATGCTCCGGTGGCATTGACTGGGGAGCAAGTTTATGAAAAGGTGAAAAATATCGTGTCATCTTCGGTAAGACCGCAAAGAGTAGAAAAGAAACAAATATATGGAAAAAGAGATCTGTATTCTTCGATCTTCCATATTGGCGCAATCTTGATGTCGACATCGTATTGATGTCATGCACGTGGATAAAAACGTATGTGATAGTATTGTTGGCACGCTTCTCAACATACAAGGTAGTTCCAAGGATGGTGTGAAGGCAAGATTGGATTTGCAAGCAATGGGAATACGCGAAGACTTACATCCAAGGCCATATGGGAAGAGAACTTATTGTCCCCCGGCTTCTCATACTCTGTATAAGGATGAGAAATGAAGTTTTTGTGAGTGTTTACATGGCACAAAAGTTCCCTCGGGGTATTCTTCAAATTTTAAGAGGCTTTGTATCGATGAAGGACTTGAAATTAGTAGGCCAAAAGTCTCATGATTGTCATGTCTTGATGCAACAACTACTCCCAGTAGCTATTCGAGGCATCGCCGAATATGATCTTCGGGTCGTGTTGACTAGACTTTGTGTCTTCTTCAATGCGGTTTGTAGTAAAGTTTCCGAGATTGGAAAGTTGGATGAATTGGAGAATGAAGGATATCTTATCTTGTGCCACCTTGAGAAACTTTTTGTTCCTACCTTTTTTTACATCATGGTTCATCTAATTGTTCATCTAATGAGGGAGATAAAGTTGTGCGGACCTATCCATTTACGGTGGATGTACCCAATTGAAAGATCTATGAAATTCCTAAAAGGGTACGTGAAGAACGCATACCGGCCAGAAGCATCAATTGTTCGAAATATGTTTTCGAAGAAGCCATGGAATTTTATCAAAATTATTTGGCCAAAGTAAGACATATTGGGCTTCCAAAACGTCAAAGATCTTTGAAGGGGTAGACGAGGGGCTTCGGTAAAGAGTGTGGATCCCGATGAATTGTCGAAGTCCACTTATACATCTTATATAATGTTGATGAAGTTCAAGCAAAGCATAGTTGCACATAAAGAAGCTGTAAGGAAAGAAAATCATCGAATGACCGAACAAAGGTTGATTAGGGAGCATAATGAACTTTTGCAAAATGGTTCAAACAAAAGGTCGAGGGAGAGGAATGTGTTTCTGATACAATCAAATGGTTAGCACGTGGTCCTAAGGTTGATGTCATAAGTTGGAATTCGTATGTGATCAATGATTATACATTTTACACGAAGTCCCTATATGATAGGAGCACCGTCCAGAACAATGGTGTTATGTTAGAGGCTGAATCTATGCACTTCTCCAGTTTGAAAGACAAGAGGCCTTTATTGGCAGTCATGCCATATTATGGGGTTATTGAAGAGATTTGGGAGGTGGACTATGTTAAAATTAGATTTCCCATTTTCAAATACAAGTGGGTTAATGTCAATAATGGTGTTCAGATCGATCGGCTAGGATTTACATTAGTTGATGTCAATGGTAGAAGTTTTGGAGATGAACCTTTTATTATAGCAGACCAGGCGAAACAAGTATTCTATATCACCGATCAAGAAAATAAAATGTGGTCTGTAGCTCTCCAAGGAAAAGGGTCATTGACATTGATGAGGAAAGTCATTCAAATTATGGTCTTCATGAGAGTACTTCTTTTTCAAGGGGTCTACCGGACATGAACGAAGAAGATGAAGCGGATAATGAACCCGGCATAAGAAATGATCATCAAGAAGGGATATGGGAGGATATCACTTTATAAAAGACTCAATTCATAAGGTAATATTCATATGCAGAATTCTTTGAAAACTTTAAGGTTTTAACTATACTATATTCCTTCTATGTTCTTAAACAATGTCACTGACTATGAAGTTTGTTCTTGTTTTATTTTTGTGGCAGGATCTTATCCAAAGGGGGCATGTTATAAAAGAGGATGTTACGTTGTTGGGTGGGAATCAGATGAAGGCATGGTGAATATTACATTGGGCATGTATGTTGTATTTGTAACTTATTGTATTTGCATTGTAAGTAAGTTATCTTATTGTATAAATTAATTTAGGTGTTGTAGTCATAGTATCATTAATTAACAAGCCACATAACTCATGGTGAATAATATTTGTATTTTTTTCCCAATTCAATTTATTCATAATTGTTCATAGCTTGTAGCTTAAAGTATCGACTTTTATGTGCTGGATTGGGTGGTGGATTTGTGTATATATATGATCAGGAAGAACAGAACAGGGAAAAAATTTGGGAAAATTTAGACCGGAAATAAATACTCCAGTCTTAAATGTTCAACTGTTAAGACCGGATGTAGTTATATGTCCGGTCTTAAAGGTCATGTGTACATATTTGATATTAAGCCGGTCTTAAAAGTTGGTCTTTTAAGACCGGTGTATTTACATGTCCCTGGTCTAAAAATTCAATATTTAAGACCGGATGTATTTACCATCCAGTCTTGAAAGTCAGTTTTTTAAGACCGCGTATAATTAGTCGTCAGGTCTTAGATGCCGCTATTTTTCAGACCGGATTTATTTTTGTCCAGTCTTAAAATTCTAATCTTTTAAGAGCGTCCGAGTTTTTGTCCGGTCTTAAAAGTAGAGTTTTAAGACCGAACAAAAAATATTTCAGCTTTATTTAGTACGACTTTTAAGACCTAATGTTTTAAATGTCCGGTCTAAAAGAGTTTCTTTAAGACCAGTTCGAGTCCGGTCTTAAATGTGGACTTTTAATACCGGCTGGAACAAGACCGGTCACGGGTCCGGTCTTACAATGCCTCTTTTGTCCGGTCTTAAAACCCTTTTTTGCACTAGTGTAGTTAATACTCTTCATACCCACCATTTGTTAGTCTAGCATTAATTTGGGAGCCCCCAACATGACTTGTAAAATTAATTGAGTCCGTTCCCCATAGCCAATGGAGTGTCAGTTATCAAATTGACCAGAGTCTAGTTTGAATGTAGGAATATTCATCTTTTTAAAAAAATGGAATATTTCTTGAAATATCAGATAAATTGTTGTTGTTGATTTGTTTGTTTTAGGTCATTTTGTGTGCTTTAGTTTGCTTTCTAGCTTTTGGACTGGAACATCCCAAATTTTGGGATAAAGAGTTTAGTAGTAAGACTGAGATAAGAAGACTGTTAAGCCAGTAAGAGCCAAAAGTCTTAAGCTTGTAAAGAAAAGCTTAAGATTATTTTGAACCGTTAAAAAAGGAAAAAAAAATTATGAAATATTATTTTGAGGATCTAGAAGTATTATGAAGGGATTAATTAAAAAAATGGCCTAAATAATTTAAATGCTATTTTCTTGATTTTAGGGCCTATTTTTCTGGAAATTTAAGGAAAAATAGTTAGAGGATAAATTTTAACCCAAGCATTTTAGAATCAATAATTTATGGTATAGAGAAGCTAATTAAGGAAGAGTCTGTGATGTTTCGGATCTGAACTTGGTAGTGAGGTGGTATTGCTCCACTGTTTGGTACTTTGAACTATTAAGGAAATGTTCAAAAAGTATTAGAATATGCTAATTTCTCTAGCATGATGCTTGTTTAGTTACAAATATTTTAAGAATAAAGAATTAGTGGTTTTATCCTATACATGTAACCAAGGTAGTCAAGATCGTGATTTTACTTAAGATCGAAAGAGGGTAGCAAGATCGTAAATCGTGGGATCGGCACGAACCGTAAAGATCTTACTTTTTTAATTTTAGTAATAATAAAAAAAAATATGCATATAAAATAACATTTAACTCACAACTTAATCCTAAAAGACAATTCAATCTTCAAATAAAAATATATAGCATTCAAAATAAAAATATAGTCATCATCTAGCATGGCATCTCCAAAGTTGGAAACATTCAACTTGAGCCACAAATACAAAATACCAAATCACCAAAACCAAAACAAAAACAAAAATCTATCAAAGCATTCAAATCACAATCATCATCTAGCATCATGGGCATGGCATCTTCCTCTCCATCTTCAAAGGCTTCTTTATCAAAATTTGGTAACTCCAAATCATTGCTAGGCTCAACCAAGGCTTCATTTTGAGTTGGCACCAAGTTGTCTACATCTAAGTCTTCAATGTTAGATGGATCGAACTTTCATCATTTTCCACAATCCAATCATCATCAAAAGAAATATCATCAACATTATACTCATTCACTTTTCTAGCCACCTTCTTCTTGGCCAATCTTGAATTAGCCATCACAAAAACAACATCATTAATAGTTTTTTGTTTCAAACGATTTCTTCTCTTTGTATGGACCTAAGCAAATATAAAAACAATTAATACAAAATTCATTCTTGAAATGAAATATAATTCATATTTCATATTTATGAAAATTTACCATCTCAAAGGCACTCCGATTACGTTTACAACCGGAGGCACCGCATGTCAATCTCAAAACACGAATAGCAAATTTTTGGAGCTCGGATGTTCATCCCCATACGACTCCCACCATTCTGCTAGAGTTTTTTTTTTCTTAATTGAAATCTTGGTTATTGGATTACCAAAAAACTTCCTTTGATACTTGAAATCTTCAAGTTGAGTATCAATCTTAGATATTTCTTCTATATCCCCCACCATCCTTTCTAAGCATTCATATAATCCACATTTCACTTCAAAATTAGCTCTAAATGAAGAATTATAATGTAATTGCGGGTTAAGGTAATAGCATGCAACATGCAAAGGACGATGAAGTTGCATGTCCCATCTATCATCAATGACTTCCCACATAGGCAAATAACTAAAGAATAAAAAAAAAATTGAATTAGTGTAGAGAACAAAACTACAAATTTAAAATTTAAATCAAACTTGATAATTTACCCTCTTGCTACGTTGTTGAAGGCATGAGCAATTCTCTCTTTAGCCCGATCAATCTCCTCATAAATGAGGCCCATGGCTAGCTTCACATCTGAATCAACCATACGGAGCACCCTGACCAAAGGATAAGGATCTTTTAAGCAAGTAACAATATTTTTCCAAAAATCCTTGTCCAAAACCACATCTTCTATAAGCTTCCCATTCTTTGTCTTTGCAAACCGGCTAGACTTCTACTCTTTGGAGGTGAACATCCTAATCAATGCTCCTTTGTTATCATGGAGTCACCCCAAAGTTAGGTAAGATGTGGCAAAGCGAGTGATGGCTGGTCTCACCAAATCATTTCCTTTAGTGAAGTGGTGCAATAAAGTAATCAAAGAAGTTCTTGAATAAATATAGGTTGTGATTTTTCCCCCTTGGAATAGTATCATGGTGAACTGGTATCCTCTTTTCCAAATCCTCCAACATTAAATCAATGCAATGAGCACCATAAGGTGTCCAATACAATCTCTTTCTTTTCTCTATTAACATCTCTCCTGCAGTTTTGTAATTTGCTGCAATATCCGTCACCACTTGAATAACATTTTCTTCACCAACCTCTACAACAACATCATCAATCATCTTAAAAATTTTATCAGCAGTCTTACATATGTCAGATGAATCAATAGACTTGAGGAAAATAGTTCCCTTAGGGTTGTTCACTAAGAAATTTATGATTGTCCTCCTCCTTTCGTCGGTCCACCCATTTGTCATTATTGAGCATCCAAATTTCTTCCAATAAGCTTTATGTTCTTCAATATCCTGCATTTTTTAGTCATATTTTTTCTTCAAATATTTAACTCAATCTCATGGTAGGATGGTGGCTTGAACCCTGGACCATATTTTGAAACTGATTTAAACATTTTACAGAATTCCTCCATCCTTGCCACATTGAATGGAATAGCATTATTGTAGAAAAAAGAGGCAATGTCTTCACATGCTTCCTCTCTCAAATTCTTCTTGAAGATGCTATTTATTGTAGTTTGAGTGCTCACTCCTCTTTTTTAAAAAAATATTTGTATTATCCCCACCATCATCTTCACTCTTTTTCTTTTTCCACCAAGTTCATCACCATCATCAACTTATGTGAATGTGATTGTTTTCTTCACTAGTCTCTCTTGTAAAGCCGATACAATTCCAAACATTTGTTTTCTCACTTGCTCAAGAACAGAGCTACAAGCCCCCACATCTCTTTGTGCTCCCACCAAATGGTGCTTGAATCGGTAAACACCTCTATTTATTGTCTTCTTGCAATAATTGCATTGAATTTTTCTCCCACTTCCATCAACTTCAACACCATGCTTCCATCCCAGGTCAATCCTACTTTCAGCAACATTTTTCATTTTAATTCATCTACTAGAGGAGGCAGCAACAGCATCATTACTGGCACCAGCACTAGAAGCCATTTTCCAAATGTTAAACCACTACAACCTAATATGGACGGAATAGAAATACAGAGCAAAATAAAGACCCAATCGATGAAAGTGAAACATGCATATAATATATAAGAGAACCAAATTTTCTATTTCGAACCCAACACCTGCCAACAGTATGAAACATTTTAATATCATTCCTAGACAACTCGCCATGGTAAGAACTAAGATAATAAGTAACCCAACAATCAAATCAACGAAAGCTGTGTATATGAGTCAAGATACAAGATACACAAGAGATATAAGTCAAACAGCTAATAAAAAAGAACCTGGTTGAGCCGAGCATACTGGAATGCAGAGAATCAAGTCACAACGATTAAGGGTTGAGCCGAGCGCACTGGTTGCGAGCTTGCGACGATGAAGCTCGAAGAGGAGAGGCGGAGAATCGAGTCGCAGGTCACAGGTCGCAGCAGAGAATCGAGTGATTTGAGTTGCACTAGAGAAGAAACTCAGTCACACCAAAGAAGAAACTCGGGGTAATGGGTTTATTGCTAAGAGTTGATTCGGTTTAGGGCTTGCAGATGGGTTTAAACTAGGTCAAAACTCAGGTAATGGGTTTATTGGCAAGATCGTTGATCTTAAGCGATTGTACAATCTTACGATTCTCATCTGCGATCTTGTTCGATCTTGCTCAAAAACAATCCTGAGTGCGAGTCAGATCGTTTTCCGTCGAAAAAATTGATCTTACGATTTAAATCGCGATCTTGACTACCATGCATGCAACACTTCTTCATTTTATCTAATAAACCATCTTGGACAAAGAAGTCACGTGCCTTTCATGCAAAACAATTCTCCATTCCTACCTATTTCTTATTATTCATTAGGCCATATACCCAACAGAACCTATCCAACGGCTTTTTCCTCTTATTATTCATTTTCCATTTGATTAAACATTACAGCCCATACTCCTTGCAATGGCTATATCCCTTCGGCCCAGACGCAGAAAAAGAAAAAGAAAAACGGCAACGAAGAAACAGAGACTATGAGAGATCACAACTGTTGCATGCATTAAAGGACACCTCACCCACACATGCAACCCGCCACCTCACCTCTCCCTCATTTATCCAATCAAACATTAGGCCAACCCACATATATGCCCTCACTTCCTATTTCTCATTCAATTTGGTTCTACACTCAAAAACAGAGGTGAGAGCTAGAGAAAGGGTCTGTGAGAGCAAATGAGGATCATAAAGGTTGAATTCCACACACAAGCTTGGATTGGAGTTGAGGTAAGTCTCATAATCATCCTCCTACCCTTGTTTCTTCCATTTATGGCGTCTATGCAGAGATGATTATGCTTCTAAAGTTTAGTTAGTGAGAGAAAATGGAAGAACATGGGAGATAGGCATAGAATAAATTTTGTATATGTGAAGAATGAAGTTAATTGTAGCTGGATGTTCTTGCATGTGGCATTTAGGTTTGTTTGGTAATGGCTGAAAAATGATTCAGATTTTACTGTTTAATGTCCCTAAATGCTGCATAAATGTTTTAGATGTGTAACCCATGTCTAGAGACTATAAAATTAAGGTTTAAACCTTATTCTTGAAGCTGAAGTTTTTAGTTGTTGGTATGGGTGGTTGCTTGAAATTTAGCAGCCAAGGTCTTAGAAAATTTACGATTTTGATGACCATTATTTACCCAAAATATAGAGAATTGAAATAAAGTATGTAGTTGGCATTTAGAAGACCAGAGATGGTTAGAATAACACTATAAGAGATGGAAATTTTCAAAATCAAGAGAGGTGTTACCCAAATGACAAGCTTGAAACTAAATATAGTATCATTTATTTTGAAGTTATGAATTTTTCAAAGTTGGACATAGAAAATTGGAAAGCAATCATGTCTTTAGATTCGAGTTTTGGTTTTGTTCGAGGTTTTGACTAGGTAAATGATTTTTTATAACGGTGATTTTTTTTTTAGGAAATAGTACACGTCTTAAGCTTTAAAATGAGTGGCAGAACATGTTAATAGGAGGTCTAGAAATTAAGTTTTGATTTTTCCAAGTTCCCTCAAAAAATTATAGTTAGATTTTCTGTTAAGTCCGAAAATGATAATATTTTTGGATATATGTATTTAGCCATGAGTTGAGAGTTTTGGGTAGAATATAATAGGCCTTTAATTATGTCTTGGTGAGTATATGTGTATAAGAATAAAATATTACCAATGATGATCTATCTCTATGAATTTCAAAATTTATAGGAATTGACAATTGCTTAAGCTCAAGAGAGAGAGAAAAGTGGACCCAAAGGATTTTAGTGAAGGTATAGTTTTAGAAGGAGCAACAGGTGAGTGAATAGCGTCCCTAATTTTTATAAATGATATTTTTATTGTATGTTTATTTCCATACTTAAAAGTATGATTTTGTGAAGGAATATTTGTTGATAGTATATGAGTAAAGAATGGTGATTTTATTCGTTATTATTATTTTCTTCCAATTGAATCAAAGCATAATTCATGCTTATGCAGTTAAATGAAAATGAGACTTTTGAGATATTTTTCATAAATTTTATATTGAAATGATCTTGGATTTTGGAAAATTTATAAGTTAGAATTTATTATTTGAAATGGAATGTTTTTACGTGAGTCCTTAATGTTTTAAAAGGATTATATTGGCAGATTGAATTTGAAGGAAAATTTTGAAATATTGTTTGTGAAACTTCATGCTGGGGGGATTTGATTATAAAGTATGAGATAGAGCTGTTATTATCTTGAAGGAAGTATTTTTATTATTTTGATAAATTAACCCCAAACATGTTTGAAAATGTTTTAGAGAGGACTGAATATAGAACGCTGGTTACAGCAGTACTATTAGTTCTTGGTGCACTATGGTTAATTTCGAGCTCGCTTGATATTCATGGGATTTGTTCTCATGCTTGTTTCATAGACTGTGTATCCATGCTTGTTTCATGGACTATGTGTCCATGCTTGTTTTATGGCTTCGAGCCATGCTTGGTTAGTTACCCTCATGGACGATGTGTCCATAGTTGTTTAATGGCCTTGAGTCATGCTTGGTTAGTTACCCTTGTGGACTACTGCTGAGCATGATTTATGCCATGTTTTTCCCTATATTTTATGATTGAATTGTATGGTGAATATTATTTTAACTGCATTTAATATGAGCAAAAAGGCATTTATTCATTATACAGGGAACTTAAGGGTGAATTCTGTTTACATCCTAAACATGTGCTAAAAAAGAGCAAGTTTTAAGGTTTTATGAGAAAGTCGCATAACATGGCCGATGTGGTGCTATAGCATCAGGACAGCTTTATCGAAGTGCAATACAATGCATCCCTGAAGCTATAGCATAGTAAGTGACGTAGTGCTATGCGGCATATATCCTGATCTTTTGTCAAGATTATTTCAGGAAGTATAGTGCAGGTCGAGGATAATGGTTAGATTGCTGATGTATTGAAATAGAAGATGCGGAGGATCGGAACTAAAAGATTTGAAGACTCCAGCAGGATCAACAGGATCAATCTGCCGAGAATTAGAAGATAGATACGATCGGACCTCGACAGATTAGGAAAGGCCCAGATTGATGAACGTACACTGCAAGTAGACCAGACTATATAAGGAAACAACAGCCAACCCTAAAAGGGGGTCGAAATTCGTCGAGAGAAAAGAGCCTAATCATACACGGCCATAATCAAAAGAAGAGTGAGAGAAGTCACGAAGCACGAGGACCCCAAGAGAACCCAGCATCCTTCCAATAGAAAGACAGAGTGAAGAAGACATGGAGTTGTGACGTGACAAGGCTTCTCCCACGCCGATGGAACATCCATCAAGCTTTTGTTTCTTGTTTCTTTATTTGAATTCCAGTCAATCTTTTATCATGGGCTATTTTGTTTTGTGATTCCCTCGTCAGTCATGAACTAACCTCCTGAGGCTGAACGAGGATGATTTTCTAAGTATAGAATGAACCCAGTTGCTAGTTCTTAATTTAATATATTCAGTTGCTTATCAGTAATTCAATTTCTTGTCGATTAGAGAGAGCTAGGGACTAGATCAGTGGCCTCGGCTTACTGAGAGGGAGTCGAGGTTAGACATCTCAGAAGCAATAATTGCTAGGCGGGCTGGTGTAAGGCTTGACCTATTATTGTAGACTTCAGGAATGGGTCTATCGCTCATAACCATAACACCTTGATTTGTATTGATAATCCAACTAGAAAAATCACCATAGACATATGGGAGATGTACAAACTAGGATTGTATATATCGTACGCGAGAGCTTTGATAGATTAGCGTGGTGTGGTTAACTGAATAACTCTGCGTAGGGTGTTCATGCTGTAGCATTTGCGAGAGCTGTACAATATGAATGCTATAGCATTTTGTATAGGCAGCTGGGGAAATGATATGCTTAGAAAGGATTCCGAGTTCAGTCTATCTTTTGACTAATATCTTCTTACAAATACGATCATTTAGTTATTTTCCTATTCATTAGTATAGCTACCAAACCTCTCAAACCAATTAAAGTTATTTTCTTTTTAAGCACAACCAAATTCTGCAATAAGGTGTCAACATTCGGTATCCCAGTCTCTGTGGGAGGATACTCTACTTACTCTTTATTACTTGTTCGACTAGTTCACTTGCCATCAAGGAAATCGACCCAGCAACTATGTGACCACGCTTGTCATTTGTTCTGTATGAAGTTCTACTTAAAGATATGGTTTTGAGAATTATGGTTAAAATTGGTTATGTTAAGTCAAAGGTTTTATTAGTACTTGAAAATATTTGATTAACGATTATAAAGTTTTATTTTATTTATGATTTACTGTTTTAAACCGGTTTTGTCAAATAAAATAATTTATTACATATTTCGAGGTAATTGATTGATGACTCAATATATATAGAGTTTTGTTTTTATTCCCGGTCGTATGGTTTATAAATTGAGATTTATTACTATATTTGTTATTGTCAAAAGATAAAGATGTTTAAATTATTTTGCTTATGCAATTTATCAAATTATAATAATGGGACGTTATTCACCGGAAAAATTTGTTTAGATCAGATAGTATTGTTGACTGTGTACCTCTTGCTGAACAGTGAAGATTTAAGGGTATAAAGTTCGTTGTTCCATCTGGTGGTGCTATTAGTTGATGTAATCATAGCTCTAGACTGTTGTAATAATATTTAAAGTTAGATGCTCCATGTAATTTATAGGTAGGATCAATGTATTTTGGAATGCATGTTTATAAGTTTAAGGCTTAAGGAATGTGAGTCCACTCATATTCCGTGTCGGTCACCCCTTTATGTTTTAGGGCGTGACATGGACTTTGCTATCTTATTGGTCATCAAATAGGGTACTAAGGATAAAAGGTAAAGCACTCGTATAATTAGGTCGCTACGTACACAAATTAATATTTTTAATTATCAACCATTCTCTCTTGTGAGTCGAGAACTTCTTTTAACTGTTAAGAAATGGAAGAGAGAAAAAAAAACAATTTAATAACTCGAGAGTGATGAGTGCAACTAGAGTTTTGGCGAGTGCGAATGATAGCGGTCAGGTGGCAGAGGAGGAGGATGCCTTAGCACGAAGCAGGAAGAAAGGGCGTACCGGCAGGGAAGTTGTTGGAACATCACAATCTGGAGAATAAACCGTAATTCCACATAACAATTATGTGGATAGAAGAATAATTCTCATTGATTAGTAATTGAGTTTTGCAATCTCCTTTTACAGTTGTACATATACATCCTATTTATATAAACAACTACTTATCTAAACAATTAGAAAACTATCTAACAACAATGTTTACACAACTATTTATTACAATTTTTATTTATATTTCTAACACTCCCCCTCAAGTTTGCGGCACAAATATATCAAGAGTCGCTAACTTGCTCAGCAACTTTCGCTGTATCTCCCTTAAAATTGGTCTTGTCAACAAATCAACTTCTTGATCATATGATCTGACATGCCTAAGATCTATCAACTTCTCTTGCCACTTTTCACAAACAAAATGGCAATCAACTTCGATGTGCTTGGTTCTCTCATGAAACACTGGATTTGCTGTTATATGTATTGCTGCTATGCTATCACAATATACAGGTATTGTATTTTGGTGTGGTATTTTCAAATCTTGAAACAAACTGAGTGCCCAAACTATCTCTAAAGTAGCCATGCTGAGTGCCCTATACTTTGCTTCTGCAGAAGACTTTGAGAATGTATTTTGTTTCTTTGTCTTCAACATCACCAACGATCTTGCAAATTTCAGTAAATATTCAGATACTGACTGCCTTGTAATCCCACAGGATGCCCAATCTGAATCGCAGAAACATTGCAATTGAAGATTTCCTTGAGAGCTCAGGTGAATACCAAGCCCAACTATTCCCTTCAAATATCTCACAACATTCCTAGCTGCTACCATATGTGCCTCGGTTGGCATTTGCATAAATTGGCTCAACGTTTGCACACAAAAACATATGTCAGGCCTAATCATGGTCAAATAAATTAATTTACCAACCGACCGACAATACCATTATGGATGTTTGCACAAATCCTCATTATTATCCTTTCCTTATTGATAAGGCATTAATTTCAGGTTTTGTGGCATTGGAACACTCAGTGGCTTACATCCACTCATGCCTACCTCAAATAACAAATCCAATACAAATTTCCACTGAGACAAAGCCATACCAATTTCAGATTTTGCTACCTCTATGCCAAGAAAATATTTCATATGTCCTAAATCTTTAATCTTAAAATTACTATGCAACAGATTCTTAGCATAACCAATTCCTTCTTCAGAACTACCAGTTATTAACAAATCATCAACATATACCAAGACTAACACTATACCATCATGCCAATCTATAGTAAACAATGAATAATCATTTTTACTTTGAGTAAAACCACCCTTAATAAAGGCTTTAGACAATTTTTGATTCTATTGACGGGAAGCTTGTTTGAGTCCATAAAGGGACTTCTTTAGTTTACAAACCATATGCTCCCCTTTACCCTCGAAACCTTGAGGTATTCTCATATATATCTCCTCTTGGAGATCTCCCTGCAGAAAAGCATTATATACATCCATTTGGTATAAATTCCATGAATATATGGCA
This sequence comes from Acacia melanoxylon, assembly GCA_019022615.1. NCBI lineage: Eukaryota > Viridiplantae > Streptophyta > Magnoliopsida > Fabales > Fabaceae > Acacia > Acacia melanoxylon. The sequence goes on from JAFJYJ010000032.1 coordinate 1,950,890, forward strand.
GCCAACTTAAGTACCAATCTAACAGTAAACATTTTAACCACAGGTGAAAAAGTTTCATGATAGTCAATACCTTCCTTTTAACTATATCCTTTAGTTACTAAACGAGCTTTATATTTATCTATATTACCATCAGAATCATACTTAATCTTATATACCCACTTTCAACCAATTGGGCATTTATCTTTTGGGAGTTTGACAATGTCACAAGTTTGGTTGTCTTCCAGCGCCTGCATCTCAGCCTTCATGGCCTTGACCGACTCAAGATTGTTGCTGGCTTCTTTATAATTGGAAGGTTTAGACACTGTATCAAGAGAAGACATAAAAGCTAAATGATCAGCAGAGATAGAGGCATAAGAAACAAATTTATCATTAGGATAAGCACATTTAGATTTGTGCTCTTGTTTGTCTTCAAATGCAACAAGTGAGCACACATAATCATTGGGCTAAATTGGTGGTCGTCTTTCCCTTGACGAACGGGACTGTACTGATTCAAATGGGAAATCAATACTATTATCAACTTCATTCAGATTGGACTGCTGATCTGTTCTTCCTTGTTGATCAATTCTACCTTTTATGTGAACATTTTTATCCTTGACTGCATCCAATTCTGTCCAGGGAGGTTCTATTTCATACCAGAATCCCCCTTGCTGATGTGTCCCTACATCTCTAGAAGGATAAACCTGTTCTGCAAAGTTAACATGACGACTCACAAATAACGTGTCATTTTTCAGATTTAACAACAAATATCCCTTCTAATTTTCCAAATATCCTAAGAATACAAAGGGAATGGCATGAGGTTGAAACTTATCTATGATTTCCATATCAATTGCATAAGCAAGACACCCAAATACCTTAATATGTGTCAAATCTAGCTACTGTCCATAGATTCTTTCAAATGGAGTCTGAAAATCTAGAATCTTGGAAGTCAACCTATTAACTAGGTAAGTCGCAGTCTTCACACACTCACCCCAATATTGCACTAGGACGTTGGATTGCAACATTAAGCTCCTTGTAACCTGTATGATAGTCCTATGTTTGCACTCTACCACTCCATTTTGTTGAGGAGTATAGGGGAAAATAGTTTCATGGATAATTACCTTTTCTTGAACAAGAGTTTTAAAATGATTACTCATGAACTCAATTCCATTGTCACTTCCGTATTCTTTTAATTTTCACATTAAATTGTGTCATAACATATATAATGAAGTTGCGAATATAAACGTTTGAATCAGATTTGTGTCTCATTAAAAATATCCATGTTGCTCTAGAATAATCATCAACTATGGTAAGGAAATATTGAAAACCTTGATGAGTGGGTGTCCTATATGGTCCCCATATATCGATGTGTATAAGCTCAAAATATTTATTAGTCTTAATACAGGAAGAAGAAAAGGGAAACTTGGTTTGTTTAGACTGAAGACATACATCACACTTTTCATTTATCAAATCAGAATCATGAATTACAAGTCGTAGTCATCTCATTACAGAAAAGGGTGTATGCCCTAAACGCTTATGCCACAAACATATATCATCGTTTTTCAAAACACTACTAGATTTCTGTGTAACATTCAAGACATGTGAAAGTTTCGGAATCCTAAGAATATACAACCCATCTACTATCTTACCTGTCAGCTTCGTCCTTCCATTCTGAAGGTCCTGCAATACACAATGGTTGGGTAAAAAGCAAGCCATCCATTCACGTTCCTTGGTAACTTTGGAAATTGCTAAGAGAGTAATTTTTAATTTGGGTGAGTATAAGATATTTTCTAAGGTAATATGGGGTGATATATGAACTGATCCTACATGTGTAACCGGTACTCTTTGTCCATCTGGGATCTTGATAGACTTAATAGGCCCTTTATATTCAGTATATTTATCTAATAATGAAAGTTCTCCTATCATGTGAGTGGTAGCCCCTGAGTCTACAATCCAACAAGAATGAAATAAATCAACAAATGGGGGTATAGCCAAACCTGTACCGATTAGCGCATGAATTGATGTTTCAGCATCCTTTTGTAAGAGCTGAAGTAGACACTCATATTGATTTTGGTAAAAGAAGGTGCCATGGTGCTTGTAGTGCCCATTTTCATATCTGGATCAACAATGGAGGCTGCTTCAAAATTCAGCTGACCAGAATCCTTTGTCTGCTTGGACTTGTTTCCTCGAAAACCAGGTGGATACCCCACTAGTTAAAAACAATTGTCTCGCAGATGTCCCTTTTTGAGGCAATGAGTGCATTCAATGGAGGGATCTCCACAACCCCTTCCTCTTCCTTTACCACAAGCTCTTGTGGCCATGGCTATGCCTTCTGCAGGGTAATTTTGTTCAACAGTGGAGATTGACCTTTAAGCTTCATCTTGAATGATCATCGAATGAGCCTCATTCACAGATGGCAATGGATTCATAAACAAAACCTACATCACACCAAAAACTGCAATAACTTCTGTTTTTGCATCAAATCCGCATAAACCCTAGATGTATTATAGGTACAGGATAGAAGCGTTATTAGAGCTGACTGCTCTTCCCATAGTTCCTTGAACTTCGAGAAATACACAGAAACTGATGAAGCACATGACGATAAGAAGTAATCTCTCAGTGCAAGGAGAAAATCCGAGCACCATTTTTCTTATCAAACCTTTCCTTCAGGTCAACCTAGACTTGATGTGCACTTTGGAAGAAAATCATGCCATTAGCCAACTCCTTCGATATTGAATTCAAAAGCCAGGAAAATTCATATCTCATTATACAAATATCCAATTATGGTGATTCTAAAGGCTATGTAACCATTAAGAAGTCTAAGTTTTAAGTAAAAATATCTACCATGGTCAAACACACGTGATCTGTCCAAGGTACATCAATCATTACACACTAGTCCAGAAAATGTTCCAGAGTCAGGCACTAACTTCAAAAATTCATAACTCATGTTATACAAGTCTAATTCACCTATATGACCTATCAAATTAAAGCTTATAATGTCTACTTTAAATCTAAAAAATTTCATAATCATTAACATCATTTACTTAGTTAAAGGCATGTCACAAACTGACTGGCTTCCAGAAACCTAAATTTGCCGCATCAAGGGAAATTCCCGTTATAATATTTGTCACACTTCCCAAACTGGGCTTAGTTGTCTTCCTGAAATAGGCTTATCCTCAAATATCTAAACCCAAAATTCAAGATATTACATATGTGTCAATCAATGTGTGTACATATGATAAATTGGACTCTTGCATTTGCATCCCTATCCTTTCGGTGAAGTAAATTCCATTTTTTTTTCATTCCATTTCATAACAAACTGCAAATTCCCAGTTGTTGCAGCGAAACAAAATGCAGTGTTGCCCTTCATGTCTTGCAAAATAAGTTTTTTTTTTTACCCTAATTAGCTTTTTTTAAAATTTCTCGGGATAATAGGCCTTAGTTCCCACAAATTAGTTTTAGAATTATTTAGGCCACTTTGGTGTAATTAATCCTTTTCATAATTTTTATAAAACCCTAAAATAGCATTCCATGATATTTCCTCAATCTTCCTAGGCCACTAAATAATTTTAACATTTATTTTCTTCTTTATTTTCATAGAAATTTCAACAGAAAATAGGCTTGTAGCCAACACATAAACTTTAAATAATATCCCCATAAACCTCAAATATGCCTGAGAATCTATTTCATACTATTTTTTGGATTTTTTCTCTAGCTTTTGTGTATTTGTCCATAATTATACTTTTTGCCCTAAACTCGTCATAGTTTTAACCTTTTAGAGCAACTTAACTTACTTAATCAGTATTTAAAATTTGGAATGTTACAATGGTAGTGCATTTAAAAATAGGTAAAAGTACAAAAATACTCATCATCTTTTTTAAAAAGTGCCATTGGCAACATAATCAAACCTTGGGTCCAAAAAGGCACAAGAAATTTCAAAATGGAGCAAAAATGTTGTCTCCATCAACCCTAAATCTTCATTACTTTCTTAATACATATTTTTGTAAATGTGCAAAAATGCTCATAATCTTTTTGTCTAAAATGTGGTGTTGGCACCATAAAAATATCTGCTGCAAAGGGGCCTATACCACATTAATCCTACATGTTATCTTCACCACGTTTCTCGGATTTCCTAAATACTTTAACCTTTAATCAAATCTAAAAAAATAATTAATTAATAATCACAATAAATGTTAGTATAGTCGGTGATAAGCCTGTAAACAGTATTCTCATGCTGTGCATCAATTTTATCAATTCTTTATCAGTTTGTTTTGTTCATGTTTTAGAAATTGAAAAATAGCAAGTTATATTTTTGTCATTTAAATCAAATCTAAATAACATAGGTTATCATATCAAGCTTCAATTCTTCTGGAGGCTCCTGAAAAATCTATCTTTTTTTCCATCAAGTAAAAATTGAGTCTCTCAACATCAATATCAATAAATTGATATTAATATCAATTATATAATTATATTCATATATTGAATCAATTATACGTATTCCCGAGTGATACACAATATGCTTTGCATTTCAAAAGCACACGTAAATTAACAGTGTTATCACACATATGATAATGGGGAAATATTTATTATTTATTGAAATGATACTACATATAATATTCTCATAGAGACACATATATAACTGATTGTCTCATAATGAATATTTTTGATTTTCCAGAACTCATAATGAATATATCATATATATTTCTAGCCATTATTATTATTATTTGCAGGAAATTGGTCGTTGACCTGAATTTCCAAGGACTCCGCCACGGACAAGTACATCCACGTCTATCGTCGCAAGGGCATGGACATCCTACGCACTTTACCACAATCCGCTTTGTTTCGCTTTCTGCGTACACAACTGTATACAATACAACAAAATATAAATATGTAATTTTCACAGGTTAGTAACTTTTAGTGAAAAAAATGAAACCAAGTTCATGTTATTCATTTGTTATTTAGAACATTCTGATGAGTGTGTGACTTGGCAAAATGGAAAAGAATGAATGTTGTATTTTCTATTCATATTCAAACGTTACATATATAGACAAGATAAGATAGCCTCAATAGTAATGGCTCATAATGACTATTAATGAAGATTATCCCTAATCCCTACAAATCAGGGATTCCTATAAATCAAAATACAATTTGCTATGTAATCCCCCGTCCCCCCCGGAAGCTGGAGCATGGATGTCTTAGATGCCCAGCTTGGACTTGAGTTCATGAAACCGAGTAGGATGAAGTGGCTTTGTGAATATGCCTGCAAGTTGATCAGCAGACTGAACAGGGAGAAGACGAATCAGCTTGGCTTGAACCTTTTCCCGTGCCAAATGACAATCGAGATCAATATGCTTGGTCCTCTCGTGAAAAGTTGGATTGGTAGCAATTTTAATGGCTGATTGATTATCACAGTAAAGTAAGGCTGGAGCAACATGAGAAATGTGAAAATCATTTAACAAATATATAAGCCATTGTATTTCACAAGTTGTAGATGATAAAGCCCGATATTCTGCCTCTGAAGAAGATTTGGAAACAGTGGCCTGCTTCTTGGCTTTCCAAGAAATTAAGGAAGAACCAAGAAAAATGGCAAAACCGGTAACTGAGCGACGAGTATCTAAACAACCAGCCCAATCAGAATCACTGAAACTTCTTAATTGTAAATCAGAGGAAGCAGAGAAGAAAATACCAGCACCCGGAGAGGATTTGATATAGCGGAGAACACGATGGGCAGCAAATAAATGAGTATCTTGAGGAGCAAACATGTACTGACTAAGTTGCTGAGTGACAAAACTCAGATCAGGCCGAGTAGTAGTGAGATATTGCAGGCGACCAATGAGCTTTCTATAAGGGAGGGGATCAAGTAAAAGAGTACCATGAGTACTAGAAAGCTTGAGGTGAGGATCCATTGGGCAAGAAGCAGGTTTGCAAGCCAAATATCCAATGTCTTCAAGTAATTCAAGGGCAAATTTTCGTTGAGACAGAAAAATACCATTATTAGATCTAGCAAGTTTAAGACCAAGAAAGTAACGAAGTTCACCAAGATCCTTAATGGGTTTATGCAGAATCCAATCGCTGTTTAACCAAGTTAATTTCAACCAAATCATTTCCAGCAAGCACCACATCATCAACATAAACAAGAATGACAGTAAATGAAGTGTTTGATGCTTTGAAGAACAAGGAATGATCAAAAACATATTGACAAACCATAGGACAGCAAAGCAGAAGAAAGCTTAGAATACTATTGACGACTGGCCTGTTTTAAACCATAAAGAGACTTTTGCAATTTGCAAACAAGATTGGGATCCGAGGTAGTATAACCAGGAGGAAGGGCCATGTAAACCTCTTCATGTAAATCCCCATGTAAAAAGGCATTATTAACATCTAATTGTTGTAAATGCCATTGTTTGGTAGCAGCAATGGACAATAATAAACGTAAAGAAGTCATCTTAGCTACCGGAGAAAATGTATCAAAATAGTCCACACCTTCGGTTTGAGTATAACCTTTAGCCACAAGTCTTGCTTTATATCGTTCAATAGTACCATCAGCTTTGAATTTGGTTCTAAAAACCCATTTACAGCCAACAGTCCTCTTATCCGGTGGTAAATGAGTAAGCACCCAGGTCTGATTTTGCTCAAGAGCCCGTATTTCAGCAGCCATGGCATCTCTCCAAGAGGAAAGTTTCACAACTTGTTTGAAAGTGGAGGGATCAGGATTAGTAGTAACAGCATTAACAAAGGAATGATAAGAAGGAGAAAGAGAAGAATAAGAAAGAACAGAGGATAAAGGATAACGAGGACTACCTTTGCATGATGATTGGTTAGTAGAAGTAGTGAGGGCACAATGATAATCGTGCAGATATGAGGGAGGGTTATGGAATCTGGTTGACCGACGACGAGGAGCCATAACAGAGGGCGATTGAGCAAGACCAGAACCAGCACCTTGAGCAGAGAAATTATTCACCGTGTTGGAGGAACTGGATGACCGAGACTTGAAGCCAGGAGGAAAACCATGCTTCCGGTAGCATGTTTCCTCAGTGTGGCGAGGCTTGCCACAATAGGAGCAGAGCTTCGGTTTGGAACCAGACGGAGGAAACCGTGGAGCCTTAGACATTAAAATAGCCGAATCAGGAAAGCCAACCGGAATATGAAGCTCACGCTCATGTTGAGTCACCAACGAGAATACACGAGTGATCGGGGGAAGAGGATCAAGAAGCATAATCTGAGATTTGATGGAGGCATATGGTTCATTCAAACCTTTCAAAAACCTGATTATCTGATCCTCATCCCGATGAAGAAGAGCGTTTCCAATCGATCCACAGTTGCAAGGCTTCAAAGGGTGAATGTTGGACATTTCATCCCAGAGAATCTTTAGACGAGTGAAATAGTCACTCACAGAGGAAGGACCTTGCCGGAGGTTACATATCTCTTCTTGGAGATCGGCTATACGAAACAAATATGACTGAGAAAATCTTGATCGGAGGTCATTCCATATTTCAGGGGCTGAATCAAACCACAAGACACTCTTGGCAATAGTTGGAGAGAGAGAACGTGTAAGCCAGCCCTGGACCAAATTATTACATCGGTCCCAAATAGGGAAGGAGGAAGTCGTCGACGAAGGAGAGGGAATGGAACCATCGACAAACTGAAGCTTATTCTTCGAAAGAAGAGCAGAACGCATAGCTCTGGCCCAGCTATGATAGTTAGGACCATCAAGAGGAGGAGAGACAAGGATAAGTGCCGGATTCTCGTTGGGGTGTATATAAAAGGGAGACGCCAAATCGGCGAGGGGAGGGGAAGGTGATTTATCGGTGGCGGAAGAAGCATCGGTGGCAGAGTCGGACGCCATGGTAGGTGGAGAAGAGAGGTTAGGGTTGACAAGGGATGGAGAGATCGAGGCTGAGGAAAAATCGAGAGAGAGAAAAAATGCTCTGTATACCATGTGACTTGGCAAAATGGAAAAGAATGAATGTTGTATTTTCTATTCATATTCAAATGTTACATATATAGACAAGATAAGAGAGCCTCAATAGTAATGGCTCATAATGACTATTAATGAAGATTATCCCTAATCCCTACAAATCAGGGATTCCTATAAATCAAAATACAATTTGCTATGTAATCCCTGTCAGAGTGACCAAATAGTATAATGTACTGTGACCAAGGTTGTCAAACTCACGAGTTTAATCAAACTCGTGACAGTGACGTAAACTCGTATCGTGAACTCAAATCGTAAACTCGTAAGAGTTTACTTTTATTATTAAATAGGTATTACTAGTGTATAATTAAATAATTAAAATATAAAAATGATAACAATTTGATTTAAATATATTTTAAATCCAAATAATTGAAATTAAATCCATCAATATTCATCATTTATCATATTTAATAAAGAAATTTCTATATAAAGCCGCTAAGCATAATCAAATAAAAAAAGTTAATACAAGTTTAAGAGTAAGTGAACACGGTTTTGTAAGCTAGAAACGTAAAAATGGTAAACTCGGTGTATAAGCTCGTGAGTTTAACCGAGTTTACAACTAACACGAGTTTACCACTAACTCGACTCGTTTTTGTAAGCTAGAAGCGTAAAAACGGTAAACTCGGAGTGTCAACTAGCAAGTTTGACAACAATGACTGTGACAAATAATAGATCCTTTACAACTTACAATGCCTTAAATAAGATTGTCTCTATTAAAAGAATATGTGTTTATAAAAAGAAATATAGATCCTACATTGAAAACACTTCACAATAAGGTAAAAATAAGAATTAAATTAATTTCCTTTCTATAAAAAAATATTTTCAATGAAATAAATTATTTTTTGGTAGTTAGCTTGAAGTATGGGTTAAGTATTATTTTTACCCCCAAAGTTTTCGCTAAGGGGCATTGGGTATCTAAAAGTTTTTTTAGGAGCATTTTTATCCTAAAAATTTACAAAACGTAGCAATTTTACCTGTCATCCCCCAATATTAAATTTGATTGTTAAATCCATCAAACAACACACATGTCGTGTCACCTCATCATCCATATCATTGAGTCCAATATGACGTGGCATCACACCTCGTCATCTCTTTCTTCCTCTCTCCCCTCGTTCACTCATCTTTATCTCTCTCCTTCACCATCACTGTGGAAGAGCTTCGACCAACGACCATGGCCGAAGCACCCTGTTGAAGTTGCGACTTGGGACATGGAAGGCATTTTCAAACAGTGAAAGGGAGGATGGAGACCAAGCTTTACTCACCATCCGTTCTCAAACCTTGAATGCCGGCAGCAACCTCCGACCTCCTCTATTCGTTCCTCATTTATCATTTTCCAGTGGTTTTTCCATGGCTGGACACTTGATTCAAATGGTGGTTGCAGGCCTATATATATATATATATATAACATACGCTGTCATAAATTGGCTTAATCCCCAGAGAAGTGAGTTAGAAAAGACTTTATCCATTTGTATTTACTCTTACCCCATCTATAGATTACAGGTTTCCAGACGTACTGCACGTATACTTATTGTCCCTTTATGAACCCCACCATTAATGCCCTCCTAATCTCGTGGAGATTTCTCTGTTTCTCTCAATAGCATCAGACACTTCCTTGTGATGCAATAAATTTTCTGCCCGATTCCAAATATAAATTTTCCACCTCTCTCTTCTCACTGCCAATGGAATATCAGAACTAGTTTTATATCTATATACCCATATGTATATGTGTTTGTAGGCACATATACATTCTGTCACTGTTCCAATCTTCTTCCATGGTGATGGTGAAGGAGAGGGATGAAGATGAGTGAATGAGGGAGAGGAAGAAAGAGATGACGAGGTGTGATACCACGTTATATTGGACTCGATGTGGATCATGAGGTGGCATAACATGTGTGTTGTTTGACTGATCAAATTTAACATTGGGAGACAACAGGACAGAATTTCTACGTTTTGTAAACTTTTAAGGCAAAATTTCCTAAAAAAAACTTCCGAATACCCACGGCTTTTTAGCGAAAACTTAACCCTTGAAGTATTGAACATTGATTCGCAAATGCATGAGAAATTTGCATTGAACACATTATAGCGAAACATCGAAATGAAAAAGAAAGCTAGAATCTTACTTGATGCAATTATCAAAAGAGCCAATAAGAACACCAATTTAACAGAAGACTTCCCCATGTTTTGTTCTGATGAGAAAATGCTCCCAACCAGTGCTTTATATAGGCGTAAAGGAAGACTTATTTTTGGGAAGAAAATCTCCTAATAAATTAAGACATTAATTGGTACATTGAATTAAAGAAGATTCGAATCTGGATATTGGATGCGCGCATGTATATATATAATATGAGATCATCATGAATAGCATGATTTGCTTCTCAGAATGCAAAGCACATGTGGAGTGATTGCTTCCCCATGTTTAATGCTTCTCCTTTTACTACAGTTTTTTTTTTCCTGCCACACTCACTTAAAATGAGTGTGTCCTACTAATATTTTTTCTCTTCGGTTTATAGTAGGACCCACTCACTTTTATGTGATAAAAAAAAAAAAAATTTATTTACAAAGAAAAGCGTAAACATTAAACCCTTATTTTATAGTTACATTTTTTTTTTTTACTTTTTCAATTATAATTTTTTAATCATAGTAATATATTTTTATTACAATATAAAATAAATGAATTATTCTAGTTTCATATATATGTGTGTGTGACTTTATTATATTAATTATTTTTAAATTATGTAATTATTAATATTTATTGTTTATTTAACTTTAAATTAAAGGAAAAATATCATTATTTTTCCAACCATTAAAAATAATATCATAAAAATCTTCATTGATAAGTGAAGATCTATCATTAACAAGTGAAAGAGTCATCATTGACAAGTTAGGAACTTGACAATATATTATTTCAACTTATTGGGACCTAAATGATATTCTCCCTAAATTAAATTGATAAATAAAAAATTATTGAACCCGATTAACAGTTATATGAAACTAGAAGGAGCTGTTATAAATAAATAAAAAAATTGTAGGGACCTAAATAAAAACAAGTGAAAGCATAAGAACTTAATAAAAAGAAAGAAAACTATAGGGATCCAATTAAAAATTGATTGAAACTATAAAAACTTGCAAGTTAATTATTCTTAATTATTTTATTAAAAGAAGTCATCAGAGATTGAAATATAAAATTTCAAAAACTAACAAAAGTCATACGGTTGTTGACCTTTCAAATTTAGAAAAATACATTCTAGTCATACGGTTGTTGACCTTTCAGGATTTAGAAAAGAAGTCATCATAGATTGAAATAAAAAATTTCAAAGAATAAAAATCACAATAAATTATGGGGAATTCTCATTATGCACACACAAGGAAACACCAAAAGAAAATGGGGAACTACAAATTACAGTATAGACCTTTCAGGATTTAGAAAAATACATTCTAGTTGGCTTCCTGTTTAATTTCCTCCACTAGTCTATAATGTAAGATCTAGTTGGGTTTTTTTTTTTTTTTTTTTTTTTGAGACTAAGAAAATGAAATAATTCAAGTTTTATTTTAGAAAGATTGAGGAGATTAAATAAATTTTTATTTAGTCATATGTTATGTATCATTATATTATAAATCATTTTATAAGTCAAAGTATTTTTGAAGAAAAATGTCAAATATACATATGATTTAAAGTAATTTATTTAATTTCTAAGTCAATTATGTTTTATATTAAGAGCGGGAAGAAGTCACCCATTGCAACCCTAAGTTTTAAGTTTCATTTTGGGCTTGTAACTTCTATATTCAGTTTAATATCTTCTTAATGCGCAGATAAGGAAAGAAGCTCTTTGGGGCCATGCTTTGCTACATGAAGCCTGATTTGGGGGCAACGATTTCGGTTTAGTTTTAAAATTTTATATTTCAATCTTTCATTATTAATTCGTTTAATATAAAAAATTAATGAAATTACTTAAAGATTCCATGTCATAAATGCCGATCGTCATTTATTATGATCAGTTAGGGAAATAAGATTGAAATGACATAAACCATTAAATTTGACAGCATGAGAGTATATTTTCAAACTATAAAAGTTCCAAAAAAAAAAAAAAAAAGGTACTAGTTTTAAGCTTCTAAAAATCAGTGACGTGATACGCAAGGTTTTATGCATTAACATTTATTTTTTATAGAATATCAAGCAAGAGGAAAATAAAGAAGACAGAAAGAGAATTAGTAAAATTTAATTTTTATCAAAAATTACTCATAATATTTTATCTGTACATACATGCGCACGTGTCAATGTGTGTACAATTGACAAATTGGACTCTTGCATTTGCATCTCTATCCTTGCACAAAAATATCTACATATGCATAACAAGTTATGGATTACCAGATAATAGGCAATATATCTATCCATTACTGTTATCTTTGCATATCCGAAAATTGTACATAACATGGAACCTGAGAAAGCAAGGTGCATAATTGTACAACAACCATCTTTCATCCATAAAATCAACTTTAATTTTATTTGGAACAGTGAAAGAGGGAAACGGAAAATACATGCTATAAATTGGGGAAACTTTATGCAAGGAAAAAAATAATGGTGGATTCGGATTGAAGAATCTAGAAGTCATGAATGATGCAATGTTGGGGAGAGTGGCTTGAAACATAATTACTAAGCCTGATAGCTTATGCTCCTTGGTGCTGAAAGGGAAATATAGGAGGAATAGAAACTTAGAAAAGGAGTGTAGAATGTTGAAATCAGATTCAGAGGTTTGGAGGAACTAGTGTAGAATCTGGCAGAAAGTCTTGAGCAATGTGTTGGGAAGTGGGAAATGGTGAAAGGGTGAGTTTCTGGCATGACAAGTGGTTGGATGATGGAAGGACATGAATTGAAAAGTGTATTGGTCATTTAACGGAGGAAGAGGGAGAAATAAGGGTGAAGGGACTAGTAAATGCAGAAGGTGAATGGGAATTAGAGAAGATTGGTGGATGGGTTAATGAGGATGGACAAAGACTCATAATGGCAGTGCCTCCTCCAAATGAATTAAATGGTGAGGATGTCATTAGGTGGGGGGCAAAAGTGCAGAATAAGTATGTTGTGTCCGACATGTACCATCTATTGAGAGAAGAGCAAGATATGGAAGGAGAAGTGTGGAACAAATTGTGGAGGTGGAAAGGTCCAAAAGAGTGCAAGTTTTCATATGGTTAGCAATACATGATAGGTTGTTGACTAGTGAAAGAAAAGGCAGGTTAATGGGAGGAAGTTCCAGCTGATACTGGTGTGTTGGTATAAATGAGAACCCGATGCATGTCTTAAGAGATTGTAGTGTTGCATACACTCTGGTATGAATTAAAAGAGGGCTGTTTTGAGTCTGAATTTTTGAATTTGCAGGGGATGGAATGGTTTAGCTGGAACCTAATGAAATCTGAGAAGGATTGGGATCTCACATTTGGAATAGCTTGCTGATTGTTATGGAGTCGGAGAAACAAATGTATGTTTGAAGAGGATTTTGTGTTGTGTGAGAACCGTAGCAAGACTGTGTTATGGCATGTAAGGGAAGTAATAAGGGCGAGACTAGAATTTGGAAGAATTAAAGGATCAAACAGGAAGCTAACATCAGGTGGGAGCCTCCAATGAAGGGTTCTTTCAAATTAAATGTTGATGGAGCATCTAAAGGTGTGGCGAGGATTGCTGGTTTTGGAGGAGTAATAAGGGGAGACAATAGGAGGTGGATTGCTGGGTTTTTAAAATTAGGAGCTTGTACGGCTATTAAAGCTACACTTTGGGCTGTTCTGATCGGTCAGAAACTAGCTATAGGGTATAATCTGGTTAATGCGATTGTTGAGTGTGACTCAATTGCTGTTCATTTGTTGAAGAAATTGCAGGTAGAGGGAGATGCTGCTGTGGGTTCGAGGATGCTGTCTGCTATAGGCCAAGAAGTGAATAAATTTTCAAGGGTAACGTTTGTACATGTATATAGAGAGGGCAATGTAAGTGCTGATGCCCTTGCAAATTTCAGTTTCGTACAGGAGGAAATGCTTGTCGTATTTGATAAACCTCCAGATTGTGTTAATAGGTTTTTGTTCAGGGATGTATGGACGTACTGTACCAAAGATTTATTCTGATAAAGTAATAGAGATGGGCTAATGCCCCGTTTTATACCCAAAAAAAAAAAAATCTGGACTCTTGTAGGAGCATCCCTATCCTTGCACAAAAATATCTACACATACATAACAATAACAAGTTATGAATTACCAGAAATAGGCAATATATCTATCCATTACAGTTATCTTTGCACATCCAAAAATTAAATCCGAGCTAGTACATAACAACATGGAACCTGAGAAAGCAAGGTGCATAATTGTACAACAACCATCTCTCATCCATAAAATCAACTTTAATTCTATTTTATTTTTCCATTTCATTTCATTTTGCAAATAAAGTAATTTCTAGACTTTGGAGACATCGTTTCCCTTTTAAAGCCGCCATCTAGCTAATACAAAGACATACAATCCAAATAATGGGTGCCAACAAATAAAAACCATAGGAGATTATTTGAGACGTCTAATTGACAATATAGAACTTGTGATGCAAAGATAGTGAGATCGTGTAAAACTTCACCATATGGACTTCTTTATAGGCTAAAGCTGGACCATTTACACACACAACCAAAGGATTACCTGATGATGTAACAAAGTTGAGATCACTTTAATGCTCTGCTTTAATTCTCACATCTCCATTAGGTAATGCACTCTGTGTTTGTGCCAGACGTTTCATCTCCTGCATAAGAGCAACAAGCTTCAGATTGACGGCAATTACATAACATACAAACTTTAAAAATTTATTTCTTGTATTTTTATTGTGAGATCAAATTTAGTATTTAAATCTCTAAGACCTTATTGACCAGTGCCCACAGTGTAGCCCCCCTCTTGACCTTAACTAAGTACCAAATTTGCCTACCGAATTAATCATCTATCATATACAGAAATAGGCTCAAATAACATTTAGTAACTTTTAAATATAGGTTTTATGTATGTTTATATGTACATATAATCAAACTTACAAATCTGTTCACTTGAATACTAGATCTAAATGTGAGTTAACACATTAATAACATTCAAGAGGTATATAGGAAAAATTCATAACATGACCAGACAGAAATAGTCATCCGTTTCAATCCTTCTTTATATTTACTACTCTACTGGACCAGAGCTAAATAACTTTGTCACAAATTACCAAGCTAGATGAAGCTCATTTGTGCTAACCAAAGCTACCCTAACGATAGCCTCCAACTTCACTTTCCATAGAAGAGCCAAGCATATTAAGATTTAGGCATTTCATTAAGAAAATAAGAAAATTTTGCCTAGTTGAATTATTACGCTCATATGATCAATTGGTAAATAACTTTACTAAAACTTAGAGACCTTTGTATTACATATATTTACAAGATGATTAATACATATTTGATTTAAATGTTTCATCTGGAGAACGGATACAGATTCTCTGCACCAAGGCTCTGAGCAGCATGTAGTGCATTTTAATGGATCTCAACCAATCATATAATCAGGCAACCCTCCTGCAGCTTGATTGAACCATATTATTTTATATGATTTTTCATGATTAATTTGGGGAATTTAATCTATTTCTTAGACCATTCATTATTGCATGATTAAGCATTAATTTGAGTTAGGGGCATTTATATTGAATGAAGTCTAATTAGGGGTAAAATGGTCATAATTTGTTAATTATTCATTCCAATGATTTCATGGACTTCTGATCCTACCTTGTGCTTAATCTTGCATTTTACGTGTTTTAAAAGAAAATTGGAGAATTTGGACAGAATCAATATTTTTCAGGACCGGGGAAAATTACATAAACGGGCCCAGAGTTTTTAAAATTACAGTTTAGCACCACAAACATTTTAAAACAAACTTTTCATTTTCTTTGTCTCTATTATTATCGTGTGAATTTCAATTTTCTTAGTCTCTAATATTATCGTGTGAATTTCAATTTTTATTGTTATCACATTAACCATTTAATTTGGCTGATAGTGAAGGCAAAGGATAGGTATAGACCAGCTCAGTTCAACAGATCAGGTATAAATTAGTCCCCAGAAATCAGTCTTGTTTCAAATTTCAAGGCTGCTGTTTCACATTGAAATTCATGAAGTTGAATTAACCGTAAAATAGGCCTCAACCACCCTGTCCCACTTTCACTTTTTCCCTATTTCCTCAGATTAATGGACTAACTAGTTGTAATGGTATAACAAGTGACCAAGCTCGGGGAACAAAATCAAAATAAGTGTGGCCAAGAAAATTATACGTACAGCAGCAGTAGCTGCACGACTCTCCCTGAAAGCTTCAACCTCATCAGGGAAGTTTTGCTCTAATTCTTCCAAAAGATGCTTGCGTAAACTCTGCTCCCAACACAAAAGCTAAGTTAGCCTAAGGAAACTTGTATATGAGGATGCAAAATGTAAAATGAAAGAAGTCCAAATCCATAGATATAAAGAATTAGATTCAACCTTCAAAGCATCTGATTTTCCTTTGGTGATTTGATTTTTCGCAACACAGTTCATTATTACATCCTTTGTAAATTCATCTGGATTCTTGCCATCATCAATTAAACTAAACCCAGCAGCAAAAAAAAAAAAGTTATCTGATAAAAATCATATATTAGGACGTAAATAAACTTAAATAAACTAAGGAAGAACATTCAAAGGCAAAGAACTCACTTGACAACCTCCATAGGGACCTGAATGTTGCACTTCTCAGCCAATTTGATCATATTGTCAAGTTCCAGAACAAGACCATTGCTTGAATTTAAAGTAAAATATGATCAAAATAACCTTTCGGTATAGTAAAAGAAATGAAATAAGAAGAAAAATATGGAAGAGAAGTACATGCGTTGGAGGAGAGGCATTTGAAAGGCAGGATTATAGGTAGAGACAGTCAGGTAAAGCTGATGAATGAGGCCCAAGGTTTTTTGAATGGAGTTGATAACCTGGTTTAGCTTCTGCATAGAATCATCAGCAGCTGATGCAGGAGACGATGTATCATTTGTTTGAGGGAACAACATCCCATTGCCACCACTTCCACCATTTCCTCCTGTGGTTACATTACCTGGGACGATTCCATTCGTGTAATTTTCTATAAAATCTCTGAAAAAAGTATTAACTAGTGTTCAAATATAAACAATCATGTCAACTTAGTTGAAATATTTTATTAATATACAGAAATAATGAAAACATGAAAATCTGCACTCTTGTACCACTTAGAGACACAAAGTGGCATATGCCTTCTTATTTTACAATAAAATTAAATAAAAAACGCATATGAATGATAATTCTTCCACAGGAGAACTACTAAACATCCATGAAGCACCGTTACGGCAGAATTTTTTTTTCCAATGTATCGGACATGCGTCCGGTATGGATACGCGTCCAATACGGGAATTCACATATCGGATTAGTCAACAAGCACGAAGTGAGATTGGAAATCTGATGTCACCTCCGTCTCTCAGCATGTACATCAGCACGAAGCGAGATCAGAAAGGGACTCAAGAATCAGAATCCGAATTAAAAACATATCTAAGAATTTTCAGAAATGAAGCAGGGTTGGGAGAAAGAGAGAGATTTTACCCAAATGAAAGCGCGTAATGGAGATCAGCGAAAGAGGGAGTGACAGATTCAGATTCATAAGGAGGGAGCCACCGGATCTGAGAACAAAGTTTGATTCTTTAAC
The DNA here is from genome assembly GCA_019022615.1 of Acacia melanoxylon. Taxonomy (NCBI): domain Eukaryota; kingdom Viridiplantae; phylum Streptophyta; class Magnoliopsida; order Fabales; family Fabaceae; genus Acacia; species Acacia melanoxylon. The sequence goes on from JAFJYJ010000032.1 coordinate 1,968,564, forward strand.
TTAAGAGAATCAGACCTTGATTTGGCAATAAAGAATTTTTTGAATGCACTACAACTTTCCTCCTCTTATTCCTTCTTCCCCCACTCCCCTTTATTTGTTCTACATCTTTCTCCTTCTCACCCCCACCCCCTTCCTCGATTACAAATATTGTCCAATATCAAATGAAAAATGGTAAATGGTAAATGGTAAATAGCATTCACAACTGTTTAATAATGACAAGCTCCCAACTTTAGATGAGGATAGGAGGTTTTTTTGTATTTATTGCTCTCTTTACTTGTAATAGTTATCCAACAATAGTCAGTATGCCTTCAAATCTCCAGTTCAAGCTTAAACTTGCACAGGTTGTAAAAGCCTCGAAGTATTAAATCTATGTTTTAAAGTATTTGATAATTTGCAATAACAAAAGATCATACAACCCCCTACACAAGTAAGAAAACTTCCAGACACTTACAAAATATCCTCACACCAAACGAATAGATTAAACTTGGCAAGATGATAATAACATTAACAAAATAGACCAGCTAAAAGACATCATTCAAATTCTTTAAGAACGGTTAACGGAATCCTCACACCAAATAAATAGGTAAAACTTAGCAAGGACATTTACATTCACATAGCAGACCAACTATATGTCATATTCATTCAAATTCCTAAAGAAAAGTTAACCAAACCCATGTCAGTTGAATAGTTCTACATCTATGGGAATCATAGGCGGACATAAATGTTAGAGTCAAGAGTCCTTTATTGATTTATTCCAGAAAGAGAAAGGGAAATATTTCTTAGATAGTGTGTGTGATGAAATCATGAATGAAGTATTATTCAGATAACCTATTCCCTTCCCTCTCTACTAGAATTTCAGACTCTGCTTCTAGACTTCTCTCTTCCTCTCTCCCTCTCTTCATACTTATTTCTCTGTTCTACCATCTCTTCCCTAATCCTAAACTTCAGAACCTATCACTATTTGACACACAGTGGGGGCATCTTCCCCCACTGAAATATTTGAAGCATGCATGATTAATATAATACCCTTTTAATTCTTGTCCCAGATGCTTTGACAAAGATGCTTTGCGAAGCCAATTGATTGAGGCAACACTTCCAAGCCACTGAATAATGACAATTTAAACTCAACCTTCTAAATTGTTAGATACAACTTGAGCCAAGTCATTTACCAAATCATGCATACAAATACCCCGAGAATTTTAAAATTGATGACATTATAAGGAGATTAATATACAGAATACCAATGCAAAACAAATCCAACATTGCACAACAAAACAATTCAAAGCATATAAGTCAGCGGTATTCAAAGTGAAGAGGGCAGAACTATAATAGCCTATTGAAGCAAAAACTAGTAATCAAAGTTTTAAAAATGGAAAAAAAAACAAAAAAAAAAAAAACAAAAAACAAAAGCAAAAGCAAAAAGAATCATCAAAGGCGTCAATATTCAAACGATTACGCGACGCCAAATTAAAATGAAATTTTTTTAAAACAAAGTAAGAAAAGTTGCGACGGCATCCGAAGCAGGGTTGGCAACAACAGATCATGCCAGAAACAAATTCAAATCAAGATTCAAAGCCAGATTGAACAATTCAAACTCACCGGAATTTGGGAGTAGACCGAACCCTAGGGTTCAAAGCTTCTTCAAATCTTGCTAGAGAACAACCACGCAGGGTTAACAACGGTCGCGGACATCCAACAGCAAGCTCGACATCTGCGGTATGCTTGTCCGTGACGAAGAAAAATGGATCCCCGGAGCTGCGTTTGGTTAGGTCGGGGTTATATTTAATTTTATTAATGGGCAAAGGGGTAAATTTAATACGAAACTTTCATGTAAACGGCACGGAGAACCATAAAGTTTTCAAAGCTGTAGAAATGTACGTAAAGATTACAATAAGGAGTAATTTCACGGACACCGGATTTCCTCAGTAATCCAGTCACTCACTATCCCTCGAAGTCAGATCTGAGCCATTGATCTCCTATCATCAAATCTTCGATCGCCCATTTTAATACCTTAAAATAAGTTTAAAGCGCGAAAAATTATTTTATGATCTTAAAAATATATCTCGAAGATATTTTTAGACTCCATCAAGATCCTAAAATATCTTTTAAGAAGCTAAAATATTTTTTCAATGATATTAAAATTATTTTAAGATCTTAAAAAAATATTTCTAGGTACTGAATGATACTAAAAAAAAAATACTTGATAATCTAGAAAAATATTTTTGGATCTTGAAAAAATATTTTAGTGTCAGATCGACGGATATTAAAAATATCTTCAAGATATTTTTTTAAGATCCTAAAATAATTTTTCGGTTTGAGAATTCTAAACTTATTTTAAGGTATTAAAATGGATTATCGTGATTTGATTATGGGAGATCAACGTCTCAGATCTGTCGAGATATCGAACCCCTGATTCTAAGGCAATCCGGGTCCGTAATTTCACCGAAGGGTGTTAACTGTGCTTAACTTCCGTTAGATGACATGTGGGTGTCACACCGTCCTTAGATTTATCTCCTAATCCTTTTCTCATTATATCTCTAAATCATCTCCATCTAATCATCACAATACTACTTTAATAGCTCCCCCTCTTCTCAATCAATAACCTGAACTAATGAGAGAAAAAGATAAGGAGAAGATCATCTTCCGTGTCACAGATGTCTGTACATTGATCTCCAAGTTCGAGCACAAATGATAAGATGCCCAGGCACCACAAAGGACCAACCCCATCCGAATTCTATCACTACAGAGGCAAGGATCGAACAAACGATTTTCCCCACCGAGGTATGTGAACTCCATATCCCCATTATCAAGCCCCTCTTTGCTTTTCCAAACCAATAAAAAACCCCAACACATGAACATCAGACCAATAGCCTAAGCCAAAAGGTATGGTAAAAATGCCACTGCCAATCCTCCCAAATACAAGGAACAACCTCAAATCAATCAGACCAACCTCCCCTCTCCATTCCTACTGACGTCGTCACCGTTCGGACCGTCGTGCTTCCCACCGGGAAGGCTCATTAGAGCGATCTTCGCCACCTATTTTTGAAACCGGTAACCCACGTTTTCAGAGACGTTGCTGAGACCCGCTATTGGATGTGGAAACGAAGATGTTGTTTCCGCTATGATTGACGCCGGAACAGATATGAATTCGAGGGACTCAAATGGTAAATATGAGTCGGAGCAGGAAGACGCGTGCTAGAAGGATGGAGCTCAGTGAACAGACATGTGGACAGGTGGGACCCACGTAACAGTCATTTAACGGAAATTAAGCACAGAAACGCCCTTCGATAAAATTGCCCCTGTTTATAATCTTTATAAACAATATACAAGTACCCACACCCATGGCCAATTTTATATAACCTAAATAAGGCATCATATAGATGTAAACTTCCTCGGCAATTAGATAAGACAATAGGCGTAGGTTATTGATATGCCAAATTACTTTCTTTGGCTCACAAACCTTGAATAAGAATAAGAATAAGAAAATAGTAATTTGGTGTTGGAATTGTCAACCAAAATCTAAATTAATTCAACATAAAAAAAATTAAAGGGTTAAGTACCAATTTTGCTCCGAAAGTATACGCTGATGACCAATTTTGTCCTAAAAGTTTTTTGTGGAGTAATGTTGCCCTAGAAGTATAAAAACGTAGCAATATTGGTCATTTGTTAACTGCCCTAATGGTCAAACGTTAGTTGACCCAATTATGCTGACATGGATTGTCTATGTGGCATCTTTCTCACTTTTTTTTTGGGTTAAGTAGCAACTTTGCCCTTTACTCAGTCATCTCTGCTTACAATGCACCAGAGGTTCGTTAATCATTCGCATAGATAATTTCGCAGGCAAATGATTATTGTTTGGAAAAATTCATTTGAACTGTCTGCGATGTACTCGTTTGATCTTCTATTTGGACAAATTCATTCCTATATTTTTGTTTGATTTGTTCGAAACATTTTTTCTGGACAAATTCCGCAGGTGAGTGATTATTGTTTGATTGGGGAATACCTGCGATGGAGGACACTATGATAGAAGAAGGAGTAGGCTATGCTTACATTTTTCTTAAAAAACCAAAAAAAAAAAAAAAAAATTGTCACCCCTACTCTCTCCTATCATGATTATATATAATTATAAAACCGGGTTGAATTTTTTTTTTGAAAAAAAAAAAAAAAATAGGAAAACTAAATAAGTTACTTATTTATACTACCTTCGGTCCTAGTTATAAGACCGGATTGACCTTTTTTGAAGAGATTAAAGAAGCTAAATAAGTTATTTAATCATATCATACGTTTTTAGACTTTCGGGGCAACATTGAGACAAAAAAACTTTCAGGGCAAAATTGCTACTTAAAAAAATGACAAAGATGTCACGTAAACAATCACGTCAGCATAATACAATCAACTAACATTTGACCGTTAGGATTATTAACGGAAGGGCAACATTGCTCCAAAAAAAAACTTTCAAGCCAAATTGGTCTTTGTTGTGTACTTCTAGGGTAAAATTGGTACTTAATCCAAAATAAAAAATGAAACTAAATTTAAAAATATAATAAAACAAAAGAGAGACGACAAATTTGTCGCAACGGTGGTTTTTCGGGACGTAGATCTTCTTCTTTGCCGCCGATCTTCCTCTTTCCGCCGATCTACCGATTCTCCTTTTTCCCGCCCATTGATCTCTCACTCACTGTTAGTCGCTGGTTCTGTTAGTTGTTGTTGCTGCTGTATCCGCCGGATCTCCTCCTCCATAAGGTGATCAACGGGGGTTTCGTCAGTCACCCGGCACTGTTCTCGTCGCCGTGGTCGCTGGTTTCCTCTGGTCTTTTGCCGGTATACGCTCGTCGCTGTGGTCGATGCTCTCCTCTGGTTTTACCGTTGGGAGGGTGGGAGCTTACCGCCGTGACGTCTTTGGGACGTTTAACCGGTCACTTTTTGCCGGTAGAAGGAGATTTGAATTTGTAAGTCATTTACTTTCATTTCTTATTTTGGTTTGTTCCAGTGTGTATCGTGGGGTGAAGTCTTCTTGTCTTTCTTGATTCTCGTTTCCGGTTTTAAGGTTTTTATTTTGCCAAGTTTTTTTTTAATAGTCTTATGGATCTAGTTAAAAACAAAGTAGGAACCATTAATGATGATGGGGGAAAGTCTAAAGATGAAGAAGACATTATGGGACGCCACATTAAGAAGCTACCTGATGATGTTCAAATGCAAGATGCGGGAATTATTGTTGGGCAGCTAAGAAATAAGTCAGGAATGTGGAGTAATAATGCAATGGCGAAGGGAGTTTTTACACAATTTCCCCGAGAATCTAATTTACCTCCTAGAACTCGATTTCTTATAAGGCTAAACTATTGGGGAATGAAGAGAAGGCTTTTGACAAGAGTCTTGATGTTAGAATGGAGGAGTGGCTAAAAGAAGAAGAAGAGGAAGCTCCGGAGCTCAATGAGGATCTAAAAAAGATGTTAGGAACGATTCCCACATTGACTGTGTCGAACGAAAGGCTCAAGGAACTATGTAAGCCATGGAAGGATGCTCTTATTTTAACTGTTTTGGGCAGGAAGACCAATCTAGATATGCTGAAAGATAGAGTTAAAAGGTTATTAAGGTCTGAAAATTTTGAGTTAGTTGACCTTCCTAATAATTACTTTGTTTTTAGAACAGCAGAAGAAACTCTTTGCAACAAACTTTTATTTGATGGGCCATGGCTCATACAGGGGCATTACCTCGCTGTTCAGAGGTGGAGTCCAAATTTTAATCCTTATTGCAACAAGGTTCGAAAGGTTGCAATTTGGGTTAGGATTCCTACTCTCCCTATGCACATGTACTCAGAGGAATGTATTATGGAGATTGGGAATCTTATTGGCAGAGCCCTAAAAGTGGATCTTCACACTCTAGCACAAAGAGATAATAATCAACATATCGTGGAAAGAGGGAAGTTTGCTAGAGTGAGTGTGGAAATAGATTTAAACAAGCAACTTCAATCCGATTTGCTCTCCGAATCGTATTTATCCCGTGGAGTATGAGGGGCTTACTACTATTTGTTTCACCTGTGGTATATATGGCCATACTCAAGAAACCCGCCCTACTAAATTGAAGTTTCCAACACTTACATCGGACCAAGGATCGCGGGAAGAACCCGGGGAATATTAGCGATGGTAAACAACCAATTATAAGTGTACCGGTATCCCCGTGGAGGAAGAGTTCGGTGTATGGATGAAGGTCAAATCCTCGATAGACGTCGTACTCAAAAGAATGAGTCGAAAAGCATCAGTCTTTAAGTCACCTAGTAAACCTCAACCAATGGGAAAACAAGAAGGAAAAACCTCGGGCTCTCGTTACGATATGCCGAGGAGTTGAATCCGGATATTTCTCCCCGGAAAGATCAATTATTAATACGAAAAAGTCGATTGCTACCCAATGGAGAAAGAAAGAGGTTCATGAATCTAATACTTCTAAAGAAAATATGCGAGATCACTGTCGTATCCGCTAAGCCGGTTAATATCCTTGGAAAGGATGAACATGTTTCCTTGAAGGTACCGATTGAACAAATTATGCAGTCCCAACTAGTAGTGAACATACTATGGAATGTGGTTCTATTGAGCTAGATTCAAGTAGGATTTTAAGTCAAGAGAGGGAAGAATGTGGTAACCAAAAGAGGAACTACTACAAGACCAAAACTTTCGGTACCCTTATTAAAAAAGAAACAAACCGCAGAGCTCACAATCTTGTTTTTGGATCAATCAAAAAAGGTGGGACGGTAATTCTTAACCAAGCTTTGGAACTAGCTGAGCAAAATGGCAACCCTCGTTCTACTGAAAGGAGAGAAGGTGCTCCTGGGGTTGAAGTAAATCGGATGCTTGATCACCCTAAACCACCGGACCCTACGATTGTAATGCAGACTAATATTGAGGTGACAGATAAGGAATTCAGCAAGTTGGTTCAAGTCAAGGAGAACGAAGTTATGGAGATTTCACAATCGGAGAATAATTTCCAGATTTTTCTTCGCCTTATCTCCTTTTTTGTTATCTATGAATATCTTATCATGGAATTGTCGGGCGCAGCCTCAAAATCCTTTCCTGGTAGAGTCAGGGATGTGCTTTATGGAAACAATATTAATATTCTTATTTTAAGTGAGACCCGTGTTAGTGGTTATCGGGCAGATAGAATTATTCGAAAGCTGGGTTTTAATACTTGGTTAAGATTGGAAGCTACGGGTTATGCAGGAGGTATTTGGGTCCTTTGGAATATTGAGGATGTTTCCATTCATTACGTCTCTTCATCGACCCAAGCTGTCCATCTTAAAGTGACTATAGCCAACCCCGTTGATGGTTTTCGCTTATCTTGTGTTTATGCGGAACCTAGTCAGACTTAGACAGAATCTATGGAGTGAGATCATTGGTATTAGTCGGTTGATCAATGGTCCGTGGGTTGTTATGGGTGATTTTAATGCTTATATTTCTCGATGATAAAAAAGATGGAGCCCGTCCAAACTTCGCTCTATGAAACGGTTTGGAGAGTGTATTTCTCAATCTCACTTGATCGAAACGGAGTTCATTGGTGATAAATACACGTGGAACCGTGATTTGTTAAAAGAAAGAATTGACGGGCTTTCACCAATTTAGAATGGAACCATTTGTACCCTCTAACTAAAGTTCATCATCCGAACAAGTTTGGTTCGGATCACGAGACCCATTCTACTTAGAAGTTCACCGGAGGTGCCCATCGGCGCGTCGGGAGCAACCTTTCCGATGTCAAGCTGCTTGGTTTCTTGAGGAAGGTTTCGATGATGTTGTGAGACAGAGTTGGGACATGGATCACTGGATTGATAAGATTGCTAAATTCTCTTCCGTTGCCAAGGATTGGAATAGAAAGAAAGTGGGTAACCTAAACTTTAAAAAAAAGAACATTTTCAGAAGAATAGAAGGTGTGGAGAGATCAAGGAGTCGTCGTGATAGTCAATATCTTGTTCGAGACGGAAAAGGAACTTTGGAAGGAATATAACAAAGTCCTCGCTCAAGAAGAATTGATGTGGTACCGAAGTCTAGATGCAATGGTTAAAGTGGGGGGATAAAAATAGCAGATTTTTTCATACTACTTCTATAATTAGAAAAAGAAGGAATAGGGTTGACGGTCTTAAGGATTCTAATGGTAATCGGGTTTTTGATCGGTGCACTCTCAAAAACCTAGCTATTATGTACTATAAGGATCTTTTCAAGAAAGGAAATGCAAATTCTACTGAGATCAGAACTAGGTCTAATTTTCCTTTATTGAATGTTGCAGATCTGAGTCAACTCCATGCGGAAGTTACAGATGATGAAATAAAGCTTGCTACTTTTGGCATTGGTGCCTTTAAAGCCCCTGGACCTGATGGAATACAGGCTGTGTTCTTTCAAGAATACTGGAATATAGTAGGAGGGTCTATTTGTAAATTGGTGAAGGATTTTTTGGTAGATCCTTTAAAGGTAAAGGAAATCAATAACACAAATATTGTTCTTATACCTAAGATGGATAGCCCTGAGACCATCAAGGATTTTAGACCTATCTCCTTATGTAATGTAAGTTACAAGATCATTACTAAGGTTATTAGTCAGCGCCTTCGTCAAATTATGGGAAAAGTTGTGGGGGATCACCAGTGTAGCTTTATAGCAGGTAGACAGAGTATCGACAATATCATCATTGCTCAAGAGGTGATGCATTCTTTGAAAAACAAGAAAGGAGGAAAAGGATGGATGGCGAGTTAAAGTTGATCCGGGAGAAAGCTTACGATAGACTTGAATGGGATTTTATTCGGAATACTCTTAAGCACGTGGGTTTTGACGAGAATTGGTGTAAAATGATTATGGCTTGTATCACTACACCTTCCTTCCGGTTACGTGGAATGGTGAAACAACCGATACTTTTTCGTCTTCTAGAGGTTTAAGACAAGGAGACCCAATGTCTCCATACATTTTCACCCTGTGCATGGAGAGATTAAATCATATTATCAAGGATGCTATAGAGGATGGCTCTTGGAGGCCGATTAAGCTCAAAAGGGGAGGGCCAGCTATTTCTCATTTATTTTTTGCTGACGACCTTTTTTTGTTTGGTGATGCTTCAGAAAGTCAAGCTGAAGAGATGTTAAATTGCATAGAATCCTTTTGTGGTGCTTCGGGTCAATTGATGAATAAGAATAAAACTAGAGTGTGCTTTTCTAAGAATGTTAATGGTTCAAGGGCCTTTGCCCTCAGCCAGAGCATGGGAGTTACCCTTACCGGAGACCTAGGCAAATATTTGGGTATTCCCTTGATTCATAAGCGAGCGTCTAAAGTTACTTTTGCCCCAATCCTGGAAAAAACAATAAAGAAATTGTCAGGGTGGAAACGGGGATGTTTAAATTTCATGCGAGAACTACCCCGGTGAAAGTCGTAACATCGCTATTCCGTCTTATTATATGCAAACTATGCTTCTCCCTAAGTGGGTGATTAAAGAGCTGGAAAAGACAAGTAAAAGTTTCTTATGGGGTGATGATGACAAAGGTAAGAAACTCCACCTAGTAGCATGGAAACAAGTGATTGAAGATAAAAAATATGGTGGACTCGGAATAAAGGATATGCGCAAACGGAATAAAGCTTTTCTAATGAAATTGTGTTGGAATCTTTTGTGTAATAGAGAAGCCCTTTGGGTAAAGGTTCTTCGTAATAAGTATAATATTGGAGAAGGGTTCGGACACGAAGTTCAAAAGAAGAGAGGAGTGTCCTTCATTTGGAAAGGTATATGTCTTGTTTGGTATAAATTTCAAAAGGGGCTTGGAGTATCAATTGGTAATGGTGAATCAAAGCATCGTTTTGGTTTGATAATTGGTCGAATTTAATACTCCCCTTATTGATCTTATTCCGGGTATGAAGCTTTTGTAGACAAAAGTAATGAGAAAGTTGTTGATTATGTCGATTGTTGGGGAGAATGGGACCGAAACAAGTTGCTTAGGTGGTTCCGGCCGCAACTTGTTGATAGGATCATGTGTGCGCATCCTCCTAGGGAGGAGCGAAGGGATGATAATTATTATTGGAAACCATCTTCTAACGGTTGTTTTTACGTAAAGTCCGCATATCTTTTTCTTTCTACAGTAATCGGAACGAAGACTCGTGTGGAAGTTGTTGTGGAAATGCGCTGTTCCGGAGAAGATTAAGTCCTTTATGTGGACTTTTGCACATGGGAGGGTTCACACAGCGCGTCTAAGAGTCCAAAGAGGCCTTGGGGAGTCAGCGAGATGTTTGTTTGGATGCGGCCAGGAGGAGGACATAATGCACTTAATGAGGGATTGCTGCAACGCCAAAGAAAGATGGATTTAGTAGTTGCTCCAACTTTTTGGGAGCAATTTATATCTCTTCAAGGAAAGGATTGGTTACAATGGAACCTTAGTCATGAAGCGGAAGGGATTTCACCAAAAAAATTTCTTGGGCTACTCTTTTTGGTTATATCTCTTTGGGATATTTGGGTGGATCGTAAGAAGCTATTTGGTGACCAACCAATCAACGATACAAACTGTGATGCCTATGCTAGTCTCTTCGGGGCAAGTGGGATAAGGATTTAGTCATAAATTCTCAATTTTACTCTAACCGAATATTGAAGTTAGGGCTAACGGGGAACGTCAACATAATTTTACCTATCTTGAGGTGGATGCTTCGGTTCGGAGTCGGGAAGAAGTGGATGTGGAGGAGCTATTACGGCGAGATGATGGGCGTTGGATATGCGGTTTCATGTGCAAACTAACGATGGTTCCACCGATGAATAGCCGAGATTATAGCAATTATCCAAGGTCTTGATTTGTTGGAACCAAGGATACAGAAGAGTAGTTGTTTTATCGGATTGTATTGAAGCAATAAATATTTTGACTAGGGGTTGTGATCACTCACATCCCTTTAGGGACGTCATAGTTGATGCCAGGTTGTGGTTAGTTAAAGACTGGCAAGTTTTGATTAATCATATTCCTAGGGAACATAATAGTTTAGCTGATCATTTGGCTAAATCATCTCACAACATCGTTGGTAGTTTTTGCATGCTTCATCAACCGCCTCCTTCATACCAATGGGAGGTAGTTGGGGAAGGATAGGGGATTGTATTTGTCCTTGTTTCATTTAGCTCTTTGAGCTATTAATTGATTTCAGTTTCATTCAAAAAAAAAAAAAAGAGGGTTGTTTCTTTACTATATATATTCTCCTCGATTATTCATATGAATTGACTAATTACCTCTATATCTTTTTCTGTTTGTTTAGATTTGATCCTAAGTTACTTCAGACTTGAGAGCTGGGACTGATCCTTTCAAAACTTAGGGCGCATTTTTGCCTCTCCGATGTCTCACTTTTCTTTATTTCTGACTTTGAATCAGTCTATAGATTTTCATGGAATTTCAGTCAAGATAATATTTACATTGACCAATTAAAAAGTCGAGCCAAAAGAAAAAACAGTGAAAAGGTGGCGAATTTCATCTGTCCCGGACTCGCGTGACCTTCAACAAAAGTCATAGCTTCTTGAAATAGCTTTCCTCTCATTTACAACGAAAATTCGTTAATAAATTCCTCAAACCCAAAAATAATAATTATAATAGAAACACATAAACTTTAATACTACAGTCACAAAATTGTGAATGAAGCTCGAAGGTAATTTGCAATATGAAAAGGTGGTCTCGCTGAAATGTATTATCTGGTACATTGGTATGGTAAATGTATGCAAATATGTGTTTAATTTAGGCTAGGAAATAGACTTAAAGTTGTATAGAAATGTCAAACTCATTTCTTGAAGCTCACAAAATTGAATTAAGATAAGAGAAAACTCAAATGCATTTTCTGAAAAATCTTCATGTAATGTTCCTTTGAGGAATAGAGTCCATATGATAAATTGCACCCAAAACAAACACACACGGAACATACGAGCTAAACAAATAAGATAAGCAACCTTGATAATTAACGAAAATGGTAGACAACTTCAATACAAACTTACAAGAAAATGGGAGTCATTTTAAGGAAATTTTCAATTTCCCTTCCATGAAATATTACTGCATTTTCATTAAAGAGGAAAGCCTAGGCTTCTGGATTTTATTATAAATAGAATGATTGTCATAAGTTTAAGGCAAAAAACAAAAGAAGATTGTGACTTGTGAGGTACTTGGTGGTTTCAATTAGCAAGATGAGTTCGGGTCAAAAGAAGAATATTATTGGAGATAATCTTGGTTATGGTACTACTTATTATAGTCCACAGAAGAGTTCAACTTCAAAGGGAAATCAGGTTATTGGAGACAGTCTTGGTTATGGTTCAACATATAATTCACAGAGTTCTTCTAGGAGTTCAACTTCAAATGGGCCAAAGGTGATCGGAGACAGTATTGGATATGGTTCTTGAAATGAATATTAAAGGTAATCAAAATAAGTCGTCTTCACTTTATTATTTGGTTTAATATATTTTTTATAATATGAAGTGTTTTCCTTTTAAGGCTTAGAACGTAAAGTGTTTAATATATTTTTAGTTCTTATAATTTGATCAAATTTTGGTTTTAACTCTTGTATAGTTTTAAGTCGTTAGTTCTTATCCATCGTTACATAAAGATTCAGTCTTAGTTTAAAGTCCCTATATTTGAACACAGATCAATTTCTTATGAAACTATAGAAATTGAAACCAACAGACTGAAAATTACATGGACCAAAACCAAAATTCAAACAAACTATAAGAAGCAACGATGATATTAACCCTTCTTATTTTTACAATTATGTTATATAACTTTTTCTTAGCTAATAGTATAATATCTGTTTATATATGTATTGATTCTTAGTGGTTATTTACATGCATATATGCAGGTTCTTGTAGAAGTAGGACCTATATATGCTGGGACTGGTGGAAGGAAAGTTTGTTGTGTAGAAGATTCGATGTTTTATTTATTTTTTGAATTTATTCATGTCTTATTTTGTATGATAGATGTTTGATTAATTGGATATTATTACAATAATGTAAATAGTAATCTCTAGAAGTTTATCTGCAGGTAGCTGGCTAGGAAGTTTGAGAATCTTTTCCATTATTGTATATGTATGGTTTGTTGGTTCATATATGGACCTTAATTCTTGTAAATAAAATGAAATAAAATATTTTTAATTTTTTTTTTCCAATAGATAGATGCATTATTTCCATCTTGTGGTTCAAATTCTTCAGCTTCTTTAATCACCAAATCCAATACGATGTAAATGATAATAATATCAATCCAACAACTGCATACACGCACACAGCCTCTTATCCTTAATATACAAACTAAATAACTAATTTAAGGATATTAAGAAAATTAGTTTAGTTGATTATTTATAATAAATTGGTGTTTGCTTCTCTAAAATACAATTGTTAATCATATGAATTGAAACTACCTTTTGATGGAAACTCTTTTTCTAAATTATCCCTATTGATTAATACATGTAATTAATAAACAATATGGATTGAGTTTTTATATCTAGAATTAAAGTGAAACAATCATCTTGTGTGTCAAGGCCTAATTGGGAACACAGGCAGAGAAAAGGTCCCCTGCTCTTTTAAATTCTCGCTCTCCCCAACGCATTTGTTTTCCTCTCATCCAACATCCCCACCCCGCCGCCAACCTTTGTGGTTGCTCCCCATAATTTTATTACTCAATGCTACAGTATCTTTTATTTATTTTATGAGGAACAACTACTAAAATCATGTCATTCAAAATGTTAGTTCAAAGTAATAAAATACAATAAATGTAATTTACAAATACCATTGAATGACAATAACTTGAAAATGAAACAATTAGGGCAATAATAATTTCTTCTTCTCAGGATTTGGAAAAAGATAAATCTAAATCAGGAAGAACAACGATATGTACACAATATAGTGGCCCCGAGTTATTGCCTCATATATCTGGTTACTTACAATTAAAGAATAACGATTTAAAATTATCTGTTGATTTATGTGCATATATGTTATATATATTTTGGGTGAGTTTGGATTAGTGGTGATAGAAGTAATTTTTTTTCTTCTCATTTTGATTTTTGCAAAAGAAAAATAAGGTAAAAGTCATATCGTGTCATATGATTTATGTTTATATTGCCTTTTGAAAAAAGTCAGTTTGATAAATTGAAAATTGTTTGGGTGATTAATTTAAAAGTATAAAATCACTAAAAAATTTATATGAATTTAATAAAAATAAAAATAGTTAATGAATCATTGAGAAAAATTTGAAAATACCAAATTACTTGAATTTTAGGGAAAATTGGAGAAAAGTCACATTATAAAAATTTAACTGGTAAGAATGACCTCAATTAGTACTATCATTCTTCGTATATATTGAATTTCTAATGGGGGATTTTTTCCACATTTCCCTTAAATTTTATTATTATTATTTTCTTTGGATACTTTTACAAATAAGGATAAAATTCGAAAATAATCACTATTAACCTTTAAGTAGAGTTATATAATTATAACCAAAATTTTCATCTACAAGTAAACTTATAATTAATTGGGATCAAAATGTTATTTTAATAAAAGAAGGTGTGACCTATTGTTTTTTCTTAACGAGATATTTTTTTTTTGGGATAATATTGGCAAGCCGAAGCTTGAAACATGAAATAGGAGCTAGATTATAAGACTCTAGCCCCCGGAATAACATGATGAAAGAAAACTAGGAATGGCGGGATCGCCGATCCTTGAAAACCATATCTAGGCACCCTCTCGGGATAGTTGGAATCATGACCAAATCGGCACAATGACAACACTATGGCCCTTCTTTGCCATATAATCAAGACAAGCGATGTTTTCTCTTGAAGTGTGATGAAGCTCCACGTCCCGTCTCGGAACAAAAGGTCTCGAGTCTCCCCAATAATGTCTTTCGAGGATGATCGCAGGCAATCTCTCATAAGGATATTGACGGCATCAAGAGAATCGGAGTAAATGGCGATGCTCGTAGTCCCATCTCGTAGACCGATCTCGCAACCCTATCATGATAGCATAAATTTCAGCTTCAATGACGAAAGGAGGCCAAGGGGTCTATAGAAGCCCATCAACCATTCCCTTTATAATTTCTTAGTACTCCCCACATGCAAAGCATTATGTTGTTGAAGCACCGAACCGTCCACATCGATCCGAATCGTATTCTTGGGAGGGGTGTCCAAGATTTTCGTCAAGCTTGTCCAGTTGGAAGATCTTGTGGTATAGCTTTTGATTCACTCCATTTTCCATGAGCAGATACCGCACCGGTGTACCATCTCCCTTGTTTCGTGTTTACTCCCCGAAAAAGAAATTTACATCTCGGTTGTCCAAAGAATCCAAAGACCCTAGGCTAAAGGTTCTCGCCCATGAGAGGTTCAGAAATCTCCCTTTTCCTGGGTTGTGCTTGGTATTCCAGTCGAGCCAAACCTGCAAGCTGCCAGAAAAAAACTGAGAGAAATAATTAGGTTTTAAAATAAGTTTCCATAGACTTCTAGCACGCTCACAATCTCGAATGATATGGATCACACTTTCCTCACTATTGCATTGAAAAGGGCAACCATTATCATTGGTGAGGCCCCTTCTTGCCCGAAGAGAGTTGGTAGCAAGTCTCTCATGGCCAACTTGCCACATAAAGTATTTAATTTTTTCAGGAACTTGCCATTTCCACACTTGGGCCCAGAAGTTATTAGTGCTTGCTTCAACGGTGTCGAGAGGAATTGGTAGGCCGATTTAACAAGAGAAACCCCCATCCTTAGTCGTTTCTCCAGGTAAAACAATCCGGGGAATTGTTGGAGGGAGGATTTGATTGCAAAATGAATTTAATGATATCCTGAGGTAAAACTCCAAACCATCTGTGATAGTCCCACCGTCCATTTGAAAGAAGGTGATCCCTAACGGTTTCCTCTACGTTGACGAGAGGAAGGGTACCGAATAAAGGAGATGATGGGTTGATCAAGGGGTAGCAGAGATCGTCCCGAACTTGGTACTCGCCCGTTATTGACCTTTTTACCCACACCACCGAGAAACTTATCCCAAACTTCGACGATCGCTTTCCAAGCCGAGGAACAGTTTTTCTTTTCGGAGATATTAGGCGATCTGATTGCCGCGGTTATATTTGGACCACAAACATTGAACCCAGAGGGCATCTTTCTTAGTTAAAAGACTCCAGCAAAGTTTCATAATAAAAGCTTTATTCTGGCGGCGGAGATTTTTGAAACCCAGACCCCCTTGCTTCTTAACATGTGTAATTTTATCCCAAGCAATAAGATGCATTTTCCTGACGTCTTCTTCCCGGGACCAAAGGAAATTTCGGAGATTCGCTCAATTTCTCTAATAGTACAAATTGGAAGGAGAGAAGATTGCATGCAATGGTTAGGCATAGAAGAAAGTACGAGACTTGATAAGAACCGAACGTCCTGCCATAGTCAAAAACTTGCTTTTCCACGAGGACAACTTTTTCCTTGCTCTTAGCACAATAGGGTTAAAGGTAGCATGAGAAACTCTTTTATGGATGATTGGGACACCCAAATATTTTCCTAGGTCAGCAGTAATCCCAATCCCAAGGAGTTGGCTCAGCTCGAGAGCCCTGTTGAAGTTAATTTTTTTGGAGCAGAACATTCGTGATTTGTCGAGGTTGATTCTGTGTCCTGAGACTTCGCAGAAACTTTGTATAACTCTTCGGACTTCAATCATTTGATCAGAGGAAGCTTCTGTGAAAAGAATGAGGTCATCGGCAAAGAAGAGGTGGGAGACGTGTGGACTACCTCGCTTGAAAAGAAAGGGCTTCCACCTACGCCCTTCACATTCAGCTTTAATTAAATGGCCCAGGCGCTCCATGCAAAGAACAAATATATATGGGCTCAGGGGATCGCCCTGTCGAACTCCTCTAGAAGGGTGAAAGCTCGGGGTTTCATCACCATTCCAAAGGATAGACATAGATGTAGTAGAGATACAGGCCATGATGAGATCAATGAGGTTGTTCTCCAAGTTAATACATTCAAGGGTATTTCTGATAAACCCCCAATCTAACCTATCGAAAGCTTTCTCCATGTCAATTTTGATTGCCACAAAGCCTTTCTTCCTCCCGCTCATCCTCATGGAATGGATAATTTCTTGAGCAATAAGGATATTATCACAGCTAGATCTATTAGCAATAAAACTACACCGCTCTTGACTAATAAGATGGGGCATGAACCCCTTTAACCTATTAGCTAGGAGCTTAGTAATGATTTTGAAGCTCACATTGCAAAGGGAGATAGGACGAAATTCCTTCAACGTAGCTGGATTATCAACCTTGGGAATAAGAACAACTTTGGACTGATTTATGCTGGACAGCTTAGAAGGATTGTTAATCTTAACGAGATATTTAATTTCTTCTTTTTTCATGATAGGAACGTTTTCTCTCTCCGAGGATGAAAAGTCAAAAATATGAAATTTTGACTTATAGCTAAAGAAACTTTTTCTTCAAAAGACCAATTGAAAAACACTATCTAAACATCACAAAAAGTCAAAAAGTGGCTTTTGGCTTTTGAGATGCACTTTTAAGCCTCCAAACATGATCCCACACACCCTTACACAGTGCTCAAGAAGCTCGACAGGACAATCCGGCGAGAGATGTGTAAATCAAAGCCAGCAAGACGCCACCAATCGAATAGAAGCATAGGTAGCTTACCATTAATTAAAGAAGATCCACAAGCAATGGCAAAGCAATACATCAATATATAACTCGATCTCAACTCAGAGGCACTTCACACAGCTATGAAGGTTGTAAAGGAATACGAGTATATTGCATAATTGAGTCCACTATTGCAGTACCAATGAAATTTTGGTTGTTATATTATACGATGTGGAGGTTAAGGACAAGAGGGCTCAGATAAAGAATATGTCAGAATGCAAGAGGATCTGGGGACCATTGCAAACATTCCTGATGTAGGCTATCTTGAGTTCCCCTCCTCTACTCTCGGGCTCGGCTTACGTCCTCTGCGCTTTCCCACCACTGCCATCCACTTCTTTGATCCTGCGTCGTTTTGACGCAAAATGGAGCCGGTTGCCCTCTACTCTCTCCTCCTGAGTTACAATACTGTTTATAATTTTGATGTTCTGTCACTTTATTTTTTGCCTGAAGGGTTCGAATAATTTAGGAGACTGTTGCATCTTTATTCATTGAAAAGTCCAATTGAAAAAACACTGATTGATTCAACCATCATAAAGAGCTAATTTAGTGGCTTGGGCTGTTAAGATACATGTTTGGGCTTCCAAACCCGTCGTACGTATTAATATCACATATATTTAACTGATTTTTTCCTCAAATATAAACCTTTGAAAATGTGACAATTACATATTAAGAAAACATATTTTCCATAAGGAAAATATTTAGGTCAAGTTCCCTATATTCATTCCCTCAAGTTCTCCAATTATACAAGACCATATGTTCTATTTTTAATTATTATAATTTAATTCTAAACTCATATGAAGAAAATAAAACACATGGTCACATATGATTGGAGAATTTGATGTAATAGATATAAGTAACTTGATGTAAATATAGTCCTTCACATAATTAAGAAAACACACATTACAATAAATCTGATTGCATTTTTAAATATAATATTTAATTAAACTAAGGCAATAAGCGTAAGCTATTGAAATGCCAATTAACTTTCTGAAGTTCACAAACCTTTGAATAAGAAAAAGGAAATAGTAATCAGGTGTTGAAGTTGTCCACAAAAATTCTAACTTAATTCAACACAGAGAGAAATTAACAAGAAAATAAATTTTGAAATTAAAAATAACAGTAAAACAAAATAGAGACGTCAAAATTGCAAAGCAAAATGATTTCTTTATTATATTTCCACAATATTTCATATAAAACTAATAAAGGGCTCAATAATTCAATGATTTTGACGCAAATTGAGTCAACATAGTATCTACAATGACCAAAAAGTCAACCAAAAAGAAAAAACAGTGAAAAGGTTCGCAAATTTCATAAACCACGCGCGCGACCTTCAACAAAACACCAGCTTCTGGAAATACTCTAATTTACAACGAATATTCAATAATTTACTCAAACCCAAAACTAATATTACCTTCAGATTTAGTTGACTAATTTGAGAGATTAAAAAAAATAAATAAATTACTTTAAAGTATTTATATTTATTTATTTTTAAATTAATTTTCTTGACTTATAAACTAATATATCATCTAATGATATATATAAGTATTTCAAAAAGGTCATATAAAATATATTATAATTTAATAATTTATTTAACTTCCTTAATCTTCTCAAATTACTCAACTAGGTCTTTGATTAAGGACTTGAGGTATTAACTATAATAGAAAAACATAAACTTTAATAATTACGTGCGGTCATAAAATTGTGAATGAAGCTTGAAGCTTTGGTATTTTGCAATATTAAAAGGTGGCCTCACGGAGTACATTGGTAGAGTAAATGTGTGTAATATCTATTTAATTTAGGTAAGGCAATGGGCTTAAAAGTTGTACAGAAATGTCATACTGATTTCCTTAAGCTCGCATAACTAAATTAGTAAAAGAGAAAACTCATGCATTTTCTGAAAATTTTCATGTAATGTTGCTTTTTATAAATTATACCCAGAACAACACACATGGAACATACGAGCAAAACAAATACGATAAGCAACCTAGAAAATTTAGGAATAATGGTAGATAACTTTAATAAAAATTTACAAGAAAATGGGAGATACTTTAGCAAATTTTCACTTTCTCTTCCATGAAATATTACTGCGTTGTCATAAAAGAGGAAAGCCTATACTTCTGGGTTAGCTTATAAATAGAGAATGATTGTCATAAGTTTAAGGCAAAAACAAAAGAAGGTTGTAAGTCAATTGGTGGTTTTAATTAGCAAGATGAATTCGGGTCAAAGGAAGAATATTATCGGAGACAATCTTGGTTATGGCACTACTTATTATATAGTCCACAGAAGAGTTCAGCTTCAAAGGGAAATCAAATTATCGGAGACAGTCTTGGTTATGGTTCAACATGTAGTTCACAGAGTTCTTCGACAAGTTCAACTTCAAATGGACCTAAGGTTATCGGAGATAGCATTGGTTATGGTTCTTGAAATGAATATTATAGGTAATCAAAATAAGTTGCCTTTATCTTTTGTTGTTGTTGGGATAATATGATTTTAGTCCTTATAGTTTGATCTCACATATAGGTTTTAGTCGATGTATTATTTCAAAAAATCTGTTTTGTTCTCTATATAGTTTTTTTTTTTTAAAAAAAAAAATAGTTTTAGTTTAACGATTGGTCCTTATATTTTTAATGAATTTTATTTTGGTTTATAGTTTTAAATTCAAACTAAGTCCTTATGAAACTATCTAGATCAAAACCAATTATTTAAAACTATATGGATAAAATTAAGATTCGATCAAACTATAAAGACAAATAATGATGTTAGTCCTTCATATTTTTATAATTATGTTATACGGGAAATTACTATGATGTATCAGAAAAGACTTTATTACCAAAAAAATCCTAATGACAAGTGAGGTATTGTTATTTTTTATATTTTGAAACTTATTATTATTGCATGCTCCTAATTGTCAATGAGATTTAGCTTTTTCTTAACTAATAACATAATGGTAGCAAAGCCCTTCCTTGAAGACTTCTAAAGAGAGCGGAAATAAGGAAGATGTGGTCAACCACATTGAAAAGGAAAAGTTGATTCAGTAATTCCTCCTATGTTATATAGCTTTTTCTTAACTAATAACATAATATCTCTTTATATATGTGTTAATTCTTGGTCGTTATTTACATGCATGAAGGTTCACCCGGTTTGATCTTGGACGAGAGCTAGACGTCGGGCGGTGCCAGGTAAGTCTTTGCTTCCCTTCTTTTGTATATCTATTTAATGAAGTGGGACCAATATGTGTTGCAAATGTACAGGAAGGAAAATGTTTATTGTGTGGAAGATTCCATCTTATATTTATTGTTTTGAATTTATTCTATTGGCATATATTATGGGACTCCCTCCGTCATTTAGCCAATAGCTCTACCCTTGGTTAGTCCTTGGCGATTTTAATGCATATCTATCCCCATCGGACAAATTGGGAGGGGCGGTCCCTTCATGGACCTCAATGCAACGGCTCGTAGATTGTATTGATGATACGGGACTTATTGAAGCTAGGTTTCAAGGGAGAAGTTTACTTGGGAAAAAGAGGGCCTGGGCGAAGGAAAGATTGGATTGGGTCTTCACCAACTTCTCTTGGCTTTCCCGCTACCAAACTCCACCGTCCGTCATGAGCTAAAATTTAAATCGATCATAGGATTGTGGTTGTCAATTCCAACCTCTCTCCCCGTTGCTACCGTTTCGTAAATCCTTCTCTTATCAGATTGCTTGGTCCCTTGAGAACGATTTCAAAGATATTACCGCTGAAGCCTGGCGGGATAATAATTGGCTAGATGGTCTTCACAACTTTAGAGAATCAGCTCTGGAATGGAATGAGAATCGTGTGGGAAACTTCACCAGCAAGAAAAAAAAGTTGCTGAGGCGCTTAGAGGGCATTGACAAAAGGTGAATATGAATCTCCAAACCGGTTTATTTCGTTTAGAAAGAAAGCTTTGGGAAGAATACCATAAGGTGGCAACTCGGGAAGAAATTGTCTCGGTTCCAAAATCCAAGTAAATGGCTTCTTGTGGGGTGGTGACAGAAATACAAGGTTTTTCCATGCCTCAACCATGGTTAAACGGAAGAAGCAGAGAATGGAGCCGTAAAAAATGATGAAGGGGTTTGGATTGATGATCATGACACTTTGAAATTGATAACCCATGATTTCTTCAAAAACTTATATACAAGGGATGCATCGTGAGAGATCCGAGGGATGGTGTTCTAACTTTCCTTCCATTGACGAGAATATGCTTCACTTTCGTCTAAAAATGTTTGCAAAGTCGAGATAAAAAATGCAGCCTTTGCCATGGAGCTTTTAAAGCTCCGGTCCCGATGGTCTTCAAGCTCACTTTTTCCATTCTCAGTGGACTGTTATAGGTGATAAAATATGTGACTTCATTGAAGATTGTTTTAACAATCCCTCTAAGCTGTCTAGCATAAATCATTCCAAAGTTGTTCTTATTCCAAAGGTTGATAATCCAGCTACGTTGAAGGAATTTCGTCCTATCTCCCTTTGCAATGTGAGCTTCAAAATCATTACTAAGCTCCTTGCTAATAGGTTAAAGGGAATCATGCCCCATCTTATTAGTCAAGAGCAAAGGTAGTTTTATTGCTAATAGATCTAGTTGTGATAATATCCTTATTGCTCAAGAAATTATCCATTCCATGAGGATGAGCGGGAGGAAGAAAGGTTTTGTGGCAATCAAAATTGACATGGAGAAAGTCTTAGATTTTTTGTAGAATGATTAATTTGGAGATTAATTGATCTTATCATGGCCTCGTATCTCTACTACAACTATGTCTATCCTTTGAACGGGATGAAACCCCGAGCTTTAACCCTTCTAGAGGAGTCGACGGGGTGATCCCCGAGCCCATATATTTTTGTTCTTTGCATGGAGCGCCCGGGCCATTTAATTAAAGCCGAATGTGAAGGGCGTAGGTGGAAACCCTTTCTTTTCAAGCGAGGTAGCCCACACATCTCCCACCTTTTCTTTGCCGATGACCTCATTCTCTCGCACGTAAGCTTCTAGTGATCAAATGATTGAAGTCCGAAGAGTCATACAAAGCTTCGCGAAGTCTCGGGGCACGTAATCAACCTTGACAAATCACGAATGTTCGCTCCAAAAAAATCAACTTCAATAGGGCTCTCGAGCTAAGCCATCTCCTTGGGATTGGGATTGTCGCTGACCTAGGTAAATATTTGGGTGTTCCAATCATCCACAAAAGAGTTTCTCATGCTACCTATAACCCTATTGTGCTAAGAGCCAGGAAAAAGTTGTCCTCGTGGAAAAGCAAATTTTTGACTATGGCAGGACGTTCAGTTCTTATCAAGTCTGTATTATCTTCTCTACCTAGCCACCGCATGCAATCATCTCTCCTCCCAATTTGTACTATTAGAGAAATTGAGCGAATTTCCCGAAATTTCCTTTGGTCTCGGGAAGATGACGTGAGAAAATGCATCTTATTGCTTGGAATAAAATTACACAAGCAAAGAAACAAGTGGGGTCTCGGGTTTCAAAAATCTTCGCCGTCGAATAAAGCTTTTATTATGAAACTTTGCTGGAGTCTTTTAACAAAAAAAGATGCCCTCCGGGTTCAATGTTTGTGGTCCAAATATAATTGTGGCAACTTGTATCCGCCTAATATCTCCGTAAAGAAAAACTCTTCCCTCCGCTTGGAAAGCGATTGTCGAAGTTTGGGATAAGTTTCTCGGTGGCGTGGGTAGAAAGGTCAATAACGGGGTGGGTACCAAGTTCGGGATCGACCTTTGGCTCCCTCTTCATCAACCCATCATCTCCTTTATTCGCATCCTTCCTCTATCAACGAGAGGAGACGGTTAGGGATCACCTCTTTGTCTAATGGACGGTGGGACTACCACAGATGGTTTGGAGTTTTACCTCGGGATATTACTAATTTCATTTTACAATCGAATCCTCCCTCCAACAATTCCCGGATTGTTTTACCCGGAGAGAGCTGCTAAGGATGGGGTTTTCTCGTAAAATCGGCCCTACCATTTTCTCTCCGACAACGTTGATGCAAGCACTAATAACTTTCGGGCCCAAGTGTGGAAATGGCATGTTCCCGAAAAAAATTAAATACTTTATGTGGCAAGTTGGTCATGAGAGACTTGTCACCAACTCTCTTCGGGCAAGGAGGGCCTCACCAACAATAACGGTTGCCCTTTTCAATGCAATAGTGAGGAAAGTGTGATCCACATAATTCGAGATTGTGAGCGCGCTTAAGTTTATGGAAACTTATTTTAAAACCTAACTATTTCTCTCAGCTTTTCTCGCGGCTTGGTGTATGGCTCAACCGGAATACCAAGCATAACCCTGCAAAGGGAGATTTATGAACTTCTCATGGGCGAGAACCTTTAGCCTAGGATGCTGGATTCTTTGGACCACCGAGATGTAAATTTCTTTTTCGGGAACGACCACGTAAACAAGGGAGATGTTACACCGGTGCAACTATCTACTCATGGAGAATGGAGCGAATCAAAAGCTAAACCACAAGATTTTCCAACTGGACAAGATAGACGAGGAATCTTGGACACCCCCTCCTGAGAATACTGTTCGCATCGATGTGGACGGATCGGTGCTTCAACAACATAAAGCTGCATGTGGGGGAGTACTACGGAATTCTAAAGGGGAATGGTTGATGGGCTTCTATAAACCCCTAAGCCTACTTTCTGTCATTGAAGCTGAAATTTATGCTATCATGATAGGGTTGCAGATTGGTCTTCATATGGGATTACAGAGCATCGTCATTTACTCCGACTCTCTTGATGCCGTCAATATCCTTATGAGAGATTGCCCTGCTGATCATCCTTTGAAAGACATTATTGGGGAGACTCGTGACCTTTTGTTCCGAGATTTGGGACGTGGAGCTTCATCATACTCCAAGAGAAAACATCTCTTGTGCTGATTATATGGCCAAGCAAGGCCACAGTGTTACCATTGGTGCCGATATGGCCATGATTCCAACTATCCCGAGAGGCGCTAGATATGGTTTTGAAGGATCAAAGCAATCCCGTCATTCATAGTTTCCTTCTTCTTGTTGTATCTGGGGCTAGAGTCTTATAATCTAGCTCCTATTTCTCACTTTCAAGCTTCGGCTTGCCCATTTTATCCAAAAAAAAAAGAGATTACAATAATGTAAACAGTAATCTATAGAAGTTTATTTGCAGCTAGCTAGAAGTTTCCGAATCTTTTCCATTGTGTGTGTTAAACATGGGAGTCCATAGCACTAATAATACAGAAATATTATTGATAAAAAAAGTAACTATACAATCGGTCCAATATTTACACACAGGGGAGGCCCATTCAACGTAATGGCCTAAAATACCAAAGATTGAACCACTTAATAATACATGTGTCAAACTAACTAATACAATTTACAATACTCCCCCTCAAATTAGAAACTGTGTAATCACAAGCTCCTAATTTGCTTAGATGTATTGATGTTGAGGACCTCCAAGCCCTTTTATTTGTTTTGTTTTGTTTTTTATACAAGAGAAATAACATTTAAAATAAAAAGGAAATTACATAGGGGAATTCAATCCCAGATTCTCTTGTGAGATCAAGGCCCGTAAGGACTCAGGACACACATCTAAAAACACCGATGAGGAAATTCTTTTCTTAGCAAAGGCATCCGCCACCTTGTTCCTCTCCTCTTGAGATATATTGAATTATCAAATCCCAATTCTTTCATGTAAATTTCTTGATTTGCCAGAATAGGAGACATCCCCTAGTTTCCAAGAGTTTATCTTCCAGCATATCAATTAATTCTTTTGCATCATCAGACTCTAAAACAACTTTTCAAAAACCCAAATCCCATGTCAAATTGAGTCCCTTATGATGGGCCACTCCTTAGCTTCAAACACATTGCATGTTCCTAGAAAATGAGAAAACCCAACAGCCCACTTCCCTTCATGGTCCCTTATAACTCCTCCATACCCAGCACAGTTCGCAGATCTTGTGATAGCCCCATCTACATTTACCTTAACCCAATCTAAACCAAGGGGTTCCCACCTCAAAGAGGTCAAACGGGAAGATTGTACCTCACAAATGGCCTCCTGTATCTGAGCAAAACTCTTCCTCCTATTCAAAATAACTCCACTTGAGTTACTAGGTTTTTCAAAATCCTCATTGAAAATGGCATTATTTCTCTAAAGCCAGAGTTTCCAGATTGCCACTCCCCAAATCAGTTGCCAATTCCCATCCCTTTAGATACCAAGATCCCTTCCAAAGTTAAGTTTTCCCAAGTCCCTTAAGGTAGAGGCAAAAAATTGTGAAATAAAGCTGGGATTAAGTAAATTTTTGAACAATTGTTTTGCATACTCACAATCCCTGAGAATATGTAACACACTTTTAGTCTCGTTGCTGCAGTGGGAACACATCGAAGATATTTGAGACCAAGGACTTCTCCAACAGTTCGTAGGAAGACGGTCATTAAAAGCTACCCACATAAAGACCCGTATCCGTTACGTTCTGCACCTTTCCACTTCCAAATAGATTGAAACAGTGCTTTATCAGCGATTACAGAGTTACATTCCAGTAACCTATAAGTGCTCTTAACAGAAAAACCACCACTGTTTGTCTCCTTCCATGAAAAAATATCACCTCTTGCATCAAGCATAGGTGGCATAATACGAATTAGTTTCTGGATCACATGACCAGGTAAAATTACTGATAATTGAGTAAAATCCCAACAACCATGTAATACCCAATCTGCTACATTGTTATTTGCCCCGACTTTTGAAAGAGTTCAGAGACATACATCCTTCAATGGTCTATCCTGAATCAACCAGTTATCATTGAAAAATTTCACGCTTAGGCCATTTCGGATATTCCATTTAGATCCCCTTTCAACTAATTCTCATTGTTGTACTGTAAATTTCCAGAGTAAGGAATCATTACTCTAGTCACATAGCAGATTTGTGTCATTTCTTAGCATATACTTTCTTAGTAGCATGTCAGCCCACAGTCCTTTTGAACCATTAATAAGCTTCCAAGCCACTTTCGCACCACAAGCATTATTTAGGGAAGAGATCCTTTTAAAACCAAGACCACCTTGACTCTTTTGAAAGTGGAGCTTAATCACTAAGAGGGGGGGGGGTGAATTGGGGATTTTAAAAATTCTTTCTAAAGTGCTATGCTTTCGAATACTAAAACAGAGCAGAACAAAGGATAGAGAAGAATAGCTAGACACAAGAGATTTATACTGGTTCGGTCCAATATCTTGACCTACGTCCGGTCTCTCGACACTGGGATTTCACTATCACGATTGATTACACACTCTGTACTCAAGAGTAATTCTCTCACTAGAACTTACTCCCCCTTACAAGTTGCAATCAATGAACCCAATCATCAAGTCCCCTGACTTGTGATTCTTTGCAATAAATGATTTTCAAGTAAGAAACTCTCTCTAAGAGTAGATAATGTTAAACACTGAAGCTTAATGTATCAACAGATACTTTACACAAGAAAACTCAAGAGTAGTTGGAAACTTGAATGATTTTCGTTTTCTGCAGTCTTGGTTGTTGAGAGAAATTGAATGCTACTCTATTTATACTAAGAGTGCATTAAATGACCGTTGCTAACTCCATATATCCGTTGAAGTGTTAATCTAGCTGTTGGAGGCAGTTTTAGTGTCTTCTCTCACTAATCTTCACTTAATCCCGGTGTGCGAGAAGTTCGCAGTTGACTTCTTGAAAATAAATCCGTTGGAATGGCAACTGGATGTGGAAGGCAGACATTAATCCTTTGTAAGCGTGTGCAGAAGGATTACCCAAAAGTATGCAACTTTCTGGGTTTAGCATTTAATATTCTTACATGCTTTTTGCTTTTGCATTAAACCTTCAATAAGTATTTTCTAATTTATCTGAAACTCACTAACAAAGTGGTTAAACATAGCTGGGAATATCAGAGAATAATAATGACAAGTATTGAGATCAAACAAAGAGGTTTTCATGAATTCGTTCAACTTGATTTTCAAAACCCGCGACCAATACTCGAGTATGTTCTTCAATACTCGAGTATTTCACTGTGCACTAATATGAATACTTGAGTATACACGTCAATACTCGAGTATTCATCTTCCAGAGAGGCACTTCATGATTTGAGCTCTGGACCATTTCTTTGAGTAAGACCAATACTCGAGTATTGGAACCAATACTCGAGTTTTGAACCTTTTATGTGAAAATAAGTTTAAGTCCAAAACCTCAATACTTAAGTATTCAAATCAATACTTGAGTTTTAAAAACATTTGAAAAAGGAGCCAAACTCTCTGTATGCCCAATACTCGAGTATTCAACTCAATACTCGAGTAATCAAATTGTTTGAAAAACTTTGTGAAATCTTTTCCAACTCAATACTTGAGTATTCTCTTTAATACTTGAGTATTCAAATCACTTGTGAATAGCAAGCCTTTCGTATGGCCAATACTCGAGTAATCAACTCAATACTCGAGTATTCGATGTTTTCAAAAACTTGGAAAAGTTTCGCCAAATCAATACTTGAGTTTTCTTTTCAATACTTGAGTATTCATAAACATGTGTAAGGTTTGCAAACTTTTGATAGTCCAATACTCGAATATTCAAACCAATACTCGAGTATTCACATGTTGTAATACTTTGGTGACTCTCTGTATAACCAATACTTGAGTATTCAAATGGATACTTGAGTATTGACAATTTTGCCCTTTAGTGAAAGAGTCTCTATATGGTCAATACTCGAGTATTCATACCAATACTTGAGTATTGACAATTTTGCCTTTTAGTGAAAGAGTCTCTATATGGCCAATACTCGAGTATTCATACCAATACTCGAGTATGGCTCATGGTGAAAAACTTGGAATGCTCTCTGTAAGCTCAATACTTGAGTATTGATGGGAATACTCGAGTATTGCTCATCTTTGTGAAAATGAGCCATTATCTGTCAACTCAATACTTGAGTATTGAAACCAATACTCGAGTATTCACTTGACAGTAAGTTTTTCAACTTACTAAGACAAATTTTAACTTGTGTTTACAATTGCCAGTTATCATCAAAACACACAGAGAACTAACATCTTTGGTAGTAGAATTTGGTTCTACTCGATGGGATGAAATCAATGTGACAAATCACTGTGACCCTAAATAAAATTCCTTTGAATTCGTTTTACCTCCTAACAAATAGATATCAGAATTTTCACTACTTACATAGGATACAGAGGGATTGCACTAAGTATTGACTTTGCCAACGTAACACGTCCAGCTGTTGAAAGGCATTTATCCTTCCAAGCTGTCAACTTAGCCCTAACTTTATCAATAAAATAATATATTGGAAGGTCTTAGTTGATTTCCTTTTTCTCCATAATGGGAAACCCAAGTATTTCCCAATTTCTATGGAAATCCTCATGCCATATATGGTCACAATGCTCTTTTTCAAGTAGATTGGAACTCTTGGTGAGAAAAATATAGAAGACTTGGCTTTATTGGTCTTTTCTCCAGATATTCCACAAAACCTATCCAAACAAGACATTATGCACTGAGCTTGAACCTCTATACGTTACCTCTCCAAAAAGCAGTAAGTCATTGGCAAACATGAGGTGTGAGATGGCAGGACCATTTATTGAGACCAAAATGGGTTTCCAATTGCCCAAACTCACTTCATCATTAATAATATGCGACAATTTATCCATACACAGTACAAACAATAATAGGAAATAGGATCGCCTTGCTTAAGACTCCTCTTGGCAGAGAAAAATTTAGTTTTCGATCCATTCCACAAGATATTATATGAAACTGATGTAACACAATCCATAATCAATTGAAAATTTTTTGTGTCCAAACCTACGTCCCTAAGTACTTGCTCCAAGAAATCCTATTGTATCCTATCATAAGCCTTCTCTAGATCGATCTTCGTTGCCATTAAACCATTCCTTCCTGTTTTCTTCTTCATGGTATGCATAACTTCTTGGCCCACGATGATATTATCATGAATTTTCCTTCCTTTGATGAAACTCGACTGAAAAGGAGAAATAATCAAATGCATTATATTAGACCTCTTAGTCTTCTTGTAATCACAATATTGATGGATCTATAATGCACATAACATAAGGATATAGGGCAGAAATGCACCACTACTTATAGCCTATCTCTCTTAGAGATTAGAGAAATAAGTGTTTTATTATGTTCAGTGAGATCCTGCTTCTACTCAAACAATGACTTCATAAAATTGCATAGGGATGCTCCCACAATATTTCACTGAGACTGGAAAAATATGGGAGGAAACCCATCAAACCCTGGAGCTTTATAACGGCCTCTTGATTTCCTCATTCGGCGCCCTACCCAGATGATCCAGAGATTCCTTCTCTAAGGATGGAAAATTTGTATTGGTAGCATACCAATTAGAATATCCATCCTCTGCTTGATATAGATTCTGGAAATAACTCATGACCATTGTCTTCAACTTGTTCTCATCCTCAACCCATGTTCCCGTATCATCCTTCAACATCAAAATCTTATTTCTTCTTCATCGCATGAAAGATTTTAAATGGTAGATTCGAGTATTCCTATCACCTTTTGTAATCTATTCAGTCCTTGCCTTTTGGAACCATTTCATTTCATTTCTCTTCAAAAGTTGATCAAGTTCCACTTGTAGCTCCTTTTGCCAGATGACAGAGGTAGTTTGAGGCCGAATATCTTGATGAGTTTTGAATCCCACCCAATATGGCTAACAAGATTCTTTTTTTTTTTTTCAGTCCAACCAAAACAATTCCTATTCCAATCAACAAGAGCTTCCTGAATTATGTGTAATGAATCAACTATGTCCACATTTCCTTTCCTACAGTCATTGAGAAACCAATTAAAAGACTCATGAAGAAGCCACATGGCCTCAAATTTAAACGAACGAGATTGACTAGTATTATAATCATCCTAAAATTTTAATAATAGAGGATTATGATCTGAGAATGAAGTTCTAGGGAGTACCTTAATGAAGGAATTGTTCAGAACTACAAGAAATTGAGCATTCCCAAACACCCGATCCAATCGCTTATAAAGGCATGAAAAACCAAAAATCAACGGTCCATTCTAGGTGAATCTCGTCCCTTAGAAAATTAAATTTGAGAGCACACATTCCATTACTCGATCATTGAACCATTTGATCTTATTCTGATTATATTGCACTCCTTATTCATTTTGTGGGGGAAAGAATATCGTTGAAATCACTGATAACTACCCAGGGTTTCAAAATCGATGAAGGCAGATTCTTCGGCTTGGTCCATTGAGATGTTCGAAGATTAGAGTGAGGAATCATATAAATCGAAGTTGAAAGGAAGGAAGGTTTCCCATTTAGCTCACATTCCATATGGATAAACTAACGGTCATCTTCAATAAAATTGACCCGAATACTGTTGCTTCTCTATAACATCGGAAGGCCACCTGATCTTCCTTCGCTAGGGACAAGCTTCATAGAATCAAAACCCCATGACATCAACGATCGAAAAGGGAGCTCAGTAGGACTTTTAGTTTTAGGAAAAATTATCATATTAGGCTTAGGCCCATTGCAAATTGCTTTTAGATTTTTTATGAGTTTCTTATAACTCGCTCCTCTTATATTCCAAAAAAAATATACTATCCATAAGACAAGAGTAGACATTACAATAAGCTTCTTTTAACTCTTGTTGGAGAATTGGGTCTCTGGAACCAAAGAGCTATCAACCAAATCACTGCCTTCACTATCCACTAAAGATGGGTCAAGTATTGGGGGTCCATTCCTAGAAACTATTGAGCCCATTCCTTCCGCTTGTTTATTGACCTGGATCCAAAATAACCATGTCTAAGGGCTTCTTTACTCCAATCCACTTGACTAGAGGCCCAATTATCATTTGAATTAGCCATAGTCTCTTCCATCTGCTTGTCCAAGGATTTCTCAATGTTGTCTTCTATCACGCTACTAACTTGATGAGTAAGCATGATCAATTCACCACTCTTCCTTTCCCTTGACCGTTTCTCAACTCGCTTTCTCATCTCATAGGATTGTCCTTCTTTTAACACGTTGTGGTCCTCCCTGTCAGAGCGATTTCCTGTTTCCTGCAATTTTCCCCATTTTTCAACCATTTTTGAAATTGTATAAAAGTTCTCTGTTGTTGGGGACGTCGTATGTCTACTTTCTGGGCCAAAATACATTGTATCTTCTTATCTGGTGGTCTCATTCAGCCGTCGATCATCCACGTCTACAAGAACTTCAAAACATGAATCCCTTACATCTTTTCTCAGTGGTCCCTCCTTGCCCTCCTTCATTTTGCGTGATGGTCAGTTCCTATCCGCCATTGATCGTGATGAGAGTTTGAATCACCTTCATGATGCTGATCCTTCATAACCGACTATTCTTGTGATCCTTCTTCTTACTTATCTCCACTATTACATTTCTTTTTCTGAGAAGAACAAGTTTCTCCAACAAGCCCATAAATTCCACAATTATTAAAGATCATATGAAGTCATTCATATTCTAGAAAGTAATCTTCTCCATCTAATTGAAAACTAGACATAAGTTGTTTCCCCAAATCCACTAGCACACATATTTGGGCATAGTGGCATCTCAATTGACATGAGGTATTCATATCTACCTTGGTGGTATCACCAATCCTGTTGCTGATAATTGTCAAAGCCTCACAATCATAAAATTCTAAGAACACATTCGACATTTTGACCTATACCACTACCTTATCAACCTTTGCCCTTACAGGAATGAAGTTTGGTTCCCATGATCTCACAGTAAGATAATGACCAGAGATCATCCATGGACCTCCAGTTGAAAAACTAAAAACATACTTTAGCCATTATAATATCAATTAAACTACACATACAGACATATAAGTTAATTTCTTATTGTTGTAATTTTGAGTTGTTTGTGCGCACACATACAAATGTCACAACTATTAGAATAGTCGTAGTGGTTGTTCCTTTTTTTTATTAATATCTTTATGCCTGTAACATGTTTCATACGAATAACAATGGTCTGATATGTTGACAAAATCATTACCAATATGAAAAATTGAGACTTGCATATTGATCGCCGGAATGGCAAACCTCTCCACATAATGGGGAGGGGGAGTTTTGTTGGGCCATAGGATGCTACTCCTATGTGGAGCCCAAGTTCTAGCTATTCAGTTTTAGTTATTTCATATTTTTTGTGTTTCCTATCTTATGAGAAGAGGGGGAAAAAGAAAATAAAAAAAAAAGGAAAGATAAAGAAAAGGAAAGGAAAAAAAGAGAGAACCTTAATGAATAAAAGGCATTTTTGTTGTTGGATTGATCTGAATTTTTTCGTGGA
The DNA here is from genome assembly GCA_019022615.1 of Acacia melanoxylon. Taxonomy (NCBI): domain Eukaryota; kingdom Viridiplantae; phylum Streptophyta; class Magnoliopsida; order Fabales; family Fabaceae; genus Acacia; species Acacia melanoxylon. The sequence continues at coordinate 2,001,480 of JAFJYJ010000032.1, forward strand.
AGTTCTAGACACATGGAGCTTCATTTAATATGGTCAAATCATCCATTGGAGTGTTCTATTTTCCCTAGAATTTTAATGAATGTTCGTTAATGTTTGCTGTAGATTTTTCTGAATGACTTTGATTAAGTTAATGATCAGAAAGTTATTTCAAGCACGATTGCCCTAAAATTTTGTGGAGGTGTTGAGACATATAGTCTTGAAGCTAAACAATGGATTTGAGCTTCCTACCTTTTCCAGAGTTGGCATGAACGTTCGTATACATTCTGTGACTGCAGCTTTTGTGTTTGGTGATTTCCAGCATAAGCAAATTGTATCTTCACCTAAGAGATACGTATTTTATTTCTCTATGATCTTATATTTTATTAATATAATTCATTGATGATTTTTGTGGATGAGTTGAGTTTGTTGTCACCCTATAGTTGAGCTTTGTACTAGAGCATTGAAAATTGTATTCTTTTTCAAAGATAGAAGAATTTTTCACTTTGGGCCATGGTGGTTTTCTCTCAATCACATTGAGGGGGAGATTTTTCCATGTTAAATTCTTGTGTCTCCATCTATTATTTTATGGCTTATTTTATTTTCTACTTTAATGTACTCCATACGATCATTTTTCATTAGGAAGATTTAATATCCGATGCGCTAGCTCTTCCTAACAAGTGGTACCAAAGCCTGGTTTAATGGAGTTCAACGCAAGTAGAATAGTTAATCTAAATGGAGCTAATTATTATCTTTGGAAGAGTATGATGGAAGATTTGCTTTATGTTAAGGATGATTATTTTCATGTATTTAGAACAGAGAAGCCTAAAAATAAGTCTGATGAAGAATGGGCTTTGTTACATCAACAAGTTTGTGGCTACATTAGACAATGGGTAGATGATAATATGTTGAACCACATTAGTGGAGAGACACATGCTTGATCGCTCTAGAATAAGCTAGAGCAACTGTATGATATGAAGACGAGAAATAATAAATTATTTCTAATCAAACATATGATGCCTTGCGATATAAGAATGGTGATTCAATGGCAGACTACTTAAAATCCTTTCTGGGAATTCTCAATCATATCTTTTCTGTGGGGATTAAATTTGATGAAGAAGTTTAAGCTTTATGTTTCCTTGGTACTTTAACTGACTCTTAGGAGACTTTTAGAATGACTCTAACTAATGTCTCTAACCTTCTTCTAGATACTCAGTACATGAGTATGATTTCTTACTGATATAAGGGAACCAGAATGTTATAACGAAACTATTGAAGATAAGCATAACGATAAATGGATTGAGGCGATGCGAGATGAGATGTAGTCCCTTAGTGATAATCATACCTTTGAATAGGATAAATTGCCTAAATGTAGAAAAGCATTTAAAAAAAAGTGGGTGCTTAAAATTAAACATGAAGAACACGACCTAAAGCCAAGGTACAAGGTGAGGTGTGTTGTTAAAGGGTATGGACATAGGAAAGGTGTTGATTTTTGATGAAATCTTCTCTCCTGTAGTCAAAATGACTTATATTCATGTAGTGCTTGGTTTAGAAGCTAGTCTTGATTTGAAAATTGAACAGATGGATGTAAAGACAACTTTTTCTTCATAGTGATTTAGATGAAGAAATTTATATGGAACAACTTTTTCACATTTTTTTGCGACAGAACTCCTGTTTCGTCGCAAAAGGGAGCAAACCGGCGGCAAATAACTCATCCGTCGCAACCCCCAGATACGTTGTCCAGGGTTACGATGGATACTCTCTCCGTCGCAACCCCTAGCTGGTGTTGCGACGGATACGATGTCCGTCACAACCCCCAACTGGTGTTGCCACCGGTTTGCCCCCTTTTGCGACGGAACTCCTGTTTCGTTGCAATTTTTTTTTTTTTGCGAAACCTACGTCTTCTTCATTTTTACCCGTCTTCTTCATTTTCATTTTAGTTTCTCCTCTCACCTCGCGCACCCTTCGTCCCTCACCTCCTCCGGTGTCGCTCGTCCTCCTATCTCCGACGCCGACCGCTGTCGCTCGTCCTTTTGTCTCCGCCGTCGTCCCTCATCCGTCCGTGTTCACCTTGCCTTTTGCTTGTCGTTCGGTAACCTCCCTCCCTCTCTCGTCTGACATTTATTTTTTGCTTAGGGCTGATATATATTTGATAAATTGAATGATATGAATGCAAATTTTCTTTTATGTAATAGCCTTGCTTTTTATGTATGTATGTTTTCTATATGTATTAGTCTTGTAATTTATCAATGACACATGTTGAAGATGTTAGAAATCTATTATAAGAAAGAAGACAAAGAATATGTAGACCTTGATAATTGAGAACTCTGATTTGTGTATTAGTCTTGCTTTTTATGTATGTGCATTTTGTATATGTATTAGTGTTGCAATTTATCATTGACCCCCTCGTTGTAGTGTTCAATATATGTATGTGCGTTTTGTATGAATTGGTAAAATTGTATTGTTAGAAAATTTAAAAGCCAATGTTGGAGGTTTTATTGTTTTTTTATGATAATGGGTGTTCCTTTGGTGAATTAAATCATTTACGTTGGACGTTTTGATTGTATGTGATTAATGAGAATATTAGTTGGCTTGAATTGTTTTTTAACCTCTCTGAAATTTTTATGTATTTAAAAAATTAGTGAAACAAACTAGTTGAATTAGTCTCTTAAAAAAATGTTTGTTAATTTTTTTTTAAAAAAATATCTCATTTAATTGGCGAGATTTGAAGCTACTTGTTTGTGATAATTTCGTTAACAAGTTATGCAATAAGCTACTTGTTAATTAAATAATTTATTTTCAATGTATTATTTAATTAACAATTGTTAAACTCATATTTTTGTTAATTTTTATTTTTAACCCTCATAAATTGCTTCTAAAACAAAAATAAATTATACAAATTTTCTTGGTTTAACATATATGATAAATTATAAAACACCTTGAATTTTATTAAAATTATAAAATTCCATTTTTAATTAAAATTTGGTGGACATGATGAGATGATGATCTTGGTGACCATTTGTAAATTCTGTGGACATGACAGATACAAAGTTGTGAGGAATGGAAGGAAAACAACCCGTCAAACATTAAGAAATATGTGGTACTTTCCTCACGTGCCCAGACTTCAGAGATTTTATTCATCATAACAAACAGCTGCTGACAAGAGATGGCACCAAGAGTATCGCAGGGATCAAAAATTTCTGACGCATCCATCCGATGCCGAAGCTTGGCTTAAATTTGACGAGGCAAATCCTTTGTTTGCAGCGGATCCCCGTAATATCCGTCTTGGTCTATGTTTGGATAGGTTCGATCCTTTCAACAATACGGGCAGGAATTATTCTTGTTGGCCTGTGATTGTGACTCCGTACAACCTCCCACTTTCCGTGTGCATGAGAAGAGAGTTTTTGTTCCTTAATGCGTTAATCCTTGGACCACCCAACCTAAAAAAGAAGATAGATGTGTACCTTAGGCCTTTGATAGATGAGTTGAAGATGTTGTAGAGTGAAGGGGTTCTTACGTACGATATATCATTGAGCCAGAATTACACAATGCCGGCTACCTTAATGTGGACGATAAATGATTTCCCTGCATATGGGATGTTGAGTGGTTGGCAACCGTCAGGGAAGCTTGCATGCCCGGTATGTCTTGAATAGAACATGAGTTTTAGCTTGCAATACAGTCACAAGGTCTGTTGGTTTGACAGGCACCAGAGATTCCTGCCCCGCGATTATCCGCTTATGAGAAATAAAAAAGACTTCAGGCGAAATGTGGCCGAACGGGCAAATCAACCTCGTCGTTTAAGTGGCCAAGAAATATGGGACAGGGTCAAGCACATTCCAAGTGTTGAAGAGGGAGCTGCTTCCAGCGAACTTGAGGGATATGGCGTTGATCATTATTGGAACAAACACAGCATCTTTTGAGAACTACCATATTGGAAAGATCAATTGTTAAGACACAACCTCGATGTCATGCATATTGAGAGGAATGTGCTTTGCAATATTCTGTACACCGTGATGGACACCAAGGGCAAGACAAAGGACACAGTCAATGCAAGACGGGACATAGAAGCGATTTGCAGAAGGCTTGATTTGCATTTTGTGGAGAATGCCACAAGACAGACTTCCAAACCTAGAGTGCCGTACACATTCAACAAAGAGCAGAATTTAGAATTCTTGCGATGGGTTAAAGATTTGAAACTTCGGGCCGGTGATCAAACCATATTTTTATATGATTTTTCATAATTAAATTGGGATTTTTAATGTATTTTCTTGGATATTATTGCATTATTAAGCACTAATTTGAGTTAGGGACATTTGTTTTGAATTAAGTGAAATTAGGGGTAAAATGGTCATAATTTGTTAATTATTCATGCAAATGATTTCTTGGACTTTTGATGATACATTGTGTTTATCTTGCATTGTAGGTGTTTAAGAAGAAAATTCGAGATCTTGGAAAATGTCAATTGGGGTCGAAATTAATATTTTTGAGGATTTGGGAAATACAAGAAAGGCTCCAACAATTTCTAAAAAAATTGGAAATCATGAAGAAAAGGGCCAGAGACAAATTACAAAAGTAAACTACCCAAAAGTTTTGAAAATCACAGTTCAGACCAATAAATAGTTTGAAACTTTACACTTTAGTCCCTCCCCAAAAACTTTCAGACTTTTCACTTTAGTCCCTGGTCAAAACTTGCGTTTTGACCAGGCACTAAGTCTAATATTCAGAGGCGTACAGTGAGCTGGGATTGGGGATATATAAAAAGAGCGCCGTGAAGACCTAGGAGGATGCACCTTCGACAATCAACTCTCGGACCTTCATCGTCACTTTCCATCTTCCACCTTCCTTCTTCCTCTCGCCGGCGGCTTCAACCACCACCAAGTCCGCCGGCGAGTTTCACCTCTCTCCACCATCATCATCTTCCACCACCACGGATTCCTTTGTTTCAGATTTCACACCAGATTTAAGCACACGACACCATCGACCTTCCCTCTTGCCTTTGACCTTCATCCTTCATCTCTCCACCATCGACCACACCTCTAGTCTCCTCTTTTAATTCTTCCATCTAACTACACCTTCTCCCTTCACTCACCTCACCAACACTCTCATCTTCATCCTTTAATCTCAACATCCTCCCCGTTCATTATTTCCATGGCCATTGGGTTGAAGGCTAGTTGGAGAAGAATTTAACATCATGTGTGGGTGAGCTCCATTATTTCTTGGTGGTGGAGATTTGTGCTTGAGTTCCAGAGTTGCAAACAGATAGGGGAGTATTTTGTTCAATTTATTTTCTCTTATTACATTTTAATTTCCTAGTTTTAGGAATATTTTTTTGTATTTGTTGAGACTTAGTTTATCCGTTTGGAAAACTTTGTGGATTGAACCTATGTGATTGGATTGAATTTTGTGGTTTGTTGAATTTATAAATTTGTATTTCCTTATTGATTCAGTGAAGTTATGTTTTCTATGTGGTATTGTTAGATAACATGATTTAATTGGATTAATTGAGTGGCGTGGTATCGCATTCATATCAAGAGGAACCAAGTTGCATTAATTTAATCCTAATCACACACTAAGTGGTTTCAAACAATATCTCAAGAGGTAGTAGTTTGCTACGGTAGTAGGAGCTACTATTAATTGGGAATATTGGACCCAAGTGTTATCTTGGGGTTCTTCATCTAGACTTAGTGAAAATTTACTCCCACATTTAATTGAACTATGATAGTCACTATTCCATTTCCAAGAGCATCCATACTCATTTTCATACTCCATTCCATTTTATTAAAAATACCAAAAATATTAGTTTAGCATTTAATTTATTTGCATTCTTATTTTAGTTAATTAATTTGAAAAGCAAAAACCTATTTTCCCTTGTTTTAATTGCATTTGCATGGCATTTAGATTACTTAGGATTCAATAAAAGGCTCCTCGAGAGAGAGAACGATCCTAGGGTTGTCTATACACAATCCTTGGTTTATTGTTGATTGTGGACCCCAAGGCTAAAGAAGAGACAAAAAATCCACCAATCAGCCGGTTATGCATCAAACTTGTCAAGACGTGTCGACATGCACGAGGTGAAGTTTTTTGGGATGAAGAGTCATGATTGTCATGTTTTTTTCCAGAGATTGTTGTCGTGGGCCTTCAAAGCATTACCGGAAGCATATATGGTCTATTTTGACGGAATTTTCCATGTTCTTTAGAGAAATTTGTGCTTCTGAGCTTAATGTTGAGAAGTTACGGCACCTGGAGGCGAGCATGCCAATAACGCTATGCAAGTTAGAGATGGTGTTTTCTCCTAGCTTATTTGACTCAATGGAACATTTGCCTGTTCACTTGGCCTACGAAGCAAAGGTAGGAGGTCCGCAACAATATAGGTGGATGTATCCGTTTGAGAGGTAATATATATTTCTTTCGCGCAGTTATTAGTTGACCGACATGGTGCTATAGTTTATAAATACCCTTTGATTATCCATTGTAGGTTTTAACGCACTCTTAAGGACAAGATCAAAAATCCAAGGTACGTTGAAGGATCTATCGCTGAAGCGTTTCTAGTCGAAGAGGCCACTAAATTTGTGTCATACTATTATCCCCCTGAAATGATATCAAGATGGAGAGAGGTACCTCACACCGATGATGGCAGTGATACGAGCGATCAGATATCAATATTTAATTTTCCAGGCCAAGTCGTGGGAAAACATTTTAGGTCAACTATGGAAGGAAGCGATAGGCGAGTAGCGGAGTGGTACATTCTAAACAACTGTGAAGAGGTCGCCCCGTACTTAAAGTAAGATTTCTTTTATTTTTACTGTTACGGTAAGTATTAAAATATTAATTTCAATTTTTTGTTACAGTTACTTCTCTAATTGGGTCCAATCGACAAATCCTTTGATGTTAGATTCCGAAATTGAGAAATTCACGAACTCTGAGTTTCCTCAATGGTTTCGATCTTACTTCGTGCAAAATCAATCAGCTCCCCATGATGTTGCGTGGAGTTTATCTTATGGAGCTGCAACAGTTGTTACCCAGTGCAAAAAATATGTAATCAATGGGTATCGGTTAGCAACTGTTGAAGCGAACACAAATACACTATGTTGCAATTACGGTGTATGTTGTCAAGGTGGCCAAGTTGACGGGGTCGAGGGTGACTACTATGAAAAGTTAATTGACATAATTTAGCTGCATTACCAGTGGGACAAGGTGGTGACTCTTTTTAAATGTAAGTGGTTCGATAACACTTCGCGTGGTACAAAAGTGGACAAATATGGAAATGTTGAGATCCAATGGACAAGGAGATATATAGTTGGTTATGACCCATTCATCCTTGCTCAACAGGCAGAACAAGTTTACTATACATTATACCCCACATCCTCCTAAGGGTGGAGGGGAGTTATTAGAACCAAAGCACGAAATATTATACCCAAGTCGAAAGAGTCAGAAACAAATGACACTATGATTGAACCGTTCCAAGCTGATGTGGAACATGTACTGCCGGTAAATATTGTAGAGGACGACGTAGCAAGCAATCTGTTTGATTCTACTGCGGAGTTAGAGTTGATTCCTATCCAAATTGGCGATGAGGAATCAAACGATGAGGCACAAGAGATTTACTCTAATAGTGAATCTGAGTTCGATGACTATGAGACTCTAGAGGAAGGTGTTCAAGCAGAGGTCGAAGAATAGGAATCATCCGGTTGATTTGTGTTAGTTCTTTGTTTATGACAATCCGTTATACTAGATACTCCGTTACTTCGCTTGTGTCATATTAAGTAAATTTCTTATATTTATATATATATTGACATAATATTTATAAGTGTTCAAAGATGGAGCATTCAGGAGGGCGTTCAGGTAGTAGCCGTAGTAGTGGTCGTGCCCGGCCCCGTCCTATCAGAAGGGGTAGGGCGACGCCATCTGCCCCCTCTGTAGGCAGAAGGCTTAGCTCTTCCCCAGAGCTACCGCCTCTTAATTTGTCATCTTCACCATCACTGTATATGTCATCTTCGCCGTCTACTACCAACTCTTTTATGGGCAGTACAGGTGTACCTGTTACTCCCACTTATCCACAGCAAGGGGCAAAGCAGGTTTACTTTATGATTCTTGATTGATTTACATATGTTTAGTTTTCTTTAAGCATTTATGTACCAACATTTTCAATACTTGACATTTCTTCCTTCAGCACACTGCGTCGCCTCGGAGCTAGGTCGGGGAAGCTAGTTCCTCCGATACACCAGTCTGGGGATCGGTTGATCCTGCGACAGGGCTGGTGTGGATCCGTCTGGTCGGCACCACCGAGTAAGTCGTGTAAAGTTATTAGTAATGTTACGATTTTTTACCTTTAGTTTGTGTGCTAATATTTGCATCATTTCCTCTGTCTTCATATTTGAGCCTTATAATTTGGTGACGGATTTCATTTCGGCCCAAATATTATGTAATTTCAATCAGCCTTGGACCAGTTGGATATAGATTCCTAAGGATGATCGGGATGCTTGGTTCACTGATTTCTTGGTAAGTTATGTGCTTTATGGTTATTAACTTATTATCCAAATACAAACTGATTAAGTACTTTTAAAATTTGGAGCACTAATTGTTCGTTATTGATTTTCAGGGAAAGTTTAAGTTGTTGCCTGAACATCGTAAAAATCTGAAAAAGGCTTATAACCACAAGGGAGGGTACTATACTATATAATAGGAGAAATTATGTCTAATAACCACCTTTACAAATATTTTATTCACAAAGACCTTGAACATGTGAAGTTATTATGAAGGCCCATATTCCTTATATGCCAAAACAATAACGTGTAAAGACTAAAGTGTCCTCGTGTTAGGTGAACCCACGCACACTCGGGCGTATAAGATGTTAGGGAGAAAGCGGAGAGAACTCAATATTTGTTCAAAATAAGATGAGTTAGATTACATATAAAAATTAGAAACTTCACTAAATAAAAAATAAATCTAAACTTAATCCAAATCATTTGTTTAAAATATTTAATATAAATTTTAATTAAAGTCCTAATAAAGATAATCGTAAAATTAATAATAAATCTACCTACTCATCTAGAGTATATTCCAGTTATCCCTTATTAATATCATATTCCATCATGATCTCTTGCTTATTGAGAAGAATGGACATTCATGTCTAAAAGTGGTGATCGAATAATCAAGATCAATTGCATAAAAGCAGTGACTGCCTTATCTTACCTTGTTACTTTTGTAAATAATGAAGTTTTAAAATCTCAAAAGTTATTTGGCTCAGCTGATTGTTATCACTATTGACCCATGTGGATGAGCAAAATTAGCTCATAGTAAGCTAGGTTGCCTTATATTTTCTATATAAAGCGACTTTCAGTTGTTCTTCAGTGTTAGATAAGTTGATTTTCAATGAATATTGTAACATCATATTTTCAAAAGTAGTATATTTTTTTTTTCATCAGAGTAGAGCATTGGAGCAATTGAGTAACTGATACATTTATTCAAATTGCCGTAAGTCTGGCTGATTTACAGAAGCTGTACATTAACCGAAAGTTTTCAAAAATGAATAACAAAAGAAGAAAGTCTTCAGCCGGGTCTCTGTGCGGCCTGCTCGCCTTTCTCCTCGGTTCTCCTGAACCTGACGCTATGATAAGAGCTGAGGTTCAATGCACATTGAACCTCACGTAACGATTAACCTCATGCTTAAATATGACAATATATACACGACAACAGCAATCAATACAACAGTCTACAACAGATGTATGATTAAAAATACATAACCACGTATGTAAGATATATAATAACCACGTATGTAACATAACCACGTATGATACAACAATAATAACCTCGTATGTGACATAACCACGTATGTGACATAACCGTGTATATAACATAACCACGTATGCTACAAAAACAAACAGAACACAACAAACATATATAATCATACAATAACCATCGAGTTAGTGTTACAAAGACGCGAACGTACCTTCGTTGGTGATAGCGGATTACGTACGTCGGTCGGTATGTGTTCTCGGATAGCCTATAATGGTAATATCACTTTATTAATCCATGAATAGTATCCTAAGAGATATTCTGACCACTAATGACCATTTTGCCCTTGATGGATTTATTTTACAATTTATTGCCCAAAATTTCATAGAACCACGTTGGTTACAGCTTTCAGATTTTCGTCTAACTTTGAAAAAATCATAACTAATTCTAGAAAAATCGAAACGAGTATCCGTAAAATTATTTGGAATCGTTAAGATGTCTAATTTTGATTAAAAATACTGGTCTCAACCCATATTCATTATAAAATTCCCAGTTTTTAATTTTCAAAGATCTGTCCAGAATTTTCGTCCATAACAATGGCCTGATTTCAAAAATTCATAACCACTTGCACAAAACTCATTTTGACATGCTATAAGCATATTTTGAAAGGTCTATATGTCTACTCTAGCCATGAAAAATTTCAGATTAAAACGACTTCATCTTCCCATAGATTTTAAGGTTTTTGCGAAGCTAACTTCATAAATCGCCTAACCGATAAAATTTCGTCAGAACTTCGTTACTTTGATGTTTCTCTTCCAGAAATTTTGCTCTAGGACTACCCTCACTATTTTTTCGAAATAAAGCTAATTTTAACCAAAAAAACATGAAAATAAAATTGCTTCTAGGAATTTAAGATCAAAGTATAAATTTCTATGAATTTAAAAGCTAAAACTTAAGAACTAGAGAACTTACCCTTGAAGACTTTGCTACTACTTCCTTCTTGCTTCTCACTAGCTCTCTTCTCTCTTTAGAAAACCACTACTTGGAGTTGGTTTTGGTGTGAAGAATATGAAGACACAAGGTGCCTATTTATACTAAAAGGTCATGGCACACTTGGTAATTATTCCTAACCTAATTCATCTTGCATGAGAACCATGGGTTTACACTAAATAATCTGAATTCTTCTTCAAGCCAAGGCCAAAAAGTGGCCCTCTCTCCCTCCATCACTTTCTTCCAATTCCAAGAGGATATCCTATCCAAAGGTACCTTATCCTCTTCCAAAATTGAATATTATTATCACATGTGTGTTTTTGTTTATGTTAAACAATTCTTGGCTTGAAGAAGGCATTGGTGGCTTCTCCACCTTCATCCATTCTCCAAGCAAGCCTTGGTGGCCTCACCACCATCATGCATTTCCCATTGGTTGCTTAATTATCATTAAGTTCAATTTCAAGATTAAATTAGAACCATTAAATTTACTTTATGAATCTATGATGAGAATTAATGTTTAATTAGGCAAATATCACCTATGGAACCCTTGATCCACAATGTGCCAACAAGGCCAATTAACTCTAATCACTCCAACCCTTGATCCTCATTGTGCCAACAAGGCCTATTGGATTTAACTACTCCATTGATTAACTTTACCATAATTGCATATAAATAAATTCCTCACTCCTCCACTAGACACACATCACTCACTACACACACACAACATGTCTCCCTCTCATACACTTTTCTTAATCTTTTCTATTTAATTAGCAAGTATACTTTATGCTAATCTTAGCCATAAACACTTAATTAAAGGGTTTTACATACTTTACCTTGAATTTTCTTTTATTCAAGCTTAAACAATTAACCATTAATTACTTAATTAATCACTTACTAATTGTTGATAATTTTTTAAATTGAGATTAATTATTATCTCACAACTATTTTACTGACATTGGTATTTTATGCTCCATGTAAAATATTAAAAATCATGGGGTCAATTATGATCCCCAAAATAATATTAAATCTTGCCTCAATATTTTCCAAGGAAATTAATCCCAAAAATTACCTAAATTAGAGACAACATATTCTCCAATTTTTTATAAATATTTCATTGCCTCTTAGGATTTATCATAATATTTTAGGGGCATTCTATGACCCACAATTGCATTTAGGGATTTATAGCTCTTTATTCACCCTAATTTCAATAGAAATTACCTTAGAAAATAAGATATTTATTAAACTAGTTTCGAGACCACATATTTACCTATTTCTAATAGGTATTATTTACTAAAATATAATATTCCAGATAAATAATTATCCGGGTATTACAAATATTGTATGCAGCTAGCCAATGTTTAAGAATATCAAATCATTTTATTAGTAATCCTATATGCACAATTATATTATCCATGGCGAAATCTAAGTAAGGCCAATATATATTACAAATTGAAGTAATCAAAATACAAAGATGTATAACTACACTAAAGTAGCCTATATATTTTCTAGCTAATGGTAAAGCAATGCATGGTTGGCTTGAATAGAGAGCTTAGATAATATGTTGAGTATATGATATCATAAAAAAGCCTAAATTTCAAAACTAGAAAAATGGCTATTGGTAAAAATGAAAGCACTGAGATGAAGCTAGGAACCCACTTCAAGCCATGCCCATGGTCATATGTCACGAAGAAAGCACTACTAAATGCTACCATCATGCTTGTTATGGAAACGAAGAGTGTTATCAACCCAAATATTAGCTTTGACGGTAGAGACTTGTAAAAGTCATACTCTGCGTTCCGTGATATGAGGATCGATAAGAAGGCTAATATGGAAGCTGAAGATGAGATCAATGCAATTGTATCTGATATTGAAAAAACCATAAACGACGCTTTCCGTAAATAATTGGAAGTTCCAGAACTATCATTGATACCACCTGGTACATTAAATGCAGCGGCAAGCACTCTAGTAGTAATAAATGTTGAAACAAGCATACAATTGTTAGCTGTTCTGTTCATCCATGACTCTGCTTCTTTTCGTAATGGAGCGTGCTCCTTTGTGAATAAGTCACGAGGTGTTTCACCCTTTGAGTTTTTCTTATTCACAAATGATGGTTGCACTATCTTCTTCACCTCCTATCATATCAAAAGATTGTTCATAAATTAATTCCATTTCTATAGCAACTTATCGTAGTTGATAAGGATTAACAAGTACCTGAAACCATAAAAGTTCGAGCTTCATTTGGAAAGCTGCTCCTGAGACCAATTCAAGCCGATTGGGTGGTGCTAACTTTGCAGCCAAATGTAATATATTGTTTCCATCTTTCTCGTCTTCATATGACAATATGATATCCTTATTTGCACTATATGCATGTATGAGATTGAAGATTTTAGGATGACGATGCAAAACAGCAATGTGAATTATACTTTGCAATCTGTCGTCGAACTCCCAAATCAAATCAGGGTAAGCCTTTATAAGCTCAGCTAAAAATTCAAAATTTCCAACTTCTGTTGCTTCAACTAGTAGTTTTTTTGGCTCATTTATCATTTCTCTGATATGTGACCTCGAGCTGACACCCCCGAGAATTTCTTCCCACAGCAAACGAACAAGTTCAAGGGCAACACTACGCTTCGTACCTGTGATACAGAATTTGATGAATTGAATATGCCAAATTAGTAAGTTAGTCTTCCAAACAAGCTAAGTAGTTACAATGCTAATTAATTTAGCTTAACTTACAAACACGGTTGAGTTTAGTGGAAAGGGCTACTCTCTCGTAACGCGGTGAATCAATATTCAAATCCTCGTTACACTACAAAAAACACCGGATTACCGATGGAATTCCGTTGATAACTAGATTTTCAACGGAAAACGTCCGTCGCAAAAAAAAAAAAAAAAAAAAAAAAAAAAAACCGTGGCAAAAGGCATTAGCAATGGAATTTTGTCGGCAATTTCCGACGGAATTTTTTTTGTCGTTAATTCCGTCCCTGATCGGAAGTTATTTTGTAGTGTTGGGAGAGGTGTGCCTAATAGTGCCTTCAATAGGAGGATAGCTATGTTTAGCAAAAAGGGAAAAAAAAAAATACCTGAACTTGAGAGTTGATTTTGATGTTCGGGGCTATCACTTCCCAAATCTGCTGTCTTTTGAGCCATGATATGCAAACCTGTCAAACGATCTTCATCCCTTGCAAATGCCAGGCTTCGCCTCTCTCTCAACATTTCCAATGCTAAATCTATGAAAATTTGAAAAGGTAGTGAAGAAATATAAAATAGAAATACTTACTTCACAAAAAATGTTGAATTTTTATTTAATACATGCGGAATACATATTTGTTCCCTACATATGCTTCACTTATACTACATTCGGTCTTATGTAGTATTACAAACTAGGTTCTATATTTAGGATGGGAGGAGCAATAATTAAATGTATTTGTGCTTTATATATAGGCAACATAGGCTTACCATAAATACCGGAGTCAATGCAAGTGAGGAATGTCTTATTCCAATCCACTTCTTCAAAATTTTCATTATCGGTAGTGAGAGGGAATAGATAGTTTGCCACATCAGCTTTTCCTTGTAATGCAGCAAAAAGAAGAGGAGTAAAACCTGTTCCACTTCTTATTTTTGGTAAGAAAGGATTTGCTTGGTACAATAACCTAGCAATCTCCAAGTTTCCAGAAATAGCAGCAAAGGAGAGGGAAGTGTTTCCCCGTTTGTCTTGTAAATCCAAGTGACTCTCATCCATCATGTTTAGAAGCTCCTTCACAAAGTGAACATGGCCTGCTCCTGCTGCTACATGAAGTACTGTAGGCCATCCTTGTGCTATGCCAGCAGTCAGAAGCATTTTACGTTTTAACAACATGGGCTTAGCTTTTTCCCAATTTCCTTCCGATGCCTACTTGTAAAGAGGCACACAGAATTTCAAGTAGTTTTTTCTGGCCTCCTCTGAAACAAAAGTTATTTGACTGTGAAATTCTCATACTAATTTTTTAGGATGTGGTTAGTATATGGGAAAAGTATATTCAGGAGAGGCAATATTATATTTAAGCATGAAGAGGGGCCTGTTAAACAAGTATTTATAGTACAAAGTTTATATATATTCTCCTCTAGTTTTATTTACAGAGAAGAGAGTAGTTTTTTTTTTAAAAAAAAAAAAGTTACATCATTAAATTTATTTTATGAATGTGTGATTTTATCCCGAATTTATTAATTTTGGGCCTCATTCCTTCATATCAATATAGATAAAGTTAAACAGTTATTAAATTTTAAGACGGGTTAATGAGGGTTTAAATTTTTCTTGATTTTGATGGAACAAGTTGGAAGTTCCATACAAGTATGAGTAGAGGAGCATATATAAATATTAGGTGATAATATATTATATACCAAGAAAAATTAAAAAAGAATTGCGGTCGTTGTCCCTGTAGGTCCTCCATTTGTCACTGGTTTATTATATATTCATCACCAAAATTTCTAATGGAAAAAAAAAGTATGTGGACAAACATTTCTGAAAATATAATAATGTATATATTGCTAATGCTAAGTTATAAACAACTATTTATTTATCATACGTTACTTTTAGGAAATGTCCTAGTAATAAAAATACTGTCAAGCAGAATTGTTAAAATATATCTGAAAATATAAATAGAAAAGAAATTATGAGTGTAAAGATGAGATATGTGTTTTTATATAATTTTCTTTTCAAGTTTTAATATACGGATAGATGAATGTAAAATGGAGCATGATTTAAAATTTATCGAAAGATTAAAGGATATTTATGATATGTATTAAATTTTATTTTTCATTAACACCATGTTGGAAATTCATGAGGCACTACAAAAAAAATTGAACACATTAGTGTTTTATTTGACATTAGAGAGAATGGAGAGAGTATGTAGTTACCTGTAGTATCATCTAAAAGGTCAAGGCAAGGTCTCTTGAAAGTAGCTGATTGAACCCTCCGTAATAGGGGTCGACTAGGTCTTTCAGTTTCAGGAGGATTCACTACATCACCATTTGCCGCATCCATTTAATTATCTACAAAATTATACACATTAATTATCAATTCATTATATAGTCAGTATCAACATGAGAATTTTCTATCAATTTATTGTTTTTGAAAAAATAAGAACTTAATTACACCTACTGATAAAATATGTCATAAAAATAGATTCACATATACTTGAATTAATAACACACACACACACACAAAAATAAGAACTTAATTACACCTACTGATACACCTACTGATAAAATATGTCATAAAAATAGATTCACATATACTTGAATTAATAACACACACACACACACACACACACACACACACACACACACACACACACACACACACACACACACACACACACACACACACACACACACACACACACACACACACACACACACACACATAAATTGTTGGTTGAGGTTAGAACACAAGGAACTTATTAGGAAATGTGAGAACTCAAACCTTTTAGGGAACCCTCTAATAAAAAAACAAAATAATACACACATGTAATAAGGGGTCCTAAATATGTGGTTCAATATTTTTGCTATGGTTCTAAATATAACACCTCATCCCTTGCTTCTTGTCTCCTATGTCAATTTTTTTTATTCCTATGACACCCATATTTTTATATCACTACACATTAAAATTTTAATCATTAAATGATATTTTTGAAAAAGCATTACAAATTAATTCTTTACATATTAGTTACAAAAATAACTTACCCATTTTTCAATTCATAAATTAATTAAAAGAACTTATATGGATTGAAGGATGTAGAGTTATTATGAGTCAAGCCTCACTCCTCACCCTAAAAGAACTTATATGGATTGAAGGATGTAGAGTTATTATGAGTCAAGCCTCACTCCTCACCCTAAAGTATTTTTTTAAGTGTATTCAGCAGCCTGAAGTATTTTGTATTTTTCCTTATCCACATCGCACCCTTAATTTCCTTGGGCAGAATTGAACCATAAAATACTTTGGAGTATATCACAGTACACACTTAACAATAATGCTTTAGTGTGATAGATGAATCACAAATTATCAATAATACTTTAGCGTGATGAATGAATTACAAACTATTTTAGGGTGTTAGACGCATATGAAAAGTGTTTCAATGTGTTAAATTAATCACAAAATACTTTAGACTATTGAACGCACCTAAAACAAAATAAGTCAGAGTATAGGATCAACATTAACCTTTTTTTTGTTCAATATACGGATGATAACAATGAACGTTAATTATGAAAAGCTATGAGTGTTTTTTTTTTTTTTTTTTTTTTTTTTTTTTTTTTTTTTTTTTACCAAAAATAAATGAAAGAAAGAAGCAAGGAGCATTGAGTGTTCGGTGAAATTAAGCAAGTTCAAGGAAGCAAGCGTTTGGCCCCACTAATTAATAACTACACCAGACTAATGATTTGTGGTTGATCTTTATTCTATCTTTGTGGTTGAAGAGCTTTTTCTCCAAAGTTTTCATTTTAAAAAGCTTAGAAAGGAGTAAGATTATATGAAATTTTAAAATCTTAATCATAAAGATTAAACTATAAAAAGAAAATTTACTATAAAAGAAAACTTTTACTAGTAAAAGAAGTACTTCTTCAGGCACAAAATCGATATAACTTGACAAAAAAGAACAAAGTAGTATGTAACTTTAATGATAATCCTCCATACCTGAAATTTCGACCCCAACAGGAAATTTTCCTCTCGTAGCACTTGCCTAGCTAGAACCAATTTCTTGAATTGTATGCACAGAAAAATGACATTTAAGAGATCTGAGACTGACTCATATTTGAAAATAACTTGCCGTCATCTTTCGTGAAATCATAAAGGCAGCCCCAGGAAGAAGAAAAAGTATGATGAAATGAAAACATATAAGTGAGATTTATTAAAATAAATTCGCTTGCAAGAACATGAGAAGTACAGACATCATCTGCAGTAGAAGAAAACGAAGTATCTGTAAATAAATAGAGAAATAAGCTAAGACAGTTATTTTACCTTATGGAATGTCTTTCTATGTTCTTTGATTTTATAATGAGTTTGCTTGATATTCTGATGTGTGATGTAAGAGAATATATATATATAGCGATGTGAGAGAACCTTCGGGGATTGTTCCTCTTAGTCAATATAAATTATAAGTCAATTCCAATAATTAAATTAAATAAAACATATAGACCAAAAACAGTGGCTTCTATCCGTCTCTATAGGGATGAAACCCATTCACTTGGCTTTTGTTTTGGAGAAAAAACAGAAATAATGTGGATTAATTAATCAGTTTTGGTGAATGTTCAGGGACATAAGGTAGGGGTAGCTCAGATAAAGATGTTGAGATGGATGAAGACTCATGCTATAAAAGATAAGATTCTTAAGAAGAGTGAGAATAGCTTTTATTGAAGAGAAAATAGTAGAAAAAGGTTTGAGATGCATGGTTCGGATACATACAAAGAAAGTCATTAGATGTGTTGATGAGAGGGCTGGGCAAATCAAGCAGTATAGAGTCTACTGAAAAGAACACTCAATAAAATTATTGGGTAGAGATTTGAAGGTGATGATATCGCTAAATCTAGAAAACATGAACTTGTCAATTCTATAGAGAAATTCGATGAGGTTCGGTGGGGAAATTTTAAATTTCTAGTGGTCCCATGAATACCTCCTAGTCATGCAAAGCAGAGTGGGTTAGATTAGGGATTCTATTTTAAGCCTTTTACTAATTTTTACTAACAAGTGCGCCTGGCGGGCCTCATGCATGTTTTACATATGCATGTGGCAACAGTGTATTACTACCTCCGGTCTTTAATTTAAGATCTCATTGGCCAGAGTTAGTATTAATACCATGTTTGGTAATCATTGAAATGAAGATTAAAAATTGATCAAAATTTCAGGGGTCGGTTTCTTAATGATAAAACTACATAAATAATTAGCTTAAATTGATGAAAATTATTTGAGCTCCCTTTTGACCACCAAAAGCACCTAGTACATGGCTCTTCAATGGTGCACGTACAGCGAAATAGATGGGCTATATATAATGTCTAAAAGGTAGGACTTTTCAAATTTGAGGTTGGTAAGAGAGCAAGAGTGATTGTTGGAATATTTTGAGAGATATAACAATAAAGTGAATTCTTCTTGAGGAGGATCCTCATACTTATCTTTATAATTCCACATATCCGCTAAGTTATTGTCATGAGTCCCATATCCCAGAAGATTTCCTTGAAGAAGTCTTGTAAAGTCTTGGGCTCTCTAACTTCAATGGCTAACTTTTGGGGTGTCGTTTCTTTAAAGACTTGCGCCTATTACAATGATCTTTCATTGAGAGTTGGTCAACTGGAGAGAACTGGCAGGGAGGCCGATTGAAATGTTGTAACTAGGTTACTGAAGAAGAGGCCTTATAAGGAATTAAGCTCTCTAACTCCAACAATTTTCAGGAAAAGTCCTCGAAAGTGGATTTCCATGAGTACCTCCAGATTTAGTCCTCTTGGAAAAGGGAAAGCAAGTAGCTAGATTCATAGCTCATCAACCTCAAAAGTCTTGGTCGTCCACTATCAATAAGACGAGTAGGAATTATTCCTGTTGGCTTGTGATTGTGACTCCATACAACCTCACACCTTCCATGTACATGAAAAGATAGTTTTTATTCCTTAACGCGTTAATTCCTGGGCCATCCAACCCAAAAAGGAAGATAGATGTATACCTCAGGCCTTTGATAGACACGTTTAAGATGTTGTGGAGTGAAGGGGTTCTGACATACGATATATCATTGAGGCATAATTTCACCATGATGATTGCCTTAATGTGGACAATAAATGATTTCCCTGTATATGGGAATTTGTGTAGCTGGCAAACATTGGGGAAGCTTGCATGTCTGGTATGTCTAGAACAGAATGTGGGTTTTAGCTTGCAATACAGTCGTAAGGTTTGTTGGTTTGATAGTCACCAACGATTCTTGCCCCTCGATCATTAGCATAGGAGAAATAAGAAAGACTTCAGGTATGGTGTGGTTGAATGTCAAATGCACCTCATCGTTTAAGTGGCCACGAATATGGGACAAGGTGAAGCACATTCAGAGTGTTGAAGAGGGGGCTGCTTTCAACGAACTTGTGGGATATGACGTTGATCATCATTGGAACAAATTCAGCATCTTTTGGGATCTACCATTTTGGAAATATCAATTGTTAAGACACAACCTTGATGTCATGCATATTAAGAAGAATGTGTTTTGCAATATTCTATACACTATGATGGACACCAAGGGCAAGACGAAGGATACAGTCAACGCAAGACGGGACATAGAAGCGATTTGCATAAGGCCTGATTTGCATTTGGTTGACTATGCCACGGGCCAGACTTCCAAACCTAGAGCACCATACACACGACTACAAAAAACCCAAAAAACGTCCTAAATAAGACCCAATTAACGTCCCTTTTTAGAGGGACGTCTAGGAGGGGGAAGTTAAAAATTCACGCTTTTGGCGTCCTCAAATTAAATCAGGACGCCTTATTTAAGGCGTCCTGAAATAAAATCAGGACACCTTATGTAAGGCGTCCTGAATAATATTCAGGACGCCTTACACAGGCATCCTGAATATTCAGGGACTATTCATGATGCATAAGGCGTCCTGAATAAATATTCAGGACGCCTTATGCATCCTAGGACTTCTCAGGACGCATAAGGCGTCCTGAATATTCAGGATGCCTGTGTAAGGGGTCCTGAATAATATTATTCAGGACGCCTTACATAAGGCGTCTTGATTTTATTTCAGGACGCCTTATATGATTTTTTTTCTTTTGTATATACCTGCTACAATATGCTATACTAGGCATTCCCTAATAAAGGTTGTTATACATTATAGTGCTAATCAGCTATCAGGAATCAAGGCAGTAATGAAATTAGTAAATAGAATTTACACATCTCACCTTGTGTGTTCGTAAGACAGGACCATTGACCATTAAGCTGTTTCCTCATAAACTAAAATTGTACAGAAACAAGAAGCTTGTTGCCAAAACTTAGATAAAGAAAATATTATACCCCTTAGGTAACCATAATACAGTGAATTGAGTTGGCAAATAAGCATGGATAGCAAGAACACATGATGGAAGTATAATTCATAGTATAGGACCTTGGATAGTAGCGAGAATCCCCTTCCAAACGAATAATTTCACCAATGAGGTTGTCACGGCCGACACGCACTAGCTCATACATAGCAGCTCCAGCCATGCCATCTGCAACCACGACTGGTCTTGATACCTGCAGTAGTAGGATAAAGAATAATGATCTACTTTAGCAGCCATGGAACTTGTATTAAAGTGCAGCCTTTTTGTTTTTATCAGCTCCAGTGTCAAAATCATAACATCATTGCTGCCATGAATCAAGTATAAGAAACTATTTAGCCAAGAAAAATATCAGACAGTATTGAAGGTTCTTTCTTGTTTTTGAGAATATAGCAGAATGATTCAAGAAAAATGGAAGACATTTTGCCACTTTCGTACATAATCGATAAATAAAAAAAGGATAGAAAGTTTCTAGTTCATGATATCATCACCAGGATAAATTTAAACATACTCAAGTGTAAAGCTAAGTTGCAAGTCTGGTTCTGATGATAATTTCAACAATCTTACTCAAGAAAACTATCACCCCAAAAACTTTACTGTATCTTGTAAATGTGTTCTTGACAAGAGATTTCTCTTATCTTCTATATTTTTCACTTATAATATTCTTGACAAAAGCACCCGACCTATGAAGCATTGAAGTAAACAATTAGCTCTTGATAAAACTAAATAACACCTTCCCACAAGATAATAATAGCCCAGGATAACTTCGGTGCTACATTAAATGAAGTGGTTCTAAAAGAATCAAGCTACACAAGTTTCATTTAGGATTCTATAATCTATGCTAAAATTTCTAATGTCTAAGAAGGCCTCTCTTCAAGCCGTGGTGTAATGGTGTCCTTCCAATGGCAAGTCTCCCTCCGTGAAAGAGCTAGACTTAAACCCGTAAAGATACCAACACACTTGATGCTACCTCTGAAAACAACTCTCAATGGTCAAAACTCGAAAGAATTGTTCTTGTCTTCATTCCATCAGAATATTTTACACAGACACATTAAACAAAGAGTAATACTTGGGTTCCTGGGCCTATATAGTCATTCAGTACTGGATTATAAGAAAACTAAGGACTGAAATTAAAATCTCATATGCATTTCATCTTCCCTAAAATAAGAATAATTCATAATGCATAAGCTAAACGAAGACTTGCAGTGCCCAAAGGGATCTAGTTTCCAGACTATTCTCCTGTCACAATAAATTCAGCTGTAAAATGGGGAAATTAGGGGACATTAATAAGACCACATTTTCCCAAGTCTACTATTCTAGGATCTATGGAAATATTGATGACATGCTTAGTGGTTTGCGCATCTGGAGTAAGACACCCTTGGAATCACAGTGTTCTATACATTCCTGAATCAAGCACCATATGTAGCTGACTGAACTTAAAGAGATCTAAAAGAAACATACCTATTACTTAACATGGAATGGTATCAAATTTAGAAGTAATTTATGCAAAGTTAAATGTCATTGTCTTTCGCAGTGGTTTCACTGATAAATGAAGAATTTCTTTTTGTCTCCCTGAGATAATTCACCGCACAACATAGTAAAGCAAGTCTCCACCTCTCAACAACTAGCAAACAAGGAACTTTTTCACTCGAGACACACAAACTATAGCTTGAAACGTAAACCTTAGTAAAACACAATTAAGGATACATCATGAGAACTCTAATCCGAAGCCATTTCAAAGAAAGTAAAGCACAAATAAGAAATTAAACAGAAATTTGACATCACCCTAAGCAGCTGGTAGCGGCTCCTGCTGCGATTCCAATGGAATTCCAAGCTCCTCGGAAGAAGCTTCCTTCTTCTTCGAAACCCTAGATGGAACGGCGACGGCAATGAAGGTCTTGGTCATATTAATAGGTCTGCTCTTCTCAAGCTGAATGATGTCCCCAACCTTGAACCGATTCTCGGGGTCATGAGCCTGGTACTTCTCTTCTTCTTCCTGATACGCCTCTTATACTTGGGGTGAGGCGCCAATCGAACAACTTCGATCGCAACGTTCTTGTCGATGGTGGCATAGACGACCTTTCCCTGCATCGATCTCATGGCCCTAATAGGAGGGAAGAAGGAGGGAGGAGAAAAGGTCGGTGGAGGATGAGAAGAGGGAAGACGCCGCGAGTTAGGGCTTTGGAGTTCGGCATGAATGAGATAGAAGGAGAGGGGACTGAGTACATGTGAATGAGAGATTAATTAAATGGGCAATTTTGGCCTCCTGAAATAAGACTCAGGATGACAAAAAATTGATTAAGTCGTCCTTAAATCTATTCAAGACGCCACAAAATTAATTAAGTCGTCCTTATAGCTATTCAGGACGCCAAAAAAGCAAAAATAAGTCCAAAAATTAGCTGGGCGAAAAAAAAAACTTTTAAGGCGTCTTGAAATATATTTCAGGACGCCAAAAAAAAAAGTGTCCTTAACCTCATTCAAGGCGCCAAAAATAAAAAATTATTACCTCCTGCCTAAAAATATCCCGAAATGGCGCCATGGTGTTAATTTTTGGCGCTAAGCAATTAATGTTAGGCGTCCTGAAATATATTTAGGACGTCAAAAAAAATTTTAGGTGTCCTAAATTAATATTTGGGATGTCTAAAGTCTCAAAATCAAGTAAATAATTACGACAATGCCACCTCCTTCACTTTTTACTTCCTTTTTTTTTAAAAAAAAAGGACGTCTTTTAGGGTAGTAATATCCATATTTTGTAGTAGTGACACATTGAACAAAGAGCAAAATTTAGAATTTTTGCGATGGGTTAAAGATCTTAAACTCCCGGATGGTCATTGATCAAACTTGTCAATATGTGTTGACATGAATGAGGTGAAGTTATTTGGGATAGGGAGTCATGATTGTCATGTTTTCTTTCAGAGGTTTTTGTCGTGGGCATTCAAAGCATTACCGAAGCATATATAGACTATTATGACATAATTTTCAATGTTCTTTAGAGAAATTTGTGCTTCTGAGCTTAATGTTGAAAAGTTACGGCATCTGGAGGCGAATGTGCCAATAATGCTATGCAAGTTAGAGATGGTGTTTCCTCCTAACTTTCTAACTCAATGGAACATTTTCCTATTCACTTAGCCTATGAAGCAAGGGTGGGAGATCCACAACAATATAGGTAGATGTACCCATTTGAAAGGTAATATTTTTTTTTGCGCGCAGTTATTAATTGACTCATATGATGCTATAGTTTATAAATACCCTCTGATTGTCCATTATAGGTTTTTACGCACAGTTAAGTACAAGATAAAAAAAATAAAGGTACGTTGAAGGATCTATTGTTGAAGCGTATCTAGTTGAAGAGACCATTAAATGTGCATCATACTATTATCCCCTAACATTATATCAAGATGGAGAGGGGTACCTCGCAATAATGATGACAGTGATACGAGTGGTCATATATCAATATTTAATTTTCTAGGCCGAGTCGTGGGAAGGCAATGTAGGCCAACTCTAGAAAGAAGAGATAAGCAAGTAGCAGAGTGGTATATTCTAAATAGATGTGAAGAGGCCGTCTCGTACATGAAGTAAGATTTCCTCTATTTTTATAGATGGTCTTACCATTATGATATGTATTAAAATAATAATTTCATTTTTTGTTATAGTTACTTCTGCAAACGGCTCCGATCGAGAAATCCTTCAAGGTCAGATTCTGAAGTCGATCAATTCATGAACTCTGAGTTTCCTCAATGGTTCCAAGACTACTTCATGCAAAACCAATCAACTCCACATGATGTTGCTTGGAGTTTATCTTACAGAGCTGCGAGAGTTGTTACCCGATTCAGAAAATATGTAATCAATGGGTATCGGTTTGCAACTTTAGAAGTAAATAAAAATATGTCAAGTTGCAATTATGGTGTATGTTGTCGAGGGCGACTACTACGAGAAGTTAATTGACATAATTCAGCTGGATTACTAGTGGGACAAGTCAATGACTCTGTTAAACGTGAGTGGTTTGATAACACTCCGCGTGGGACAAAAGTGGACAAATATGGAAATGTTGAAGTCCATTGGGTAAGGAGACATACAGTTGGTTATGACCCATTTATACTTGCTCAACAAGCATAACAATTTTATTATACATCATACCCTATATCCTGCCAAGGGTGGAGGGGAGTTATGAAAACCAAAGCCCAGAATATTATTCTCAAGTCAAAAGAGTCAGAAACAAATGCCGATATGACTGAACCATTCCAAACTGATGTAGAACATGTACTACCCGTAAATATTGTAGAGGGTGATGTACCAAGCAATCTCTTTAATTCCGTTGCGGAGTTAGAGTTGATTCCTATCCAGATAGACAATAAGGAATCAGACGATGAGGCAGATGAGATTTATTTTGGTAGTGAATATGAATTCGACAACTATGAGATTCCAAAGGAAAGTGTGCAAGCAGAGGTCGAAGAACAGGAATCGTCCGGTTGATTTTTGTTAGTTCTTTGTTTATAGCGATTTGTTATACTATATACATTTTATTTCACTCATGACATATTAAGTAAATTTCTTATATTTATATATATTTTGACATAATGTTTATAAGTATTCTTAGATGGAGCCTTCAGCTGGGCATACAAGTAGTGGCGGTGGTAGTGGTAGAGCCTGGGGCCATCCTATCAAAGGGGGTAGGACGACATCATGTGCCCTTTCTAGAGCTAGAGGGTGTACCTCTTCCCTAGATTTGCCTCCAATTAATTTTTCATCTTTACCGTCTACTACCGACTCTGTTATGAGTGGTACAGGATTTGCCTCCAATTAATTTTTCATCTTCATCTTTACGATTTCTGATTGATTTACATATACATTGTTTTCTTTAAGCATCTATGTATTTAGTTTTTCAATACTTAACATTTCTTCCTTCAACACACTACGTCGCCCACTACTAACCATAAAATACTGAAATGGCGAATGAAAATAATCTGTCACAAATTCAGGCGAAATTTGCGACAAACGTAATAATCCGTCACAATTTGCAACGGACTTAATTATTCGTCGCAATTTGCAACGGGTAAAACATATTCGTCGCAATTTGTGACGGATTATTACGTCCATTGCAAGTTTGCTCGGAAGGAAAATTGACGCCAATTTGCGACGGAATGTTCCATCTCAAGTTCCTCAATGATTTTAGGTCCGTAGCCACGCATATTGCGAGTCTCCTTCTCCGAATCTAAACCAACATCGTTGTCTGTGCCTTTCGCTCCCTCCCTTCGGCCGTCATCTCCTCCTCGATCTCCCTCCCTCTAGGCCCTCATCTCCGCCTCTCCTAGATCTCCCTCGCACCTGCCCTCGTCTCCGCCTGGGCTTGGTCTCTCTGCCTCGATCTCCCTACCTCCAGCCGTTGTCTCCGCCTCGATCTCTGGAGGTAATTTTTAGTTGTTGGTTAGATTGGATGATGTTTCTTTCGTATTCTTGATAGAATGAGAACATATTTTTTTTCTGCTGCATGTTTCTCTTGAAATAGTCTTGATATATATATATATATATATATAAGCTGCATTTTAAGTTAGTGCCTATTTTATACATGGTTCATATGGGTTCCCCCCCCCCCGGAGCCTGTTCTCTTGATTCTAGCACATTTAATTACACAAATTTTTTTCCCTTCTTCTATGGCTTTCTTTAGTTGCTTGAACCATAAACTGCACACCAAGTTTTTAATATGTGTCTTTTTTATTTTATTTTTTTCAAATGGAAACTGTAGTTATAGGCACAAAACTGATGTAATAGTGTTAGATTTTGTGAAGAAGAATTCAAAAACACCAAAAACAAGAAGAAGAACAGTGCCGAACATTGAATTTTTTGGATATTTTGGGATGGGTTGTTGGGAAAAATTAGATTCTTCTGCTAGAAATATCATCATAAATGTCTAACCAAGACAAGTATAGACTTTCAAGAACCCACTGCACAGTTTCTGCCAAATTGACATGTCTATGAACTTTTTTTTTTTAGATTGGGTTGTTCGAATATATATATACACACACACACACATACAAGCTTTCTGGCTTGGGCAGCATTTTTGGGATGTATTTAAAGAAAATTGAAGTTGGGCTGGCTAGATTGGGCACTTTTTTTTTTAAAAAAAAATCTTTTTTATTCCCCTCTTTATTTGGCGCCGGGAGGCGCAAGCATGGTCCACTTTGGTTAAAAAATATGTCTAAAAATCATAAATTCATTATCTACACTTGGACGTATAATTTATCTATTTTAAAACATAGTTAGATCTATTTTAAATGTTTTTCAGTATTACGATAGTCATTTTTATGTGTTTAAAAATACTTAAAATCCACACCCCCCCCTCTCTCTCTCTCTCTCTTTTCCCCTCTCTGTGAATAAAGTCAAGTCACCATCTAGTGCCTTTTGTATTCATTCAATTTTAATTTGAGATGATGATGGAGTGATGTATAATAATAATAATAATAATAAACGTGACTATATATGCAGCCTTTTGTATTCTCTTATGCATCGTTCGACTTTGGTTTTTTTTTTTTTTTTTCTACGATTGGTTGCTAGAATTGAGGTAACAAGCTAGAACGCTGATGTAATTGTGTGTTTGCAATGTGATGAAATAATAGTATATATATTTTCCCCATGTTTTGTAATATGTGCCCATTTTCTTCTGTGATTTCCCATTCTTTTTCCCCCCCTCCACATGTATGTCTCTATCTTCTGGTGTACTATCATCCTTCTCTGGTTGCTTGCTGGGATATGTTCTTGCATGTGTTTGTTTGCCACTTTCTTGATTAAAAAGCTAGAACCCTGATGTAATTGTGTGTTTGCAATGTGATGAAATAATAGTATATATGTTTTCCCCATGTTTTGTAATATGTGCCCATTTGCTTCTATAATTTCTCATTCTTTGTTTGCCCCCTCTACATGTATGTCCCTATCTTCTGGTGTACTATCCTCATTCTCTGGTTGCTTGATGGGATATGTTCTTGCATGTGTTTGTTTGTCACTTTCTTGATTAAGTAGCAATTGGTTGGTATAAGTGGCCAGTTGTATTGGCCATTTATATTGGTGGCATGTTGATATGTTAATTAGGTTAGTAACTAAATTGTTAGTATTACTGGGTTCTATTATTCTGTTGTTGTCATTCTGTATTACCGTGGCACAGTGGCTAAGGAAGTCTAAGTCATTATCCTACATAAAGGTTAGTTTAGACTATTGTAGTGTGTTGAATATTGATGATGAATGACAAATATTATTTGTTTCAACAAGCAACATGTTTATTTCATTTTACATGCCACATTTATGATGTATTTTTGTGCTTGTAGGAAAACAGGGAGAAGCTGTCATCCGATAGCAGTTTATCTGAAACCGCTAAAATTTCAATAGTGGTGAGTCCATTTGAGTGATGGTTCATAGTCACTACTACAAAACAGCTTGCCATGGTGCATTTGTAGTGGTTCTTTGGATGACTACTACAGTCGTTAATAGCGGTCAGAAAACCGCTACAAAACATCATTGTTTTTCGTAGTGTATGAGTTTTGATGATAACAAAAATGGAAAAGAAAATAAGACTTGATGATTCAAGTCACTAGAGCGTATGTTTCATAATGCTCAAGTTTACAATATTATTTAAACTAAATCTTAAATCAGGAAGCTGTTTTTGAAAAGCTGTCATGAAGTGTTCTGATATGAACACTCGAGTGACTAAGATAACACTTGAGTGTTGGCCTCACATTCGCATCACTTGTGAAAGTGTTAAGCAAAAATATAATCATTTTAAATAACATAAAGAGTACAAAATATAATTTAAAATAAAGTAATTAGATGATAAATTGGAACAAAACGAAATGAAGGGATGAAAAGTGAAACATTAAATAACACTATGAAGGTAACAAAAATATGCTTTACCACATAAGATTGAAATTAAGTAACATCTAACACTCTGATATTATTTTCTAGTTAACTCCAGCACCATAATTTTATTTATAATGCATCTAGCATCGTAAATTATAAATAAAGTTAGCGTGATGTAGTTGTAAAATAACATTAAAGGTGCTAGATGCTTAATAAATAAAACTAGGGTGTTAGTGAAAATAAAAGCAGGATGTTAGATGCTACTCTACCCTAAAATTAACTTTCATTGATTCATTGATTACCTAGAAGCAACAGAAAGAGAGGGCTCATAAAGAAAGAGAGACTATAGATGAGAGGGTACTTCTTTCTTTTGAGCCTAAGGCATTCGGTAGGCCCAATTATCACATTACCATTATTCTACCCATCAAAATGACATAGCCAAACTATCAGGGTTGTGTCTAGCGAAAAAGGCTGATCTTTTACAATATGGTGAACCAATGTTAGAATTCCTACTGAAAGAGTTGCCCACATTTAATACTTCATAGTGCCACGAATAATATCCAGGATATAGCCACACACAAAAAGAGGCCTAGCCATTTTTTTATTTTTATTTTATCACAAGGCGGCCAAAGCCCAAACAAGAGTAAACTAAAAGAGACAACTTCTAAATCCATATGATCCAAACAAATCCCTATACAACCAACTGTCTAAACCTACTGGTGGCTCATGCCGCTGTTTAATGGTGTTTATTTGAAGGAAGCTTCATTTAGCAAGCCAATTTGCCACACAATTTCCTTCTCTAAGTGGTTGTTTGATATGAGGGAGGTGACGGAAAGTTAATGGAGGGAGAAAAAAAGTTAATTGGCTTTAAAAAAAAAATAGAAAAATTGGATTAAAAATTTTAATTAATTTTTTCGTACTCATAAGGCTGCTAGATGAGGTACGAAGTGACTAAGAGGGCTTAGGGATGCAGCCATCGCGTTACTGGCATGGCGTGCTCTTCAAGTGCCTTGGGCTCCGGATATGCCTTTTCCGGGTAGGAGTGCCTTTTCAACCGGCACGGGTGCTTACAAGAGACATTTGTTCAAGGTAAATTTTTCTCCCAAAAGTATATTTACTAATTGGCAATTTAACTCTGAAAGATTTTCAAGAGGCAATTTTATCTTAGAAATATCAAAAATAGAGTAATGTTGCCCCAAATTAATAGAGCTGGACGGTAGACGGCTAGTTGACCCACTTTTGCTGAGGTGGCTTAACCACATAAGACAGCAATGCCACATGATATGTCACGTGGTTATGATCATCCTTAAAAAAAACAAAGAAACCTCTCCCCACCTTCGATATTATCATCCCCATCCACGTACAATCATGAAACTCAGAGTTTGAAGATCCCCATCCATGAACAAACATTCATCAACTTCTTCATTCACACATTTATTTCTCCATTTCAAGCTTTTTCATTCAACCCACCCATAATGCCAAGTTGCAGTTTCTTGATGTGAAAATCACAAATAGTAAGCTCTAACAATATCTACCAACTAGAAATTTTCGAAACAACATCAAATCCCCAATTTCATATCAACAATTTGCAACCAACTTGTAAAGATCCGAACGAAGCAAAAGATGGATTCGCGTGAGCTACCGGGATACTTTATCGGACTTCTAGCCTGGTACGCCCCTATTCCTTTAAAATCAATTGTTAACAAGTTGTTTGTGAACATGATAGGCTCGAGGTACTAAAAAGCCAAGCTAGAAAAGTTTTTTCCTGCTGATGCAGCAAAGCATAAGGCATCTTTCATTCATCATGTTGCTGCCACCTGAAGTATTGTTGTGTGTCCTTTTGCTATAGCAATATTCAATAGCATTCTGTTAGAATATAACAGCATGAGCTTAGCTTCCTCCCCACTGCCTTCTAATTCATGTTTGTAAAGTGGTACACATGAGTTTAGGTTTTTGGGTGAGCTTTAACTAGAGTGAGGTGGAAGAGTAATATGTGCTTCAAAAGTAATTTGATTGCGAAATTCATTCTTACTTAGGCTGCTATCCTTTGGCAAGTATAAAAGGAAGAAAAATACAAAAATACCCCAAGTTTGCAAATCCTAATTTAAGAGCCTGAAATAGCATAATATAAGACCCTGAAATCCCTATGAACTAGTCTAGAATTAAATTTTGTAACTAATTAAATTACCTAAGTATCATTAATTTGAAAAATTGCAAGATATTTCCCATTATTCTCTCATGATTTTAATTACATTCATAATCTTAGGTTTATAGCTCTTTAAATCCACTATTTTGGGATTGTTGTGCTTAACTTTATTATCCAATGGTATTTTGGTAATTTAAGTACTTAATTGTTGGAATTTAATTTAACTTTAATTCTTAAATGTTATGTCCTTGGAACTATATGGTATTATATTATTACAATTTTTATGTGCAGGTGACATTGGCATAGTTGGCACAACTCTTCTCAATTGATCAAATTGGAAGTCAAGGGTGATGCCATGCCACGTTAGTAGTAGTTGATTTTCCTTTCATTACATTTCCCGTTTAGGAGTAATTGACTTTTCCTTTTCACTTTTTCCTCTGTTTGGCTCCCTTCGAATTTTATTTTCCTCGTGACTCCAATATTTCTTTCCACCCATCATAAACTTACACGCAATCACCCCCTTAACCCACTCTACACTTGCCCGTACTCACCCATAATGTTATGTGATTCGGACGGATTGCCAATTGAAGCCATAAATCAAAGATTGCATTCTTATCCTTGAGTTACTACACATTTGGTATTTACAATTGATGGAGCAAAACTTTAAAGCGCATTAACTCGCAAAGATACGCCGTCCAAAGTAATAAAGTGATAAAAAAAGATCGTTCCACAAAGACTTGGTATCACTAACTTCGGTTAAGATTAATTTTACAATTTCGTTTAAGTTGAAGAACCAAATTAAATTTAATTAAAGGGAAAGAAAATAAAATCAAAATAAGCAATCTACCACTAATATTAAAATGAAGAACCAGATCATTAATCCCTTATTAGTTTACATAAACCTAAGCATTTCTACTAATTTAATTAATTTTAATATCAATTTTCATTAATCTCGAATAT
This sequence comes from Acacia melanoxylon, assembly GCA_019022615.1. NCBI lineage: Eukaryota > Viridiplantae > Streptophyta > Magnoliopsida > Fabales > Fabaceae > Acacia > Acacia melanoxylon. Next base: position 2,033,171 of record JAFJYJ010000032.1, read on the forward strand.
AAATAGTTATAAGTCTTTGGCCCACTTACAACCCTCTCGAAGTAAAATTAGTTATGTCTAACATAATTACTCGAGAAGCGATAAATCTCTAACACACTCCTCAACAATTATATGGGGCTATTAGGTATATATACATCTAATCGCAAATTAAATCGTAATTTAATCCCATATTACTTAATCTAAGAGGCTAATTAAAATCTCCTTCGTCAAGGTAAATCCTAATTCTCAAATTCATATTCAGTGATGATCGACACTAAATACAAATCTAAACAAGATTAGGTAACCAAAATTAATATTAATTATAACTAAATAATAAAAACAAAGTCTAATCCACAACTATAAGGTTCAAAGTTCTCAGGTTGCGAAAATAAAATCAGCCACACATGGCTTTAATCATATCCAGGACAGCACAGGACAGAAAATTTCAAAGCAAAATTCGAATGGAAAGAAAACCAAACACTATTAATCAAAGAACCAAATCAGCCACGGTGGAGAGATGGATGGAGATGTGGTGAGGTGAATAACGCTCGCCGGCGACTGTGGTGGAGAGGGAAGTCGCCGGCGAGGAAGATGAAAGTGGGTGTGGAGGACCGGCGGTGCTCAACTCTATGGATCTCTCTGTTTCTGATTCTCCTTCCTGCGAAAATGCTCTGTCCAGCGAAATGTCTCTGCGAGAATCCTCAAATATGCCGCCTCCACCTGTAGCTTTGTAGCTTTTAGGTTTCAATTCAATTAATTGATTCAACTCGTGGGGCCCTTATGCATTCAAAACTTTTATTTCAATTCCAATCACAATCTTCTAAAATGTAATTCTGAAGTCCACGTGGTTCTGCTTTTAAAAAAAATGAAAAGTAATATTATATAATAATAATAATAATAATAATATTATTATTATTATTATTAATAAAACCAGATTTTTATTTCTTCTTTTCTTTTTTTTTTTTTTTTAGAAAACTTCCTATTACTATTATTTATTTCCTAAACTCAAAAAATTTTATTTTAAATTGAAATCCGCCAAATAATGATCCCATTGATATCTCTTAAAATCTCAATAAAATCTTTTTAAATTAGTAATAATGACTTCTCAAATATATCAAAATACATCTCAAATCTATTAAAAATGGGAAGTCATCAAGATTTTAGATTCTAAAACAAGCAAATCATGAAAACCATGGAAGCAAGATTTTTAAAGCAAGCACTCTAAAATTGAAATCAATTCAAATATTAAAGAATCAAATTTTTCTCGAAATCTTTTCCACCTTCCAAAAATGCTAGCAAGGTGATTAATTTGGCAAAGATAAATCAATAGAATGTCTCTCACAAGTCAAGTGTTTCACTCATCTCTCAAAATATTCAAGGGCTTGTGTTTCACTCAATTCCACCTATTGCAACTTGTCTACCATAAGCTTGTTTATCATCTCAATCTCCACTTTATATTATCCAATTGCACTCTCAAATCAAAAGGACTTTCTCTAGGTTGTAATGATCAAGGTAGAATAATGAAACGAAAGTGATCAAATGGTATGGGAGAATACTTTAATAAGTGCCAAGTAATTTTAATGAAATTCATGATAAAGAATGAAAGAATACCCACAAAGAGAAAACAAACTCAATAACATTATATATAAACAAATTTTTTTTTAACAATCTTTTTCTTTCTTTTTTGGATCTCTATTTTCTTTTTCTCTTTGTTTTTTTTTTGGAATCTCTATTTTTTAAAAAATATATTCCTTTGTTTCTATCTTTCTTCTCTCTCTCTCTCTCTCTCTCTCTCTCTCTCTCTCTCTCTTGCTTTTCACTATCTACACATACTCTTAAAGTGTTGACTTTCTAACTCCTTCACTCTTTTAAATTGGTTCACTTAGCACTCACTAAAGTAAAAAAAAATAAATGGGAAGAAAAAAGATATAAAAATTGCACATCTCAAACAAAGGGCTATTTATTCTATGCAATTTTTTCCTTTTTTTTTTTGTAAAAAAAAAAAAAATAAAAAAAAATAATAAAAAAAGGCTCAAATGGAGTAAACAAAAGATTTTCATGTGATAAGGATGGACATTTGGCCGAACTAGCTATGAAATGAATGCCTAAATCATCTTTGTGCATGCAAATAGATTTTAAATTTCAAAAGAGATTCAAGACAAGTTCTAGAGATGAAATCACAATAGGTGTACTCCTCTTAGAAAGATGAAAATTAAGGCTCAAATTCCTCATGAGGTTCTTTGACATCCTAAAGTAAAATACCTAAACCAAATTTTTACCTCTTTACTAACATTCAAAGAACATAGAATCAATTCCTAATCAAATTCACTCCTCTTCATGTTCAAATTAACCCAATTGTAACAATGCTCGAATAAAATTCAAACTTCCAAAAGGTTTTTTTTTTTTCAAGAAAATCTGAGGACAAGGAAAGTCGTGTAAAATCCAGGATACCCTCACCCTCACACTTAAATGTCACATTGTCCTCAATGTGAACAAGTAACAAAAAGTAATGGAAGTGAAGAGCAACCACATATAAGTGTAAGGTAACACCAACTTCAGAGATTTCAAATTTTCACCAATGAGACAGCTCAAGTGCTACAGTTAGTCAATAGTCATCACAAATAGTCATCACATGCATATCCAATCGAGACCAAAGACTCATTCCCAAGCAATATATCATCAACAATCAAATAGAACAAATCAAAGAAAAGTAGAAGAAAACTCCCCTATTTGTCCTTGACTTGCACTCTCAATCCTTGCTACCAAAGTGAAACACCTCATCAGGAGATTTCAACAGTCCTACAAAATAAAATAAAGCATCAAATCATCCCTTGGGTTGCCTCCCAAGAAGCGCTAAGTTTAAAGTCTTCAGCCAGACTTCTCAAAACAACTTCTAATCATAAGTATCAAACACCACAATTACCTTGTCTTCATTCCTTTTCAGGCAACAAGGTATCATACACAAAAATTGATCATTCAAGTTAATTACTTGTACTTCCTTAATCATAGACAATCTTGGAGTACAAGTATTCACTGAATTCAAATGAAGCACAACATGCATATTTTTGAAAATAAACCTAGGCACTTCCAAGAATTTAGAGCATCCAATAAAATCCACTTGACTCTCATCAGTAAGAGTCAACACTTCAATAGGAGAGTCATGAACAACAACTCTTGGGATATCCACATCAATTTGATCACCAAAATCACAATTTTTAGACTCCATAGCCGGAACCTCTTCTAGACAACCATTATTCTCATCTAAATCAATGTGAAGCTCACAATCACATTCTACATTATCCATAGTCTCATGCAATTCTATACCTTCAACTTCCTCACAATAATCATTATCATCATAAGAAGTGGTCACCATGTTTAAGGAATTATCTTGCCCCATAGTCTCAAGGGTTGAAAGAATTTGACTCGCATGTAACCCAATATTTTGGACACTTACCTCAATATCTTGGACACTTGACTTAAGGCTAGTGGCAATCTCCTTTGCTCTCTACTAGATCTCTCTATTGCTTTCGCACACTCCTCAAATAATCTTTCTAAATTAGATTTTTCCTTATTCTCAATTGTGTGTTCTTCAATAGGTGGATAAGAGTAAAAATGAGGGGTATTTTCATGAGAACAATAGATATATGGATCCTCAAACTTTTGTTGCTCAAAACTTTCACTAGGACAAAATGAATGATCAAAATAAGCTTGGTTCCTAGCAAAATCATCTCCCAGAAAATGACTAGTTGTACTATATGGACACTGCACAGATAAATGATTCCCTCCACAATAAAAACAAGACATGCAAACATATTGAGAAGAATCAACATATGGAGTACAACCATTATTTATGCTCCTTTTACGTTGCCTATCATTCAGAGAATTTATAATAGCAACCAATCCATCTTGTATAGAAGACGAAGAATTCATCTCCTTCTCAATATTAAGACCAGTTGGTTGCCAATTGAAATCCATTTTATTTTTTAAATTTTCCATAAAATAAAATAAAATATTTACGAACTCAAACTTAAACTACTAATGCTCAATCAATTCTAACCAAGAAAATTGTGGCACACAAGTCCCCTAAGAACACGCGCCAAAAACTTGATAGAGCAAAACTTTAAGCCTATTAACTCCGCAAGTATACGGGCCGTACCAAGTAATAAAGTGATAAAAAAAGTATCGTTTCCACAAGGACTTGGTATCACTAACTTCGGTTAAGCATTAATTTTACAATTTCGTTTAAGTTGAGCAACCAAATTAAATTTAATTAAAGGGAAAGAAAATAAAATCAAAATAAGCAATCTACCACTAATATTAAAATGAGCAACCCAGAGTCACTAATCCCTTATTAGTTTCATAAACCTTGTTTCTACTAATTTAATTAGCCTTAATATCAATTTTGTCAATCTCGAGTATAAATAGTTATAAGTGTCTGTCGGTCCACTTACAACCTCTCTTGAGTACAATTAGTTATGTCTAACATAATTACTCAAGAGGCAATAAATCTCGAACACACTCCTCAACAATTATATGGGGCTATTAGGTATATGTCTATCCTAATCGCAAATTAAATCGTAATTTAATCCCATATTACTTAATCTAAGAGCCTAATTAAAATGTCCTTCGTCAAGGTAAATCTAATTCTCAAATTCATATTCAGTGATGATCAGACACTAAATAGACAAAGCTAAACAAGATTAGGTAACCAAAATTAATATTAATTATAACTAAATAATAAAAACAAAGTCTAATCCACAACTATAAGGTTCAAAGTTCCTCTAGGTTGCAAAATAAAATCAGCCACACATGGCTTTAATCATATCCAGGACAGCACAGGACATAAATTTTCAAAGTAAAATTCGAATGGAAAGAAAACCAAACGCTATTAATCAAAGAACCAAATCAGCCACGGTGGAGAGATGGATGGAGATGTGGTGAGGTGAATAACGCTCGCCGTATTTGTGGTGGAGAGGGAAGTCGCGGCGAGGAAGATGAAAGTGGGTGTGGAGGACCGGCGGTGCTCAACTCTATGGATCTCTCTGTTTCGATTCTCCTTCCCGCGAAAATGCTCGTCCAGCGAAATGTCTGCGAGAATCCTCAAATATGCCGCCTCCTTTGTAGCTTTGTAGCTTTTAGGTTTCAATTCAATTAATTGATTCAACTCGTGGGGCCCTCATGCATTCAAAACTTTGATTTCAATTCCTATCACAATCTTCTAAAATGTAATTCTGAAGTCCACGTGGTTCTGCTTTTAAAAAAAACGAAAAGTAATATAATAATAATATAATATTATTATTATTATTATTATTAATAAAACCAAATTTTTATTTCTTCTTTTCTTTTCCTTTTTTTAGAAAACTTCCTATTACTATTATTTATTTCCTAAACTCAAATTTTATTTTAAATTGAAATCCGCCAAATAATGCATCCCAATTGATATCTTTTAAAATCTCAATAAAATCTTTTTAAATTAGTAATAATGACTTCTCAAATATATCAAAATACATCTCAAATCTATTAAAAATGGGAAGTCATCAACAATTTAGTAGTCCAACTTTACAAAATTATAACTAAATCAAGAAATTTAAAATCGTGTAAGGGTGGTCTCAAATTATCTTAAAAGCTTTTGAAGTTACTTAGACATAGCCAATATAATGTATCAATTATCTACCTGCACAATTATACATTGTCAGTTGATAAATCCCAATTTTAATATATTTTATCCCACCTTATTCATTTATTTTAGGATTATTTTAGGCTAATTTGGATATATTAGATAATATTTGGATTGTTAGTCAATTTTAGGAAATAATGTAAATCTGAATTGATTATGAAATTATTGGGCTTAAATTATTAATATTCTAATTAAGATCTTGTGATTAAATAATATTTTTAGTATATGATAGATCACGATTTTATCATATTAAAAGATCCTATGGTACAGAAGTTTTTAGGGAAGCACAAAGGAAATCAAATGGTAGAATTTTATTGGGCTTCTTATATTTTATTAGGCCCAAATCGGTACCTAAAAAGCCCTCTCTTCAACCACCCCCCAAAAAAATTAATTAACCTAACCTAGCCGCCAGATAGAGGGATTCATGCTTGGGAGACGCAGCCGCAACACGTACGCACAAGAGATTTTGATTCGTTAATCTATTTATTCAATCCACTCACGGGACCCACGATTTTTCCTATTGCATCAATTGAATCATCAATTACTTCAACTCAATTTCTCCAGTGGGTAGGGGTGAGCATTCGGTTATTCGGTTCTGTGTTCGGTTAAAACCGAAAAAACCGAAATACGTGTATTTTCAGCACCAAACCGAAACCAAAGTGTGTTAAAAACCGAACCGAATTAACCGAAATATTTCGGTTTTTGGGCTTAAATTGGCCTTTGGGCTTTCTTATTTAGGCAATTCTTTTTTCTTTTTTTTACTCAAATTGTTTAGGCTTTCTTGTTTGCATATAAGCCATAACGCAGAACAATAAACTGCAGCTGATATGATAAAAAAAGAAGAAGAAAGCTTGCTGGTATATGTAGTAATAAACTAGAGCAACTCAGAAAATTATAACTAAATCACAAACTCAAAATCAAAAACAACTCCAGCAACTCATCAATCACATATTCACAGGGCCAGTATAAGATGATCCAAAAGAAAATAGATATTGAGTGCAACCTGCAATTAAAACAAGAATAAATCAAGTAAAAATAAAATACTACAAATCGGAGAACTGGAGAAGAGGTAGATCAGATGTGGAGAAGAGGCAGATCGGATGTGTCCGCGGCCGAAGATACGTGGAGTCGACCTCTGGATCTGTGAGAGACGGCAAGGCGCTGTGTGACCTGTGAGAGTCGACCTCCGGAGGTGAAGAGAGAACGCAAGAGAAACTGTACCTCTGGTATTTGATGGAAAAAACGACGGTGACCACTAGATCTAGAGGAAAAAGGAGGAAAAGCTTTGCTCGAAGATAACCACACTCAGTATTCTCACCGTCTCGATTCGCGAAGATAACCGAGAGATCACTTTCGGATCGCTCGGAGATACCGTGCATTCGAAGGGGAGAAGGTTTCGCCGGCCGTGGATCTGGACGAGGCTGAAGGAGAATCAGAACTGCTCCACGAAAGTCTGATGCCTCCATCACTGTGCTTCATTAGAGCTGAGATCGGCAATACAGAGATCTTGAAGAAGGTCGGGATCTGCTGCAATGGCAGTGGCTAACACCAGAGAGAGGGTCAAGAGGCTTCGAGAAAAACAAGGAGAAACATCAAATATCCAATTGCCGCCTCCTGCCTGAATCGAAGACAACTAATAATTCCTAGATTAGGTTTTCAATGGTGAGGAATTGTGAGAGTGAAGAATTGGGTTGGGTCTTCAAAGTTGGGCCGAGGGTCACTTATGAGGTGGGTTGATGAAAAAACATATACATATACAAAACATTTTGGTTATTTGGTTTTAACCGAAATAAATTTATAAAAACCGAACCGAACACCGAATTAAGTCAAATTTAAAAACCGAACAAAAACCGAACCGAAAAAATCAAACACCGAATTAGTCGGTTCGGTTTTCGGTATCGGTTTGAATTTGCTCACCCCTACCAGTGGGTGAGTGCACAAGGAACGGGGAATTGGATTAATCAAGTCTTCTCAAATTTTCTCATGGCTGTGCTAAATTACTTAACATGTGATGGAGAAAGCTAAAGCTTAGGAGTTTACACTTGAAGACCACCGAGTGTTTTTTTTCCTTTTATCGATTTATTTAAAGACTTTGAAATTATTTAGTTTTAGATAATTTTGAGTTGTTTCTCTGAGAACAATTTAATTTTAGATTGTAAATATATTATTTCATTCGGATTACATTGATAATTTGGATTTGAATTGTGCTAAGATATTTGCTGGGATTTTTGTTTGCAAACCGTTTGATTGTCAATTATATTAATAATTGAGTTTCATTATTGATTTAACTGTCAATTTAGGTTTATCCTTTTGGTTGTTTAATTAGGTTGAATAATTGTCTAGTTGTTTAATTAGGCAATTGTGAACATAATTCCCAAAACTATCTTGGAATTGTTTTAACTGGTTTTAATGGGTTTAATTGGTATATGGTAACATTTTCCAGATGAAGAATTCCTTAAGCTCTGAACTGGAAGTATTGCAGCAGCAACGTGAGAGTAATGACTCTGCTAGCTGGGGGTTAAAGGAGTTAGAATGCAAAAATCGGTTGAATGAGGTCTTAAAGCGTGAAGAAATGCTTTGGTTCCAGAAATCCCGGCATCAATGGCTAACTGAAGGGGACCGTAATACTAAATTCTATCATCTGAAAACTATTTCTAGGCAGAGTTTTAATAAAATAGCCCGGTTGAAGAATGAGCACAATATTTGGGTGGAAAATGAGGATCAACTAAAAAACATGGCCCTTACGTATTTCCAGAGTCTGTTTCGAGATGGGGAGCCCACTCGCAGGTGGCTTACTTCTACCTGGCCGAGTGTTCCTAGTACTCTAATGGATGGATTGCATCAGATACCTAAAAGTGAGGAGGTTCGGAGTTGTTTGTTTAGCATGGGAAGTTACAAAGCCCCTGGTATTGACGGATTCCCTGCAGTGTTCTTCCAGAGACAGTGGAGTGTGCTTTACCATCAGATTATGAGATTGATTGTAGATGTTTGGAACAACCCTTCTCATATTCGGTTCCTAAATGATACTTTGATTGCTTTGATTCCTAAAGTGCAGGTGCCTACGTCTATGTCTCAATTTCGGCCCATCTCTTTATGCTCAGTCTTGTATAAACTGATCACTAAACTGATTGTGAGGCGCTTGCAACCGATAATGGAGATTGTTATTTCACCTTATCAATCAAGTTTTGTCCCCAATAGACAAATTCATGATAACATTGTCATTGCTCAATAATTGATTCACTCAATGAACAAAATGCGAGGGAGACAATTTATGGCCATTAAGGTTGATTTAGAAAAGGCGATTGATCGTGTGAACTGGAAGTTTTTACAAAACATTCTTGAGGAAGTTGGCTTTCCATGTAATACAAATGACTTGATTATGCAGGCTGTTTCTACCTCATCCTTCAGTATTTTATGGAATGGGGGTAAAACTTCATCGTTTCAGCCTTCTAGGGGCATCAGACAGGGTGATGACTTCTCATTTTTAATAGATTTGAGATATATTTTCATATATTTGAGAAGTCATTATTACTAATTTAAAGAGATTTTATTGAGATTTTAAAAGATATCAATTGGGATGCATTATTTGGGGGATTTCAATTTAAATAAAAGTTTGAGTTTAGGAAATAAATAATAGTAATAGGAAGTTTTATGAAAAGACAACTAAAAAGAAAAGAAAATAAATTAGGAAAAAAAAAATTATTATTATTATTATTATTATTATTTAATCTTCTTATTTCTTTTACGAATAGGCGGACCGGGAGATGCAATTGAAAGGAATTGAAGATTTGAATCAAATGGGGCCCACAAAGTTGAATAAAAGAATAACCTAAAAAGTTGGAGACGCAGAGTTTTAACAAAAAGGAAGGGAAGACCTAAATTAAAAAAAAAAGAGGAGAACGCATTTTGTGTGAAATCGGGGCGGCATTTGATTTGGAGATTCATTCTCCGGACGAAAAAACGCAGAGTGAGGAGCGACATTTACGACCGGAGACGCAGAGTGAGGCGCGAACGAGAACAAAGCAAAGCACCTTCAACCTTCTTCATCCTCTCTCGCCGGCGGCTTCCTCTCCACCATGGTCGCCGTGAGCTTCGTCTTCACAGCCACAATCCAACTTCATCAGGCAGATTTGTTCCTTGGTCCTTTTGTTCGGTTTGCCTTTTCCATTCGAATTTTACTCTGAAAGTTTCTATCCTGTTCTGTTCTGGATGTTGATTAAGACCATGTGTGGTTGAGTTTGTTTGCAACCTAGAGTACCTATGAACTTATAGGTGTGGATTAGACTTTTTTTTTATTAATTAGTTATAATTAATATTAATTTTTGGTTACTTAATCTTGTTTAGCTTTATCTATTTAGTGTCGATCATCACCTTTGAATATGAATTTGAGAATTAGGATTTACCTTGACGAAGGAGATTTTAATTAAGCTCTTAGATTAAGTAATATGGGATTAAATTACTATTTAATTTGCGATTAGGATAGACATATACCTAATGGCCCCATATAATTGTTGAGGAGTGTGTTCGAGATTTATTGCCTCTTGAGTAATTATGTTAGACATAACTAATTTTACTCAAGAGAGGGTTGTAAGTGGACCGATGGCACTTATAACTATTTATACTCGAGATTAACAAAATTGATATTAAGGCTAATTAATTTAGTGAAAACAATGTTTATGAAACTAATAAGGGATTAGTGACTCTGGGTTGCTCATTTTATTATTGTGGTAGTTTGCTTATTTTTATTTTAGTTTTAATTCTTTTCTCTTAATTAAATTTCATTTGATTTGCTCAACTTGAACAAAAGTGTAAAATTAATGCTTAACCGAAGTTTGTGATACCAAGTCCTCGTGGGAACGATACTTTTCTTATCATTTTATTACTTGGTACGGCCCGTATACTTGCGGAGTTTATAGGCTTTAAAGTTTTTGCCCTATCACAGGGCGATCCCATTTCCCCATACTTATTTACACTAGCTATGGAGAAATTGTCTCATATTATTTCCACGGCTGTTAGTGGTGGGATTTGGACCCCTATTAAGGGGGGTCAAGGAGGCCCTCCGGTTTCTCACTTAATGTTTACTGATGATCTTATGTTATTTGCCGAGGCAAAGGATAATCAGTTGGAGACTGTTATGAAGTGCCTATCTTTGTTTGAACAGATATCAAGATTAAAGGTAAGCATGGAGAAAACTGTCATCTATTTCTCCAAGCACATATCTGAGGATTTGGCTGGTTCATTGGAAGCTAAGAGTGGCTTCAAAAGAGTTAAAAATGTTGGAAGATATTTGGGGGCTTGGATGGTACATGGGCGTGCAACTAAACAATGTTATCAACATATTGTGGAGAAGTTACGGAGGAAGCTAGGTGGGTGGCGGCGGCGGTGTACATCTCGGTGGTAGAATAACTCTGGTCAAGTCAGTATTATCTACTATTCCTTTATTTCATATGCAATATGCTAGGATCCCCCAAAATATATGCAATGAGATTGATAGAATTCAAAGGAATTTCATTTGGGGTGATTCTCACCTTCAAAAGCTCATCATGCTTTAAGTTGGAATGTGTTGACTAGTCCTAAGACCATGGGAGGACTTGGTTTAAAATCGGTTGCAATTATGAATGATGCTATCCTTATGAAGTGTGGTTGGAGGTTCCAAAACAACCAAGATGCCTTAAGTACAAGGAACAAATTGGAAGCTTGCCAGTTCTTAAAACTGGTTGTTCACCATTCTGGACTTCTCTATGTAACATTCTTATTAATATGAAGGATGAGGTGGTATGGGAAATTGGAGATGGGTCTAATATTTCTTTTTGGAAAGATAAGTGGGTATCCTCTTCCATTTGTCTTCAGGACTATGTAGTAAGTCCCATTCCTGCTGAGATACGAGATTCTGTGGTTAATAGGTTTGTCGATCAACATGGCCGGTGGAATCTGACTTTATTAAACAGCCTACTTCGCCAGAACGTGGTTGATCTAATTAGAGGTATGCTTCCACCTTCTTATGATGATGGACCAGATCGTTCCTTTTGGTTGTCTGGAAACTTATCTGGTGTTAGTGTTAAAAGCTGCTATCTGTATTTAGCTGAGTCGGGATTTCAGCAATCTGTTATTAATTGTGACATGTGGATAAAGTTATGGAAATGGATGGGACCACCTAGAATACAGGTATTTGGATGGAAATTATTTCATCAGCGGCTCTCTTTGAGGTCATGGATCCGTGCTTGGTCTGAAAATGATGGTCTTAGCCCACTTTGCCATCAAGAAGCAGAGACCAGTCTGCATGCATTTAGAGACTGTTGTAATACCTTAAAAATCGTATTTATGATAAGTATCATAAATTAGTAAATAATACCTATTGGATATAGGTGAATATGTGGTCTCAAATAATAAGTTAAAATTATCTTATTTTCTAAGGTAATTTCTATTGAAATTAGGGTGAATAAAGAGCTAAAATCCATGAAAAATGTATTTTATAAGGCAGAAAATGGCCTGAAAATATTATGATAAATCTCATATGGCAACAAATATTGACAAAAACTTAGGGAGTATGTTGTCTCTAATTTTAGGAATTTTTGGGATTATTTCCTTGAAAAATAAAGAAGCATAAATATAATATTATTAAAAGCACTTTTTGGCTCCATGATTTTTAATATTTTACATGGGATATAAAATATCAATGTCAAGTAAAATAGTTGTGAGATAATAATTAATCCTAATTATGAAAATTATCAACAATTAGTAAGTGGCTAATTAAGTAATTAGTAGCTAATTGTTTAGATTATGATATAAGTAAATTAATTAGTAAATAATTAATTTAGGGGAGAAATTCAAATTATTAATTAAATAAATAATAAAAAAAAAATATATTTTATGCTTAGAAAAATAAAAGAAAAAACAAATATCTAGATATTTTGAATAAAATAATAATATATTTGGTAAAGGGCCAACAGACATTTGAGAATGGATAGAAATTAAATCCTACACCAAAACATAGGGATTTAGTCTAAGACATCCGGACTTTTTATAAACCGGTGAAATTCTACCTCGGAGTGGACTATCTCCGAAGTAATTTCGAAACCGAGATGGGTCTTTAAGATACGGGATAAATCGGAAATAGGTCGGATAGTGAAAATGGGAATCCACGAGAAAACAAATTAGTTGTGACAAACCAGGGATAAGGTTTCTTAGGTCGAACATATTACTTAACCAACGAATTTTTGTCCGAGCGACACTTAGGAAGTGATTTCCGTAACCGTTGGTGTCTGTCCTAAAATGTTCAAAGAGCAAATGAATGCCCTTAATGGGATCATAAATTTCATTAATCTAGATATTCCTACAGAGGAAGAATGAAACTTCAAAACTATGCTCTCGTATTTTTGAGTTTCGTCAAGATTACGCGATTAGGACACCGATCAGGGAACTTTATCGGTAAGTCAGCAAGATGACATCATCTTCTTCTAGAAGGATGACATAGGCAAGACATGTGTAAGGCCAAGATGAAGCCATTTGTCCAAGTGTGATCCGACGGCGTAGAAATCCGGTCCCGATAAAGTGATGAATAGTGTCACACCTTTGCCTATAAATAGCAAGCCTTCTCCTCTCATTTCTCCCACCCCAAAACCGAAAACTAGAGAGAGGTTAGAGAGAAGGAGGAGCCCGGAGAAAGTCTAGCGGAGCCCTGGGTAAGTTTTTCGGTCCATGGTCTTTAGTTTCGGTAGTTCTTTCAGTAGATGTAGTAGAAATGCTAGATTTATCTTTAATTTTTCAAGATAGTCTAGATATCATATTTAGGGGTAAATATGATATTATTTTTGAAAATATTATTGGGGGAAGAGATATGTAAAAATTCTGGAGAGATAGAGTTAAAATAGTGAAGCTCTGGCGAAATTCTGCCGATTAGGGGTTCAGGGGCAAAATGGTAATTTGTACCTAAAATTCCTGTTATGCTGCTAGATATTGATAAATATTATCCTTATAGGATATCGAGATAATAATCGCATTTGTTGTGCCGCTGTTTGCACCGCTGTCAAAAATTACCGTTTTTCGTAAAACGTACCGATTACCGTCAACGAAGGTACGTTCACGTACTGTAACACTAACTCTAATGTTTATGTTATGCATATATGTGCTATGTGTATTGTGTTATGTTGCTTGAGTGCATATAGACGTTAGTGTGTATCAGTATGCAAGCGGGAGCGATGCATCCGTCTTTCTTTGGGGAGCGATATGTCCCACATTTCTTTGGGAGCAATATGTGTGATTATCCTGGGAGTGATGTGTCTGCATTGTGTATGTGTGAAAATGCTGGGAGCGATGTGTCTGCATTGTGTGTGTGTGAACATTCTGGGAGCGATGTGTCTACATTGGTTGTGTGTATGTGCTGTTAATGTTGTGAACCTCTGTAGTCCATATGTTGTATATGTAAATATGAGGTTAACCGTTACCTGGGGTCCGTATGCATTGGACCTCAGCTCTTAACATAGCATCAGGTTAGCATCAGGTTCAGGAGCGCCGAGGATCGAGGAGAAAGGTAAGCAGCACGCTTAGGGACTCGACTGAAGACTTTCCTCTACTCATATTTACTTTTGAAAACTCTCGGTCATTGTACCGCTTTTGTAATCAGCCAGACTTACGGCATTTTGAATATAAGCATCAATCACTCAATCGCTCCGATGCTCTACTCTGATGAAAAATATATATATATAGTGCTTTTGAAAATGAGATGTTACAACTGTCATGTGGTTCTTGCCTTTTGGTATGAGGTGGTACATGGTGATCAGCTACATTCTTTCTTTAGCTATGATTGGATTGACTGGGTAACGGAGAATTGGAAGAATGATGAAATTACTCTAGGAGGATCTCTGTGGCATGAGTTACTTATTGTCTCTTGCTGGTTTATCTGGAAATGGTGAAATGAATCTATCCACAACACGCAAGATGCAAGTAGTAAATACTGCATGAGGCCCATTCTTGAGTTACTGGGAGTATTAAAATTTGGAATTGACAGCGGAGTGTTTCAACGCATGGCCCAGAATCATGCCAATGTTCGCTGGTCCTTTCTAGAAGATCCGTTTGTGAAACTTAATTCAGACGGGGCATCAAAGGGAGTTGAACAGGTGGCGGCCTGTGGGGGTTTGCTGTGAGACTTTTCTGGTAGGTGGCTTGGAGGTTTTGCTATCCCCCTTGGAAGGTGCTCAGCGATGCTAGCTGAGTTATGGGGAGTTTTGAGAGGATTAGAGATGGCTTGGGAGGCAGGTTGGAGGCATGTAGTTGTTGAAAGTGACTGTCAATCAGTCATTGCATTACTATCCAAACAAGGTAATGCAGCTTGTGAGTCCCATTTGGTGGCTCGGATACGAGCAGTCACTCGCAGATAGTGGGTTATACGTTACAGCCATGTTCTAAGGGAGGGCAATCAGTGTGCGGATTGGTTGGCCAATTTTGCTTTGACGCATGTGGAGACTCCTGATGGAACCCATTTCTCTGATCCCCCTGCTGGTCTATGTTTTTTCTTGGTTGCTGACCTGGCGGGAGTACAGCATGAGAGGAGATGTCTGAGACTTTAATTGCTTAGATTCTTTCGTTTGTTTAGTTTTTCAGTTGATTATCTTTCTTTGTATAAAAAAAAAAATTAACTAGCACTCATTCCATTATAAGTTTTTTAGTGGATTAGGTGTTATTGAACTTGAGGGTTTCCCATGCTTCAATTAGTTAATTAAATTCATTAATTCTAATCTTTCACTAATCTCCCTTTGGTCTAATGAATTTATTTGGGCTAAGAAAGTTAACTCCATGTGAATTCTAAGTTGTTCCCTCCTTTCTCATAACTGAACTTGATCTTTGTTATTTGATTTGATTTCAATCAATTTTCTTCTTAGAATTTTAATTATTTTCTCATAACAAAACGTACCCCCAAAAATT
This sequence comes from Acacia melanoxylon, assembly GCA_019022615.1. Taxonomy (NCBI): domain Eukaryota; kingdom Viridiplantae; phylum Streptophyta; class Magnoliopsida; order Fabales; family Fabaceae; genus Acacia; species Acacia melanoxylon. The sequence goes on from JAFJYJ010000032.1 coordinate 2,048,748, forward strand.
GCATTCAAATTTATATAGATTAGTTTCATTTTCATTTAGGTTTTAGACTCAGTTTTCATATTACATTTAGTTAGTTAATTACTTGCATATACATAGTAGTGTTTTGCATTCTAGTTTAGGTTCATTCCATTGCATTTTTTATCACCTAAATTCAACTTAAAGAAAAACTCATAGATTGCTCCTTGGGAGAATGACCTAGGTTGCCACTATATTGCATTATTAGTTGGTCCTAGTTTAATTGATTGCTTTTGCGACAAAAAGCAACGCATCATCAATCTAAGGACAATATTATAAACAAACACTCATATATTACAAATTGGAGTAAGCAAAACACAGAGAGGTACAACGACATCAAATGATCAAAATAGCATCTATTTTCTAGTAAAGCACATGCTTGCTTGGCTTGAATAGAGAGGTTAAATAACACGTTGAATAAATGATATCATAAAAAAGCCTATATTTCAAACCTACAAAAATGGCTATTGGTGAAAATGAAAGCACAGAGATGAAGCTAGGAACACACTTTAAGCCATTCCCATGGTCATATGTCACGAAGAAAACACTACTAAATGCTACCATCATGCTTGTTATGGAAACGAACAGTGTTATCAATCCGAACATTAGCTTTGAGGGTAGAGACGTATAAAAGTCATGCTCTGCATAACGTGATATGAGGATTGATAAGAAGGCTAGTATGGAAGTTGAGGATGAGATCATTGCAACAGCATCTGATATTGCAAATACCGTAAACCATGGTTTCCGTAAATAATTGGGAGCTCCTGAATCATCACTGGTACCACCTGGTACGTTAAATGCAACAAAAACACTCCAGTAGCAATAAGAGTTGAAACAACCATAAATGACTTGGCTGTTGCTTTCATCCATGATTCGGCATCTTTTCGTAATGCAGCATGCTCCTCAGTGAATAACTCCCAAGGTGTTTTGTCTTTTTTGTTTTTGTTTTTCATATATGATGGTAGCACTGTCTTCCTCACCTCCTGCCATACCAAAAGGTTGTTCATATATTAATTTCATTTATACCCTTCTTATAAGAGCCTGATAACCGACGTATGCGGTTTAAGAAATCAGCTAAAACTGGTTACAAGTACCTGAAACCATAACAGTTCGAGCTTCATTTGGAAAGCTGCTCCAGAGACCAGTTCTAGTCGACCAGCCGGTGGTAACTTTGCAGCCAAATGTAATATATTATTTCCATCATCTTCGTTTTTATATGCCAATATGATATCCTTACTTCCACTATATGCATGGATTAGATTGACGATTTTAGGATGACGATGTAAAACAGCCGCGTGAATTATACTATGTCTATTTTCGTCCAACTCCCAAATCAAATCAGGGTAAGCCTTTATAAGCTCAGCTAAAAAGTCAAAATTTCCAACTTTTGTTGCATCGAACAGTAGTCTTGATGGCTCATTTATGATCTCTGTGATTTTTAACTTTGAGGCTACACCCCTGAGAATTTGTTCCCACAGCAAACGAACAAGTTGAAAGGCAACACTATTCTTCATACCTGGGATACATAATTTGATGAATTGAATATGCCAAATCATTAAGCAAGCAAGTATATATTATTCCCACAAACACGTAGTTACAATGCTAATTTACCTGTACTTGTGGGTTGATTTTGAAGATCTGGCCTGCCACTTCCCAAATCTTCTGTCTTCTGAGCCATGATATGCAAACCTGTCATCCTATCATCTTCATCGCTTGCAAATGCTACTTATATTCTGGCTTCTCTCTTAACACTTTTAATGCTACATCTACGAAGTATTGAAAAAGTAGTCAAGAAATGCCAATTCTGAAAGTTGACGGTATAATAAGAAACTTAGAGCTACATATCAATTAAGTTCAAATACTCAACAAAAAATGTCAACTTTTTATACTAAAAATAACAGCTAATTATCGACAGAATTCCATCGCTAATTCACTGTTTTTTTTTTGGTAGTTTTAATACATACCAAATACTTTTTGGTGCCCAACTACCTATACTTCACTTATAATAATTGAGTGTATTCATGCTTTATATATATATATATATATATAAAGGCAACGTACACTTACCATAAATACCAGAGTCGATGCAAGGGAGGAATAACTTGTTCCATTCCGCTTCAACAAAATTGTTATTATCAGTAGTGCGAGAGTATAGATATTCTGCCACATCAGCTCTTTCTTGTAATGCAGCCAAAAGAAGAGGAGTGAATCCTGTTTTACTTCTTATTTTTGGTAATGTATTACTTTTTTCGTACAATAACTTGACAATCTCCAAGTTTCCAGCGATAGAAGCAAAGGAGAGGGCGGTGTTTCCTTTAGCGTCTTGTAACTCCAAGTCACCCTCATTCGTCAAACCCACAAGCTCCCTAACAAAGTGAACATGGCCTGCTCCTGCTGCTACATGAAGTACTGTTGTCCATCCTTGTGCTATGCTAGCACTCGGAAGATTTCTATTAGGATCTGACAATATGGGCGTAGCTTTTTCCCAATTTCCTTCCGATGCATACTTGAACAGAGGCACACATAAATCCAAGTAGTCCTTTATGGCGTCCTCTGAAACAAAAGTGATTTGGTTGTGATTTTCTAATACTAATTTTTAGGAATGTGTTTAGTTTATTGGGAGAGTCCATATAAAAAAGTACAGGTTAAATTATACAAAATTATCTTGAACTTTATATCATATGTAAATCATCTCCATATCCCTTGAACCTTTACAATAAACTTCTCTAAACTTTTACACACACACACACATATATAGAATTCTCATGCTTTTAGTTTTCTTCATTATTTATATGAGAATTCTTTAAATTTGAATGGGTATATATATTAATAGTTTGGGATTATAAATGCCCACTCTCTAATACCCTTTGTAATGTCTCAACTTCCGAAATGTTTGTCATGAGATAGTATTAAAAAATAAGTGACATTTTGATATCTTACGGGAAAAAAAGTGTAGTTTTGAATTTTTTTATGATTTCATAAAAATAAATCAAAATGTTCACTTTAGGGTATTTTTCTTTGAAAAATCCTAAAAAAATTCAAAATTACATCATTTTCCCTAATAAGATATCAAATTGTCACATAACGTATGTAGAATCCAATAATGTAAAGAAAAAATAAAAGTATTTGAGAAGTTGGTACATTTTAAGGAGCATTAGAGAGTGGGGCATCAAAAATCCCTTGCTTGTCGCCCCTCCCTCCATCACTAGCTTGTTAAATATTCATCATCAAAGTTTCCAATGAAAATACAGTTGATGGACAAACATTTCTGAAAACATAATAATGTATATATTGCAAGTTACAAAACAACTATTTATTTATTTGCCCCAAAAAAAACTATTTATTTATTACGTTATTTTTATGAATTGCCTTAAAAATTGCCTTGGTGACAACAACATCGCCAAACAAAATGATTAAGAATATATATCTGTAAATATAAATGGAAAATAAATTATGAGTGTAGATATGAAATGTGTGTTTTTATATCATTTTCTTCTCAAGTATTAGAATACATAAATGTTAAATTTATCAAAAGATTAAAGAATATTTGATGATTCCTGCTAAATTAGTTCTTTTTGTTAATGTTATAGGAAAATCGTGAGGACACCCAAAATAATTGAACACATTAGTGTTTTATTTCACATTAGAAAGAGTGTGTAGTTTATTACCCGTATCTTCTAAAAGGGCAAGGGAAGGTCTCTTGAAAGTAGCTGATTCAACCCTCTGTAATCGGGGTTGACTGGGTCCTCCAGTTTCAGGAGGATTCTCTACATCACCACTACTTGCTCTTGATTGAATTGAAACTTCTTTTGAAAATCTGTTGAAAACTATCCGTTATTACTTTCGGACGTTACGCAAGTAATGAGCACTCGGTTCGCAAGTAATTTGATTACTTTCAATGGTTACTCAAGTAATGTTCATTTGCTCTGTGAGTAAATTTGGAAACTGTCGCTTTTAAAATGTTTGTCCAATATTACTTTCGATGTTACTTGAGTAATGCTTATCTTCCTTGCAAGTAATTTAGTTACTTTCTATGGTTACTTGAGTAAGGTTCATTAGCTCCGCAACTAATTATTTCCTTCAGCATTACTTTCTGAAGTTACTCGAGTAATACCTTTTGATTTGCAAGTAGACCTAGTCATTTTTTACTCAAAAATTACTTTCGAAATTACTCAAGTAATGAAGTTTTCTCCGCAAGTAATTTTATTACTATAAGGCATTACTTGAGTAAGACTTAATAGCTCAGCAAGTAATCTCAAGTCGGTCACTTTCTCTCCAAAGATATTCGACATTACTTGCGTCATTACTCAAGTAAGCTATTTCTTCTCCGCAAGTAATTTCATTACTTTCTGGCATTACTTGAGTAAGGCTCATCTGCTTTGTAAGTAATCTAGTAACGTTAGTTCTGTTCAAAGCCTCTCGATATTACTTTCAAAATTATTTGAGTAAGGTCCATTAGCTTCGCAAGTAATTTCTTGAAAATGCTTCTAACGCTTCTGTTTCTTGAACAACTTGATATTACTCAAGTAAACACATATCATCACTCAAGTAATATCTTCCAAAGTATTTTTTATCTTGAAAATATAAGATATTACTCAAGTAATCTTTTAAGCTACCCGAGTAAGTTCTTGCAAATTCCAAAATCCATCGGTATGTGCTTAAACTCTGATCTAATCATTATGGGTCATCTTTTAATTACTCTTAATCACTCACAAACTTATCTATATCATATCTAAACATCTTCTTGAGTGGATTTCAGTTGATTAACCTATGTTTAATCTGAGATTAGCCGAAAAGCATTTCAATGTGTCAGAAGCATTTATTGCGTTGAAAAAGCAGAACATACAAACGGAATTAAAGTGTGTAGCAGTCAAAGACATTCCTTCGAGGCATCCTTATTCCAACTATTATTCTAAGTCAACCTCTGCACAAGTACAATCGACGGCGAAGCATTTAATGAAGCAACGGTAGATTAAACTCAACGGAAATCATTTGTGCCTAACAGAATCACGAAGAGACACAATGGCTATATTCAAGTTCTTCACAACGACATTAATTGAAGATCACTATAAATGCTCACCACATTCAATTCCGTCAACTACCAAACTACAGAAACTCTATGCAATCAATTCAACTCAACTACTATTTACTGTTTCATTAACTTCGCTTAATATCTTCGGATATTATTCTTGTTCTTTAGTGTTTATCATTTATCTATTCAGTGAGGAGTTAAACACTATTTGATTATTTATTTATTTGTAAATCTTAAAGTTGAGGAACCTTAAGTGTGGGTGTACGATTACAACTTGTAAGGGAGAGTGAGTCCTAGTGTGATAAGATTATCTCGAGTACAGAGTGTGTAATTGTAACCGTGATTGGATTAGTGAAATACCCAAAGGTGTTTGGGGACTGGACGTAGGTCGAAGAGTTAGACTGAACCAGTATAAATTATCTGTGTCTTTTCTCTCTATCTCTTCTCTGTTTTAATTGCTCATCGTCTTTATTCCGAAAAAGGATTTCGAAATCCCCTATTCACCCCCCCTCTAGGTGATATTCTCTCTTCAGTTTTTGGCCTTTGTCACAGTTCAATCCCGGAGCTTCCAAAATTCCTATCAAAGCTCTACCCTACACAATTTTTCATGTTAAACATAATGGAACCATTAAAATGGAAAAGCTCCAACTCCCCTAGTCTGCCCTATAGTGGCCAAATCTAGGGCTTAGTGTGGCCATCCAAGTTTTGTGGTTTTCACTTCGGTAAAACCCTAATTTTAGGTTCTAATGACATTTTATCTTGTTATTTAGACCATATTATCATCTTAAACCTCTTAAAATTTCAGATAGAACCTCCCTTATGTCATTTCGACCGTCCAAAATTTATAGAAATCACCGATAAACTCCAATTCACAGTCGGTTGGTTTATAGTTGCTTACCTTAGTCGTTATTCGGTGTTTCTCGCAACTTTCTTCCTCTCTTGGCTTCTTCAAGTTTTGGCCAGATCTTAGAGTTCATTGAGCAAAAATTATTTATGAGATTAAGAAGTACAAGGAGGGAAAAGCTAGAGATTATAGGTCTGTAGTACGAGAGATTATCTCAGTACCACGAGTTTTTGCGTCTCTTCTTCCTCTTTCAAGTTTCGGTGTCTTGGGAGATTAAGGATGGAAGTTCCGAACTGAATGGATCATGGGAGAAGAGGGATAGCTGATCTTAAAGGGTTAAAGTCAGTTTTAGGGGGAAAATGATCATTTTGCCCTTCAACTATAGCAAAATTACGATCCATGCCATTTGTTAAAATTCGATTCGATTTCAACTTTTTCTTTTAGCCCCTTTTTGCCAGAAATTTTGGGCCTCTCTTAGGATGATTTTAATCCATTTTTTAGCTTATAATCCATGCTCATGTGCCCATAAATTTTAAGTAATTATGAGACATACAGCACAAATTCGCAAAAGGTGTCATTTTACCTTTCCTTAAATTTTTCTCAAAATTTTTAGTGAAACTCAAGCAGCTTCTTTTCATTCTTTTTTAGTCGAATTCAATACACTAAATGGAACAAATAAGTGTTAATTCCATGTGTTCCATTGGTGCCAACATATATCCCAAAACTTTTGATTTCAGCAAAATCATGTATTTCGAGTAAAATTTGACTTGTCAAAATTTCACTATTTCATTTCTCCAATTATACATAGCATCATACATGGAATTTATCAGAGAAAATTCTAGGATATTATACTATAGGTGACAACAAATGTCTCGGATCCTGCCATGTGATGGATCCTCTGCTACACCTGGCTCCTGGTGTTCCTCTGAGAAAGAGCATGTAGAAGATACAAAACATTAAATATTAAAAAAAAATTATGAAGAAATTTAAATTTCTTTAGAAATAAACATGTCCCTCTTGACTCCTCCTGTACTAGACAAAGCTGACCCAATCTAATGCTGGGACGCCGTCTAGCACGCTTTCGATAAGTTGCTACAGAGGAATCGCCCCATCCTTATTCATCATGTGGTAGAGACAACCCCTCCGGTTCTTCAAGTCATCCCCCATCTTGATCAATGAGTACCTCTTCTTATTGGGCAAACTACAAACTTATTTTGTATCACAATTGAATAATTAACTAACAAATTAATTAATTAAAAAGCCTAAATTACAACTATTCACATCTATAATATAATTAAATACAATTACTTACTTGCACAACCTCCTAAAACGCTTTGTTCTTCAGCTCAATTGGAACTTGCTTCTAAGTCCAAAAGTGGATAAGGAACCAAAGCCAATTCTCGCTTAGGTCATTCAACCAACGGTTGAAGAGATTACCATCATTCCCGATCGGCTTGTCCGTGGCCTCATTGCACAAAATTATGACACGTGGCCCCTCCATCGCATTCATATCGGGAACGCCTAGCTTCCTCGTGGTGATGTTCTCCTGCGGATCTGCACAATTTACCACATTTTTTTATTATATTTAAAAATACTTTTGATAAACCGTATGTAATTTAAATATTAAATTTATTAAAACGTTAATTAAATTTACCTTTGAATTCCACATCAAACCTAGTTGACCATCAAGACGACCAATAATAACTTTTTTGGACAAGATTCGTATAAGGTGATGAAATCCCCAATGAAAAAAATACAATATGATGACCAATGAAATTTTTTAAAACATAATCCGGTTGTAGTACTTAATTATAAACAAATATTTGCGTATTATACTATATTTTTTCCTTTTATAAAGAAAATGAGACAAATATTTGTAAAGAAAAAGTATTACAAATCGTCTTTTAATTTCATGTTTAGCCAACTTTAACAACTCCTTTATATTGGACTTCGATGACAACTCACTTAAGCCACCTAGCTATGGAGTAATTTCCCTTTACGCGCACACACACACTTACTTACTTTATCAAGTTAAATAATATTTTGGCATAATTAAGTATTAAATTTATTTTATTTTTTGTTAAAAAAATAAAATGAAATATTGAAAAAAAAAGTAAAATTATGAGGAAGGAAAAACAAAATAATTGAACATTTTATTTGAAATTTTAAGGAGATCTCAGAGAGTGTTAACTTGTGTCCTCCAAGAGATGAAAGGAAGGTCCCCTAAAAACAGTCGAATGGGCCCTCGTTAAGTTGTTTCCACTAGATCCATAAGGAGGATTAATTAGATGTCCATTAGGTGCCTCCATCTATCTGCAACATCATACACATCATCAACAGTTAAGTAGTTAATTATTATATACATGTATTTATTGAGCTTACTCTAACAAATTACTCTATTTTGTAATTACTTATTAACGATAGTGTGACGACTCTTTGCAATTTTTATAATTATATTGAGATGAGGTATGTATTTATGCAATTTTAAAGATAATTTAAACTTCTACTTTGGTTCCTTAAATTTATGAAGTATTTTTAGCCATGTAACCCTCAAGTCATTAACAAATGTTCAAATTTTAAATATTGATAAAACATATATTCTCAAATACTGATTTTTCATTTTTATTTTTCAAAAAGAATAATGATTGGAAAAAATATCATTTGAGACTAATGTAGTGTCGGGAGAATAAAATGATACTTATAGAAATATCAAATATAGAAAAACTTAACATGTAAGTCTTTGTCATTTCACCTAATTTTTATTTAGGTTCCAGTAGTTCTTTTCACCTATCAATAAGTCATCATTATAGTTTCATATGATGTTAAATACTTGAGCAAAAAATATGATGTTAAACCAAGTTCTTGTAGTTTTTTTATTAGGTCCTTATAGTGTCACTTTATTTCAATTATGTTCTTGTATTTTTCCCCCCTTTTAGCAGTCACATGAAACTATAGGGACATAATTAAATATCAAATGAAACTTTAAGGACATGATTAAAAAAAAAAAAAAAAAAAACATGAGCCTGCTATTAAATATCATGTGAAATTATGAGGACTTGATAAAAGGGGAAAAACTACATGGACCAAATAAAAACTAATTGAAAAACTATAAAAACTTGATTAAAAAATTACAAGTGAGGAATATAAATGTGTTGTTAATTATTTTCTACACTAGAATTTGTCATTGCATACTTTCCAGTTATTAATAAATTTTTGGGTAATTAAATCTCTTCCTTGAAACCTTATAATAATTCTACTAAAAACAAGTACCCTCACATGCACGCGCACAACAATACGGACATTGGATGAATTATTGAATTGTGAGACATCACAAATTAAAAGGCTATTTCTAGGAAGTAGCTCCTTATGCCCACCACTGTAATCGCTTCGCCAAACCCAGTTTCCTCTTTTATTTTTCTTGAACAATATTATATCTTAATGGAGGGAGGGGTTTTCACCACTTAAGTATGTGGTTTCAGGTTCTAGTCCATGTAAATACAGAAAACATCTTTGGGAGAGATTACCCCAATTAAGCTAAACGATTTTCGAATTTAATCTAATTAGATAACCATTTAAAATATAATAGAATATAGACTTCTTCAGATTAAAAAAATATATTTAATCTGAGATATCAGGAAGTCCAGTGTGATTGATTATACTCCATATTCCTTGAATTCAATTGAAAAAGGAAATTTCAACCATCTTCTGGAATCGACCGACTAGTTTTCCTAGGAATTGGTAATAGAAATATGACGAATTTTGAATTTTATGCATATAATATTTAAATGAACTGATCAATCATTTACTCTATTTGAAGAGAATTGTGCACCATTTGTTAAGAAATTATTATAAAGGTACGGAGGAAGAAATAGCTAGTAGAATAAAATGAAAACATAAAACTGAGATTTATTGAAAGAAATTCCAGAATAATTAAGCACTATGAACAAAACAGGCACACCATTTACAGTAGAAGAAGAAGATGGAGAAGCATCTGTAAATGAAGGATATTGAGAAAGAAGACAGTTAATTAGAAAGGAGGCTTTAATTTCTATTTTACCTTATGGATTCGCTTTATTTGTTCTTTGCTTGTACTATGTGAGATTGCTTGATGATGATCCTTTTGGGTTATGACAAGAGGTAAGAACTCTTTACCTCTAATCCTAATCCTAGGAGAGGAAACTCTTGATCAAATAAAAAAATAAAAATATTGTAAGGTTGCATTGCAACACAAGACTGAGGATGGTAAGTGGGAGAGAGCCATGATGGATTTAATAATTACCTGTAAAGCCATCGTTGTGAGGGAACCTATCATGTTGGTTCCTCTTAATCTTTAAGTCAATTCCGATAAAAAGCTCATAGAGACGACAGACAAAACTCCATTCCACTCAGCTTTCTATTTTCGAAATAATAAATTGAAATACTATGAATTAATGATCATGTTTATTTTATTTTATTTTATTTATAGGTAACGTTATTGACAATAGTGTGTGTTTATATATATATATAATATGAAGAAAGAAGGGATGTAATTTAAAAGTAATTTCGTATGTGAAATGTCATCTATCTCTCTATACAAAAATTAGGAAAACCATTTTACAAACACCTATAATTTTTTTTAAAAAAAAATTAATACCTATGTGTTTTTTTTCCTGTGATTTAAATCCTTTAACTTTGCTCTATTAGTACTTAGCATTGCCAGCTACTACACATGGGCTAATTGTGTTAACGGGGAAAAGTTAATTAGTTAAAGGACTAACGATGCTAATAGAGCTTAATTAATGAATTTAATTAAGAGAGAAATATTGATGCCGAATCAAAAATTAAGGAAAAGTATAAGAGCCAGCAAAAAGATTGTTCCCAAATATTATGGAAAATTAATGGGTAAGTCCCTAATTTTACATGACTTTTAATTAGGTCTATATGTAGTTTGTTCTATGAGTCACATGAAATTATAGGGACTTGATTAAAAATCAGGTAAAATTATATAAACCTAATAAATAGAAAAAACTAAAGGGCTTGATTAAGAAATCAAGTAAAACTAAAGATACTTGTTGATTAATTTCTCTTAAAAATTAATAATTCAATAGAATTTTTGTAATAATTATAGCCATATACATGTATATATATGTATATGTATACCCCCACACATGTGTGCGTGTATAGACACACACGTACATATATACATATGCACATATCTATATATATTTTGTGCGTTTTAATTTCCATACCCCCAAATGGAAATAGCTAGGATTCCTTTCCTTCATTTGTGCTAGATATGTAAAAACCATTCTTAAGGTATACATGTGTGTTTTTTCTTCTTATTAAATATTTTAATTTTATACTTTTAATACCATTAACACATCTAACTTTGCTCTGTTAGCATTACAGGTCATTGTAGAAAAATTAATTATACTAACAAAATAAAAGTTAAGGATTTAATAAGGAGAGAAAATATAGGTAACCAAAAAAATCAAAATATTAATTAATTAATATCCCTCTAGATAGGTCTAGGTAATCTTAAACTTGCGTGCCAATTATATACACACACATAGGTGCCACCTTAGATGGTTAGTTTGTAAGGACTTGTTTGATTCCTTTTTTTTTTCGTATAATTTCGTAAAAATATTTTTAAAATAAGTTTTTATAAGGAAAATAGAAACAATATATTAATTAATTTTAAAAAATATATATTTTAAAAAGAAAAACTAATTTCAAACAATTTTTTTTAAAATCAATTTAAAAAATTGAGAGAAAGCGAGAGATAGAGCAAAGAGCGTAAAAAATAGAAAACATATAATTTTTTTCAAAAATTTAATTGAAAATTAACTATAAAACAATTATTTATTTTATAAAAAGCAAAAAATTCCTAAACAAGAAATTAAATCCTAAGGACTTTTTGTTTACTTCTTCTTCTTTTTTTTGCTTATAAGAAAGTTCTATAAAAAAATTTATAAGTTTTGAAAACAAAAAATAAAATAAAAATATGTTTGGATGATTGATCTAAAAATCAAATTTGAAAAAATAAAAATAAAAATAGTCTTTCTGATAAATATAGGTTTGGGTAATTTATTTTTTCCAAAGCTTTGTGAATTTTATGTCCTGGTCATCATAGAATTAAAAAACCCTAAATTATAGACCATGTATTTTATACGTACCAAAATAGTACTCCCTCTGGTCCTAATTATAAGACAATATTTGAAAGTTGGTTTTGGTCCTAATTATAAGACAACATTTTAATTTTTGTCAATTTCTTCCTAAAATACCCCTATTTTATTCTCTCAAGTGTATTTGGTTTTTGGTGAGTGTATGTATGTTGATGCGTAGACTCTTACAGTAAGTAAAACTTTTAAATTGTTGGATTTTAATTTATTTATCAATCAGCTGATATTAATTTTTCAATATATATATACACACATTTACACACACAAACAGATATGTGTGTGTGTCTATACATATATGTATATCTTTGTTTGTGTTTGTCAATATGTGTGTGTATACGGATATATATATATAAATATGTGTGTGTGTATTTATACATATATGTATATTTGTGTATCTATGTGTGTGTGTACATATATGTATCTCTGTGTGTTTGTCAATATATATGTGTGTGTGTGTACAGATATATATAAATATGTGTGTGTGTAAATATATGTACACACATATGTGTGTGTATAATATACATATATATATATACACGCACATATATGTATATATAGCAAAACCATTATTTCAATTAGAAAGCGTGTAGAAAGAAAAATTTTAGGTTGGAGAAGTATATGGTAAGAGTTGTTGATTTACTTTTACTTGTGTCATTTTAAATTTATATGAGGGCAATTTAGGAAAATGAGTAAAATTAACTAATTTAACTTCTCTCCTTAATCTCTCCAAAATTGGTTAAATAATCTTTATAATTAGAATAGGAGTAGTTCTTTTCTCTGGTTCAAAATATAAATGATAATGCATGCTCATTATATCGAACATTTTTATAAGGCATTAAAAATTATTTATTTGCTGGGAAAACGGTATTTATTTAAATTTTGAAATTAATTTTAAATATATATTTTTTATTTTCCTTTTATTTAACTCTTTTTTTTTTTAATAAATAAATAAATTTAAATGTGGGTAAAATTAAAAGGATGGAAGGAATAAATTGGAAGAAGTGGCCAGTGGGAGAGTGGTGGGGGAGAACATGTGATCACTTTAATTTCCATGCGTAAAACAGAAAAGTGCAAATATATTTGATGGAAGCAATAGAAACACGACAAATAACGGTGGGCTCGAGGAGGGTGGGAAGCACACATATCCCATTATACTTGTATAGAATATATAGATAATTCAATCTACAATTCTCTTTTTCAACATATTTACTGCACTTTATTAACAAATCACAAGAAGTTTTTAGCAAACTTCACGTTTAAATAATTTGATACTTCTCCCCTTTTAATAAGAGTTCAATAATCAAATTATGCAGTTTAAAAAATAGTTAAAATTAATTAAAAATAATAAATATATAAGGAATAAACTAAGAATTATATGTTTCTTAGGTGCTAATACCTCTAATTAGAGGTATTAGCATATTTTCTAATTTTTTTATATATTTTATTTTTTTTTAGTATGCCATGATTTTTAATGAGGCAAATAAGAGAGAGAAACATAGTAATAATAAGAGGGTGAAGCATGAAGGAGAATGTAATATGGAAAAAATGAGGAGAGAGAATATAATTAATTAGAAAACAAATGGTACAAACATATTAAATACTCAAATAACCCCGAGTGAATATGTGGAAAGTATGGCATTTTTATTAAATTATCCAAGTGTTCAATTTATTAGGTTAAAGTATATGTTTTGATCCTTTAAATTTATGTTACTTTTCAGTTTGATCCCTTAAGTTTGAAAATTGTATTTTTAGTTCTTTAGTCTTAACATGGTTTATCTCACTAACATAAAATGTTGATTCAACCAATTTAAAGGGTGAAAAACATGATTAAGTTTTAATACTTTAATATAATATTTTTATTTGGAAATTGAAATATAAAATATTTTTATTTCAATATTAATGGTAAAAGTGCAAATTTTCCTAGTATGTTATAATTTATGAGTGTTGAATGTCCGGAAGCTTTTTAAGGTTCTTAGTTGTTATAAAAGATTCTAAATCGTAGCAATAATGTTAAATTTGTTATCTAAGTTAAGTTTTGCCAATTAGTTGACTTAATATACTAAGTTGACAGTTCCACATGCCATCCTCATTCTCTTCATGAGTTAAGTCGCATAGTTTACCTACAAGTTTTTAGTGAGGAGTATCGAGCAACATCCCTCCAAAAAATGTCGATAACTTAACCATTTTAAAACTCATTTCAAGAAATATCTTTTGAAAGCCATGATTATAACAACAACCTTACGCAATTTTAGTTGATTAATCAAAATATTATTCAATTGAAAATTGATTATTCAAAAATAGTCATAATACGTATATCACGAATAAAACAACTAAAATAAATAGAATAATTAAAATACATATGTCTTGAAGATCTGTGGCTTGCTGGTTAGGGGGTTCCACTCGTGACGCCAAGTCACGGGATCGAATAGGCACATTTGAGTAACCGAGGGAGTATTATTATTATCATTATTATTACTACAAAATACATATATCTAAAAAAAAAGAAGATGAAATCATGTCGATCCCATATACTCAAATCATAAGGGGGCGAGAGAGTGTGAGGAGAAAGGGATCAGTCAGAATGCAAAATTAAACATCATGATTATAAGAGGCATATAACTCGTTGACCTCTTATGTGAAAACTCTTTTTAGTCTAAGAGAATACCCTTACTCACTATAAATTGGAAATAACTCAACAGGCATCGATAAATCTGTTCGAACCAGCTTTGAATATTCATTGAGTTGGCATGCTGCCAAAACTGACTTTCCCAGAATTATTTATTTTTGTTGATATAACTTGCTATGATTTTCTCTTAACGCCACCATTTATCGTGTTAGTGCCAAGAGTTTTGAGTAATCAATCAAGATTCCTTTTTTTATTCAAGATTAAGTGCTGGACTGAGTACTGTTTCGATTTAAGAAGACTCTCTGCTAAATTAGGGCACTGTAAAAGGGACATAATCCTAAAGAAAGGCACATGGCC
Source organism: Acacia melanoxylon (assembly GCA_019022615.1). Taxonomy (NCBI): domain Eukaryota; kingdom Viridiplantae; phylum Streptophyta; class Magnoliopsida; order Fabales; family Fabaceae; genus Acacia; species Acacia melanoxylon. Next base: position 2,063,783 of record JAFJYJ010000032.1, read on the forward strand.
TTAGAGTTGTCTTGATTAATAATCAACAACTTTTTACGCCTCACCCTGAACCTGAAATTCCTAATTTGGATAAAAGGAAGCTACTCGCTTTAAATTACAGTTGGCTTTTGAAGATTCAAGAAATTTCGAACAATTTGTTTTCTTTTGAGCAAATTGGATCAAAGCAAAACGTTGAAAAGCTGGGTTGGGTCGCTTTCATGCTGACAAATACTAATTAGAATAATAATTTGGGGAATATGCAAACATGCCCTGGCCGCTGGCTTTAATGGTTGAAAATAAAGCATTAGTTAGAGACCAAAAAACAAAAAATACAAGGGTTACCTGTATGTAAATTTGGGGACGATGGAAATTTGGGGGGGGGGGGAACCGGGGAAGTAGGTGACGAGAGAGAGAGCAGCCTGAACGACGGCGGACGAGAGGGCAATGGAAAGGGAAAAAAAAGGGGTAAAAGGAACTTTTGGGAGCTCGAACCGTCGACCTGTTGTAAGAGGAGGGATTATAGCATTTGCCATCTGTTCTATCTATATTTATTGTTAAAAATTCCTTCCAAATTATATATATTTTGTGCCTGCACTTGCCCACATTGGCACTAGTATGGGTCCGCCACTGTTCCTCCGGAGCCTTGCCTCACACCCCTCTTTTAGAACTTTCACCTGGAAAAAAATGTTAAAGTAACGGAATGATACCACCTTAGTAACCAGCTATCCTACCTACCACACAAACCCACCTATGCTTGTGAGATGTCAGGTGGGACAATCATATGAAACACACGATATACACATACATATAATTATAATTATGAAAATTAAACGATATAACATAAAGACGCTATTCATGATACTAAAGTTTAGGTAATTCTCATGGTACACACTCACACCAATCACAATACTCAAAGCCTCCAATCAATCCAACTGAATCACTTTATTCCCACCAACTGAACCCATGAGCTAAGTTATACCCGCCATATCACTATTCGCTCAACAAACTCACCATTTGCGTGGTGTGGACTGGCCAAAGACAACATATGACATAACCGGGCCATGAGTTCCTCTCATGGAACTAGGAGGGTGTCGCAGTCCCTCATAGAACTAGTGGGACATAGCCTCTTATAAAACTTGTGAGGCGAAGTAACCCCTCATAGAATAAGTGGGCACGACTTAGCTAGCCGAAGAGCTTCGAATGGCAGTCTCACCACATGGTAAAATTAACATTGTCCAATCCGCCCCCAACCTTCCACCCTTTACAAATTATGGAATAAAGTTTCACAACACAACTATGTTTAATATATCACTCATACAACTCAAGAACACATTTCCAACCCAAAATCACTACAAAAAAACACACGATTAGTAGCGGTTAAAATGACATATTTGTAGCGGTTTTAGCATACTTGATGACATTTGTAGCGGTTAGGTAAAAACCGCCACAAAATCAACCGTGGCAAAACTATTTGTAGCGGTTAAAAAAAACCGCTACTACATCCACAAAGACCGCTACTATATACGTAGCGATTCCCCGAATGACCGCAACTATTTGACGAGAGACGTCCACCTTGTTGGAACATTAGTGTCGGTCTCTCAACCGCTACAAATTGAGAACGATAACGTTTGTATCGGTTATTAAACCGCAACTAAAAATATTCAAAAGTAGCGCCAATAATTTGAAAATATTTTGTAGCGGTTATATGACCGCGACAAATATTCCCGCGTAATTTTGGGAAAAATTTTGCGGCAAATATTTGTAGCGGTTGGAAACCGCTACAAATAACTCCCGCCTTTTTGGGGAAATTTTTGGCGGCCATTTCTTTTTGAAATTTGTAGCGGCTTAAAACCGCCACAAAATATTCCCTCATTTTTTGTTTTTTTATCCGTATGCTTTATTTCCATTATTTAGTAATTAAAAACCTAAACCAATGAAATTTTTTTAAAAAATTAGTAATTAAATTAGTTCACTACAAAAAAACACACGATTAGTATCGGTTAAAATGATATATTTGTAGCGGTTTTAGCGCTTGATGACATTTGTAGCGGTTAGGCAAACCGTCACAAAATCAACCGTGGCAAAACCATTTGTAGCGGTTAAAAAAAACCGCTACTACATCCACCAAGATCGCTACTATATCGTAGCGGTTACAAATGACCGCAACTATTTGACACCAGACGTCCACCTTGTTGGAAAATTAGTGTCGGTTTCTGAACCGTTACAAATTGAGAACGATCACATTTGTAGCGGTTATTAAACCGCAACTAAAAATATTCAAAAGTAGCGCCTAATAATTTGAACCGCTACAAATATTCCCCGCGTAATTTTGGGAAAAAGTTTGCGGCAAATATTTGTAGCGGTTTGTAACCGCTACAAATAACTCCCGCCTAACGGGGAAATTTTTGTCGGCAATTTCTTTTTGAAATTTGTAGCGGTTAAAAACCGCCACAAAATATTCCCTCATTTTTTTTTTCCGTATGCTTTATTTCCATTATTTGTAGCGGTTCATTAACCGCTACAAACCAATGATTTTTTTTTAAAAAAATGAAGTAATTAAATTAGTTAAATATTGTTTAGGCAATAATAATTAATATTTTGGATAAAAATAACTTATATTAAAATATCATATTTCATTATATAAGGTTAATATATAATAGAAAAGAATGAGAATGAGAATGAGAATGTGGTAGAAAGAATGTGTTAAATAAAATATAATTACTTGTATAAAAAATGTGTGTGAATGTGAATCGAATAGAAAATCGAAAGAAAGTGTCAAAAAATACGAAATTCATACGCAAAATAACAAAAGTTAGTATGAGTATATGGTAGAAAATAAGCATTAGATTTGATGTGGTTCAACAACACTTACCCCTTCAAACACTTAAGCTATTCCGAAAACGTGAGTAAATGCGAGAGACAAGGTAAGTAGGAGTGAAGCAAATTAAATGGGGTTGGGTGGGGGTATTTATTACGATAGGTGCGAATCATTTTGTAGCGGTTTATTTGCCATTTTTTTGTAGCGGAATTAATTTGTAGCGGTTTGTGACACGTATTGTGTAGCGGTTCTAACTTGTAGCGGTATTTTAGGTTTTGTAGCGGTTACATAACCGCTACAAAAATTATTGTCTTTTTTTTTTAAAAAAAATACAGATTAACTATATATGGCATAATTGTTCTCTCATTCTTCGTCACCATCCCTACAAAGAAAGTTTGGATAAAATGTTACTGTGAGTTGAATATGTTTAAACACAAATAAAACTTTGGTTAAATGTTATTATTTCATAAAACTTATATTTAAAAACATACGGAACTATAGGTAAATTGTCATCGCAAATGCGGGAAGAAGTTTTCAAAGCTGCATTTGGTGGAACGGCTCACAATCGTAGGCGACATTATCACCATCGCCCATATCGTAAAGGTCCCAAGGCTTTAAGTGAACCACCATATTCCAATCCACGTGCCTCTCATCAGTGACATAATAAAACTGTTGGGCCACGAGAGGCAAGAATATACGGCTCGTCATCTTCGAAGACATGAGACCCGGTGTGAATAGGCACTGGAGAAATTCACCGATGTGATGCCTAAGTCGTCGTCGTGAGTCCCCAGGCGTTGTCGTATTCGCCCACGAACACTTGAAGCGTCACGGGAAAAATGCCTTGGTAAGTTATCGACCACATCAAACGGCTTTCCATAATACGGGACGTCACCGAACCGCATGTTCCGTCGTCACTACTACTCGCATAACTCCTCGTCCCAAACGTGCCATATACACCCGAGTTTTGGGTCAGCAATATCTGATCTCGTGAAACGGTGCAAAACTTGAAACCATTGACATTGTATGCCGTAAATCTTTGGGCTTGGTCAAGCGGGCTGAGTGCGAGAGCTCTAAATTTTGGTGAGTGTGGGTTGTGGTCATTCATTATTCTCCTCCTAAACCAACCGGCAAATTCTCTGTGGACCTTTCTATCAATTTCGGATGATGTCTGCGTACGGATCCTCAGCTGACGCTTCACATAACTCCTATATTCCCTCCAATTAAACGTGCGATGACGAGCATTAAATGTTGGTATAAACTAAAAGGAAATATTTAGGATAACATATATGTGTGTGTATATATATATATATACGTGTGGAATCCTTGCGAAGGTGCTTTGTTCAACTTTAGTGCAATTGATCAAGACATGTCTATGTGCTTGAATCTTCTCAAGTGCCGTGAGTTTGAAGTTCTCACTTCCGCCAACTAGTTTACCAACACGAGGACTAACAACTCGTTCCGATGGCTCACGGCTCGGGACAATCATCAACACGAGGCGGCCCCGGTTGAATGACGTCTCAATGTCATCAAAGTACCTGGATCAAAAATACAAGACCTCATCCCCAATATAGCCTTCTGCTATTGAACCTTCTGGCCACGCCTTATTCCTCACGTAAGACTTCAGTTTCCCAAGAAACCTATAAAGTAATGAAGGGAAAATTTTGATACATCAATGGTTAGACGTGGGACTAGGGAGTAATGCTAAAGTAAATAATTTTAAATGAGTACCTCTCAATAGGATACATCCATCGGCAGTGAACCGGGCCAGCAAGCTTTGTTTCGTGAACAAGGTGTACTGTCAGGTAAACCATGACCATGAAAAATGACGGAGGAAAGATCATCTCCAAATGACACAGCGTAAGAATGATTTTCTGTTGCGGTGGTCGAGCTCCTCCACGATCAAAACCTTGGAACACAACTTCCGAAAGAAAGTACAAAGCTCCACCAAAACGATCGACACTTCCCGGTGGCGGCGTATTTTTGATGGCCGGTGAAGTAACTGTTGCATAAGCACATGTGAGTCATGACTCTTCAGGCCAGTAACCTTTCGAGCCTGCACGTCAACACATCGTGAAATGTTGCTTGAATACCCGTCAGGAAATTTTATCTTCTTCGACGTTGCAAGGAAGATTTCCTTATTCGGTTTTGTCAGTGTGCATTTTGCTGGTTGAAATCTGTCATGCTCATCCGGCCACGCGTCTCCACAAACCCCTATGTCCCGTAAATCTTTCCTTGCTTGAAGATGATCTTTTGATTTGCCTGGTTCGTTTAGAATCGTGTACAACACATTGTCGCACACATTCTTTTCAATGTGCATGACATCCGTGTGTCGGAGCAAATTATCTTTCCAATACGGAAGAGTGAAGAAGACGCCGACCTTCCGCCATTCTTGGGGCGCGGAACCGGAAGCCACGGTTGTCTTTGTCTCGGCCTTTCTTTGGATCGTCTTTTTCCCATACTCAACTTCAACATCCACAAGCTGCTCTATGATTTACGCACCGGATAAATGCCTAGGAGGTCCTCTTTTCTCTTGTTGCCCATTGAAACGATTGCGTTGCAACCTAAAACTGTGCGTACCATCGAGAAATCGCCGATGACCCATGAAGCACCACTTGTATTTGTGGGGAAGGAGCAAGCGAGTCGCGTCAAAATTGCAAGCCCGGACACGCAAGGCGGTATGAACATTCCACCCCGATAATGTTCCCGGTCCAGGGAAGTCAGTGATAGTCTACATTAACGCCGCACACAAGTTGAACAGTCTCTTGTCGTGCGCGTCATACGTCTCGACACCAACATTCCACAACTCCGCCAACTCCTTGATAAGCGGTTGGAGATACACATCGATGTCATTTCCGGGTGCCTTTTTGCCTGGAATGATCATGGACATAATGAAGGAGCTCTATTTCATACACATCCAAGGCGGCAAGTTGTAAGGTATCAAAACAACTGGTCATATACTATAGCTTGTGCTAAGATTCCCAAAAGGATTAAAACCGTCGGTCGCCAAAGCAAGACGAACATTCCTAGGGTCCGCCGCAAAATCAGGAAAGTCTGAGTCGAACGCTTTCTAGGCTTCAGCATCCCGTGGATGTCTGAGTCTACCATCTTCGTTCTTGTCAGCTTCATGCCACCTCATATGCTTAGCTGTCTTAGACGACATAAACAGTCTTTGTAAGCGAGGTTTCAAAGGAAAATACCTTAAAATTTTTGCGGGTTTCCTCTTCTGCTTTTTTCCCTTCCGAACTGTCCTGAACCTCGAAGTATGACACTTCTTACAAGTCTCCCTCCGAACATCCTCTCCCTAATAAAGCATACAGTCGTTGGGACATGCATCGATTTTTTCGTAGTTCAGGCCTAATCTGTTGATCTTTTTTTCCTCATAGAAGGTTGTGGGAATGTCTGCGTCAGGGAAAGCTTCTCGTAGTAATTCCAGCAACATCGACATTGCCTTATTAGTGACCCCACACAAGCACTTGATATGGTACAATTTGATCAGAAAAGATCATTCCTGAACAAAACTTGTTCTGGACCCTGAACTTCTGCAGTGAAGTTGTAGTCTTGAACACCGAAAGCATCGTGAACAACTTCATTAACCAAATCATGTTCAAGTAATTGATTTGCTACTTGTGAGGTTTGAGGAAGGTGAGCCTTATATCTCATACAATGTTCTTCACCATGAACTTGCCAGAATGTGTATCCTTCTGGAAAAGGTTTGATAAGAAGATGTTCCATAGCGCCTTCTCGCGTTTGCCACTTCTTGAACTTGCATCTACAACAAGGACACACAATCTTGCCATTAATGCTAGCGTGAGAGAAGGCGAAATCTAAGAAATTTTTCAACCCCGCTAAATATACGGGAGAAGCGCGGTAGCTTGATCCATGACTTATCCATACGTAGTAAACAAAGCTAGGATACACAATATAAATGTAGAGAGAATGTTTAATTACCTTCATAACAACACCCGATGTTTAAATGCAACATGGAAACAATTTGTAGTGGTTAAAAACCGCTACATCAACCGCCACAAATTGCAAAAAAAAAAATAGTTGCGGTTCCGAAACGCTCCACTAACCGCTACAAATGGCGAGTCGAATTGAAAATCCCGCCGAGAGATTTTCGCGGTTTTCATAACCCCTACAATAACCGCATCTATTCACAAGAAATTCAACTTTGTGGCGGTTTTCCTTATAACCGCTACAAAGTTAATTATTTTACAACTCCTATTTCGATTAGCTATAATAAATTTTACATTTGTACATTATATATTATAAGTAACTTTATTAACCTAATATAAATGAAATATAAGTATTAAAATAGTCCTCGAATATATTAAAAACATACCATAGTCAAAGATAACAAATATTTAACCAAATAAAAATGTCAACCCGCCGCAATAACATAAAAAAGAATACAAAGATCCAACGGTTCAAAAATAAAAACTAACTATCAAGAGCCTAATGGTCAGGTCCTGTGGCACGACCAGATGTAATCTCGTGCTCGTCTTCAACAGACGGAGAGGGAGGCGGAGGCGAGGGGGAATCCTCATACAAGAACGGAGGGGAGGCTCGGGAGATGGAAACCGTACATCGGGCATCAACTCGTCAAGGCCCGGCCATAGCACACACAATCTCCCTCGACTCGCATTGATGGTCGTACCTCTCTTGCATGCGTTTGTTCTTGGCATCTTGCGCGGCTGCTCGGCAACCTTCGCGGCAATGATGACATCAACCTCATCCGGTGGTGGCCTTCTCGAGCGAGGTGCGGCATCGTAGTGGAGGTCTTGCCGTACACCATGCTAGGCCTGGCGCCTAACCCCATACCCTTGCGTGGCGGGATGCTCTTTTGGGCCCACAGCGGCTTTCAAAGGGGGGCAGGATCCACTGAGACCCTGTGACTCCGGGGTTTCGACGTTCGCGGCTCGGCTGGCTCTGCTCAATCCGGGCTTGTCGTAAAGATTTCGGAAAACATTAATCAAACAATTTAATTCAATTTAAATATACAACATTAACTATATAAATAATTTTTTTTGTAACTTACTATGATTTCGTGCGGCCTCGGAAGTCGGCGTCCCATCACGGTGTCATGGGTGTGTGTGAACAAGCGCCCATAGTCCATCTCACGGTTCTCCTCTCGAGCCTTCTCTTCCCGACGAGGTAAAAGAATATAAACTTTATTATTTCAAAAACAAAACATTCGTCTTTTAAAACTAAAATTAATTGATCTTTGAAAATACCGACTCACTTTGTAGGTCACGGCAAACGTCTTGGTTCTGCCGTGTGATGGACTATTTGATGTGAACGACTTGGTGTTCCTATGTGACAAAGCACGCAAGGAAGAGCAAACAAAATGTTTATTGAAATTAATTATAGGTTTAAACTATAAATTAAGTTAAACTATTAAATAATTTAAACCAAATGTAAACAATAAATTAATTTAATCTATATATATTTTTAAACTACACTCAAACAAAATTAATTTAAAGAAATGTTAAACAATAAATTAACTCATATTTAAACAAAACGTAAACTATGATTAATTAAACAACCTACCCGTGCATCTACACTCCTTCGATATTGGACATAACGCCCGGTGATTTGGGTCCACGCCGTGCAGGGACGTTCTCCCATGTTCTGCCGAGAGTCATAGTCGAATCTCCATTATTTGGGTGTAGAGACGAAGCCTCCGACTCTTCCACCCTTGCCCGATTTCATCGTACGTACCTCTTTTGTGGCTCTCTTAATTTAAACTTTTTACGTTACATAATGTAGTTATGTAGTTAGTAATTAAGTAATAAATAAATAAATAAATAATTAATTAAACCTAATTTATTACTATTAATATTCGAATTTAATTACACAACATAAGTTATACGCACCACGTCAATAAACGCTTTGTTCTTATTATCCGAGGAATCTTTCTCCAATCGTGGATATAGATCGGGAACCATGCCCAATTTCCGCCAAATTTTGACAGGAATCGGTTCATCAGATGACCACCATTTTCGATCGGCTGGTCCGTGTCCGAGTTCCAGGGGACTATGACACGGTACTCGTCCATCTGAGTGACCGTGGCAACATCCAGCGTCCTCCTGCTGATGTTCCCATGTCTATCTGCACAATTATAAACACATTGTTGTATTGCGTTTAAATAAATTAAGATTACACTTAAGAAATTTAAATTTAATTTATTGACTGAAAACTAATTATATTTACCTTCGACATCCACCAAAAATCCGGTGGAACGCAAAGATGACGGTCGAGGGTTCCCTGGTCCCCATTGGGTTTCTCCTCATCGAGAAACCGCTCCGCCTCGCTCAAGGGAATCTCAATATGGATCTCCGGATTTTCGTCTATGTCGGCGAAGGACGGTAATTGCGTCTTTATCTCCCTACGGTCTCTAGGATTGGTATTTCTTCATCTTCAAAGAGGATATCAAACTCCCTCCCCTCCACATTAGGGGCGGAGGGGATATTTCTGGTCGACGCCCTCTCGTACGGCCCCCCTCTACTACTACCGCCCCTTATAGGCCTTTTCCCTCGTTCAACAGCTTTTCCTTTTCCCTTATCAGCCATGACGTCGAAAGGTACAAGTTGAAAGGTTAAAAGGTGAAAAATCAAAACCTTTGAGCGGGGAAAATGAACATGAGACGAACGGTTAAAAAACCGCTACAATTTGTAGCGGTTTCATAAACCGACATCTTAACCGCTACAAATTGTGAGACCGTTGCGATTACGTAGCGGTTTTTGCTGACAACCGCAACAAACTTGCCTCGTTCTTAGTGAACATCTATAGCGGTCTTACAACCGTTACAAATATAGAGACCGTTGCGATTTTGTAGCGGTTATAACTTAACACCGCTACAAAGTAAACGTTGTAGCGGTCAAGGCACCGCTACAACATGAAGTCCTTGTCTTATCTGTAGCGATATGATATTAACCGTTACAAAAATGCTTTTTTGAAAAAAAAAAATTCCAAACTAATTGGTTTACGAGTCCAACCAATTAGTTTGGTGAAAATAATTTTTTTAAAAAAAGAACTTTCAATTAATTTAATTATTTTCTTCGATTTTCTCAAAACACTCGAGTTTAATAAATTAAGAATAATGAGTTTACTGAAAATAGTCTAACATGTCTGTGAATATTTGCATTCAGTATAGCCACCAAACTCTCGGAAACACTCAGCGACTCATTTTGATCGAGATATTTTACGAGAGATTGGTGGCTATAATGAAAACCAATCTTCAGTGCACGTTAGACTATCTTCAGAAGAGTAGAAGTCTTCACGTCAGAGATAAATCCAAATGTGGATTGTCATTGAAGGAACAGTCTCGGCTACAAGGAAGAGAGAGGCAAATATCTCGACTTAAAAGATCAGTGCTGTAGATATCTGCATGCCTTCGACTACTTAGCCGAGAATGTTCATTCAGGGACAATGCAAATTTGGTAATCTTGAAAATTTATAATCAGGTGTACGGACAGATTAACTATTTATAGCTTCACTATTTGTAGCGGTCTTACTAAAAAATGCGACAAAATCATATTATCTGAAGAGGTTTAAGCTTCGCTTCAATACAACCGTGACAAAACGCTGTCGTTCCACCTTTCTGTTGTGGTTGCTTTCATATAACCGCTACAGAATTACTGCGACTAAGTTCGTGCCATTACGCGCTAATCACTGGCACCAAATTTGTAGCGGTTTTACTAAGAAACCGCAACAAATGTTGCGCCACATAGATTCTCGCCATGGCGCGCCAACCTGGCGCCAAAATTTGTAGCGGTTTACACTATAGGAACCGCTACAAATGTCTCAGAAAACGTCCTCTTAATGATTCCGCTGCTAATTTGTTGCGGTTCATTAAAAAACCGCAACAAAAAGACGTTTCATTGTGATTTTGTGGCGGGTTTGTATGACCGCTACAGACGAACCGCTACTAATTGTCTGTTTTTTTGTAGTGATCATATAATTAATATTTCACAATATAACAATCCATATATAATATAGCTCATAACCATTCCAGAATATATTCTTAATGCCAAAATCATGGTACTTGTCAATGTTCAAACGTTAATTCAATACATCCTTTTATATACAAAGTCCCAAAAGATGGTCTCCATAAAAATGTATAACAATAACTCATGATGTAAAACAATAGTAGTTTAACATAATATTATAGTTTTAAAAGACTCAAACACATACCAGCATGCATAGTCAAGGGTGGATTCAAAAAAGGATTAAAGGAGGCACTATTGGCGGGGGAATTTGAGCCCAAATTTTTTTAAAAAAGAAAAATTCTAAATGCATTAAAAAACAAAAAATGTAAACAAGAAAAGAAAAGAATATAAAAAAAATTATGAAATCAAGTGAATACTGATTATGTAATAAGAGAGACAGTTATTTTACAAACCTGTCATTTAGAAATGCAGCTACATAAATTACAATGAAGGGTGGACATTCAGTAAGTTCAAGTACATATATTTTAATAACAAAAGTATATTACAATAAAAATAATTACAATGTTATCCTTCTATGCCTTATTTTTTGGAATTCCATCATAATTGCTTTATTATCAATGTTATCAAATACATCTTTTTCAATATAAGGCACTAAACAATTATTCAACCATTCATCCCATCCGACTACGAAATGTAGTCTTGATGTATTAAGGGTGAGTACTTAATTTAAGGGTAGACAATCATTCAAACATATATTAATTTTTTTTCAAGGGTGAGTATTAATATTTTTTTCAAGGGTGGGCACCCCCCCAAAAAAAATCCACTACTTGGGTCTACCCTTGTGCATAGTAAATAGGAAAGCCAGTTACCTCTTACCGTAGTTATCAAAACGAGTCCAAATTTTCTATCTCATGCTCAAACCTCAGTTTTACAGGTTATAGGTGTCAAATCATTGATCCAACCGTTGAATTTAATGCATGTAATGTCATTGATCCAGTTAACTTTAGTGTTTGAAACCTTCCAAAACCTACCTTTTGTGCAAGCCGAGACAAAACTCCTCTCACATACTTACCTCGACTTACGCAAAACCTAGGTTTTGGAAGGCTTCCAAACGTTACTTTATTTCTCAGTCCAACGGTAAACGTCAATCTTATACCTAGGGTTCAGGCCTCAACACATCAGACAACATATCAATGTTGCAACCTTTGAAAAACATGAGTTTTCTAAAAAAATCTGTCAATTCATAGCGATTAAAATAAATTGCTATAAATATAAGAATTTGTGGTGGTTTATACCAAAACACTAAAAATTTGCAACGATATGACTCGCGTCAAATAGTGTGCTGGTTTGCAAATAACATTTGTAGCGGTTATCAATAAATAACCGCTACAAAATATGGCGCCAAGTTGGCACCAAATTTATGGTGATTATTTTATAGTGGTTTATTTACATAAACCGCCAAAAATGTGGAGTCAGATTGACGTCTTATGGTGCGCCATTATTGGTGGTTTATATATATGAAAACAACCGCTAGAAAATAAAAAGAGTCTGCACATTTATGGTTGTTATGGACCAATATATTGGGCCAGGCGGTCCGCCAAATGGGGAGTCCGGTAAAACCCCTTTATTTACCCGGGTAAATAGGGAACCGGGTAAATGGTTCCCCACTACTCCATCGTGCACGATATGTGTAGGACCGTACGGTTAGTGGGCGAGAGACACGGAGAACGTGGGAGTGCATAACAATTTGAAGGATGGGAGCGTTGCATGGGAGTGAAACCCTAGGTAATCCCTATAAATAGGAGATTACCCACCAGGTGCACTCTGGACTCTCTCTATTTTCCATTACTTATCATTCAGTCACACGGCACACACACCACCCTCTGGGCGAAACGCCCGACCTGTGTTGCATCGTGATCTGAGCTATCTCGATGGTATCTCAACCATAGATACTATCGAGTTGGCACCTTTCACTGAGACTCAATCAGTGGAAGACCCTTTGATCCAAGATAAACCATTCCCAGCTCACTAGAGCTGGACATCTGTGTTCTACAATAGAACATTGGCGCCGACCGTGGGGAACTATAAACTTTGATTCCCAAGCACGTTAAAAACCGGTGATACCACTGAGGATAGCGGCAAGCACTAGAAGCCGTAGTTAGGCACTCCAGTCGGGACAGCTTCAGGTAGAGCCTCGACAGCTTGTATGTGAAAATCACACGGTTCAGTATTCAGATTCGGCTAACCCGGATCCTAACTATGTCGTCGAAGTGATGGAAGGCGAAATGCAGGATACGACGAATTCTCCCCATCCCAGTTTGATGGCTAGACGGCAGCAGACCAGGGTTCAGGATGATTTCTCTCCCTCTCGGGAAGTCCAAGCGGAACACCCCGATACCCGAATTATACGCATGACGGTGGATTCATTACTCCAGCGAATGGAGAATATGGAAACTCGTCAGCGGCTACAGAGAGAAGAGGACGTCCGACTTATTCAGGAGGACTTGGAACGCCGAAACGCTATTTGGCGTCAGGACGAGTCAAAACGTATAAGGCTGGCTAATGATCGGCGTGAAAGGCGAAGGGAATTCCGGCGGGGTTGTAGGACGAGATAGAGCCGGCACTGTCGGGTAATGATCTCAACCTCACACATACTCACGGAGGAGCCCTTACGAAGTTACGAGAAAGACGAGTTGGCGGAAGATGATTCGAAGAGCCTACTAAAGAGGAACGTTGGGAGATTGAATTATTAAAGAGCGATTGAGGACGCTCGAAAATCCTATCCCGTCTTGTTCGGGTTCTTGATAAGCCTAACCGGGTTAGCGATATAACGGCTACGGGGTAGGTGAGGATACTCGAAGGTTAGCGAGAGGTCGACATTTCCGGGCTAAGGGAAAGCAATCGATTGAAAATTCGGATTTGAATAAGCGGACAACGGTACCCCCATCTCTTAGCATGCCTAAGACTTGGCGAAAGGGCATATTGGGGTGGGATTGTTGAATCAATTTTCTAAAGAGATTATGGCCGCCGTTTATCCTAAGGGTTTAGATTCCGGGAATTATCGAAATACAATGGTGCTCAAGATCCCTTGATTCACCCGAATAACTTCAAGATGGAGATCGGAGTAAAGGGTATTGTTGGACACGTGGTTCCACGGTTGTTTGCGGGAACCCTTCAAGGAGCGGCTCAGACGTGGTTCCACTCTTTGCCGTCCGAATCCATTCATGATATGAAAACAATGGAGCATAAGTTCTTACTCTATTTTGCAACAAGCTGGAAACAGCCAAAGACCGAGTTCCAGCTTGATCAAGTCAAGCAGTCGCCCATTGAAACATTGCAGAAATATTTGGACCGGTTTAAGGACACGGCCCTCCAGATCCCTGGTTTAAAAGAAGACGTGCATTTACATTGCGTAATAGCAGGTCTTAGCAATTTGTCTCGGCTTAAGAAGTCGGTCATGAAAAGTCGTCCCCAAACCCGGCCGAGTTTACGGACAGGTCAAAGACGTACTTGGAGCTCGAACAAATGGAAATGATGAGTCGAATACCAGGAAAGGGAAAAGTCCTCCTCCAAAGGGCGAGAGCCGCATTATCCGGGTGTAAGCCGAAGTCCTGCGGGCCAGGTCAAGAACCCAGACCAAGGCGAGAAAAAGCGGAGGGGAGATTTGACAAATATACCCCATTAAAGGTGTCTCAAGCTCAGATTTGGAAGGAGGTAGCAACCACGGAAATGAAAAAGGTGGAGCGACCCCGGCCCTTGCGAAGGGATGCCAGTCTCGATAAAACGCGATATTGCGAGTTTCATGATCAACACGGTCATGAAACTGACAACTACTGGGATATGAGAGACGCCATTGAAAGGTTCGTGCGAGAGGGCAAGCTTCGTCGGTTTGTCATACAAACTCAGGGATGGCAAGGCAAGAGACGGCAGGGAGGAAGGAGTAAGAGCCCACGACCAGAAAAGAAAAAGCGTGAACAGAAAAAGAAAGCGACGAATAGTGACGACGAATTCCCAGACGCCAAGTATGATTGTACTATGATTAGCGGAGGTTTTAGCGGTGGAGGGGATTCGAATAGTCAGAGGAAAAAGTACCTAAGGGAGGTCTTGTCCATCAGGGATCGCCCTGAGTTCAAAAGGTACACGACAAAACCGGACCCCGGTCTTTGAGTTTCTTCGCGGGATTTAGAGGACGTTCCACCAGGGCACTATGACGGCCTAGTTATCACAGGAACAGTGGTAAATTGTTGAGTTAAGAAGATCTTGATCGACAACGGCAGTGCAGTGGATATTATTCTGTGGGATGCCTTTAAGCGCATGCATATGGACTCGATGGACTTGAAGCCATGCAAAACAACCTTGACTAGATTTAATGGTAGAGACACATGCCCGAAGGGTTACATAGACTTAAAGTTGACATTGGGATCTAAAGAGGCCTTTAAGTCGAAAGGGTGAAATTCATAGTTCCGACTTCCCATCCCAATACAACATTATCTTGGGTCGTCCTACCATCCATGATTGGGACATACTAGCGTCCTCTAAGCACCAGAAGCTAAAGTTGGTCAACAGGAAAAATCAGATAGTAATGATAAGGGGTGATCAGAAAGACTCACGTCAGTGTTATTTCGACACGGTCAAAGAAAGCAAAATAAATCCGTCATTACGGAGGGAGCGAAATATAAAGTCCCCAAGAGTGGACGAAGACGGTAAGTCGGTGAATCTCGTCGAGTTGGATCTATGCGAGGAACAAAAAATTAAGAAGACCGAACCTAATGGCGAGCTAGACGACTTAGTATTGGCGCCGAACCCGGCCCGGATTACTAAAATTGGAAAGAGTTTAGACCCCGAGCTTCGGTCGAGCTAGAGAGATGCTTGAAAGAGAATCAAGACATCTTCGCCTGGAAACCGTCGAGAGATTCCGGGGTTCATCATGATGTATGTTGTCATGAGTTGGCAATATCCCCGAAGCGATCCGGTGTCGCGAAGAAGAAGAAAGCTGGGTGAGGATAGGCGAAAGGCTTTGGCCGCCCATGTTGAGGAAGCTTGCTAGAAGCCGGCCGTCCGAGAGGTGAAGTACACTACTTGGTTGTCGAACGTGGTCATGGTAAAGAAGCCCAGTGGCAAATGGCAGGTGTGTATCGATTTTAAAGACCTGAATAAGGTATGCCCAAAAGATTCCTTCCTGATGCCAAGTATTGATCAGTTGGTGGACAACTCGTCAGGCTTCAAATTACTCTCATTCATGGATGCTTATTCAGGTTACAATCAAATCGCTATGCATCCAGGTGACCAGGCAAAAACAGCGTTCATCACCGACAAGGCCAATTATTGTTACAATGTTATGCCCTTTGGATTGAAGAATGCGGGAGCCACTTACCAGCGAATGATGAATCGAGTCTTTGAGGACCAGATTGGAAAGAATGTGGAGGTTTACATAGACGACATGATTGTTAAGTCTTTATCTCAGAATCGGCCATATCCAGGACTTGCAGCAGACGTTCGATAAATTGAGAAAGTTCCGGATTCGGCTTAACCCGGCTAAATGCGCTTTTGGTGTTCCAGCAGGAAAGTTCTTAGGCTTTTTGCTTACGCATAGGGGAATTGAAGTCAATCCGGACAAATGCCAAGCCGTCTTAGATATGCAAGCACCAAGGAACAAGAAAGAGGTGCAGCAGTTGATAGGTATGTTGGCGGCATTAACCCGATTTTTGCCGAGATCCGCAGAAAACTCCCTTCCGTTCTTTAAGTTATTAAAAAAGGAAACCTCCAGAGAATGGAATGAAGACTGTGAGTCGGCATTTAATAAGATCAAGCAGTGCTTATCCACCCCGCCGGTGCTATCCCGGCCGGATCCGGGGGAGAGTCTAATTTTATATCTGGCTGTGGGGAATGAGGCAGTTAGTGCGGCTTTGATTAGGGATGCCCAGGACGGTCAAAAGCCAGTGTACTTCGTAAGTCGGGCCTTGCAGGGTTCCGAACTAAATTATCAAAAGTTGGAAAAGATGGCATTTGCCCTTTTAGTGGCGGCAAGGAGGTTGCGTCCCTACTTCCAAAGTCATACGATCATAGTACGCACTAGTCAGCCGATACGCCAGATTCTACACAAGCCAGACCTGGCAGGACGGATGGTTAGTTGGGCCATCGAATTATCTGAGTTTGACATCATTTATGAAGCTCGGCATGCGATCAAGTCACAGGCATTGGCGGATTTCATGATGGAATTCACACCGGTCAATGACTGGGTTGACAAGTCTGAAAATACCTGGAAGTTGTTCATGGACGGGTCATCCAACATCCGGGGTAGTGGTGCTGGGGTTATCATTGAAAGTCCGGAAGGAGTATCATTGGAGTATTCCCTTCGTTTCAACTTCGGCACTTCAAACAACCAGGCTGAGTATGAGGCTCTAATCGCGGGTTTGTTGCAGGCCAAGGAAAATGGGGCAAAAGACATACAAACCGATTCCCAGCTGATCGCTTCCCAGATAGAAGGTACATACCAAGCCAAAGGGCCTCTCATGATCAAATATTTGGGAAAGGTCAAACAGCTTATGGTAGAATTTGATAGGGTAACCATAGTCCATATCCCCAGAGGAGACAACGTAAGGGCCGACATTCTGTCTAAGTTGGCGAGTACTAAAAGTCCTGGAAATCATCGAACAATCATCCAACAGAATTTGTTGGAGCCAAGTTGTGGGATGGTCATCTCAGAGGCAAGTGATTGGAGGAAATCAATAGTCGATTACCTGGAAAGGGGAATACTCTCGGAAGATGTTTCGGACGCCAGAAAGTTGGTAAAAACAGCGGCTTCATATTCCATGATGGGGGACGAATTGTACCGAAAAGGTTTCCATTCTCCGTTGATGAAGTGCTTAGATTCGGCTAAGGCCGAGTATGTCGGCGGAGATACATGAGGGTATTAACGGTCATCACATGGGAGCCAAGGCATTGGCAAGAAAGGCGGTCGGGTGGCTACTTTTGGCCGACGATGGCGGAAGATGCAAAGAGTCACGTTCAAAGGTGCGACGGTTGTCGAAACACGGCCGTCTCTCCCCGCAAACTCCGCCATCTCGGTTAACGCCTATCTCGGCTCCGTGGCCTTTTTACAAATGGGGTATGGACCTACTCGGCCCTTTTAAGATGGCTCCTGGACAGTTGCGATAGTTGATAGTGGCGATGGATTATTTCACCAAGTGGATAGAAGCGGAACCGCTGTCAACCATCACTTCAGCCAGGGTGCAAATTTTTTTTGAGCGGAGCATCATATCTCGGTTTGGTATCCCGGTAGAGATTGTCACCGACAATGGAACCCAATTCATAGACAAGGGCTTCCAAGAAATGATGGCCGACTTCCATATTGAGCGGCATTTCGCCTCGCCAGAGCATCCACAATCTAATGGACAAGCGAGGCGGCAAACAAGGTTATTGTTGAAGGGGGCTGTAGAAGAGAATGGAAGAAGCCGGGTCAAGTTGGGTGGATCAATTGTAGTGGTCCTTTGGGGACATCGGACTACCATCCATTCGGCAACTAACGAGACTCCTTTCGCATTGACTTATGGGTGTGAGGCCATGATCCCGGTTGAGATAGGCGAGCCCTCATGGAGGAGAATAAAGGCTCTACATGAGGAAGAAGAGAATAGCCAGGCTATCGCAGTCGAATTAGATTTGATTGATGAGGTCAGGATGACGGCGCACTACCGAGAATTGGCTGCCAAGCAATTAATAGCAAACCGGTATAACAAAAGGGTCAAACCCTGAGGATTTAACAAAGGGGATCTCGTCCTACGACGGGCTGACATCGGAAACAAGAATGTCGGCCAGGGAAAGCTCGCAGCAAATTGGGAAGGTCCATATCGGGTGGCTAATAACCTGGGTAAAGGAGCTTATAGGCTGGAGACTTTGACTATGAAACCTGTGAAGCGAACGTGGAACGCCGACAAGCTTAAGGCCTATTACAGTTGAAGTACAGGCCCTGCCGAAATACTGCAAGCAATACTGCAGGCAAATGAATTGTGTTGATTTCTTATGATGATCCCTTTGAGTGTTGGTGCTTAAGATTAATGAATTTTGGGTCTAGGAGCCCATTTTTTGCAAACACAAGTTCGCCATCATGTTCCAATTAAAGCATGTAGGAGTATGAGGCATTATAGCCTGTAACACCCCAAATCCGTAGCATAAATTGAAAGTGAAGGAAATCACCAAGAGGGGGGGTGAATTGGGGATTTTAAAAATTCTTTTCAGATCACCCACACAACAGATGCTTAACCAAGGTAAATGGAGTTAGAGAAGAAGAGCTTGACACGGAAGATTTATACTTGGTTCGGTCTTAACTCTTGACCTACGTCCGGTCCCGGACTCGGGTTTTTCTACTATCACTCAAATCGATACACACTCGTACTCGAAAGTTATCCTCTCTCTAGGATACACTCCCCTTACAAGTTGTAATCGATAACCCAACCTCAAAGTCCCACAACTTTGAGATTCTTACAAAGAATGATTTACGAAATGAACTCTCTCAAAGAGTGAATAAAGATAAGCTTTGAAGCACAATGTATCAAAGATACAAATGAGAAATATAAGCGAAAAGGCGAGATCTTTGTATGCGTTTTACGTGTATGTCTTCTCTACTTTCAGACTTCAAATCTTCATGTATTTATCTTGGATTGAAGCTTGTGAACGTTGTAGATCCGTTGAGACTTGATCTAATTCGAAAATATAGCTGTTGTGAGTGTGTCTCCATGAATCTAGTCGTTGTGAACAAATCTGTTTGAATATGGTTGTTGCAGATTTGAATATTTGAAATTTGGCTCTTCAAGAATGTGTTCCCATCTTTGTTATGTTTAGTGGAGGTAGTTGCATAATGTTGTCCAGTTGTTTGGAGGCTAGCTTTCTTTCTTGGAGAATGGTTGTCCTACTTTCCGGGTTGTAAACCATTGCTTTGGATGAGAGATACAATATTATATTGCAAGTTGCACAAGTTGTTGTCTTAAAGTCTTCTTTAAAACAAACCTAGATCTCTTAAATCTCATAAGCAACTGGTTAAATTTGGTTAGGAAATATTGATATGAATCATATAAATCATATACAACCAATTCGCAGAATCAAGCTAAAGCATAAATCAAACTGAACAAAATACACTCAGATGCGTTCTTCTGTGCTGAAGTTCCAAGCTCGAGTTTACTATACCAAGCTCGAGTTTGGTCTTCATTTAAAACTTGAGTTTTGCCTCTCCGGAAGCCTCAAGCTCGAGCTTGTAAATGAGTAAGCTCGAGTTTAGCATTTGTCGGGAAACATGTTTGAATTCATTTTGAGAGCCAAAGTGGAAAAACGCAAGCTTGAGCTTATTAGTGAGTAAGCTCGAGTTTGGCACTATTCATGTCAAAAATAATTTTAGTTCACAAAATGCAAGCTTGAGCTTAGAGGTGTAAACTTGAGTTTGCTAAGCTCAAAATATGACAATGCTCTCTGTCTGACCCAAGCTTGAGCTTACAAGGGCAAGCTCGAGTTTGGCAATGGTTTTAAAAACTTTAAAAGATTTTTGTCAGACGCAAGCTTGAGTTTACAACCTTAAACTTGAGTTTACTTTTTGAAGGAAACTTGAAAACTTTCTGCCTGATGCAAGCTCGAGCTTGGTATGCCAAGCTCGAGTTTACAACTTTTGTAAACTCACAAACTCTACAGTAAAATGATAAGCTCAAGTTGAAAGGATTTTGCCAGAGGTAAGCTCGAGCTTGTAACGCAAGCTCGAGTTTACATATTTGTAAACTTAGTGAGAAAAGACTCGGAAGAGGCAAGCTTGAGCTTATAACTAATAAGCTTGAGTTTGCAATTTGAGTAACTTGATAAAATCCTCAAACCTTCGTAAGCTCAAGCTTACGGGTGCAAGCTCGAGCTTACTCGTATATGAGTAAACTTTGAAAACCTTCAAGCTCAAGTTTATGGACCAAGCTCAAGTTTAGAAAATGCAAAATAGCTTGGTTTGCTTTACGTAAGGGGCAAGCTCGAGTTTGGAGACCCAAGCTCGAGTTTGAGCCGAGTAAATGTTTTTGAATTGCAAACAACATGTTTTACCAATTTCTAACAAAAATCATTCTTTCATGTTTACATTTGTTATTAATCATCAAAACACATTGAGAACTAACATTCTCCCCCTTTTTGATGATGACAACACTTGTAAACATTTGTTTCTTTTCAAAAACAGATTTGAGCATTTGAGCATTGAGAAAGAGATTTTGGTAAAAAGTTTGCAAACTTGAGGTTTTGAAATTTCAATTTGATAAACTCGAGATTTAACAAAGTTAAACAATTCAGATCAAGTAGATATCAAAGTTTAGCATTTGAAATTACAATTTAATTCTTAAACATATAAACATCATATCAGTTTCGGCAAAGAAATAGCAAACAATGATATAACCTGAAATGATCAATCCATTAAAGTACAGTTTCAAAAGCAAATATACAAAATCAAAGTTAAAACTACAATGAAATGATCAAAAAAAAAAAAGAAACATGAGCAAAACAAAAAGAAACATGAAAGTGCTCTGCTGCTCTCTTCACTTCTTTTCTTCTCCCCCTTTGTCATCAGCAAACAAGGGTGGAGCTACTGGGGTAGAAGGGTTGTCTGGTTGAGAGGGAGGCTCAGGCTGATTGGTGAGAGTGTTTGCCTCAGGTTCAATGGAGGTTGCTGGTTCAGTGGGTGAGGCGGGTTCGAAATTTGTTTTGGGCAAAGTAGAACTTGGGCCCGCGAGGAAGATGCACCAAGACCCGCGAGACATGGACCGATTCTTCGGTATTTTGTCCATTTTGTCACGAGACTCATCATAGTCACCAACGGGGTGGAGATGCTTCGAATGATCTCCAAGCGACCACTAATGTCTTTAACTTCCTTTTTCGTTACGCGACCTTCTTTCAGCTCTTCCCGGCCTATATTGAAACCTTCCGAGTATCCACCAGATTGTTATGACCCTTATTTACTTCGGAGACCAATTTTCCCATTTACGCCGATTCCTTCGATAAATCGAAATAGCTTTGTCAACTATCTCTTTGATCCTTGCATCCAAATCGAAGGCATAGTAGGCGATGAGGAGGAGGAGGAGCACTCGTGCTTCTTGCACTTTGGAGTGAGTGGCTCTTGATCTGGTTGGCCTTGATAGAGGTGGGGCCCTTGATTGACGGAACCTTCATCCATATTGATTCTCATGAGGTTCAAAATGTGCCTTCCAAACACTTGTGGTTTTTCTAGTTTTTCTTTGGTAGGGATATACCAAATTTTCTCATGAAAAAGGATGATAGAGATAAGACTTGCAAAAGGAATTCGAGAAGTCTTTCGGAAGCAAAACGAAATTTTACCATTTCTTGAAAAATCCAAGTACCCAACATTATAAGGTACCTTGGCAATAATGGAAGCAAAGATAGGATAATCCTTCTTTGCGAAATGGGTGAAGCTACCTCCTTTCGTATGAGATTCCTGGTGTAGATGTACCGAGATAGCCACGAAAGTGGGGTTCATTGATCCGGGTTCAAAATTGAGAATCTCTAACCCTCCGGAATAGGCTCATTGGGTCTTAGCGGTTCATAGATTTGCCTATCGGTATAGTTCAATGAAGCTACGGGTGGAGGATTGGAGATTTGCGGGAATTGAATTTAGATAGGAAGGGGTAATGGTTATTTATTTGTTTCTAATGGTTGTGGTAACCCTTTCCTCAACTAAATTTCCATCACTTTGTCTAGCAAGTTATCGTAGGACATGCCATGGTAGAATACCTTGACAAGAGTGGGGTCGTAAGAAACACTTATAGAAATCAGATTTTCAAACCTGTTTTGACCATGGAAAGAGATCCAAATTGCATTCTCTCTTAAGTGCGGCAAGGTCCACGAGAGACGATGGGACGTAAAAAACTTTGGAACCAAATTTTTCTTTAAAATTAACAAGCATTGTCTCCTTCCAAACGAATAGGAGCACTAGAGAATCCTTCGGGTATAGTAGAGTGATTGTAAATATCATATAGTGCGGGAGTTTCCTTGGATACACGAGGAGTAGGATCCTCTTGTTGCCGAGACTACGAGGGAACTTGTGTGCTTGCTTGACCAGTCCCGAGAGGTTGCCTTCTTGCTTCGTTTGGACTTGTAGGTTGCGTCACCTCTGGAATTTTGCTTTTCCTTTCTGGTTGCTTCTTGGATTTGGTCGTTTCTTGGGAGCCTCTGGTTTGTCTCTAATTTCGATTCCTTTTGGTCTTGATGGAGGAGTCGAATGGGTTCTTGTTACTCCGGGGAATGTGGGTATCTATCCCAACATTAAATCTTTTAGGCAGCATTTTTGATCTACTAGGGCGTTCGGGGTTTTGAGTGGATTGAGAATCGAGACATTGACCGAGCGAGTGTTCTGGGGCCATTTTCGCTGGGCTTTGACGAAGAAGATGAGAGAATTTTGAGAGGGAATAGGAGCAAGCTCGAGAGTTAAGTGAAGTGAAGAGGAACAGTCAGGTTTTACATATATAAAATGCGCGGCAAGCTCGAGTTTAGGAAGCTAAGCTCGAGTTTGCATAAACTTGTACTAACCTGGACTTCAAGAGTGTATGTGAAAGCTCTTGAAACTCCTCTGCAAGCTCGAGTTTACTCACTTATAAGCTCGAGTTTGGGTTTCTCCAAAATTTCATTTTCTCTGATTCCCTCGAGCTCGAGCTTACACTGCTAAGCTCGAGTTTGCCTCTCTTGACAGCAAACTTCAGCAACATGTGAGAGTTGTTTAACATTATAAATGCCCTGCATAAAACACATCTAGATACTCCGATGCTTAAGTTAGTAAATTGTAATCATAAAACACATAACTAACATTTAAGTAAGAGCTACTTACAACTCATTGGGATTTACCATTCCCAATTCTCTTCTTATGAACACAAATTGTTCCTTTGCTAATGGCTTTGTGAAGATGTCGGCAAGTTGGAGATGTGTTGGGATGAATATGACATTGACATCTTTCTTCTGAACATGATCCCTTATGAAATGATGTCTCACATCAATATGCTTGGTTCGAG
The DNA here is from genome assembly GCA_019022615.1 of Acacia melanoxylon. Taxonomy (NCBI): domain Eukaryota; kingdom Viridiplantae; phylum Streptophyta; class Magnoliopsida; order Fabales; family Fabaceae; genus Acacia; species Acacia melanoxylon. The sequence goes on from JAFJYJ010000032.1 coordinate 2,087,560, forward strand.
TATGTTGAACTAGATTCTTGGCCAAGCTTATTGTGCTTGTGTTGTCACATAGAATTGGGATCTCCTTTAAATTGATTCCCAAGTCAGAAATTTGTTGCTTGAGCCAAAGGACTTTGAGCACAGCAACTAGATGCAGCCACATATTCAGCTTCAGTAGAGGATACAGCAACACTTGTTTGCTTCTTGCTGAACCATGAAACAAGTGAACCACCAAGAAATTCACATTGGCCACTTGTGCTTTTTCTATCGGTCTTATATCCAGCATGATCTGAATCTGAATATGCCACCAAATTTTCAGGTTGACCTTTGGGAAACCATAGACCAAGAGTCTTTGTGTCAGCAAGATATCTGAATATTCTTTTCACATTCTCAGCATGTGACTCCTTGGGAGCAGATTGAAATCTTGCACACATCCCCACACCGAATTGGATGTCGGGACGGCTTCTTTGTGAGATAGAGTAATGATCCAATCATTCCTCTATACTTTGTAATGTTGAAGTCCTTGCCTTCTTCATCAGCATCCAAGGCAGTGGTTGAACTCATTGGAGTATCAGCTCCATTGCATTCATTCATCCCAAACTTCTTTAAGAGATCATTGAGATACTTGGTCTGGGAAATAAAAATTCCATCTTTCTTTTGCTTAATTTGTAGACCAAGGAAATAGTTGAGTTCTCCCATCATGGACATCTCAAATTCTCCCTGCATGTTCTTAGCAAACTCTTCACACAAAGCATTGTTAGAAGCACCAAATATAATATCATCAACATATATTTGAACAATTAAAATATCATTAAGTTTATTGTTCTTTATGAAGAGAGTTGTATCTGCTTTACCTCTGACAAATCCTTGATCAAGAAGGAATTTGCTTAATCGCTCATACCAAGCTCTAGGAGCTTGCTTAAGACCATATAGTGCTTTCTTGAGGCGATAAACATGATATGGATGATGATCATTTTGAAAACCAGGAGGTTGTTCAACATAAACTTCCTCTTGAATAAAACCATTTAAAAATGCAGATTTCACATCCATTTGATAAAGTTTGAATCCTTTAATACAAGCAAAAGCTAGAAGAACTCTTATAGCTTCCAATCTTGCTCTTTGGAGCATAAGTTTGTTCATAATCAATTCCTTCTTCTTGATTATAGCCTTTTGCAACTAGCCTTGCCTTGTTTCTAACAATTATGGCAGATTCATCACGTTTGTTTTTGAATACCCATTTAGTGCCAATGATTTGGATGGTCTTTAGGCCTAGGTACCAAATCCCAAACTTGATTTCTTTCAAATTGATGTAACTCCTCTTGCATTGCTATAACCCAATCATTGTCCGAAAGGGCTTCATCAATCTTAGAGGGTTCAATTTTCGAAATGAATGCGAGAAAATGTGACTTCATTCAATGTGCTTTTTCTGGTTCTAACTCCTTGATTAACATCACCTATCACTTGATCCGAGGATGACTCCTACTGTATCTCCATGATTTAGGTTGGTGTTGATCAGTGTTTTCACAAACATTTTCACAATGATTTTCAAATTCGGGTTCCTTTTCCAAAGGTTTTCAGAATTTGTTAAAGTAGGAAATGTTTGAACCCAGTTGATTTGAAATAGGAGAAACATCATCATCATCATCATCCAAGGATTTGTCTAGATTGGTTTCAGAATACAACATGCATAGATTCTTCAACAATACGTGTTCTAGTGTTAAAGACTCTATAAGCTTTACTCCTATTTGAATAACCCAAAAATATGCCTTCATCCGACTTGGAATCGAACTTACCCAAGTTGTCCTTACCATTGTTGTGGATGAAACATTTGCATCCAAAGATGTGCAAATAAGCTATATTGGGTTTTCTTCCTTTGTACAGCTCATAGGGAGTTTTGTTCAGCTTCTTGGGAGATATGCTCGATTTGAAATATAGCATGCAAAGTGCTCATAGCATCGCCCGTAACACTTGAGAAGACTGATTTTCATTTAACATGGCCCTTGCCATCTCAGTGAGGACTCTATTCTTTCTTTCAACAACTCCATTTTGTTGAGGAGTTCTTGGGGCTGAGAAATTGTGATCAATGCCCATATTATCACAGAAGTCTCCAAAAGCATGATTTTCAAATTCTCCACCATGATCTGTACGAATTCCTGCAATAGAGAATCCTTTCTTGTTTTGGACCTTCTTGGCAAATACAACAAATTGATCAAATGTTTCATCTTTTGAAGATAAAAATATGGTCCATGCAAATCTAGAAAAATCATCAACTATGACCAAAGTATAAAGATTGCCACCAAGGCTCTTTACTCTAGCAGGTCCAACTAAATCCATATGAAGTAGTTGAAGAGGTCTATTAGTTGAAATTTCATTTTTAGATTTGAAGGAAGACTTGGTTTGTTTACCCTTTCGACATGCATCACAGATCATGTCGTTTTTAAATTGTAATTTTGGCAAACCAATAACCAGATCCTTTTTCTGTAACTTGTCAAGTTGAAACATATTAACATGAGCTAATCGTTTATGCCAAATCCAACTTTCATCCAAGTTACCAATAAAGCAATTTTCAGAAACAGAGTTACTAGAGAGATTGAGAGTATAACAATTACCTTCTCTAGGAGCTCTAAATAAAGCTTTAGCTCTAATGTTGTCTAAAGAGAGAACATCTTTGCTCACAATTAAACATTCTTCAGAATCAAAGATAACTAAGTTACCTCTATCTGTGCTTTGACTCACACTAAGGAGGTTGTGACATAAGCCTTCTACAAGGTAGACATCCTTGATTTGTGGTCCTTCGTTGTTTCCAACTTCTCCAATTCCAGCAATCCTTCCGGATTGATTTCCACCAAATGTTACCTTGCCACCATCCTTAGGTTTAATTGTAGCAAATTTAGATTCGTCTCCCGTCATATGTCTTGAGCATCCACTGTCAATGAACCATTTGTTGGATTTTGATGCTCTAAGACACACCTGCATGATATAGAATATCAAGTCTTAGGTACCCATTTTTTCTTGGGTCCTTTTGGGTTAGTTTGTGTCTTAGGAATCTTATAGGATCCTTTAGGCACCCATTGATAATTACCTATAGGCTTGTTTCTTCTTTCCTTTTTATGAAAACAAGAAGTTGCATGACCTTTACGATTACAATAGTTGCAATGAGCAAAAGGATTAGAGGAGTGGACTGTTTTTCGAAAATAGTTCAAATAAGATCTTTGTCCAACCTTCTTCTTCCCTTTTCGTTTATCGAATCGGGTCTATAACCAATTCCCGACTTATCATTTGTGAACCTTTCTTTGTTTTTAAAATAACATTGAGCATTTCACTACCTCTAGTGAATTTCTCAAGAGTTTTTGTAAGATGCAAATTTCTTTTCTCTAAAATACAAAGCAATTGTCACAAACTTTTTCCGAAATGTTTTCGCAATTCTTTTCGAAATGTTTTCACAAGGAGAAAATGAAGAAGAAACAGTTTGAGCTTGTTCTTCCAACAACTTAATTTTCTTCTTTGAAGACGAAGCTCTTTTGCAATTTTTCGAAATTCAATGAAAAGAGAATTATATTCGGCTGAAAGTTCATCATAAGATGAGTCGAATTATTTACCTCTTCACTATATCGAATCCTCTTCTTGAGCTACAAGACGAGATATTGGCTCTGTCTTCTTCTTCAGCTTCATCTTCATCGGATGAGCTATCGCCCCATATAGCTGAAACATAAGCTCTTCTTTTGAACTTATTGAATTTCTTATCTTTGTTCTTCAGCTGTGGACATTCAGACTTGATGTGACCAGGCTTCTCACATTCATAGCATATGATGGGTTTCTTTGTTTCTGTGCTAGAGCTACTCTTGTGAAACTTTCTATAGGCTTGGTCCTTTTTGTAGAATTTCTTGAACTTTCGGACCATCATGCCTAGCTCAAAGATCTTCATCTTCATCTTCATCATTTGATTTTACCTCTTTGTGAGTCTTGAGAGCAATTCCTTTATTCTTGCCATCAATCTCATCAAGCCCTTTTCGAATTTGATTTTTCCTTTATATTCGAGAGCGCAAATAGTCTTGCATCGAAGCCATTGATTCACCGCGAGCTTCTTCGATTGCGTGACCTTAGCTTCCCATTCCTTGCCGAGGATATTTAGTATTTTCCTCACTTGGACAAAGTTGGTCATAGACTTTTCCCAATGCAACAAGTTGATTGATCAGATGAGTGAATCTGAGCTGGAATTCACTAATGGATTCTCCATACTTCATACGAAATAAATCATATTCGGTCATGAGAGTGTTTACTCGATTTTCCTTGATTCATTTGTCCCTTCATGAGCTATCTCAAGAGCATCCCACATAGCTTTAGCGAGATGACAAAGTGCAAATTCGAAAATACTCTTTTTGGCTTAGAGCACTTTAAAGCATGAATTGCTTTCATGTTGAGAGTGACTTGCTTTCGTCATTCTCATCATACTCTTCTTCTAGCTTAGGAGTTCGACACCATCTTCTCGTTGTTGCTGGTTCATAATTTCCTCTCTCGAACACCCTCCATAGGCCATACTCGTTGCCATTACATAGACTACGAACTTGGCCTTCCGAAGGAGTAATGTTCTCCATTGAAACCCGGAGGTGCGTTGATTGAAGCTCCATCGGGTAGAATTCCTTCCATTGGATCTTTGATCTAGGATGTTAATCCTTAATGTAGATAACCGGCTCGATACCAAATGAAAGTGAAGGAAATCACCAAGAGGGGGTGAATTGGGGATTTTAAAAATTCTTTTCGATCACCCACACAATGATGCTTAACCAAGGTAAATGGAGTTAGAGAAGAAGAGCTTGACACAGAAGATTTATACTGGTTCGGTCTTAACTCTTGACCTACGTCCGGTCCCGGACTCTCCGGGTTTTTCTACTATCACTCAAATCGATACACACTCGTACTCGAAAGTTATCCTCTCTAGGATACACTCCCCTTACAAGTTGTAATCGATAACCCAACCTCAAAGTCCCACAACTTTGAGATTCTTACAAAGAATGATTTACGAAATGAACTCTCTCAAAGAGTGAATAAAGATAAGCACTGAAGCACAATGTATCAAAGATACAAATGAGAAATATAAGCGAAAAGCGAGATCTTTGTATGCGTTTTACGTGTATGTCTTCTCTACTTTCGACTTCAAATCTTCATGTATTTATCTTGGATTGAAGCTTGTGAACGTTGTAGATCCGTTGAGACTTGATCTAATTCGAAAATATAGCTGTTGTGAGTGTGTCTCCATGAATCTATTTGTTGTGAACAAATCGTTTGAATATGGTTGTTGCAGATTTGGATATTTGAAATTTGGCTCCTCAAGAATGTGTTCCCATCTTTGTTATGTTTAGTGGAGGTAGCTGCATAATGTTGTCCATTTGTTTGGAGGCTAGCTTTCTTTCTTGGAGAATGGTTGTCCTACTTTCCGGGTTGTAAACCATTGCTTTGGATGAGAGATACAATATTATATTGCAAGTTGCACAAGTTGTTGTCTTAAAGTCTTCTTTAAAACAAACCTAGATCTCTTAAATCTCATAAGCAAACTGGTTAAATTTGGTTAGGAAATATTGATATGAATCATATAAATCATATACAACCAATTCGCAGAATCAAGCTAAAGCATAAATCAAACTCGAACAAAATACACTCGATGCGTTCTTAAATGCGAAGTTCCAAGCTCGAGTTTACTATACCAAGCTCGAGTTTGGTCTTCATTTAAAACTTGAGTTTTGCCTCGGAAGCCTCAAGCTCGAGCTTGTAAATGAGTAAGCTCGAGTTTAGCATTTGTCGGGAAACATGTTTGAATTCATTTTGAGAGCCAAAGTGGAAAAACGCAAGCTTGAGCTTATTAGTGAGTAAGCTCGAGTTTGGCACTATTCATGTCAAAAATAATTTTAGTTCACAAAATGCAAGCTTGAGCTTAGAGGTGTAAACTTGAGTTTGCTAAGCTCAAAATATGACAATGCTCTGTCGACCCAAGCTTGAGCTTACAAGGGCAAGCTCGAGTTTGGCAATGGTTTTAAAAACTTTAAAAGATTTTTGTCGACGCAAGCTTGAGTTTACAACCTTAAACTTGAGTTTACTTTTTGAAGGAAACTTGAAAACTTTTTCGCTTCGATGAGTTTACAACTTTTGTAAACTCAAACTCTGATAAAATGATAAGCTCAAGTTGAAAGGATTTTGCCGGAGGTAAGCTCGAGCTTGTAACGCAAGCTCGAGTTTACATATTTGTAAACTTAGTGAGAAAAGACTCGGAAGAGGCAAGCTTGAGCTTATAACTAATAAGCTTGAGTTTGCAATTTGAGTAACTTGATAAAATCCTCAAACCTTCGTAAGCTCAAGCTTACAGTGCAAGCTCGAGCTTACTCAGTATATGAGTAAACTTTGAAAACCTTCAAGCTCAAGTTTATGGACCAAGCTCAAGTTTAGAAAATGCAAAATAGCTTGGTTTGCTTTCTGTAAGGGGCAAGCTCGAGTTTGGAGACCCAAGCTCGAGTTTGGAGCCGATTTGAAATGTTTTTGAATTGCAAACAACATGTTTTACCAATTTCTAACAAAATCATTCTTTCATGTTTACATTTGTTATTAATCATCAAAACACATTGAGAACTAACATAAATCGTGCCGGTGACATGTGGTTTTATAAAAATTCATTAGAGTTTTGAGGTGCTACAGCTTAGCGTTTTGCGGAAACGGAGAGCATGTACTAAAAATTTGAACAACTGAGTGACTGATATGAAATACTCAGACATATGATGATGCCTGACGTATACTGATATATATATATTACAAAATCTCCCGAAGGAATTTTTCATGTGATACAGTAATACAAAACTTGATAATTACATTTCTTCTATGTAACTATACCCTTTTCCGCCAAGCCTTAGGTTGACTTGGGACATAGAACCTAACTCACTTAAATCATCTCATTTGGCCAGCCGGGTAGGTCTAGTGGGAGTCTCACCGTGCTAGGGACCGATTGATGAACCACATAGACGACCCTTCTAGTTTAAGCACCAAATGATATGAAGTAACTTCATTAGATTCATGCCATAAGGTAGGTTCTGTTGACTTTCTCCCCGTATTTTCCTTTGACCGGTGCCTCCTCACGGCTCCGTCCATTAAATCTCCTTCTCATGGCTCCACTCACAACGTCTTCATAAGTCCTGGTTCCTTTCCTGAACCTCTAGTCAAGTCTAAGATTCAAAACAAATTGAATCTTAGGTAACAGTTAACCTCATATGAAAAGTATAACAAATATATGCATGACGAGATATTCACAACATTTCACAAAGATAAAAACATTATTCAACATATCGGGCAATAACATTACACAGCCCCTGTAAAGTATGTATGTCATCCCGTCCGCACACTCTCCGGTGCCACGATGTACGTCATGTCCATAGCGCTAGGAAAACTCAAACGGCGTTAACAATACCATAACCCGTGTATAAAGCCGAATGTATATGTAGTGATCTAAGCCCCATAAACTTAGTCACGAGCGGTGCATGACCCAAGACCAAGTCTTGTCCATCACTTCATGAATCATTCCATCGCATACATGCATACAAGACATATCAGAGTTAAAGTTACTGTACGCGAACGTACCTTTCTTCCACGTGAATAGTAATTTACTATTCATATATACGGTACTATTCATAAATACGGTAATATTTATGAATAGTAATATGCCCGTCCTTCAAATCTGCCTCCGGAATTCTTCGGATATCCCTAGAAGAACCTTGCTACTCCTTCCTCCCTCTTGCTTCTCACTAGCTCTCACTTCTCTCTTAAACTCACCTATTTAGTTTTGAGTTTGGTGTGAAGAATGAAGAGGTAATTGCTCTCTATTTATAGGGAAAATTTCAAGATTTTCAAGATATAAAATTACATGCTTCCCTTGCTTGTCTTGCTTCCCATGCTTGCCTTGCTTCCCATGCTTGATGCATGGAATGCATGGGAGATTAAAATATGACGTGAATAGTAAATACGTATTTTTGAATAATGAATACGTATTTTTGAATTATTCATGTCCCATAAGATACCGATTCCATTTTATCATTTAATGTGTTAATCTTATTATATTGGTCTCATATCTTGCCTTTTGTTAAATTAATTCCAAAGTGGAATTTAGATGAAAATATAATCAATAGATTATAATTCCTTGAGACACATATTCACTTTTAATTAATATGCCTCATTTATCAAAATAGAGTATTTATGATAAATAGGAAATTTTTGGGTATTACATAGCCCGGCTCCAAAAACCATGTTCCAATTAAAGCATGTAGGAGTACGAGGCATTATAGCTCGGCTCCAAAAACCATGTTCCAATTAAAACATGTAGGAGCCCGAGGCAATATAGCCCGGCTCCAGACACCATGTTCCAATTAAAGCATGTAGGAGTATGAGGCATTATAGCCCGGCTCCATAAACCATGTTCCAATTAAAGCATGTAGGAGTATGAGGCATTATAGCCCGGCTCCAGAAACCATGTTCCAATTAAAGCATGTAGGAGTACGAGGCATTATAGCCCGGCTCAAAAAACCATGTTCCAATTAAAACATGTAGGAGCCCGAGGCAATATAGCCCGGCTCCAGACACCATGTTCCAATTAAAGCATGTAGGAGTATGAGGCATTATAGCCCGGCTCTAGAAACCATGTTCCAATTAAAGCATGTAGGAGTATGAGGCATCATAGCCCGGCTCCAGAAACCATGTTCCAATTAAAGCATGTAGGAGTATGAGGCATTATAGTCCGGCTCTAGAAACTATGTTCCAATTAAAGCATGTAGGAGCCCGAGGCATTCTAGCCCGGCTCCAAAAACCGTGTTCCAATTAAAAACATGTAGGAGCTCGAGGAATTATAGCCCGGCTCCAAAAACCGTGTTCCAATTAAAACATGTAGGAGTCCGAGGCAATATAGCCCGGCTCCAGACACCATGTTCCCATTAAAATGCGTGTGGATTCATGGCTGGCTAACCAGTTTCCATCAGCATATTCGCGAAAGGATGGCATGAACTCTTGATTAAACATCCAGTTTTTAAAAGACCACGCCACACCTTCAAGAAAACGCGTAGGAGTTAAAGGTATTTTTACCCAATCCTATGAGCATGTTGACGTTAGAATGCAAAAGAATTCATGGACAAGAAACCAGTTTTCAATGACATGTTTGATACACGATAATAAGAGATGTTTCTACCACCTCAGCGGAAGTTCGAAAAACGGAAAGCTAGGATTAATCATATCACAGTCATACATACAAGCCGGGTCATTACCGCGGCATCAAAAGCAACAGGTTACAAAACAACCAAAATGAACGAAAATTACAATAAGTTCAAGAAGACGGGGGTCGGGCCGCTTCCTCCTCTCCTTCTTCATCTTCGACCCGGAGGTATCGATGCCCTTGGTCGTTAACATATGATTCATAGTAAAGGCCATCCAGGTTAAGGTTGAGGTCGGGATTGAGGGCGCGAATTTGCGCAACGGCGTTGTCAAATGAGAAAACCGCTGCATCGGCATACTCGGTCGACCCCACCTTGGCTTGACCTAGTTTGACCTCCTTAGCCGAAAGCTCATTTTCCTTGGCTGCGAGCAGGGCTTTATGATGTTCGGCCTCAGATTGAGCCTTATCTACAGCCACGAGACCATCCGCGCGAAGATCTTCCAAGCGACGGACATCCGGCTCGGCCCCGACGGCCTTCTCCTCCATCTTTTGGAGGTCGGACCTGGAAGTTTCCAGTTCCTTTTCCAAGGTCTTCTCCTTAGAAATAGAAGACTTGAGTTCCTCTTCCTGCTTGTCCTTGGCGGCCTTCAAAGAGGAGAAATCATGTTGTAGCTGGGCGTGCTCTACGTAAGGGCCGACGGGTTGGCAACGGCTCTATTCCCGTCCTTAGCAATTTTAGCCACCTCAGAGGTTTGCCTCAGGGTAGCATTCTCTCTCTTCGCCGCAACCGAGCGTACGCCAGCCCGTATTTTACCTTGACAAGTGCGTAAGAGCGAAGCAGGGAAAGACCGCGATAACCCTCCAGCTACATATTATTCAGCATCCTGTTGATTGGCTCAGTCAGGCCGGATGCGTCGTGAAGAAAAGCAGGAGGTCTCATCACGTCTAGCACTTCCTGGCTCAACCCAGGCCCCCACAGGGCACCCTCTGGAAGGTCAGTCACAGTAAGGTTCCATAGCACCGCGGTTTCAGCAGACGCGAGGGGCGCCGGGGAGGCATAAGAAGAGCGGCGAACCCCGAGAAACCGCATCTCGCCGGGATTTGGTGGTCCCGCCACAACGTCTTTACCTTGGCCTTCTTTCGGGCAAAGCATCTCCTTCGGGATCAGGCGGGGCTAGCCGCTTTTGCGAGCCGTGGTCAGGAGCCGGTGTGTCACTAACCGGGATAGCAAGGCTTTCTTCTGAGACCCGTGAGCGATTCTTAAAGACGACAAGTTGTTTCGGTCTACCCATAGCTCGGCCTGCAAACGAAAAAGGATATCAGAACAATAAAAGAGGAACAAAAATGCAATTTAGCTGAGTATCAATAAAGTCATACTCGCGGTAGCTTTCCGCCTAACCAAAGACGTGGTGATGTACTTAGCCGGATCTAAGGGATCCCCCAGAGACCCCACGTATTCCAGAAGTCTCAGGAGGGTATCATCCTCCTCGTCCGAAAACGCTTGTAGAAGGAAGTCGTCGGGCCTCAAGGTATGATGGTCCGTTGACCGAAAGGGGAAACCCTCTTCGAGTTCCCAGTCGGCCCTCCTCACAAACTAGGGGCCCAGCCCTTGAGGGCCTCGACCTTGACAAAGGCAGATTTGAAGTTCTTCCAGGACTCGCGGAAAGGTCTGAAGAGTCTTCGATCGCGAATGCTTCGGAGAGTGGTCCACCCAAACCACTTCGTTGATTCGTTCGTCTGGATACCGGTCTCCATTGGGGAAAAGAAGGACATGAAGACCGGCACGCTACAAATAAAGTCCTTCTCCGCGCACAAGTTATCAAAGGCAACGGCGAACGCCCAGCCGTTGGGATGAAGTTGTGAGGGGCGAGGTGCAAGTGAGTCAAAGCAACTCGGTCCGGAAATCGGTGAAGGGAAACCTCACCCCAAAAGAGTGATGACATCCCGGTAGATGAAAAAGAAGTGAGGACCTTTCTCCTTTGAACGACCGACGTCTACGGATTCGGTTTTAGCGGGTAACCGCGGGGACGTAACCTACCCCGTCCCCAACCCCAAGTTGCGTAAGATCCTTCGCGGTCAGGGAGTTTTTCACCTCAGTAACCTTGTGGCTTACGGCCGGGGTTAGCTCTGTAGAAATTGGGGAAGGGGTGGAAGTGCTGGACCCTTCATTCGAAGACTGGCTAGGCTGGGATGAAGCCATGAACACCTAGATATAAAAAATCAAAGAGCATTAGAGTGGGGTCGGTGAAAAGTATTGTCCCAAATAAGGGAGTTAGAACTACAATGAGACGGGATGAAGAAATAAGCATTTCATCTCCGTCAAAGGATAATTCCGAGCAAGCACCTTCTTGGGCCCGGGATGGTTCTTTGGGTTTTCTCGGAAAGTTTTTGTAAAGAAGGATCGATGTCGGAACCTAAAGGAAGATTTTTTGGCAAAGAGCTTCCGATTTCACAAGCGTACGGAAAGGCTCGAGCCATTAAGAACACCTAGAAAGGGGCAACAGAAACTAAGAACCCACCCAACAGAACCCGTAAATACAAAGAAAGTCGAAAGCGATAGAAACCCGTAAGCGCAACGGAGTATACTCGGAAAAACCACATGCATTATAGTAAGCCTAAGAGCGAAGTCGGAAGCAAGAAATCACTGGGCAAGCGATAATACCCGGTGAAAAAGAGGAAACGCGCAAGATTGACGGTGAAAGGCAATAGCTTGGATGCAAGGTAAACTTCGAAGCGGAGAATAGTCGATAATGTCAAGAAGGGTTGATGAGTTTTCGAAAAAGAGAAATATATATAGACGTTTGGAATTTGAAAGGCCAAGAGTCGCGACGTCGTTAGCTCCTTCTAACGAAATTGGAAACCCTACGTCTCCCTACGACGAGCGTCTGTCCAAAGGAGCGTTTCAGGGGAAATGGCGAGAGCATTAAATGCGCACGAAAACCAAAGGCGCAATACAATGCCAATCCGCAAAAATGACGGTTGAGTACTCAAAAACACCGAAAAAGAGTACGTGGATTTGACCCAGTTAGAAGTTCTTGAGGGCGGTTAGTTTTAACTTAGCCCGGATTGGAGGGCGGTTTGCTCAAAAAATTAATCCGTTCTTGAGGGCGGTTAGTTTTAACTTAGCCCGGATTGGAGGGCGGTTTGCTAAAAAAAATTAATCCGTTCTTGAGGGCGGTTAGTTTTAACTTAGCCCGGATTGGAGGGCGGTTTGCTCAAAAAATTAATCCGTTCGGAGGCGGTTAGTTTTAACTCGGCCGGATTGGAGGGTGTCGGTTTTCAAGCCATTCCGTTCTGGAGGGCGGTTAGTTTTAACTTAGCCCGGATTGGAGGGCGGTTTGCTCAGAAAATTAATCCGTTCTTGAGGGCGGTTAGTTTTAGCTCAGCCCGGATTGGAGGGCGTCGATTTTCAAGACAATCCGTTCTGAAGGTCGATTAGTTTCAGCTTATTCCAGCTCATCTGAAAGGGCGGTTTACTTTTAAGAAGGAATGGTTGGAATGAAGAAGCGCAAAAGAGAAGCTAGCATAAAACAAGATTTTCCATTAATAAGTGAACGGTTTTACATAACATTCATACAGGAAAATAGACAGAATTGGTATTCATAAGCGGGATTACAACAATCTTGAAATAAAAGCTCGTCATATGCGAAGGGATGAAGAACCCTCTCCCGGAAGGAGCTCTCGAAGTGCATCGGCGAGACATCCTTTTGGAATGTTTGGATACGGGGACCTATTGACCCGTAGGCGGCCTGTGCAACCCGAACCATGGCACTCCTGTGGGGCGATGTTTCCGGGTACCGGCCAATCCACAGAAAGGGCACTGCCTGTACTCGACAGACCTTAGCTGGGATCCAAGTGGAAATATTCTGCCGCTGTGCATGTGAAGACCGGAAAATACAATTGACTCCCGGAAGCCCGTCGGGGATGTGGATGAAGACCGGCAAATACAGTTGAAAGCCACCAATGGAAAGGACCATCGACGGCATCTCAATGAACCTATGTTTCTTCTTCTTGGTTTTCTGCTTTCTCGTCGGAAAAATCTTTAAAGAGAAAAACGTAGGTCTGTGGCCTAATTCAAAGGAAATCCCCATTTGTATAGAATGGATTTTCATCTGCAAGATTCGGATGAGAAGGAAAAGTTTTCAAACTTTCAAGATGCGGAATAAAGAAATCATGCCCTTATATGGGCATTGTGGACATTTATTGCCTGAACAATTTTCATTCTCGTAACATAGAGAATCGCAAAGAGCTGGGCCGACGTTTTCTTATACGAGGGGGCACAACCGTCGAAAGCAATAAATTCCTGCTTTATGGGGAAGCGCAAGCGCCGGCGGTAATAAATGCCTCCTAATAGGAAGGCGTGCAGATCGACAGTTAATGTGTGCATTAACTGTACACAAATTTCGAAGGGGATTATGATCATAAAGAGCGAAAATCGTATCCCTAGGTAGATAAAGTCAAAATAAATCATGACTACCAATATCTTTTATGACAATCCAAATTGGGGGCAATATGTGGGAGACACCTAATATACGGCGGTTATGGAACCAAAGGGCAGGCATAATAGCCAAGGACGTCAATCTCGGCCGCCATAAGGTGGTAGTTATAGAATTGACGACTTTGACGGCCGTGGTATTAGAACGAAGGGGAAGTCGGAGAAAGTCGGCAAAGTGACAAAAGCTCACGGCCCGGTTATGACCGAGATCATAATAACGGTGTTGATCAAAAGATCACTTGTCGACACGAACCCTGGCCGCTATCAAGGTCAAGAAAGTGTTCTAAGGAGAAAGCTCGTCATCTGTGATAGAGAGCGGAAAGGCACAAGGAGCAAAAGGAGGCTCCTAGAAAAAGGAGGAAAGTCCGAGCTCGAACTCGGATGAATGATGGCCGGACTAGTCAACACGCTAATCTCGGCACGTCGGAAGCCCGCCATACCGAGCTTGGGGGCAACTATTATGGACCAATATATTGGGCCAGGAAGATTCCCGGCCCAGTGGGGAGTCCACAGTAAAACCCCTTTATTTACCCAGGTAAATAGGGAACCAGGTAAATGGTCCCCCACTACTCCATCGTGCCTGATATGTGCGGGGACCGCATGCGGTTAGTGGAGCGAGAGACTGGAGAACGTGGGACGTGCATAACGGTGAAGGATGGGAGCATTTGCATGGGAGTGAAACCCTAGGTAATCCCTATAAATAGGAGATTACCCACCAGGTGCACTCGGACTCTCTCTATTTTCCATTACTTATCATTCGTCACACGACACACATCACCCTCTCGGGCGAAACGCCCGACCGTGTTGCATCGTGATCTCGAGCTCTCTCGACGGTATCTCAACCATAGATACTATCGAGTTGGCACCTTTCACTGAGACTCAATCAGTGGAAGACCCTTTGATCCAAGATAAATCATTCACAGCTCACTAGAGCTGGACATCTGTGTTCTACAACAGAACAATGGTGGTTATACATAAAAACTGATATTGAATGCCAAGAATCTAAACATTTGTAGCCGTTATAAAAAATCGTTACAAAATTTCACGATATACAAGATATGGTTTATTCACTTTGTAGCGGTGATTTTTATCAAAACGGCCACACAAAAAAGTAGGGAGCCGTGCACGATTTCAATTGATGGCGGAGATTAGAGTAGTAGGGAGAGATAGGAGATTTGAAGGTGAACCGCGGCCTCTACAACCTTTTCAGTTCCTCTATCCCTCCAATGCCTTGGTTCTCGTGATACTTGATTTTTCCAGTCAAACGAGATGCTTGATTTTCACACACAAACACACATTTTGTTTCTGATTGACATCACTTGTTTCTTTCTTTTTTTTCTAATATTTGATGTGACAGAAAGTTTAGTAACAACATTATTTTAATTAATAAAATGATTTTATATTTAAAATATTCTTTTTAAAATAACTTATTAACATAAGCATTAAGTTTTTTAAATGAAATATTTATTTCATGTTTTAAGTAAATAATTTTGTAGCGGTTTTAGTATATAAACCGTTATAAAGTGTGTAGTTTTGACATTTAAATATTTCAGAACCCGCCAAAGGTTATGAAACTTATAGCTGTTTTTGGCAAATAAACACTACAAAGTATGATATTGAAATTTGAATATTTTGAATCCAGTCAGGGTCATAAAGTTTATAGCGATTTTAGTAGATATACCGCTACAAAGTATGTCATTTTGAATATTTCGTATTCCGCCAACGTTCATTTTTAGTATAACCGCTACAAAATGTTTTTTTTTAAAAAAAAATATATCAACGAATTTTTGTAGCAATTTTATAACTGCTACAAATCAAACAAAAACTTCTACAAACGTGAAACCACTATAAAAATTGTCATATAAACTGCTACAAATGAAACCGCTACAAAACTGTCACATCAACCGTTATAAAAGTTACGCATATCTCTATAAATATTCTCACTCACCTCATTTTACACACTCCTTCATTTCTTCCTACCCCCTTCCCTCTCGTTTTCTCTCTTCTATAAAGATTTTCTGAAGAGGTTAAGTGCCGAGGAATGTCATCAAATATGATAATTTTTAAAAAATATTTGATTTTAATGTTTTATTTTTTTCATTCTTATAATAGTAATACTATTTTTTTTCTTATCTAAAAATTTAAGGACATTTCCTCAACATTCTTTTTATCATTATCAACATTCTTGCCCTAATCAAATATCATCTAATGGACAACATAATAAGTCCTCATTATCTACACACTCTCGTATTATACCTACATGATGTTTATACTTATCTAACTTAAATTAATCATTTTTTCAAATATTAACTATCATCATTTACTTTATCACTTAAATAATAAAATATTCAATATAACATTGTAATAATGGATTCAAATTATGGTTTTTTTTTCCAATTTTGCAATATTTTGTAGAGGTTTTAAAACTTGCTACAAATATTAATTCAAATTCAGCTTAAATATTTGGCACAATTTTTGAAATTTCATTCAATATTTATAGAGGTTGTAAATTTTAGCACCAATTTTTTTGAAATTCGTCATCTCAATCGCAATTTGTAACGGTGACTCAAAACCACTACTAATACTATAAGGATTTTATTACATGAGTAGCGGTTTTAGAAAACCGCTACAAAACATTTCTTGCAATAGTGTGTTTTGTCACGCTTCTTTGAAATGCTACTACTGTAGTTTGTAGTGATTAAAACTACTATAAATACGTAATTTTAACCGCAACAAAATGTCATTTTTTTGTTGTTGTAGAGTTGGATGTCCAAAAAAACGCTGGCCACGTTTCACTCTGATCCAATGGTTGATGAATGTGTAACCGTCATTTTACCGAGACTGCCTCAAGTTTGTTCAAAAATGGTTTAATCTCTCTTTAATTCTACTTTATCACCTCCTATACGTAGGCTCCTAGATCTCTGTTCTCCTTATTTAGTTGATGTAGACTTCTTATATTTTGATTTTATTTATTTACATAATTAGACATATCTTGCATACTTTCAATTTAATCTCAAACAACTTTATTTTATCTTTTTTAAAAAAAAATCATTGTTCATAAATATTTACTACATTTAATTTCCCTTCTTTTTATAAATATTTATTTCTCTCTCTTACCAGACGTGTGTCTACATATTTATTTATTATACTCTGATAATAAAAGTATCTTTAATATTTCACAATCTTAAACCTAGTATCATGATCTTATAACTCATCAAATAATCTCCCGTATGTAGTGTAAAGATATCTTTATTAAATCCACTATATAGTAAATCTTTTCAAATATTTAAATCAACTTTACATATCTTTATTTATGCCCCTTAACAATACTATTTTCCCCATTCAAGAAAATTCTAACTTAGGATTATATTCTTAAAAATAGCTCACCTAAGACATATTATCTTTCTTTAAAAATTAAAGGATTGTTGTTAAATATTAAATACATAAAAATACACTCTCTAGATACTCAAATCTCCCATTAAGTTTATATATTAATTATTTAAATATTTTAAAAAATTGGAATATTGTTACATATGATGTATTCAGATTTTTTTTTTTTTGGGGGGGGGGTTTAATGTTGCCGTGAAGTTTTCAAATTGTAATAATGCCACATCGGTTATTGTTCTGGTTAACTTTGACCATTAGTTAATTACATTTGCTAAGTTAGAAAGTTCATATCTCATTCACTTCAAATTTTTTACCATGTCCTCCACTTCATTCCATGTTTAGAATTCCAACGTTATTTCTCCCGCAAAGGAACAACTCTAGCTTCACGCACATTTGTTAGTTTGATCACTTCAGAAAACCCAGTGCTATTT
The DNA here is from genome assembly GCA_019022615.1 of Acacia melanoxylon. Classification (NCBI taxonomy): domain Eukaryota; kingdom Viridiplantae; phylum Streptophyta; class Magnoliopsida; order Fabales; family Fabaceae; genus Acacia; species Acacia melanoxylon. The sequence continues at coordinate 2,105,027 of JAFJYJ010000032.1, forward strand.
GCGTTGTCAGTTTGATACATTTTTTGTGACTCACGAGAATTCTTGAAAGGCAAAAACGATATGGTCGATTTTGGGAATAATTATGGGCAGCCTCTTGTAAACTACAGAAGCAAGATTTTTTTGGAGCTGATGCTGAATCCTCATCTTGGAAAAAACTGAATTAGATGACATAGAGATATGTTAGCTCAGTATGTTTGGTTAACTAACGGTCAAACTGAATCTAGATAACCACGGGGCAACATTGCTACAATTTAGATTCTTTTTCGGTGACATTGAACCTAAAAAAAAAACTTTCGGATAACCAGTGCTTTTGAGTGAAAACTTTTTGTGCAAATTTGCACCTTAACCCAAAAAAGATAAAGTATAGATGACATATGAAACTTTCAGATTTACAAATTTGATCAACTAACGATCAAACTTAACTTAGATAATGACTGAGACTACATTGTTACGATATGAACACTTTTAGAGCAATATTAAGCCCAAATTTTTTTTGAACACCCAGGATTCTTGAATAAAAACTTCTTGGGCAAATTTCCACCTCAACCCAATTTTAATCCTTTAAATTTAGTTTCAAAGTCATCATTTTAACTGAGTTAACATTTTCTGTTAGTGAGACTAACAATTGTTAAGATTAAAGGACTTAAAATACACTTCATAAACTTAAAGGACCAAACTGAAACTAATGCAGATTTAAAGAATCAACATATGCTTTAGCCAATTTATTTGACCATGTTGTCATTTGCTAACAAAGTGTAGTGAATATGATGTTTAGTAAATTTGCTGAAACAATGACCTTTTAGATTAAATTATATCTGAGTGTGCAATTTGCCAAAAACTTCTTGTCATTTGCTAATAAAGTGTAGTAAATATGTATAAAACGAGACCTTTTAGATTAAATTTTGTAAGTATGACATTTGTTAAAACTTGTAGCCATTTGCTATTGTATTATAGTAAATAACTTTTGAAGTGTACTGAAACAGATGATATTTTAGATTAAATTATATAAGCGTCCACATTAGCTATAACGTGTTGTCATCTGCTAATAAAGTGTAGTGAATAACCAATGAAATGTAGTAAATATGCTAACAAGAAAACACTTTCTGTCATTTACTAATGATATAGTAAATAGCTAATTAAACGTATATTAATATGCTGAAACATTGGCATTTTAGACTGACAGGCAATATTGTTGAAATACGAATATTTCTAAATTCGTTTTTAAGACAGTGGATTGGTTTGGGATTTGTGAAATTGGGACAACTGATTTGGTACATGCAAACTTTATTTAGAGACACTTATTTAGCATTTCCTCAAAATGAATTAAGATTAACTATTAGCTCCTACGTTTGTCAAATTTTATAAAAAATGGACCGTAAAGATAATAAAAAGAATAATTATGCCTTGGAAGATAATCTATTAATGAATAGGGGGCCACTCATGTTTATTGCTTATTGTACGAACGTATCAAATTTGAGGTGAGCTAATCAGAGAGTGAGTGATTGTTGGGATAATATATGAGATAGAGAGGGGTTGGCCTAAAAGATGATTCGTCTGGTCGAGGATTTTTCATCCTTATCCTTGTCTTGTGTTTACAGGTAATAGTAATAAAATCAGGAGCAGTCAATAATGAATGCAGTAGGTATAGCATGTGGAAAACACTGTCCACTCAATTGTGAGTAAAGCAGATAAGTCCCAAGAAAGAGTCCGAGAAACTGGAATTCCACAAAGTGCTTCCAAATTCTTCAGTCCTCTCACAAAGAAAAGCAGATCGCTACTATAATCAAGGGTCTTTTGCACCTTTAAAAGTCTTAGTCTTCCATTTAGAATTATACTAAAGAAACGTGCGCATTTGAACCTTCCTTCGCTCCTTCCTATATGCTCCAAGGCTTGCTCTCACTCATCAACTGCCCCACCTCTCACATGAAAAGATAAAAAAAGAAATTAATGACTTTTACACATACCCCTTGTTTAGATTAATGGAAAAATTAGGGAGAAAAAAAACTAAGATATGGGAAGATTAAAGTTTTCCCTTGTTTGAATGAGATGGAAAATGATGGGTGAGACCCCCGCACCCACAAAAATAATAATAATAATAATAATAAACTTATCTCCAAATGTGGAGAGATTAATTATGGAAGAAAATTCTTCTTCCACAGCTGCTTTTCACTCCAGTCAACCCCACCGACTCCCGACTCACCTTCTTCACAAATATTAAAGATATTTCTTTCAATATATTTTAATTTTAAACATTATGAAAAACATAATATCAATCATATAAAATTATTTGATTTTGAAATATACAAATATGAAAATATATTTTCTTCAGATATTTTCATTTGAAAATATTTGTTTTTATGTAGTTCGTTATAAATGATGACATGAGATCTAATAAATCAGGATACGAAGTACTACTGTCATTGTGACATTTGCCCGTTTTCTTTTTCCTCCATATTTTCTCTCTTTCATTCAAACAGGAGGATATAACATTTATTCTTCCTGTTTTCTCTCCACCTCTCCCTCCTTCCCTCCCTCCCTCTCTGTCTGTGTATATGCCTATTTACTTATGCATCATTAGAAAAAATGTATCTTGTCTAGGTATATTTGAAAAGATACGTCAAGTTTATTCATTTGATACGTATGTATGCGACTCATACCATTCAAAGGAAAGAATAACTCAAATCTTCTATCGATGATGTTATGACATTGTTGATAAATAATTTGTAAGTATTTCTTCAAGTGTTTTAATCTAAGTTATAAAGTTAAAAGACTGCATCATGCCTTGAGGAATATAAGTGATACATACCTTTAAAATAAATGTACAAATGATATCCTATGACCATTGAAAACAGTTTTAAAAAAGAACAAATCATATTCGGTTTTTGCATATATACTTAAAGCAAGTCCTCTATATCTAAATTTCATCATTTTTATATTTATACTAAGTTACTAAATTGTTTTTCCCATATATTATTATTTTTCCCTTATTTTCACTTTTGCAAACTTCTCATCATCACTCAATCTGAAATATTGTTAAATGGACTCCAACCCACAATACTTTTTTTGCTCAAACAACCCACAATACTTCACTAACAAAGGTTTGAGGCCTCTATTAAATTATATTTGACCATATTTTTAAGTTAAAATTATCCTTTAAATCAAAAGTACAGTCTTCATTTGTTTCTCCCTTGCTGTCATGTATTAGGTGAGAAAAGTGAAATGAAGAACAGTCATATTGCAATCCAGAATGTAATTTTTGCAATCAACATACAGAAATATGTAATCATAAAGTGAGAAAGGATTTATATACCTCAATATAGGCTAGTGACTACTCAAGGGCGTTCAGGTATATATTTTCATAGCTGAATTCTCTCTATGAGAAAATAGATTTTTGTATTTGGATCATCTACATTAATTATTCCATCTAGTTCTAAATGTAAAAGTTAGTAGAGGGGTTATGATTTTGTCCTAAATGTAAGAACTCAATCACTTTGTCTTTCAAATTTATAAATTTTTTCTTTAAACTCTCCTATTGATTGCACATATTAAGAAGTTGGTTTTCCCATAAAGGGAGTAGGTTCTAATGAAAATAATTAAAAGTGATATTTTATCCAAACCAATACACAGTTTTATTAATATATAATTTAACTGATTTTCTTAATATATGTAAATTAGTTATCTACTTCTTATATTTAGGATCACGACTCTACCATCCAGTCAATTCTATTTCACTTAATCCCTATTTCATTGCCAGTTATTCACATTTCATTTTATGGTCATAGACAAATTGAAAGCCAGTGGTGAAGCTCATTCTCTTCATCATAAATGATCCACTTGCCCTGGAATGATTTGTAACTATTACTCTCTCTGGTCCTTAATAAGAACTCTCATGCTTCATAATATAACATATTTTGTCTTAAACATTAATTTCTTCCATATAGTATTGGGTTAAGGGTCTTAAATGCCATGGAAGTTTTCGCTCAGGAGCACTGGTAAGACGGAAGTTTTTTTTGGACCAAAAATGCCACGGAAGTTCACGGGAAGTATCAATTTTGCCACGAAAGTTTTCGCTGAGGAGCAATTTTGCCCCAGAAGTTTTCACTAAGGAGCAATTTTGCCCCGGAAGCTTACAAAACGTAGCAATTTTTCCCTTCTGTCCCCAAATATTAAATTTGACTATTAAATCAATCAAAGAACACATATGTCATGCCTTGAAAAGGTCAAACTTAGAGTTAGAGAACGAGATCCTTCAAATGTTGAACTCAAGACGGCCAGAATTTGTGAAGCCGAACTGGTCGAAGGGACTGAAAGGTCTGTCACAAAACGCAAGTGAAACGCAAAATGAGAAATGAATTGTTCCAAAAATTGGTTTAGTAAAACAAATCAATAGTGATAATATTTACGTTTGTATAGACTGATCATTTGCTTAGATCATAAGTGATGCTTCCTTTGGGTTTTGTGACAGTCGACCTTTCAGTCCCTTTGACCAGTTCTGATTCATAAATTCTGGCCGCCTTGAGCTCAACATCTCAAGTCTCTGGCTCCAAGTTTGACATTTTCAAGGCATAACATGTGTGGTATTTGACTGATTTAATAGTCATATTTAATATTTGGGGACAGAAGGGCAAAATTGCTCCTTATTGAAAACTTACGGGGCAACATTGCTCCTTAGTGAAAACTTCCGGGGCAAAATTGCTCCTCAGAGAAAACTTCCGTGGCATTTTTTGTCCAAAAAAAACTTCCGTCTTACCAGTGCTCCTGAGCGAAAACTTTCATGGCATTTAAGACCCTTAACCCTATAGTATTTGAAGGTGGAATATCATCTAGAAGGGGTGAATAGGATATTCAAATTTTTTTCGCTAAAGTTTGAGAATAAACAGCAGAGAGACAAAGAGAAGGAAGAACAATAGACACGAGAGATTATACTGGTTCAGTCCAACTCTTGACCTACGTCCAGTCCCCAGAAACACTATGAGATTTCCACTATCTTTCAAACACAAATACAATTACACACTCTGCACTCAAAGTAATCCTCTCACTCTAGGATTCACTCCCCCTTACAAGTTGTAATTGTACACTCACACTTAAGATTCCACAACCTTAAGATTTTAACACCTAAGATAATCAAATAGTGTTTAACTCCTCACTGAGTAGATAAATAATAAACACGGAAGTATAGTAAGAATATCCAAAGATATTAGCTTAGTTAATGAAACAGTAAGAAGTAGTTGAGTCGAATTGATTGCACAGCGTTTTGGTAGGTGGAGAATTCAAAGCTTCAGGTATTTATAGTTGTTGGCATTTATGACCGTTGAGAAGCTTGGTGAAATGTCCATTGTGACTCTTCAAAATGGCTGTTAGAGATGAAGCACAAAAGGTCTCTATAATCGCCGTCATAATATTCTTTAATTCTTTTGTTTCTGCAATTATGACCATTGGAGACTCAGCAAAAGGAATGAAATAATCTTGCCCAAAATGTCTTTCGATAGCGCAAAGGCAAGTCTGTTGGTTGAGTGTCTCGAATAGGTAAGTGCATTAAATGCTCTGACACGTCAGATTGCTTTATTCAAAATTCAGAGTTAATCCGCATTCTAATCATCTGTAACTTATTAACAAACTAATTAAATGCAGTTAAGAATAATAATGATAGATGATATTAACAATCCAAAAACATTCTTAGAGATTCTCAGGATGTCGTTAACCATTTCAAAAAAAAAAACCGTTACATTGGCTCAAATCAATGCTATCACTGGCTCGAGGCAGTCTATCGTTCAGGGCATAGAAAAGATTTGAAAATATTGTCTAACTCGAGGAAGACAAAACATTGACTCGAGTTTAGGCTTAGGCTCAAGTCACATTCAAATCATTATTCAAAGATATAGAAGAGTTTTAACTCGAGGCAAAATTACGAGGCTCGATGTAACACCTCAAATTCAACACCCTAAAACTTGGCCAAAATATTTGAAATATTTCCAACAAGGATAATCAATATCCAAATCCTTAAATTACATAACCATTTAAAATAAAATTCATAATACATATTCAAAATAAATTTCTGAAAATGTTTCAGAGTTTAATACAAAACGGAAGTCTTAGGTTCATGGCAAATAAAATAACATAACATAAACTATAGGAGTACTAAAGAGCCTTCAAAGCTCACTCCATAGGTACCTTCCCTTGCTCTCTACTAGGATGTTCACCTGAAAAATGTTAATATGGGATGAGATTCCACGTCTCAGTGACTACTGAAAGTTTCTACCGTACACAAACAAATTACATATGACAAAAAGCAAGGGTTGATTTCAAATATATTTGCATATACCATATTTTCTCATACAAAATTATTTTGCAAAAGTAATCATCATTATGTCGAATTGTCAACTATACAATTATACAATATTGAATATGCAGCCTCCCTTATATCACCATCCACCCTTGTACCGCTGACTGGAGCCATAGGCTAACACATAGTCCAATAGAAACTCATTCATTTTTTCGGATGGTTCCAAGCTCACCAAATCTTAAGATACACCCGCCAAAGGTATAGAGTTTAAGTCTACGGACTATGGCTCCCCTCCTTAAAAATAACGACTAAGGAGGTATCACATATCCCACAACTCCAATGCAATCCCGGCCAGAGGAAAAACATGGAAGAAGGGGCCCTAAAAAGTATCATCCACTGTGCACCGAGTGGTGGTATAAAGAAATCATATCATTCAAATTCCTCCTTACTCCAACCTATCACACATACATCCGACATGAAAATTATATTCAATAAAAATAAAGTGTATTAAAATAAACTTCCATTTACATAAAATATTATCACAATGTAAATCCAAAACATCTCATAAAACCTCGTCAAACCAAACTGTCATTTCTAAAATTCGGGACCAAAATGTCATGTCTGAAATTTGGGATCAAACTGTCATTTCTGAAATTCGGGACTAAATTGTCATTTTTGAAATTCAGGGGCAAAACCGTAATTTTTGTTGGGCACAAACTGTAATTTTCATGGGCACAAAGCTGTAATTCTCGTGGGTAAAAACCTGTAATATTCAGTTTTTATTATAATAATATTATAACACATATACATATAAGTCAGTCTATAAAAAATACTACCTCCGGTCCTAATTATAGGAGCACTTTTGTAGTGCAAATTATACTACAAAAGTGCTCCTATAATTAGGACCGGAGGGAGTATAATTTATAATCATACACAATCACTACAAGAAAATGTAATATTTGATACGGCATTTACGAGGGAACTTATTTCCCTCACAAATTCTGGTAAATTTGCGAGGGAAGAAATTTTCCCTCACAAAATGGTGATTTTTGCGAGGAAAAATAACTTTCCCTCGCAAAATTCACAATTTTGGGAGGGAAACATTGTTCCCTCGTAAAATGGGGGAAATATCCCGCCAATTTCCCCCAATTTGCGAGGGAACCAATTTTCCCTTGCAAAATGGTGAATTTTCCGAGGGAAAGTTAATTTCCCTTGCAACTATCACAATTTTTGCGAGGGAAACTAAGTTCCCTCGCAAAATTGTGGGAAATTGGTGTTTATCTTTCCGTCATTTTCCCCCATTTTGCGAGGGAACCTAGTTTCCCTCACAAATTTACTTACTTTTGCGAGGGAAAAGAGTTTTCCCTCACAAAAAGTCGTATCTGGGACGCGTCATTTGGCTCACAAATCCGCCGCTCATGTCTCTCTATCGGTCCGATCAACACTGTCCGATCACAGAACCACCGTCCTCCCCCTCGATCCGCCCCCTTCTCCGGCGCTTCGCAAGCTACCGGCTTTTCCTCCTCCTTTCAGCGCACGGCTGGTCATCCCCTCCTCCTTGCTTCACCATTTAACACCTTCGGCCCTCCCCTCCTCTCCTCTCAACATCCGCCGGTGTAAGTCAGTAATTTATTTTTTATTTTTTTGCTTTTCTGCACTTGTGTTTGTGTTTGAGCTTTATGGATATCTGAGTAATGTTGAAATAAGGAAAACTTCGAAGCCAACATTATATTATTCTATTGGAGCCGTTTATGATGGCTACAGAAATTTTTTTCCTATTTGCATTTTGTCTTTTCAGAATCTGTATCCTAGGCTTATTGTTTACTATGTCAAGTTGTTGCCTCATTTGACCTTGTGATTTGCAACTTCATCATGTCACTTGGTTTGTAGCATGAAAGATCCTAGTGATCGATAAATCCTGAGAAACTTAAAGTTAACGCCTTTTGATAGTCTTTTAATTTATAGAGAGTATATGATGCTTGGAGGTTTAAAATTAAAATAGAGAGTAGTACAGGTTGTTTGTGGATTGTTTGCTCAAAGGCGCATTTAATTCTCAATCTTCGTAATGGATGGATCAAATCTGACTTTGTTAATCAAACAATGAGTTCTGAGGTCCTTTACTACAATTTCCTCAGATGCAAGTGCTCCAATTGATATAAATATTGAAACCAAATCCCTATCTACGTAACACTTGGCTCAACTTTTTATTTCCTTCATGCAATATAACTAAGGCGTCCTGAATAAAGTCAAATATTTTTACTACCCCCGTCAAGACGTTCCTTTGAAAAGGGACGTTAATTGGGTCTTATTTAGGTCGTTTTTTTTTGTAGTAGTGCAAACTCGAGGCAGACTTCTCAGAGGCTCGAGACAACATGTCAATTTGGCGAAGATTGAAAGGGATTGACTCGAGGCGATAAGCATTGGCTCGAGCCAATCTGAGGGAAAAAGATTTTTATTGATAAAACCATTTTTTTTACTAAGTTTAAATTATTTTGCTTAGATTTTTATTCATACATTGTTTCCAAAGGTTAATCATCATCAAAACACATATAGAGAACTAACAATATCTGTAACTAATTATAAAACTTCCTAACTAATTAACCAAACTCCTCTAACTAATGACTTTTATTGAGGGCAATGTTGATCTTTTGTAACTTCATTAATTTATATGAAGTTATTATCATGTGCTATATTACAAAGTCTAGCCCTAGGCATATATGTGCGTGTATTTATAAATGGATTCTTCTATGACGGTGTTGGTTATGTAACAAATGCTATATGTGCTCCTAATTTTTAGTGCAAATTATACTACAATCTATGTCCTACATTTAGGATCAAAGGAGTACCTTTTATAAAGATCTAATCAAGCATATTTAGCAAGGATGACAAAGTATAAATTAAAGTTCAAATTAAGATTTTACGAAACTTTAGAGATAATATACTACCATATCGAGAAGGAAATGTCATTATTTGTACAAGATCATGCTACATAAGTACGTTAATTAGAAGAAGAGGTGTATCCCTCAGTAATAACAGCCACTTAATTTCCTAGTAAAGCATATGTTTAATAGGCCGAAAAAGATTCCTACAAAAGTAGGTTGAATAAACTATATCAGACCAGAGAGGGAATAACAGAAACGCAAATAAGGGTATAGGTATGAAGGCAAGCGCAGAAATGAAGTTAGGAACCCACTTTGAACCATGATAATACATGATGAAAAAGGCACTACTAAATGCCACCATCATGCTTATTATGGAGATGAACAATGCAACCAATCCAGATATGAGCTTCAAGGGTAGTGACTTGTGAAAATCATCTTCTGCATAACGTGAGATGAGGATGGACAAGAAAATAAGAATGGAGGTTGAGGATGAGATCATTGCGGTTGCATCGGCTATAGCAAATGTCAGAAATGATGGTTTCTGCAAGTAGTTAGGGTTTCCTGAACTGTCATTGATACCACCCGGTATACTGAATGCGGCAGTAAACACCCCAGTAGTGATAAGAGTGGAAACAACCATGCATGATTCTGCAGTTTTCTTCATCCATGATTCTGCATTGCTTAGTAACTCTCTGTGATCCCTTGTGAATAGTTGTTGAGGAGTCAAGCCTTCTGCATTCCTCGCCTCTATTAATGAAGGTAGCATTATCTTCTTCACCTCCTGCCATGTCAAAGTGTATATATTGTGCTATCAATATCAGCATCAAATATATAAAATTTATAACGAACTACACTATTCACAAGTGCACCAAGTAATAAATACATATATGTAATCCATCTTAAATATAGGCTAAATATTGTTTAAAGCAAAATACCTCAAACCAGAGTAACTCATGGGTCATTTGGAAAGCTGCTCCAGAAACTATGTTCAATCGATCTGATGGTGCCAATCTTGCAGCCATATGCAATAAATTGTCGTTATGTTCGTCATCCTCAAAAGTTACAATGAAATCTTTGATTGGGCCAATATCATGTATGAGATTGAAGATATCAGCATAACGACGCAAAACTGCAACATGCATTATGCTTCGATTTTTTTTATCAACTTCCCATATCAAATCAGGATAGGTGCTTATAAGCTCAGCTAGAAACTCAAAATTCCCAATGTCCACAGCATTAAATGTTACTTGTGAAGGTACTCTTATAGTGTCCATAATCACACTATCACCTCGTTTAAGTAATATACTCCACAAGCTTCTTACTAGTTGAAGTTGCTGAGTTTGCTTCAAACCTAGGAAACACAATTTGATCATAGAACTATCAAATCTGGAAATTTATAAGAAAAATTATTTCGATCAAGTTTGTCATATGTTTAAAATCCACCATTTGTTTTATAGGGAACATAAAACCACTATAACAGAATTATACTTTTGGTAATTTGTGCTCGTGTACACTTACAGGACTTCATGAGCCGCTTTCTATATCGCTGACTTTGGCAAGTGGAACTTAAAGTCTTTCGAGCCAATATATGCAATACTGTCTCATTGTTTGCACTATCCCTCTCAAAAGCTAGTTCTTCATCCTCCCCAAGCACCTTCAACGCTAAATCTGCACAAATTAAATCAAAAAAATAAATAAAAAAATATTATGTGTGTGATTGATACATGCATGTTTCACGCTTCAAATTCTATAGTCTCATGTTTTGGTTTGTTTGTATAATGTTCTTATACCGTAGATTCCATTGTAGACACATAAGAAGAGCAGTATTATCCAATCATCACGTTCAAAAATTTGAGTTGTCTTTGTCCTTGCATAGCAGCCATGTGAAGAGGAGTGATGCTTACTTCACTACCAGTACCACCCCTTATCAATGGCAAGCTCTCATTTTTTCTCTTCAAGATCTCAACTATCTGCATATTCCCATTTTCTTCACCAGCTCCTCCACAAAGTGAACATGGTTCGCTCCAGCCGCCACATGGAGCACCGTCGACCACCCCTTCGTTAGGGCGGCACGTGCTAGTCTCCAGTGATCTTCTTCATCTAAGATATGCTTCGCTGCTTTCCAATCACCTTTCAATGCCGCTTTGTGAAGGGGAGCGCATACCTTTAGGTATTTTTCTCTTCTCTCTTCTGAAACAAGTTAATTAAACATTGTTACATATAGTTTGTGATATAAATTGAAACACGCTTGAGAGAGAGATGAGAGAGGAGAGATAATACGTGTATCATCTATAAGATTAAGATCAGGCCTCCTGAACCGAGCTGAAGCAACCTTCTGAAGTTCTTGAGCTGGTACAATAACTGAACTTACATCTGCTACGGCCATCTCTCTGTCAAAGAACAAAACACTTCCTTTTCAAGCGTTGGCTTTACTACCACACACCCAAGTTTTGAGTCATAGCTAACAACTAGTTCTGATCTTCTTTCTCTCTGTTTTTTTCAATAGATGTCACTGTGCAGCCTGCTGGTAATGTCTTTTTGTAAACCAAGAGCTTCGTTTTTGTATTGGCATGGGGAATATATACCATATATGGTGAATTGGTTTTGATTAATTCTAGCTAACCAAATTTTGGTAAAAACAAAAAAGAAATCCTAGCTAACCCCACGATGAAATCACAACTCTTGCCCAAAAGAATAGGGAGAATTATTAAGAGATAAAAAAATATAATAACTAAAAAATCCCATAATAACTAAACACCATCAATAATCGATTTTAGTACAAAAAATAATGATAAATCTATGCTGCCCACTTATCATTAGGACTTCTTGGTAATCATATTCTTTCTTTAATACCTCATAATAATCCTCTAAAATAACAAAACGAAGAAGAAGAAAGCACATGAAGCCTTTAGATTTATTTTGATTTTAAAAATAATTAAACTTGTTATAAATAAATCATTTTTTAAATTTATTAAATAGGAGCTTCTTAAATTTAAAATTATTTCTTAGAATGTAAAAATTTGTTAAGAATAACATTCTTAAATAAATTCTCAACTGAAAAAAAAATTGAAATAAATAATATTTGGCTAATTAAAAAGCTTCCATCAAAGATTTTTTCGACAAGTGTCCAGAAAAGAGAGGAGGCCAACATGAGCCGATCAATTATTAGAGTATAATGTCAGCACGATTACGTCATAACCTAAGTATAGGGTGGTACAGCTTTTGATTTTTTAATAATAAAGTAAATACTCCGACAAAAAATACGGACCCTATTTTTGTCCCTAGGGACTAAAATGAGATTTTTTATGGATTAAAAAAGATTTTTTTGGAAATTTTCGAGTGACCAAAATGTTCACCAATCGACCCTTATTTATCCTTTTCGAGACTAAAATGACATTTCTTCGTGTGAAGAACCAAAATAGGTCCGTTTTTTTTTTCTAAGGACCCAAAAAAGTATTTAGTCTTAATAATAATAAAAAAGGTCCAAGTAAGGTGAAAACAATGTTGACGTGCGGTCTAAAATTAATATGTAACTAAAATAATATCCATCCTGTTATAAATATATGTATTATGTGGATGTCCATTGTATAGTAACCCTTGAAGGTCTATAAATGAGGTCTTGTGTAAACATTCGAATTTACTTGAAATGAGAATTCCTCTATCTCTCTAGAATTTCTCTCGACTTCTCTCTACTTTTCTATACATTTTCTTCGTTTTATAACACGTTATCAGCACGAGGCTCTAATCAACTGAGCCTCCCTAGCACCGTTCATCATCACCGTCGTTCACCTTCCCTGGAAGAGGAAGAAGTTTTTCAAATAGCTCAAAAGGAGGCGTTTCAAGCTGAAAATTGATTTCTGATCGGTTGTAATGTGATCTCTCCACTCAGGTATGTTTTCTATGAAATTTTGTTGGTTGATTTTAGAAATATATGCGTGTGTGTCGTGAGGAAAGAAGAAAGTGAAGGCGTAGAGACGGGCAAAGGAAGAAGGAGGAGAAAAGAAAAAAAAAAAAAAAAAAAAAGAGAAAAAAAAGGTCACAGACGGTAGGTTTGAAAAAATTGTCCGTGGGTCCTACATGTTTTTATTATTTTATTAATATTACTATTTGCATAGTAAATTCCAAAAAAAAAAAAAAAACAAAACGTTTGAAAAAAACATGTTTTTTAAATTAATAAAAAAAAAAAAAAAAAAAAGAAAGAATCGTCGGCAGATTTTTGAAAATTTACTATTTGCACATTTTATATTATTTAATTTAAATAGTAATTACAATTTATATTATATTATTGATTATATCTTATTTAAGAGACTACGGTGATGGGTGGAGGTATAATATTTCTCTTAATTTTATTTTATGGGTGGAGGTATAATATTTCTCTTAATTTTATTTAATGCTGCTAACATATTTATGATTCAGTATTTCATTTTTATTATTGCTAACATATTTATATTTAAGTATTTATTTTTATGTTAGCATTTATTTATGTTATTTATTTATATATTTATATTTTAATTTCGACACCTACTTGGGGTTAAACCTCCTAAGGAAGTCTTGATTTAATATTCAAGCATTTACCTTTATGTTATTTATTTATATATTTATTTTTTAATTTCGACACCTACTTGGGGTTAAACCTCCTAACCGGAAGTCTTAATTTAATATTCAAAGATTTACCTTTATGTTATTTATTTATATATTTATATTTTAATTTCGACACCTACTTGGGGTTAAACCTCCTAACCTAAGTCTTGATTTAATATTTAGCATTTACTTTTATGCTATTTAATTTAAGCATTTACTTTTATGTTAACTAACATAACATTTATTTTTATGTTAACTAACATAACATTTACTTTTATGTTTGCTAACATAACATTTATGTTATTGTTTCTAACATAACATTTATTGTTTATGTTTAATTTATTATTTGTCATTTAATTATTATTATTATTTATAATTTATTATTATTAATATATTTCTTATTATATGATCAGACGTCATATATAATGACCGAGAAACCTTTGTTTATCACGAAGATAAACAAAGGTTGGAAGCCATTTTGATTTAATTTCTCTTGAAAAGAAAAATGGCATTGAGATATATGACAAAAATTGGCCGAAGCCAAATGAAGAAATAAAGTGGTAAGTAGCCTAGAAGAGGCATAATTTGGCCAAGAAGACATATATTGGCAAGAAGCCAAGAGAAGGCACAATATGGCCTGAAGTCAAATGATAATTTGGCTTGATATTAAGAGATAAATTGGCATGAGGCCAAAGAGACAAATTTTCCTAAAGATATGAGACAAGGCATGATCTATGATTTTTGTATGCCATCAGTTGTATAAATGTCTCAAAATTAAATATTTGTCATTAATAGATTCTTTTGTTCTTTAGAACAAATTAATAGGATTGTATGACCACCAAAAGATGGTTGTTCTTCTAAAAATTTATTATAAATGGGAATATTCAATTTGCTCCTGAAGTAGCAATATTGTGAAGGAATCAAGAAATATTTTGAATTAATTTCTTGTATTTATATGATCAAACAAAACAGTGAGTTTTTGTTTTAAGGATCGTGAATTTCTTCTAACAGGCTCGATTCCATTAAAGTGAATGTAGTAATGAATAAATTTAATTGTGGTTGTGGATATGTGTGTAAATTTGTTTACATGTGGATATGGTTATAATTATGATGGTTCAAATTCTCACCGAAGTGAGAAAAGATTATTGATAAGAACCCTTTGAATGAAATATTGGGTATAATAAACATGATAGAAATTCATGTTATTGTTGTGGTGGCAAGGGTCATTAATTTTGTATTTATTATATGCCATAATATATTTGTTAAAAGGTCAAATATTTAATATAAATTATCGATAAGATAAGTATTATAAGCCTCAAAATTAATTTTAATAGTATGAGGCGTTGATTTTTGGAAATGTGGACCTATTTTGAGTTTTAATATTTCAAGGTATTATTTAGTAATTTACTAAAATACCATTATGAATTTTGGGGTCATCTTTTGTAATTTTCTCCGGACAAATTTATCACCCACGTGAAGTCAAAGGTGAAGGGGAGAAAAATTTAGTACATGTTTTTATGTTATTTTATTATTATTTATGAATAGTATCTACTATTCATTTAAAAAAAAAAACAAAAAAAATGATATTTTTGAATGGCGGTAGCCATAATATTATGGTTTTATGGCAAGAAGTAGTCATAATATTGTGATTTTATGACAAGAAATTTTATCATTTTTATTGCCATAAACTTATTATTTGATGTTTAAGAAGTTTATCAATTTCTATAATTGTTCTTTTATAAAAGAACAATATTGGTTTAAAGAAATGGCATGGCAAGAAAATTTTATAAATTATTATATAAAGACCACGAAAGTATATGTATCAAATATTGAATGATACAAAGAGTTTTAAGTTATTGTCTTAAAGACAAATATTTTGCATAGAAATTATGCCACATGAGTAATAATTGTAAAGGCTAATAGTCTTGGAGACTCATTAGCATAGTTACCAACTTAATTTGAAAGATCAATGTTCATATTACATTTGGTAATATTAATTTGAGGTTCGGAAGACCTATATGAGTATAAATTTGTTTTAAGGCTCGAAGAAGAGCTAATGTATTGTTTCTTGAAGAAACAACATTATGCATTGAATATGCATTTTATTCTACCAAGTATAAATGAAACTTGTTGAGTTTCAAAGATATCTACAGAAATAGATATCATATAGAAAAATATTTAACCATATGCAATTATAAACCGAAGTTTACAAATAATAATGCCAAATTTGTATATATAAACTAGAAGTTTATAGTATGACCAGTTAGGTCATGTGGTTAATAATGATATGAGAATTCATATCTTGATGTGTAAACAAATATTACAATTCATGACCAAGAAAAATTGAAAATGAGTCTTCATTTTTCAAGAGCGAGATACAAGGAGGAAAATATTTGAGATATTTTCCATTGAGAAAATATAGTCCTCAAAGGAGGATGAGAATATATGTTAGGTGTTAATTTCATTTGATAATGAATTAAATGATTTGAAAGTGAAAACCTACATTTGGATTGAAATCCATGAATGTTTGTGAAGTATTTTTAAAAGGACTCACACTTGAGGGGAGATTTCTAGAATACAAGTGTGAGTGAAATTTTGAAGAGTTATATACTTCATTCATTAAGTCTCTTTTATGAAGAACAAAATCTAGTTTTAAGGTGAAAGTTTGTCTCACACTTGAGGGGGAAATTGTTAGTATGCAAGTGTGAGTTAATTTGTAGAATGTCATACCCATACTTCCCACATAATAACAAATATGATCTCCAGAAAATAAATGATAAATTATGATTGTGGATCATAATGTTACGATAAACCGTAAGTTTACTAAGATGAGATATATGTTACAAGAAACTGAAAAATTTACTGATCAAAACATATTTATTGTTGGCATGACTTGTTTGATCATCCAAGTCATATATAATACAAATAAGAATTTGTATTGACATCCATTGAAGAATTAGAAAATTCTTCATAAATAGCTTATTGTTCTCAAATATAAATGACTATGAAAATGTCATAGGTCATAATTGGTAATAATGAATCTCGGAAATATATCAAACAGATTTATATGGGCCCATTGAAATAGAATGTAAACCATACAATGATATGAGAAATTTGATAGATGCATCTATAAGATGGTTACATGTGAGATTATTTGCTTGCAACATGAAGTTTGCGTAGAAATAATTGCAACATGAAGTTTGCAAAAGAGATTGCAATATGAAGTTTGCAATAATGTTTGATGTTTGAATAAATTAAGCGCGCAATTTTCCAGATTATATGATTTAAGAATCATAATTAAAGCCTCCATAAATAAGTTTGGATGAAAGCTTATGAGAACAAAATTTTATGTTGGTATATTTGATATTATATAGCGGCATTTATATAAGCCAACAAAATTCTCCGGTATAATTGGTTTTTGGTCAGGAGCCAAACGAATTTCCATCTTAAAATGGTTGAATGTGCAATGATTATAAACCCACCACAATGCACATAGATGGATATAGAAAGAAATTTTAGATAAATGTTGTATAAGTACCTTCTATTTCTTGTTTGTCTCTATATGAAACAATAAGATGTTTCTAAAGGAAACAAATGGACGTAGGAGACTTATACTGCATAATTAGTCAATTGTCGTTTGACATTGTTTTCTTACCATGAGGGGGAGAAATTGGATAGCTGGAAAAGTGAATACATGAGATGCATTATAGCATTGTATATATCCTCGAATAAGTAGTATGAACGAGAAGTTCATCGATTATGTATTCATGAATTATTTGCAGATTATATTATCGACCTAAATGAGATTTATGGAATCTCATACTCCAAATTTGAAAATGCTCCAATCTGTATAAATATGAATGTAGCATGCTCGAAGCATGAGAAATTATTCGGTTCCAATTATAAATGTTATGGATAAATTGGAGCAATAATTATGATGATCATATTAAGGAAGTAGATACTCCGGAAGAGTATCGAGACATAACTAATTGCAAAAACCTCAAAGAGAGGTTCGTGCACCGAATAATATTGATATTGATAAGTTATGTCGAATTGGAAAAATGGAACCGAAAAGATGAAATTGTCGACAACAATTTTGAAAGATGATATCACGTGATCAAATGAGGATATTATATAAAGATATGTCAAAAGAAGTTGACATAAAGATAATTGGCCAAAAGGTTAAGTGAAATTGAAAAGACGCCAATATAATTATATTATGATAAGTTATGGACCGAAGTCCAAATTGGGATATCTGAATGTTTATATGAAAATAAACATTATCACAAGGTTAAATATGATTATGATGTGATTTTGCGGTGGATACAATATTTTATTAATCTGGCAATTTATGAAAGAAAGATTATGCGTCTATGTTGATATTGTTATATAGCCTATTCATAAGGCTTAATAAATTATGAAGATTACGAAGAATCTTCAAAGAATCAAAAGTGCTAGTAGCACATGTCCTTAAAGGACTTAAGGTGGTAGAAAAGGACTTAAGGTCTTTGGGAGCACATGTCCTGAAAGATTTAAGGTGCGAGAAGACATGTCTCCGAAAAGACTTATGGTGCCAAAATGCATCAAATGATTTATTGTCTTAGAAGCACGAGTCCCTGAAGGATTTAGAATGCTAATCAAAAGCATTTAATTCAAGTTATTGAAAACAATAAAGGGGAAGAAGTCTTTGTATGACTTAAATCAATTGCGCAGTAATGTGGTATAATCTTCTCAAGAAATATATGTTGAAAGAAGGGTATAAAGAATGTAAATCAATATGCCCATGCATCTTTATGAAAAGATCTAGAAGTGAATGTTTTAATTGCAATTTATGTTGATGATATCAACATTATTGAAAAATTTGAAAAGCTTCAATAAGGCAATTAATTGTTTAAAGATTGAATTTGAAATAAAAGACTTGAGAAGAAAGAAATTATGTATTAGATTACAGATTTAATACCTAAAGAATGAGATCTTTTGTTTATACAAAAGGAGATCCTAGATTGATTTTATATGGATAAGTAATATCCATTATATATTTTAAAGTATTTGCAGGTGGATAAAGAACAATTTCAACCTCAAGCAAAGAAATTGAAGAATGACACTTATGTATTATGCTTAGCATGAGATAATTCTTCACCAACACAAAGACATTAGAAGTAATGTAGTCATCGGGGGAGTAAATCTAATGTATTTTAGTAGAGCAATTGATGTACGCCGCACTCTTTTTCCCTTATCTAGGTTTTGTCCCCGGTTTTCCTAGAAAGGTTTTTAATGAGGCAAAGACATTAGAAAATCGATGTAATTAAGAGGGGGAGCGTCGATACACGTTGTACTTTTTTTCCCTTATCTAGGTTTTGTCCCACCGGGTTTTCCTAGAAAAGGTTTTTAATGAGGCACATAAGAAAGTGTATCGATGGATAATGTACTCTTTTTCTTTAGCTAGGTTTTATCCCATTGGGTTTTCCTAGTTAAAGTTTTTAATGAGGATATTCATAATGGACATCCAAGGGGAGTGTTATAAATATATGTATTATGTGGATGTCATTGATAAGAACCCTTGAAGGTCTATAAATAGAGGTCTTGTGTAAACATTCGAATTTCTTGAAATGAGAATTCCTCATCTCTGTAGAATTTCTCTCCGACTTCTCTCTACTTTTCTATACATTTTCTTCGGCTTTTATAACACATCCATCCATTAAATCTTCGTTATAAGAATTTCTTATTTAGTATGTACTACTCCTTCTGCAGTCTTAATTATAGGAACAAATTTTGGAGTTGGTTTTGATCCTAATTATAAGAACAAGTTTAAAATTTTGTCAATTTTTTCCTATAATACCCCTATCTATACTTTCTCAATAATAATTAAAGACAATAATAATTTAATAATATACCTATATATTTTATAAAGTAAATAATGTTTGTACTACGAGATGTCATTTTAAATTTATATTGCAATTAAATTTTATTATATACAATTTATACTTTCTCAATAAAATCCTTGTGGTGATAAATTTAACTAATTTATCACCACAAGGATTTTAAGCAAGGAATTTAATTTAATTTGTATGAATTGTTTAAGAATTATTTTTCAATGATAGAAATAATATATGCAATAACTATAGAGTGTGTATATATATAAAGACTATTATTTGATAATTGCAGTAATAATACGTCACTTGTGTAAATGACGTGGCTTACATTAGAATATAGGGAGGGAATTTTCCTTACGTATTTTCATTCAAATATCTCAATATCTTAATGTCATTTTAAATTTTAGGTAGGGTATTTTAGGAAAATAAATATATTTAATTAATGTAACTTTCTTCCTTAATCCCTCCAAATTCTGGGTAAATAGCTCCTATAATTAGGATCGGAGGGAGTAGTATTTATAATTATTTTTAACTAAATTTTAACTTAATGATTATGGGGTAAATTTTTTACTTTATCTTTTTTTATGAATGAGTATTTTTCAATTAATATAGGAAAAATTATCACAATCTTATATGAGTGATATGATTATAAAAAATGACTTATAAATATAACCAAAGTAGTATTTCATAATATAACATATTTTATCAAAAGTATTACTTTTTAGATAGTTTTTCTAATTAATTATAATATTATATTTTTTATAAAGAATTATAAACATTTCTAATTAATTAATGAAACTTGGCAATTTTTTATTATGATAATTTTATAAAGGAATAATTAATTTTAATTGATGTCTTAAATTTATGTAAAATAATTAATTAACAGTATAAAAAGGTGTAGATGCAAATAATGATTTTAAAGTTACTACTTATTTCTCAGACGGTTTCTAATTTAATCATGAGCGAGTTGCCTGGCCGGGAAAGAAGAATTGATGAAGAGGGTAAGAAAGTAAATTTACATGTGGATACGGTGGTGTGTGGTGGCCGGCAAACAGAAGCAACCACCTCGGCCGCTTTCTCTCTCCGGTGACTCAACCTCTAGCGAGTTCGTCATCTTCAGTCTTCACTGATTCTAAACTCAACCACACAGATTCAAAGATAATAATAATTTTTTTTTTTTTTTTTTAAAAAAAAAAAAAAAACACGCGCGCACACGCGTACACACGCAAAAACACCCTCTCTCTCTCTCTCTGCGAATAAATGCAGTCTCAAGTTTGAAAACGAGTAACCAGAGAGAAATTAATTAACGGTGCAAGGTAGTATACAAGTAACTTCATCAGAAAAGCTAAAGAGTTTTCCATCTTTCACCTTATTCTAATTGGACTGACAGTAACAAGGGAGAAACAAGAATAATTTCCAGAAAGTATGAGAGAGAGCTCTAAGAAGACGATATATATGTGTGTGTGTGTGAATGAGCGAGAGATTTGAATGAATTACCTGAAAGTATATAGAGAAGGTGTGGATCTGATGGCCGTTAGCTTTGAATTCTAACAGTCAAAGAAGGTCTGGAAGCAATATGAGAATCTATCACCAAACAAACTTAACTCACACTCGAGTCTGCCACCAAGAGTTAAACAATTAGAGTACGGTCACTATCATTCTGCTTTATTGGTGTCACAGCTTTATCTTTCTTTTTTTTTTTTTTAATAAAAAGATAAACTTCAATTTATTTATTTTTGGGGTAAAATGAGAGGCTTTCGCCATATAACACACTAAAATGATTACAATATACTTGGGCTGCATTACATCAAAACGAAAGCAAACCAAGCCAACAAAGCAACAAAGTAAAGAAACAAATAAACTGCAACAGAAAACCACATACTTGACTAACAACCAGAAACCTCCACAGCAGTGGCGGATCTTCTTGGATACAATAGGGTTCCATGGCACCCCAAAAAAAATTATTCAGATTTTTTTTTTATATGCATATGAGATTAGTTCATGAGTTAAGAAGTATACATTTAGCCCCCAAAAATATTTTTTTCTTAATTAGTTAATGAGTATGCATTTAGTCTTCCAAATATTTATCTCAAGATAATCTGAAAAATTGAAACTTATCCTCAACACTAACGGACGGCGGGTTACGTTTCCTCTCATTTGCAGTGAAAATCCTTTAACTTCCTGATTTTTCAGAAGAGATTCCTATCATTCAGGGTCAAATATATAAGCTATTTATGTTCTTCTTAATTAATCCTGGTAAATGAATTTTTTGTTTTTGTTTTTGTTTTTATTTTTACAGTTGGGGTTTACATATAAGCTATGTATGTTCTTCTTAATTAATATATCTGTATGTATTTGTTATGGACAAATATATTGGTCAAAAAGCAGATTCCTACCAAGAGGGAGCCCACGTAAAAACTCCTAATCTACCTGGTAAATAGGGAACAGGTAAATGGTCCCCCACTACTCCATCGCGCCTAATATGTTCGGTGACCGTACATGTAGTGGGAGCAGACCAGAGAACGTGGGAAGTGCATAACGGCCGAAGGATGGAAACATTTGCATGGGAGTGAAACCCTGGTAATCCCTATAAATAGGAGATTACCCACCGGATGCACTCTGGACTCTCTCCATTTCCATTACTTATTATTCAGTCACACTGCACACACACCACCCCCTGAGCGAAACGCCTCACCTGTGTTGCAATGTGATTTGAGCTTCCTCAAGGATATCTCCTCCATAGATATCATCGAGCTAGTACCTTCCACTGATACTCAATTAGTAGAAGGCTCCTTGATCCAACATAAACCATTCCCAGCTTGCTGTAGAGGGACATCTCGTGTTCTACTACGTAACATTGGCGCCGACCGTGGGGACCGTAAACTTCGATTACAAAGACCACAAAGCCACTGCTGATCTCTGAGGATGGCCGCGAGCACGAGAAGCCGTAGTCACGCTACTCGGCAGGACCAACCGCCGGAAGAACCTCAACGACGTCCACAGCAGGAGCACGTAATCCAATACTCTAACTCGGTAGCTCCAAACCACAGCCATGTAACTGCGGAAACCGAGGGTGAAACCGAGGACACAGCCCACTCTCCACACCCTGGGCCTAATCGCCCGACAAGGGCAATGTAACATAGAATCGAACATCCCTCCTCCACGCGAGTTCCAAGAGATACACCCCGATTCTAGGGTGTTGCATAGCACTTTGGGTTCACCGATTCTAAGAATGGAGAATATGGAAACTCGCCGGAGACTCCCGAGAGAGAGGAAGACGCCCGACTCATCCAGGAGAACCTAGATCTCCGAAACGCCGCTTGGCGACAAAAAGAACAAAGGCGGTTACAACAAGAATGGGAGGAGAGAGCAGGGCCAAATGAGGAGCAGTCAAAGCGAGATGGTGCTGGTACAGGCCGAGAAATGAACTCGACGTCCACTCACACCAGTGAGGAGGAGGAGCTTACCGAAAAAGATGGGGAGGAGGAAGACGTGGTCGCTCATGACCGGGGTAAAATCACCGAAGAAGACCGTCAGGAGATCCTGGCTTTAAAGGAACGGTTAAGAGTGCTAGAAGGTCCCATTCGGGATACCAGAAAGCCCAACCGAACTAATGGCAGGACGATTGCTGAAGACAATGGACGAGCCGGCCGACCTCCTCTTGCTGACTCGTCTCGGTCGAAAGAAAGACGTTTGTTAGTCAATTCGGCCCCGAACGGACATGAGGCGAATCCGCCGTCGTTCAATGTAAACATGGCGGGGAAGACAGGACATGAAGGAGAAGACCTATTATGCCAGTTTTAAAAGAAAATCATTGCCGCGGCTTATCCTAGGAAACTGGATTCTAGAGAGCTTCCAAAGTACAACGGGAGCCGGGATTCGATAGTTCACCTTAATAACTTCAAAATGGAAATTGGGGTGAAGGGAATCGTGGGGCATGTAATTCCTCGATTGTTTGCGGTGAACCCTTCGGGACCCGCGCCTGCACCGGGTTCCACTCTTTGCCATTAGATTCTATTCCGAGATATGAAGACCCCGGAGTATAGGTTCCGCTTAATTTCGCTACAAGCCGAAAATGACCAAAGACCGAGTTCCGATTGGACCAGGTCAAACAATTCTATAATGAAAGCCTACAAAAATACCTCGACCGATTCAAAGAAACGGCGCTTCAAGTGCCGGACTAAAGGAAGACGTCCACTTACACCTGCGTCATAGCCGATCTAAATTCCACATCTCGGTTGAAAAAATCGGTAATGAAGAATCGACCTAGTACTCTGACCGAGTTTACAGACCGGTCAAAGACATACCTCGAGCTCAAACAGATGGACATGATGAGTCAGGGGGCAAAAGAGCGAGGCAAAAGTCCACCCCCCAGAGTAGAGCCGCAATCCGATCGTGTTTCGGAATCTCACGGTCGGGGTGGAGGAATAAGGTCAGCGAGAAAGGCCGAAGGGAGATTCAACGGGTAAACTCCCCGAAATTATCCCAGCCGAGATTTGGCGTGAAGTCTCAACAACCGAGATGAAGAAGGTTGAGCGACCGGCCGGTGAGAAGGGAAGCCACCTAGATAAATCCCGATCGTGATTTCCATGATCAGCATGGTCATACCACGGAAAAATGTTGGGACCTCAGGGATGCCATTGAAAAGTTCGTCCGGGAGGGGAAGCTCCGCCAATATGTCATCCAAACACAAGGACGGCAAAATAACAAGAGACGAGGCGGGAGAAGCAAAAGCCCACCTCAGCCAGATAGGAAGATGCGTGAGCAAAAAAAGAAATCCACAAACAGCGACGATGAATTCCCTGACCCCAAATATGACTGCAACGTAATCAGCGGAGCTTTTGGAGGTGGGGGTGACTCGCTGAGCCAAAGGAAGAAATATCTAAGGGAAGTTCTCTCAATCGGGGATCGCCCGCCTTTCAAGAATGACGCAAAGCAAAACCCGAACCCCGATCCCGAGTTTCACCGAGGAGGATCTAAAAGACGTACACCCGGGACACCGCATGCATTGGTCATTACGGGACCGTGGTCAACTTATTGCGTAAGAAAAATCCTGATCGATAATGGGAGCGCTGTAGACATCATCCTATGGGACGCATTTTAGAGAATGAGGTTCGACCCGGAAGATTTAAAGCCTTGCCAAACAACCTTAACCGGTTTCAATGGCCGGGATACATGCCCAAAAGGGTATATCAACCTAAAATTGACGCTCGGAACGAAGGGCGCTTTCAAGACTGAACGTGTCAGGTTCATCGTGGCCGACTTCCCCTCATCTTACAATATCATACTGGGGCGTCCCACCATTCACAACTGGGATATGCTGGTGTCTACCAAACACCAGCGGCTGAAGTTGGTGAATAGAAAAAATCAAATCGTAACGGTCAAGGGAGACCAGAAGGATTCCCGACAGTGCTATTTAGATACGGTCAAGGCGAACAAAGTTGACCCAACATCCCAGAAAAAGAGAGCTAGAGCACCCACTAACAAGGAAAAGGGGAAGTCGGTCAACCTCGTTGAGTTAGATTTACGCAAGGAGGACAAGATAAAAAGAACGGAGCCGGACGGAGAGCTGGAGGATTTTGCTTTGGGAACCGAACCCGGCAAAACACCAAACTTGGCAAACATTTAGCCCCATCAATCCGAGCGTAACCGGAGACCGCCTAAAGGACAACAAAGACATTTTTGCATGGCGTCCATCTCGAGATCCCCGGGTAGACCCGCGGTTTTTGCCGCACGCCTTGGCGATTTGCCCGATGTCAACCCCGTGGCCCAAAGGAAGAGAAAGATTGGGACAGACGAAAGCGGTGCCTTGGAGAAGCACACACGACGAGCTATTGGAAGCCGGTTTCATACGTGAAGTGCGATACCACCCGGGCTATCGAATGTTGTTATGGTCAAAAATCCTAATGGCAAGTGGCGTGTATGCGTCGATTATAAGGACCTAAACAAGGTCTCGCCCAAGGATTCTTTTCCTATGCCAAGCATAGACCGCCTAGTAGATAGCTCATCCGGCTTCAAATTGCTTTCCTTTATGGATGCATACTCGGGGTACAATCAAATCCCCATGCACGCCGATGACCAGAAAAAACGGCATTCATCACGGAGAGGCCAACTTTTGTTACAACGTTATGCCTTTTGGTTTGAAGAATGCAGGAGCCACTTACCAGAGGAAGATGAACAGTGTTTTCAAAGACCAGTTGGGGAAAAACGTCGAAGTTTATATCAACGACATGATCGTCAAATCTTCGCGGACAAACGACCATATCCAAGACCTTCAGCAAACTTTCGACAAGCTAAGGAAGTATCGCTTGCGCCTCAATCCGGCGAAGTGTGCTTTCGGCGTTCAAAGAAAATTCTTGGGATTCTTACTCACCCACGAGGGATTGAGGCAAACCCCGATAAATGTCAGCCATCTTGGATATGCAGCCCCTCAAGAACAAGAAGGAAGTTCAACAACTCACAGGAAGGCTAGCCGCTCTGACCAGGTTTTTGCCAAGGTCAGCTGAAAACTCTTTTCCTTTCTTTAAGTTGCTAAAGAAAGAAACATCGGGAGATTGGAATGAAAAGTGCCAAGAGGCTTTTGCAAAGATCAAGCAATGCCTGGCAACACCACCGGTACTATCTCACCCGACGCGGGCGGGATTGATCCTATACCTAGCGGTTGGGGATGAGGCTAGCGCGGCATTAGTGAATAAGGAGAAGGACGGTCAAACCCCGTATACTTCGTAAGCCGAGCTCCGCAAGGGGCCGAGCGAGATACCGTAAACTGGAAAAGATGGCATTCGCCTCTACTCATGGCCGCGAGACGATCGCGCCCATACTTCCGCAGTCATTCCGTGGTAGTACGCACAAACCAATCAATCAAGCAAATCCCGCATAAGCCGGACTTGGCGAGGAAGATGGCTAGTGGGCTATTGAATTGTGCGAATTTGATATATCCTACGAAGCGCGACATGCGATCAAATCCCAGGCTCTAGCCGACTTTGTAATGGAACTAACCCCGTCTGATATTTCGGAATTGAACGACGATCACAGACACGACCTAACATGGAGGTTGTTCGTTGACGGTTCATCGAATAAAAAAGGAAGTGGGCCAGGAATAATCATCGAGAGCCCAGAAGGAGTCTCTTGGGAGCTTTCCCTTCGATTTGAATTTGCAACATCAAACAATCAAGCGGAATATGAAGCGCTTATAGCCGGATTACGGCAGGCAAGGGAAAGCGGGGCGAAAAGAGTTCACGTATCTACTGACTCACAGCTGGTTGCATCCCAGATAGAGGGAAAGTACCAAGCTAAAGGCCGTTATTGGTCAAATATCGGGAAAAGTTAGCGGTTGATGGCGGAATTTGATAACGTGGAAGTAGTACATATCCCCCGAGGAGAGAATGTTAGGGCGGACGTGTTGTCAAAATTAGCAAGCACTAAGAACCCCGGCAATCACCGCACCATTGTCCAGTAGAACCTGTTAGAACCAAGCTGCGTGATGATAATCTCGGAGGCAAATGATTGGCGAAAACCAATAGCCGACTACCTTGAAAGGGGAATCCTCCCGGAAGACACCGACAGTGCTAGGAGAATAGTTAGGACGTCGGCATCGTTCACCATGATTGATGATGAATTATATCGGAAGGGTTCCATTCCCCGCTAATGAAGTGTCTTGATTCGGCCAAGGCCGACTACGTGCTGTCCAAAATCCATGAAGGAATAAACGGACACCATATGGGCGCTGTGGCATTAGCAAGAAAGGCGGTGAGGGCTGGATACTTCTGGCCATCTATGGCGAAGGATTCTAAGAAGCATGTGCAAGAGTGCAATAGCTGTCAAAAACATGCCAGGATCATACGCACCAACCCGTCGGAGTTAACTAACATGACGGCTCCATGGCCGTTCTATAAGTGGGGATTGGATCTCCTTGGCCCATTCAGGAGGGCCCCAGGACAACTGCGTTGGCTTATAATGGTAATAGATTACTTTACCAAGTGGATAGAGGCAGAACCATTGGCAACGATTACCTCGGCACGAGTACAAAAGTTCTTCAACCGAAATATTTTATCTCGGTTTAGAATCCCGGCCGAAATTGTCACAGATAATGGAACCCAGTTCACCGATAAGGGTTTCCAAGGCATGGTTGCTAATCTCCACATCATTCACCATTTCGCATCTGTCGAACATCCACAATCCAACGGCCAAGCCGAGGCTGCTAACAAGGTTATCTTGGACGGATTGAAGAAGAGGATGGAAGACGGTGATTCAAATTGGGTGGAAGAGCTATACCCGGTCCTTTGGGGACTCAGAACCTCGATCCAATCAACAACATAGGAGACCCCGTTTAGGTTAACATATGGGTGCGAAGCAATGATACCCGTTGCAATCGGTGAGTCATCTTGGAGGAGGGTTAAAGCCCTACAAGAAGAAGAGGACAACAACCGATCAATCGCGGTGGAATTGGATCTCGTGGACGAGGTCAGGGTGAAAGCACATTGCCAAGAGCTAGCCGACAAGCAGCTTCTCGCGAAAAGGTACAACCAGAAAGTGGTACCGCACACATTTACAAAAGGTGACCTCGTCCTTAGGCGAGCTGATATAGGCAACAAGAATGCCGACCAAGGCAAACTTGCACCAAATTGGGAGGGTCCCTACTAGCGAGTTACAGAAACTTGCGGAAAAGGGGCCTACAAGCTGGAAACCCTGAAGGAGAAACCTATAAAGCGGACATGAAATGCTGATAAACTCAAGACCTATTACAGCTAGCATGTTTCCTCTTCCATTTCATCTTATGCCTTCTCAAGGAAGTAATGTACGGATAGCCGTTAAGCCCAACTTTTCAATGAATTTCGGGTCATGAAACCCGTTTTCAACAATGTTGACTGTATTACGATTGCTAAAGCCGGACGCGCATTAAAACATGTAGGAGTCAGAGGCACTCTAGCCTGGCTCCAGAGACCATGTTCCAATTAAAACATGTAGGAGTCAGAGGCATTCTAGCTCGGCTCCGAGACCATGTTCCAATTGAAACATGTAGAGTCGAGGCACTCCGGCCCCGGCTCCGAGACCATGTTCCCATTAAAACATGTAGGAGTCGAGGCACTCTAGCCCGCTCCGAGACCATGTTCCAATTAAAACATGTAGGAGTCAGAGGCATTCTAGCCCGGCTCCCGAGATCATGTTCCAATTAAAACATGTAGGAGTCAGAGGCACTCTAGCCCGACTCCAGAGACCATGTTCCAATCAAAACATGTAGGAGTCAGAGGCACTCTAGCCCGGCTCCGAGACCATGTTCCCATTAAAACATGTAGGAGTCGAGGCACTCTAGCCGGCTCCAGAGACCATGTTCCAATTAAAACATGTAGGAGTCAGAGGCATTCTAGCCCGGCTCCCGAGATCATGTTCCAATTAAAACATGTAGGAGTCAGAGGCACTCTAGCCCGACTCCAGAGACCATATTCCAATTAAAACATGTAGGAGTCAGAGGCACTCTAGCCCGGCTCCGGAGACCATGTTCCAGCTTAAAACATGTAGGAGTCGAGGCATTCTAGCCTCGGCTCCCGAGACCATGTTCCAATTAAAACATGTAGGAGTCAGAGGCACTCTAGCACGGATCCAGAGACCATGTTCCAATTAAAACATGTAGGAGTCAGAGGCACTCTAGCTCGGCTCCAGAGACAATGTTCCAATTAAAACATGTAGGAGTCAGAGGCATTCTAGCCCGGCTCCAGAGACCATGTTTCAATTAAAACATGTAGGAGTCAGAGGCACTCTAGCCCGGCTCCAGAGACAATCTTCCAATTAAAACATGTAGGAGTCAGAGGCATTCTAGCCCGGCTTCAGAGACCATGTTCCAATTAAAACATGTAGGAGTCAGAGGCACTCTAGCCCGGCTCCAGAGACCATGTCGCAATTAAGACATGTAGGAGTCTGAGGCATTCTAGCCTGGCTCCAGAGACCATGTCCCAAAAAGGGTGAACAAACCCGTGTTTGAAAAACGCGTGTGGATTCATGGTTGACGAACTAGTTTCCATCGGCACAT
This sequence comes from Acacia melanoxylon, assembly GCA_019022615.1. Classification (NCBI taxonomy): domain Eukaryota; kingdom Viridiplantae; phylum Streptophyta; class Magnoliopsida; order Fabales; family Fabaceae; genus Acacia; species Acacia melanoxylon. The sequence continues at coordinate 2,134,673 of JAFJYJ010000032.1, forward strand.
TCGCGAAAGGATGGCATGAACTCTTGATTAAATATCCAGTTTTCAAAGACCATGCCTTTAAGAAAACATGTAGGAATTAGAGGTATTTTAACCCAATCCTATGAGCATATTGATATCAAAATGCAAAAGAATTCATGGACAAGAACCAGTATTAAATGACATTTTTTTTCAACAGCAACGGAAGATGTGTTCACCATTTCAGAAGAAGTTCGAAAAATAGAACACTAATATTAATCAAATCGCACGGTCATATTTACAAGCCGGGTCACTACCACGGCATCAAAAAGAAGGCCTAAAAGGCAGGAAGTCATAAAAAAACCAATCCGCCGAGGTGTACCACGAGCTCAGGAAGATGGGGGTGGGGCTGGTTCCTCTTCTTCTTCTTCATCTTCGGCCCCGGGAGGTATCAGCTGTCCTTTATCGTTGACATATGATTCGTAGTTAAGGCCAGCCAGGTTAAGGGTGAGGCCGGGATTAAGGACATGAATTTGCGCAACGGCGTTGTCAAACGAGAAAACCGCTGCATCAGCATACTGTCAACCCCGCCTTGACCTGATCTAGTTCAACCTCCTTGGCCGAGAGCTCACCTTCCTTAGCCGCAAGTAGGGCTCTATAATGTTCGGCGTCAGACTGAGCTTTATCTACGGCCCTTTGACCGTCCGCACGAAGATCTTCCAAACGACGGACATCCAGCTCGCGCCAACGGCTTCTCCTCCGTCTTTTTCGTGTCGAACCTAGAGGTTTTGAGTTCCTCTTCCAAGGTCCTCTCCTTAGAGATGGAGGACTTAAGTTCTTCTTCTTGCTCGTCCTTGGCGGCCTGCAAAGAGGAGAAGTTCTATTGTAACTGGGCATTCACCACCGTAAGGTCTGACAGGTTGGCAACGGCGCTATTCCTATCCTCGAAATCTTAGCCACCTCGGTGGTTTGCTTCGTGAGCAAGATTCTCCATCGCAGCGCGCAACCCCGAGCATACGCCGGCCCCGTATTTTATCTTTACGAGGGCATAAGAGCGAATCAAGGAAAGACCGTGGTAACCCTCTAATTGCATGTGATTCAAAGATCCTCTTGGTAGGCTCGCTCGGGCCGATGCGTCGTGAAGAAAAGCGGAGGTCTCATCACATCTAAAACTTCCGGCTCGCCCAGCCCCCCACAAGGCGCCCTCGGGAAGATTAGTCATCGAAAGATTGCTCGCACCGAGGTCTTCGCCGAGGCGCTGGCTCCGGGGAGGCATGAGAAGAGCAGGCGAACCCTCAGGGACCGGCATCTCGGTGGCCCCCACACTTGGATTGGGTGGCCCCCCCCCACAACGTCTTTGCCCTTGACCTTCTTGCGGGCGGCATTTCCTTCGGCATCTGACGAGGCTAGCCGCTTTTGGGAAACGCTTTCAGGGGCCGTTGTATCGTTGACCGGGATAGTGGGGCCGTCTTTCGCTGTCCGGGAGCGATTTTTGAAAACGCTTAGTTGCTTGGGTCTACCCATAGCTCGGCCTGCAAAAGAAAAAGGATATCAGAACAATAAGAGGGAAGCAAAAAGCAAATTAGCCAAGTATCAATAAAGTCATACTCGCGGTAGGCTTCCGCCTAACTAAAGGCATGGCAATGTACTTGGCCGGATCAAGGGGATCATTCAGAGACTCGATAATTGAATATTTTATACACTTCTTTTTATCTCTTGATTAATAATTTAGGACTTTTTAGTTAATAAATAATGGCTTTTATACTTATTTGGGCTTTGGGCCTTTGATTATATTTTAGCCATTTTTATTAATAAAATTCCAGTTTTACATTGCTTCACTAATCTTACCATAACTCTTGAACCAGACATCGGATTTGCCTCATTTTTGTTTCATATTTCAGATGATTCAGAGAGCTACAATTGTTATGAAGACATGAAGGGCAAATTCGGACAAGAAGGCGGTCGATTTTGAAGCCAAAGTCAGATGTTTTATTTGGGCTCGAATTTGTGACTAAAGCCCATTCTGTATTATTTTCTGTTTTGGGCCTGGATTATTGATTGGAGCCCCATTTCGTTTTTCATCTTAGGTTAAGTAAGGCAGCAGCCACAAACACAAGGGATTCACGTTTTTATTCTGTTTGGTGGATCAAAATAGAGTTTTTCGATTCTCTCGAAATGTTCTTCGTGTTCTTCGTCGTTCTTCGATTTTCCCGACCATGTTTGGCTAAACCTTCCGTGGTTAACCCAACGTTGAGGATTCCATGATTCGTCCGAGAACTCGTACTTAATCGGTAACTTTACTCGTTTTCGTTTTCATCTTATCGGATCCGATTTCTTGAAATAGTTCGAATATTAGATTTAATATTCGGTTTGGTTCATATCAAGGACTGAGTTCGAACTAGGTTAGAGTGTTGCTGTGCGATTGCACAAAGGAGACGCCACTGTTCGGACAGATTCTAGACGATCTTCTAGTCGAGGGATTTCTGGACGAACGCAGAGATTTCGGTTCGTCCAGAGCCAAACACGAGTTCGTTTATATTTCGTTCAATGAAGGAAGGTTCGGAATCTAAACGTTGGGTTGATCGTTTTAACTGCTTTTCTGCATATTTCAGATATGTTTCAGTTTATTTTCGTTTTAATCTGTTTCAAATCAAAAACCCCCATTTTTGTTGTTGTTCTTGTTTTCTTTATTCTTGCCGATTTAAACCCACCGCAAATTCCTTGAGAGAAACGACTCAAAGTTACATTATACCGCAAATCCTTTCTAATCTGGTTATTTTGGGAGATGACGGCAAATCTCTGTCAAAATATGGCGCGCCGCCGGGGAATTTGCATCGGTTTCGTTAAGCAACGGTAGTTTTTGGTGGTTCGGGTGGCTGCACAGAAAATATTTTTGACCCAGATCACTCAAACCAGGTCTTATTCACAAGGAATTGGGCATTTTAAACAAGAGTCACTCCCCTTAGGAGTGAGGTCTGCCCTATTTTCCCCAAATTCCAACGTTTAGACCACGTTTTCACTGTTTTAAGTTTCTATTTTGTGATTTCTACTAGGTCAATTTTTCTGGAGTATCTCCGATTGAGCTGAAATTTTTACAGGCGATAGAAAATGGCCAAAATCGTTGGGCACACCAGAAATCTTGATTTCTTGTGTGGTATGCTCAGATTTCCCAAATTCCATCGTTTAGACCACTTTTTCATTTTTTGAAGTTTTTTCATTTCATTTTTGGGTTCCCCAATGGTCTAGGATTTGCCCTGTCAAGTCCCATAAATTTTAAAAATCATTTGATGCTGTTTTGGACTTGTTTTGGTCAAATTCCAACATAGGTTTTTGTGTTTTTGTGTCATCTTAGTGTTTTATCCTTTCTACCACTTTTAGTGGCATTTTCGTAATTCGATTTTTCGCAAATTTCCGCCTTGTGTTTCGCCTTGTGTTTGTGTTTATGCCGCATGAGTACTAGGAGTACTATTGATCCAGAAGACTTGTTGCCACTTGATCCCGAATTGAAAGAACAATTCTCACCGCTAGAGGAATTGTTAGGCTTAGTCGTGGGATTGATACATCGAATTTGACATTGAACTTGAGTCCGAGTCCGATTGTATCCATTCCGTTGATCTTGACTCGATAGTACTTCGCTAGTCTTGTTGTTTTCACCGATTCTAGTAGCAATTTTGCTAACTCGACATTATGGCGTAAGAAGAGCAAGTAGCTCGTCCCACTTTGAAAGAATTAGCTACCCCGATGTGGGTAATCGAATTTGTGTATTCAATATCCCGAACTTGCCGCTAACTTTGAATTAAAATCTGGTCTTATCCATTTGTTGCCCAAGTTTCATGGTCTTGCAGGTGAATGTCCTCACAGCATCTCAAGGAGTTCCATGTGGTATGCAAAGACGATGAAACCTCAAGCAATTGATGAGGACCACATTAAGCCGAGAGCTTTTCCATTTTCCCTAGATGGCGTGGCTAAGGATTGGCTATACAATTTGCAACCGACATCCGTTGGGAGTTGGAATGATATGCAGAAGTTATTCCTAGTGAGGTTCTTTCCTTCCTCAAAAGCCATTGCTATTCGAAGGAGATCACTAGTGTTAAACAAATCAACGGGGGAGACCATGTATGAGTATTGGGAGAGATTCAAGCGGTTGTGTGCAAGCCGTCCACACCACCGCATTTCGACCAACTCCCGATTACATATTTCTATTCCGGTTTGTTACCGATGGATAAAAGTTTCGTGGATGCGTCCAGTCGTAGGGCCTTAGATAGCAAGACACCTGAAGATGCCCGAGAGCTGATATCTACTATGGCCGCTAATTCTCGCAATTTGGCACCGGGGCCAATGGTACTCCCGTTTACCATATTCAAACACCTTCGGTCCAAGACGATTCTCGAGATTGGAGAATAGACTTGATGATCGACTTCCCTTGTGAGGCGGTTGGCAAGTGACCCGACAAGACAATCTTCCCCTCCTCGATTGGGTACTCCCGTGGGTTTTGTTCTCGACCCTTATCATTCTATCGACTCTTGTCCTACCTTGCATGATCCTACTTCTCAAGACCGCCGCAGCCGCAGTGGGTGTTTTTCCAGGAAAGCCACAATACCAGCAGAATAATGCCTTCTCCAATACCTACAATCCTGGTTGGAGAAATCACCCCAATTTCCGTTGGAACCAAAATCAGAATCAGAATCAGAACCAGAGTAACCAATATCAGCAGAATTCTGGGAAATATCAGCAGAATTCTGGGAATTACCACAGAGAGAGATACATGCCGCAAAATTTCCAACAACACTCGCACCTCCTTTGCCGCACCACCTCCTCGACCAGCCCATACGTGCACCTCCACAAGCGGCACAACAAAGAAGCTAGTACCAGTAGTAGTGGTTCATCACTAGAGGATATGATGAAGCAATTTGTCACGCCCAATATGCGTTTCAACGTAAAACCGACACTTCCATTCGACTTTGCAAACACAAATTGGGCGGTTGGCAACATCATTGAACCAGCTTTAACCTCGGGGATCCAACACTCTCCCTTCACAAACAATTCCTAATCCTAAAGGAATGTGAGTGCTATCTCCCTTCGATCCGGCATGCAATTGGAGGAACCTAAACCAACCGTAGATGTGACTTCCACATCGAGAGAGAGTCGAAAATGTGAAGATTGACTCTAAAAATAAAAAGGCAATCCAAAGGTGAAGAGGAAGACATTCCCATTCCTCTTCCTTTCCCTCGAGAGCCAGCTTAAAACCAAGAAGTTGGCAAAAAAAGCACAAGAGAAGGATATACTTGAGACGTTCGGAAGAGTAGAGATCAACATTCCTCTCTTAGATGCATCAAACAAATTCCTAAATATGCCAAGTTTCGAAAGAGTTATGTACCAACAAGAGGCGATCGAAGGGAAATGAACGAGTGAGTTTGAACTGAATGTATCAAGCACTCATCCAAATTCTACCATGCCTCGCAAGTGCAAAGATCCAGGGACGTTTTCTATCCCTTGCCTTATTGGTAATTATAAATTTGATGATTGCATGCTAGATTTAGGTGCTTCTATAAATGTCATGCCCGCATCTATTTATAGATCTCTTGGTCTTGGTCCCTTGCGTCCAACTCGGTGTTATTGTTCAATTAGCTAATAGGAGTAATGCCCATCCTTCGGTTTAGTTGAAGATGTATTAGCCAAAGTTAATGAATTGATATTCCCCGCTGATTTTTACATCTTAGATATGCAGGATGAGTCTTCTAGTAGTAGGTCACCAATCATTCTAGGGAGGCCTTTCATGAAAATAGCTAGGACGAAGATAGATGTGTATTCTGGTACTCTTTCCATGGAGTTTGGTGATATTTCTGTGAATTTTAATATCTTTGATGCCATGAGACATCCTAGGGAAGAGCATTCTATTTTTCGTATTGATGTGATTGATGATCGTGGATGATGTTCTTGCCGATTGGTGTGCCGATTATCCCGATTTTTCATCCGAGAGTGATTCTTCCATTTGTGTATGTGTTGATAATGAATGGTGCTCGTTTGTACTCATTTGGTTAATGCTGCATTATTTGGTGATTCGACTTGCCGGGTGATTATTCCGCATTACTTGTGGATTTCGATATTCATTCCGAGTTTGAGCTTCATCCCGATCCCGATGTGCATCCCGATTTTGATTTTGATGAGCTTAACTCGATTTTGATGAGCTGAATTCGATGTTAACATTGAGCCGTGTAGACATAGTTCTTTCGCTTCTTTGAATGTGGTTTCGTGCATTTCCGGTGTGATGACATCAGAGTTGTTGCAACAACCACCCAAGCTTCTCCCATCTACTGAGCAACCACCCAAACTTGAGTTAAAATCCCTTCCAGATCACTTGAAATATGCATTTCTGGAGGCGGATGAACAGTTGCCAGTCATTGTGGCAAATAACCTTAGGCCTGATCAAGAAGAGAAGCTGCTAAGCTTATTGAGGGCGAACAAGAAAGCCATTGGGTGGACATTAGCTGACATAGTTGGCATCGCCCTTCCATGCGCATGCATCGAATTTCGTTGGAAGAGGACTCTAAGCCGGTGAGGCAACCCCGAGACGCCTTAATCCCCTTATCCTTGATGTGGTGAAGAATGAGGTCACTAAGCTTCTACAAGCTGGTATCATCTATCCCATTTATGATAGCCAGTGGGTTAGCCCGGTCTGTGTGGTTCCCAAGAAGTCCGGTGTCACCGTAGTGGCCAATCGAAGAATGAGCTCATTCCTACTCGAGTTCGAATAGTTGGAGAGTTTGCATTGACTATAGGAGACTCAACCAAGCCACTCGCAAGGATCATTACCCTTTACCTTTCATTGATCGGATGTTAGAGCGATTGGCCGGCAAGTCTCATTACCGCTTCCCCGGATGGCTACTCCGGATACTTCCAGATCCATATTGCTCCTGAGGATCAGGAGAAGACGACCTTCACATGTCCCTTTGGAACATATGCCTACCGAAGGATGCCTTTTGGCCTCTGCAACGCACATGGTACTTTTCAGCGTTGTATGGTGAGTATTTTCTCTGAGTTTCTAGAGGACTGCATAGAGGTCTTTATGGATGATTTCACTGTATATGGGTCTAATTTTGATGCATGCTTAGCAAATCTATCTAGAGTTTTGCATAGGTGCATTGAGTCTAATCTTGTCTTTGAATTATGAAAAGTGTCACTTTATGGTTGAGTCGTATAGTCTTGGGACACATAGTGTCTAGGAAAGGGATGAGGTAGACCCCGCTAAGATAGATGTGATTACTGCTTTGCCTTACCCCGCATCTGTGCGGGAAGTTCATTCTTTTCTTGGTCATGCAGTTTTCTATCGGCGTTTCATTCAGGATTTCAGGAAGACTGCCCGACCCTTGTCCAACCTTCTGCATAAGGACACCGACTTTGTATTTGATGATGCTTGCAAGGCGGCCTTCGATCATTTGAAGCATTGCCTCGACTACAACCCCAGTGATCCATTTCGATTGGTGCATCCCCTTTGAGCTGATGTGTGATGCTTCCAAATATGCTGTTGGTGCTATCTTGGCACAACGGGTCGATAGGGCATCTCATGTGATTGCATATGCCTCCAAGACTTTGGATCCCGCTTGAGCCTAATTATACCACTACCGAGAAGGAGTTGTTGGCTATTGTATTTGCTTTTGATAAGTTTAGGTCATATCTCGCTAGCTAGTAGAGTAATTGTTTTCTCCGACTACGCCGCTCTCGAAATTTCTTTTGAAAAAGGCGGATGCTAAGCCACGACTCATCCGGTGGATGCTATTGCTCCAAGAGTTTGATGTTGAGATTCGAGACGTAAGCGGAGCACAAAACCGGGTAGCCGACCACTTGAGTCGTATCACTCATTCTTCCTCTCACCCCTCTTCTATTCGGATGATTTTCCCGATGAGCGCCTTTCGCAGCCTACAAGGTAAGCTTCCATGGTATGCCGATCCGGTTAACTACTTGGTAGCCGGTGTTTTGCCCGAAGATTCTACTAGGGCCCAAACCTTCAAATTAAAGAGTGAGTCTAAATACTATGTTTGGGATGACCCTTATCTCGTGGAAATTTTGTAGTGACCAAGTAGTTAGGAGATGTGTGCTCGATCATGAGTTTCACTCTATATTGCATTTTGCTCATGTTCGCCGTGGTGGTCACTTTGGACCACAAAGAACTGCTAGGAAAGTGTTAGATAGTGGATTGTTTTGGCCTTCCTTGTTTCATGATTCCCATCTGTTTTGTAAGTCATGTGATAACCGTCGAGAGAGCAGGAGTATTTCGTAGGCATGAGATGCCCCTAACCCTATCTTGTTTTGTGAGATCTTTGATGTTTGGGGTATTGATTTTATGGGTCCATTTCTTGCTTCATATGGTTATACTTACATTCCCGCTAGCCGTTGATTATGTCTCAAAATGGGTTGAGGCGAAAGCCACTCGGACTAATGATTCTTCGTGGTGGTGGATTTTGTTAGGTCTAACATTTTCTACAGGTTTGGCATTCCTAGAGCTATTATCAGTGACCAGGGCTCCCATTTTTGCAACCGAAGCATGGGTGCCTTGTTACGCAAGTATGGCGTACTTCACAAGGTCTCCACAGCATACCATCCTCAGACCAATTGTCAAGCTGAAGTCTCAAATAGAGAGATTAAGCAAATCCTTCGTAAGACCGTTAACTCTACCCGAAAAGATTGGAGTAAGCGATTAGAGGATGCTTTGTGGGCATATCGCACCGCCTACAAGACTCCGATTGGGATGTCTCCTTATCGGATTGTCTTTGGAAAGGCATGTCATCTTCCGGTTGAGTTGGAACATCAAGCCTATTGGGCCATTAAGCAAAGGTAACATGGATTTGGCTAAGTCCGGCATGGAACGGAAGTTGCGTTGCAAGAGTTGGATGAACTTAGATTGGATGCCTATGAGAGTTCGCGTTTGTACAAGGAAAAGACTAAGGCATTCCATGATAAGCATATTCTGAGGAAAGAATTTTCTATGGGCCAGAAAGTTCTTCAGTTTAACTCCCGTCTGAAGTTTATGCTTGGTAAGCTTCGATCTAAATGGGATGGCCCTTTTGAGATCACTAACATATTTCCATTTGGTGCGTTGAGCTATGTGATCCACTTTGGGGAGAACCTTTAAGGTCAATGGGCATCGCCTCAAGCAATTCCATGAGGGATCCCAAAGAATGACTCGAGGAAGCAGAGATTATCCTCATTGATGCCACTTATCCTCCTTAAACCTTTGGGGAGTATTCTTCTTTCCTCTCCCTCTTTCTCTTTTATTTGTTTTCATATTTGCAATTTGCTTTTCGAAAATAAATACGTCTATCTTTCTATGATTGCTATATATTATGAACTAGGACATTTTGGTTTTAATGGATCATTCGTTTGGTCTCGTGATTCTTGACTCTTCGATTACATATCTTGGTAGTTGATTTGATGTTGTTGATTGCCTAAGTTGGTACGACCTTGTGAGGTTTTGGGCCCGCTTGAATGGAATTCATCTTTTCCCATTCTTTCTTTCATGTGTGCATCTCGCTCCCGATTTGTGTTCTCTAGAACTTGCTCCTTTTCTTGTTGAAACTACATTTTTCACTTACATGCATAAATATGATAGAAGCTTGTTTTCTTTCTTTTATTTTCCTCACTTTGGCCAAATAGCTTTCCCTTGCATTATGTTTCCTTTGCTAGCCCATTTGTGCCTTTTCGACTCATTCTTTTCTAAGCCACATTACAAGCCTAAGCGTAAAACCATTTTATTCCGCACCTTGGAGATTTATTGAGCATTGGTTCCACCTTGGTTTTGTGTTTAAGTGTGGGGGTTGCTCGGGAGTGCAACAGGTTTCGGTGTGGGGGAGATGTTTGGTTTTGTCATTGTGATTTTGTATATAGTTCAAAAAAAAAGCAGAAAAAAAAAGAAAGAAAGAAAGAAAGACAAAAGAAAAAAGAAAGAAAGAAAAGAAAAGCAGAAGAAAATAAAAATAAAAGAGTAAAATAAAAGTTTTTATATTTAGAGAATTGGGTTAAGCAATGCTCTTTTTAATTTCTTGGGTGCTTAGCCTCTCATTCCATACTATTACCTACCTTCACCCTAACCCCATTACAACCTTTAATAATAAGCTTTCTTGATTTGTGCATGCATGTGTTATTAGTAGTGGAGACGTAGAAATTGAGCAAGCTTATGGTAGAACAATTTTCTTGAGTAGAATTTGAGCGATACACTTATTTACCTTAAGCACTTGAGAGATTGATTGATTGAGCGCATCATTTAAGAGACCATCATTTGTGATTAGCATCATTGATTGAGATTACCAGGAATTGTAATTTGAGATGAAGGGATTTTGGGTCTTGATTGATTGGTTCTAATGAAGCTCGTGTCCCTTGTTCAATTTTCGCATTGTTAGCAATTTGTAGAAAAGAAGAGTTTCTCCTTTACGTCTTTTTCTTTGAATTTTGCTCGGGAGTGCAAAAAGATAAGTGTGGGGGAATTTGATAATTGAATATTTTATACACTTCTTTTTATCTCTTGATTAATAATTTAGGACTTTTTAGTTAATAAATAATGGCTTTTATACTTATTTGGGCTTTGGGCCTTTGATTATATTTTAGCCATTTTTATTAATAAAATTCCAGTTTTACATTGCTTCACTAATCTTACCATAACTCTTGAACCAGACATCGGATTTGCCTCATTTTTGTTTCATATTTCAGATGATTCAGAGAGCTACAATTGTTATGAAGACATGAAGGGCAAATTCGGACAAGAAGGCGGTCGATTTTGAAGCCAAAGTCAGATGTTTTATTTGGGCTCGAATTTGTGACTAAAGCCCATTTCGTATTATTTTCTCGTTTTGGGCCTGGATTATTGATTGGAGCCCCATTTCATTTTTCATCTTAGGTTAAGTAAGGCAGCAGCCACAAACACAAGGGATTCACGTTTTTATTCTGTTTGGTGGATCAAAATAGAGTTTTTCGATTTCCGAAATGTTCTTCGTGTTCTTCGTCTATTCTTCGATTTTCCCAGCCATGTTCGGCTAAACCTTCGTGGTTAACCCAACGTTGAGGATTCCATGATTCGTCCGCAGAACTCGTACTTAATCGGTAACTTTACTCGTTTCGTTTTCATCTTATCGGATCCGATTTCGGAAATAGTTCGAATATTAGATTTAATATTCGGTTTGGTTCATCCCAAGGACCGAGTTCAAACTAGGTTAGAGTGTTGCTTTGTGCGATTGCACGGTGAGACGCCACTGTGTTCGGACAGATTCTAGACGATCGTCTAGTCGAGGGATTTCTGGACGAACGCAGAGATTTCGGTTCGTCCAGAGCCAAACACGAGTTCGTTTATATTTCGTTCAATGAAGGAAGGTTCTAGATCTAAACGTTGGGTTGATCATTTTAATCTATTGCAATCTCGTTTTAATCTGTTTTCGCATATTTCAGATCTGTTTCAGTTTTTTTTCGTTTTAATCTGTTTCAAATCAAAAACCCCCATTTTTGTTGTTGTTCTATTTTGCTGTTGCTGATTTAAACCCACTGCAAATTCCTTGAGAGAAACGACCCAGGTTACATTATACTGCAAATCCTTTCTAATCTGGTTATTTTGGGAGATGACGGCAAATCTCTGTCAAGACCCCACGTATTCCAAAAGTCTCAAAAGGGTATCTTCCTCATCGTCCGAAAAGCTCATAGCTTGCGGAACATAATCGTCAGGCCTCAAGGTATGGTGGTGCGTTGACCAGTAAAGGGGAAATCTTTCCTCGGTTTCCCCAGAGTCGGTCCTCCTCACAAACCAGGGAGCCTAGCCTGGGAGAGCCTCGACCTTGACAAAGGCGGATTTGAAATTTTTCCATGACTCGCAGAAAGGCCGAAAGAGTCTCCGATCGCGGATGCTTCGGAGGGTGGTCCACCCAAACCACTTCGTCGATTCGGTCGTCTGGATGCCGGTCTCCAATGGAGAAAAGAAGGACATAAAGACCGGCACGCTACAAACAAAATCCTTCTCTGCGCACAAGTTCTCAAATGCAACGGCAAACGCCTAGTGTTAGGATGAAGTTGGGAGGGGGCGAGGTGCAAATGACTCAATAACTCGATCGAAAGTCGGAAAGGGAAACCTCACCCCCAAAAGAGTGATAACATCCGGTAAATAAAGAAGAAGTAATAGCCTTTCTCCTCTGAGCGACCGACGTCCACTGATTCGGATTTGTTAGGCAACCGCAGGACATACCCTACCCCGTCCCCAATCCCAAGTTGGAGGAGATCTTTCGTGGTCAGGGAATTCTTCACCTGAGTAACCTTGCTGCTTACAGCCGGGGTTAACTTTGGAGAAATAGGGGAAGGGGCGGAAGTGCTGGATTCTTCATTCGAGGACTGGCTGGGTTGGTGTGATGAAGCCATGAGCACCTAGATATAAAAATAAAATAAGGTCGAAAGGGGCCGGTGAAAGGTGTTTTCCCAAATAGGGGATTTAGAAGCGCAATGGGACGGGATGAAAGAACGGCCGATAAATCTTTTGAATAAGTGTTTCGTCTCCGTCAAATGTCTATTCCCAGTACAGCACCTTCTCGGGCCTGTGATAGTTCCTGGGTTTTCTGAAAAGTTTCGGTAAAGAAGAATCTGTGTCAGGACCTAAAGGAAGATTTTTTGGCAAAGAACTTCCGGTTTTACAGACGTAAGGAAAGGCTCGAGCCATTATGAACACCTAGAAAAGGGGAACATAAACTAAGAACCCACCCAACAAGACCCAGATATACAGTAAAACCAAAAGCGCGATAGAAACCCAGAAGCGCAACAACCTATCGGAGTTAACTCAGAGAAAACCGCATGCATGATAGTGAACCTAAAAAGAAGTCAAAAAGCAAGCAATCACAGGGCAAGCGTTAATACCTGGTGAAAGGAAGAGATGCAACAAGATTGATGGCGAAAGACGCTAGATTGGATGCAAAGTAAACTCCTGAAGCCGATGAATAGTCAGAAATGTCGAGTGAGACTGGCAGTTTTGAAAAGGAAATATATATAGACATTTGGAATTTGAAACGCCAAGGGTCGCGACGACGTTAATTTCTCGCTAACGAAGTTAGAAACCCTAGGACAAGCAGCGAGGCCAAGGAAACGTTTTGGGGAAACGGTGTGAGCATTAAATGCGCACGAAACCAAAGGCTGCAAGAGTAGCGGCCCGCAAGAATGACGCTTGAATACTAGGGAAAGGTCGAAAAGTTGGCATGTGGATCGACCCTACGGAAGGATTGGAGGGCGTTTTGCTCGAGAATCAATCCGTTCTTGAGGGCGGTTAATTTAAACTTAGCCCGGATTGGAAGGCGTTTTGCTCGAGAATCAATCCGTTCTTAAGGGCGGTTAATTTTAACTTAGCCTGGATTGGAGGACGGTTTGCTCAAAGAATCAATCTGTTCGGGAGGGCGGTCAATTTTAACTTAGCCCGGATTGGAGGGCGTTCTGCTCAAAAATCAATCAATCCGTTCTTGAGGGTGGTCAATTTTAACTTAGCCCGGATTGAATGGCGGTTTGCTCAAGAAATCAATCCGTTCGGGAGGGCGGTTAATTTTAACTTAGCCCGGATTGGAGGGCGTTCTGCTCAAAAATCAATCAATCCGTTCTTGAGGGCGGTCAATTTTAACTTAGCCCGGATTGTAGGGCGGTTTGCTCAAGAAATCAATCCGTTCGGGAGGGCGGTTAATTTAAACTTAGCCCGGATTGGAGGGCATTCTGCTCAACAACAAAAAATCAATCCGTTCTTGAGGGCGGTTAATTTTAACTTAGCCCGGATTGGAGGGCGTTTTGCTCAAAAACTCAATCCGTTCTTGAGGGCGGTCAATTTTAACTTAGCCCGGATTGAAGGGCTTTTTGCTCAAAAAGTCAATCCATTCTTAGGGGCGGATAACCATAGCTTAATCCGGATGGGCGAACGGCTAATTTTATTTCAGCGCTTCAACAGTCATGCACCCGAGAGTCCAAAGTAAAGCACGAGCGATGCGAAAAGGACGACAAGGGAAATCCAACAGTATACATAAAATATTTTCCATTGATAAGTGAATAGTTTAGATAACATTCATACAGGAAAGTAAACGAAACTGTACACTAATAATAAAAAAGACACAAAGTCTTGAGGCAAGGGGCTCGTCTCCACCTGCAGAAGAGGGGGATGAAGGACTCGCCGAAGCAGACAAAGCCCCTGAAGCGCATCGGTAGAGACCCTTGTGGGATGTTTGGATACGGTGGACCTATTGGCCCACCGTTGGCGTCTAGAACCCTAACCATGGCATTCCCATGGCACGACGGCTCCTAGTCCAAGCCAACCCACACAAGAATCTCCGTGGGCGTCCAGCGGAGCATGTCTGAGATCCCAGTGGAAATATTTCGCCAGGCAGGTGAAGATTGGCAAATACTCCCGGAACTCTAGACGTCTGATGGAGGTTATGGATGAAGATTGGCAAATACTCCCGAAATTTTCTGCTGACAAAAAGCACAGCTGATATAAGGATTGATGCTCGCTTCTTTTTCCTTACTTTTCGCCCACTCATCAAAAGAACCATTTGAAGGAATGACAAAGGGCTGCAACCGGACCCCCCGGCATCAGCGATCCTGCTTGCCCAAAGTGAAATTTCATCATGTGGAATGGAGCAAAAAGGATGAATATGCAAAGGCTTATATAGAGAGGCCCGTCCAAACAGCATGACTATTTAATGCCCTATTCATACTAATCTTCATGAAAGATGCAACCGTCAGGGACAATCAATACCATCTTTATTGAAAAACGCAAGCGCCGGCGGTAGTAAATGCTTCGAAAACGCACATACTGGGGACAGGAAGGGCCACATTGGGAAGAAGCGCATATATTCAATGCGCACAACATTCAATAAGGATTTTTACCAAAAAGGCAGTGAATCTGTATCCCTAGGAGGATCAAATCACGCCTGAGTAACGCCGTCTGATACTTACGTACCCTTTATAATAACCAATATTGGGAGCCACACGTGGGAGAAGCTCATGATCTGGCTAGAGCCGAGTCATAGAGAAACAAGGTCAATCTCGGTTATCATAAAAACCGCAAAGACGGCTATGATGAGCCAACCCGCCAAGAGAAGGCAGCCTATGACTCAGGAGACAGACGAGGAGGCGGCGGGGGCATGCAAATGACTGATGACCAAATCCGCTAGAATAACTCGGTCATGACCGAGTTATTGACAAAGAGAGCGGTGGGACAGAACGAGCAGGAAGGGAGCCCTAAGGGATCCGTACAAAGCTCGAACTCGGATAAATGATGACCGGGCTAGTCAACGCGCTAATCTCGGCACGTCGAGCCCGCCATACCGAGCTTGGGGGCAACTGTTATGGACCAATATATTGGGCCAGGCAGGTTCCCGGCCCAGTAGGGAGCCCACAGTAAAACCCCTTAATCTACCCAGGTAAATAGGGAACCGGGTAAATGGTCCCCCACTACTCCATCGTGCCTAATATGTGCAGGACCGTACACGTAGTGGAGCAGAGACCTGGAGAACGTGGGAAGTGCATAACGGCTGAAGGATGGAAACATTTGCATGGGAGTGAAACCCTAGGTAATCCCTATAAATAGGAGATTACCCACCAGGTGCACTCGGACTCTCTATTTCCATTACTTATTATTCGTCACACCGCACACACACCACCCCCGGGAGAAACGCCTCACCCGTGTTGCATTGTGATTTGAGCTTCCTCGAGGATATCTCCTCCATAGATATCATCGAGCTAGTACCTTCCACCGATACTCAATTAGTAGAAGGCTCCTTGATCCAACATAAACCATTCCTAAAACTTGCTAGAGAAATGACATATCGTGTTCTACTACGTAACGCATTAATTCCTCATTTTAGTTTACATGCAGTTTAATTTAGAGGCGGGGCCACGAATGCTAGAATTGGAAGCGGGTCGCACTTCTGATTATTATGCCTTAGCTTGTATTTTTTTTTTTTAACTCATACGTAAGTTCTTATTTATATGTTGACTTTCCTTAAATAAGAGGGCTATCGCTTAAAAGAAAGAAGCCCGTGTTTTTTGTAATTTTATATACGTGTGTGTGTGTGTTGACTTTCGCTTCTTGATATATTTTTTTCCTTTCATTTTATTTTCACCCCTTAATTCAATTTAGTTTTGATTGTTTCCTAATTTGATTAAAAAATTTCTTATCTCCCTTCATTTTATTTTTATCTAATTTACTCTAGCCAAGCTAATATTTTCTTTCTACCCGAATGGCAATCCACATAGAACTTTTTTGTTGTTGGAATATTTTGATTTATGGAGTTAATAAAAAATATAGTCATTCTAAAAAACATCAAGAGTACAAAAATAAAATTTAAAATAAAGTAATTAGATGATAAATTGGAACAAAATGAAATGAAGGGATGAAAAATGAAACATTAAATAATATTATGAAGGTAACAAAAATATGCTTTACCACGCAAAATTGAAATTAGGAAGAATGACATATGGGTCCTAACCAAGAAAAATAATACATTGACAAGTCCCTAAGTTGTTAATATAACTTATTCACTTGTTAATCTACACTATTCACTTGTCAGTGAGGACTTTTCTGATATTATTTTCCTTAATTGGGACTCAAAAGTTAGTCTCCTTTGAAATTAAGTAACATCCAAAACTTTGATATTATTTTCTAGTTAACTTTAGCACCATAATTTTATTTATAATGCATCCAGTATTCTAAATTACAAATAAAGTTAGTGTGATGTAATTGTAAATTAACATTAAGAGGTGCTAGATACATAAATAAGACTAGCTAGGGTTCCTGAAAATAATATTAAGGTGTTAGATGCTACTTTACCCTAAAATTAACTTTTATTGATTCATTGATTACTTTTTTTTTGATATAAAAAGGTTTTGGAGGGGTTCGACATCAGTCCCCCATTCATTGTCTACCAAAGGATTACCAGAGGGGATCGAACCCACGACCCAAGGGCCTAATCCTGGATCCCTTACCATCTATGCCAACTCACATTGGCGATTCATTGATTACCTAGAGCAATAGAAAGAGTGGGCTTATAAAGAAAGAGAAACTACAGATGAGATGATACTTCTTTCTTTTGGGACTTAAGACATTTGGCTGGCCCAATTATCACATTACCCTTATTCTACCCATCAAAATGAATTTTCTAAATTAACAGACTTGGTTCTAACAAAAGGGGCTAGTCCCTCATAACGTGATAAACAAAGGTTCAAATTTCTACTAGGAGAGGTGCTCATATTTAGTACTTGACAGTGCTACAAATAGGATTGTCTCCAATAGGAGAATACCCATGCTTAACAAAAAAAAAATGGTCTAGCCTTTTCTTTTATTTTCTATGTTTTATCATAAAGCAGGTAAAGCCCAAACAAGAGTAAACTAAAAGAGACAACTTCTAAATCATATGGTCAAAACAAATTTTTAATTCAATTGACAATCCAAAAGTTGCAAATAAAAATCCAGCAATTGTCTCAAGCATAAAAACTCGAAATTATCAATCCAATCCAATAAAAATATGTTTACATTCTAAAACTAGATTGTTCTCAATTAACATAACTTGAAATCTTTTAAAACTAAATTATCTCAAGTCTCAAATTAAAAAGATAAAATGAACAATACTCCCTTGTGATCTTCAAGTGTAAGTTCTTAGCCTTACCTTTCTCTATGCTCCTCCCAAATTGCCTCCTCCTAAAGAACCTTAAGCAGCCAAGGAAAATGTCCTCCCTCCAAACTCCAAGCAATCCGTCACAGCCATGAGGAAAGAATGAGGAGAATTATATTGATTAAATCAATCTCCTTGGTCACTGCGCATCCACTGGTGAGATATATATATATATATATATATTTTTTTTTTTTTTTGATACCGTTGAAAATCATTAACTAAACGAAATTACAAGGGGAAATTAATCCCATAGAATCCTGAATATAAAGAGTCCGAACTACCTCTGGACAAGCATCCAAAAACTTGGAAGATACAAGACCTTCCTTGGCTAAGGAATCAGCCACTTTGTTTCTTTCTCTAGGAATGAATCTCAATTTGATATTCCGATCCCTCCTCAAAAGCTCCCTGATATGCCAAATGATCAAATCCCCATCCTCTGCAGAACTGTCTACTAACAGAGAGTCAATTAGGACCTTAGCGTCTGATTCCAATATAACCCTCCTACAACCCAACTCCCAAGCCAAGTTCAAGCCCTTAGCAATAGCCCATCCTTCAGCCTCGAAAGCTTCACAGCAGGGGCGGACCAGGAATTTTCCTGACGGGGGGTGAAAATAAAAAAAATGTTACATCATAAATAAGCGTATTTGAAATACAATACAGACTATATATATATATATATATATATATATATATATATATATATATATATATATATATATATATATATATATATTTTGAAAGAAATCTTATAGAAATTAAGATGGCTTCACTCTACTCTTACTCTACGTGTTTTCATATTGTTAAACTCATATATAATTGAATCCGCGCTAAAACTCACAACAAGTTCTTTTTCAAAATATGTAATCAAAGAATCATCAAGAAATTGATATATATTCTCATAGCAATCTTTAAAAATATGATATCAAAACAATTTCATGACCAATATGATTTTAAAAATATTATTAAAAACAAAAGTAAATCAATTAAAATTAACTATTAGTAATCATCTATATTCTCATAGCCTTCTTTTAACAAAACTTAAAACTTACCCAAAATTCTAACCCTAAAATATTTTCTAATCAATATAAAAGTAGTATCATTAGAAAGATAAAATCATGTATAATAAATTTTATAAAGAAAATATAATGAAAAGAAGTGATTTTGAGTAGCTTATTGATCCTCAAAATTTATGGTAAACTATTGAAAAAAATGGGAATGAGCAGCTGGAAGAAAGAAGACATGATTCGTTTGGGAAAAGAGAATACACAAGTGAGGGAAGGAGATCTTCTCCTTATCTTGTTTCTCATTTTTTTTAATTGACCTTATCTGGGCCCTTGATTAGAAAAGTGAGAGAAAAATTAAAGTAGTATTGTGTTGATTGACGGATGTGATTTATAGATGATGAGAAAAAGCTAATGAGAAACCCAACCCCACAAGTGGGTTAGGGTCTTAGAGATATATTAAAGGTGGGCCCCACCTCTTTATTAGTTTTTTGGAAAAAAATATTTATGATAGCAAACAAATGGTATGAAGTTTTTATATATATATATATATATATATATATATATATATATATATATATATATATATATATATATATATATATATGCGTGTGAAAGCAAACCAATGGACTGATGTTTACAAATTTTTTTAAAAAATAAAAAGTTTAGGGGGGTGGGGGCCACCCCCTGCTTCACAACTCCCAAGGTAATGCGTAAAACCCGCCACCCAGTTTCCCTCATAGTGAAATAATGGTAAAGTGTGCAACCACTTCGAAATTGTGTCAGGCGCCGAAGCAGGGACCAAGGTGGATTGAGATGTTTGATGGATTTATGGAGGTGGGCCCACGTAGATGAATGAATCAATGAATCAAATTTCTCTGCGTGTTGGAGCTGTGTCTATTTTCTGAACGTGCGTCCCTCTTTCTGTGAGTGTGCAGCTGCTAGGTTAATTAATGGGGGAGGAAGAGAAGGATATTGGGTACCAATTTGAGCCCATTAAAATTTAAGAAGCTCAATAAAATTTCTACCATTTGATTTTCTTTTAGCTTCCTTGAAAAATTCTACACCATAAGATCTTCTAATATAATAAAATCGTGATCTATAATATATTTAGAAATATTATTTAATCACAAGATAACAATTAGAATATTAATAATTTAAATCCAATAATCTCATAATTAATTCTTATTTATATTATTTCCTAAAGTTGGCTAACACTCAATATATTATCTAATAACTCCAAATTAGCCTAAAATAATCTCCAAAATAAATAAATAAGGCAGGATAAAATATATGAAAATTGAGATTTATCACTAGGTTGCCTAATAGTTTCTATATAAAGTGACTTTCAGTTATTCTTCAGCGTTAGATAAGTTGATTTTCAATGAATATTGTATGCAGCTAGCCAATGTGTCAAGTATCCTACTGTCAGTAGGAATATAAAATCATTTGATTAGAAATCCTATATGCACAATTATATTATACATTGCCAAATCTAAGTAAGGCCAATATATATTACAAACTGAAGTAATCAAAATACAAAGATCAGATGTTCAACTACGTACACTAAAGTAGCCTCTATATTTTCTAGCTAGTGGTAAAGCAATGCATGGTTGGCTTGAATAGAGAGCTTAAATAATATGTTGAGTACATGATATCATAAAAAAGCCTAAATTTCAAAACTAGAAAAATGGCTATTGGTAAAAATGAAAGCACAGAGATGAAGCTAGGAACCCACTTTAAGCCATGCCCATGGTCATATGTTACGAAGAAAGCACTACTAAATGCTACCATCATGCTTGTTATGGAAACGAAGAGTGTTATCAAACCAAATATTAGCTTTGAGGGCAGAGACTTGTAAAAGTCATACTCTGCATAGCGTGATACGAGGATCGATAAGAAGGCTAATATGGAAGCTGAAGATGAGATCAATGCAATTGTATCTGATATTGAAAAAACCATAAACGACGCTTTCCGTAAATAATTGGGAGTTCCTGAACTATCATTGATACCACCTGGTACGGTAAATGCAGCGGCAAGCACTCCAGTAGTAATAAGTGTTGAAACAAGCATACAATTGTTAGCTGTTCTGTTCATCCACGACTCTGCTTCTTTTCGTAATGAAGCGTGCTCCTTTGTGAATAAGTCACGAGGAGTTTCACCCTTTAAGTTTTTCTTATTCACAAATGATGGTTGCACTATCTTCTTCACCTCCTGCCATATCAAAAGGTTGTTCATAAATTAATTCGATTTCTATAGCAACTTATCGTAGTTGATAAGGAATTAACAAGTACCTGAAACCATAAAAGTTCGAGCTTCATTTGGAAAGCTGCTCCTGAGACCAATTCAAGCCGATTGGGTGGTGCTAACTTTGCAGCCAAATGTAATATATTGTTTCCATCTTTCTCGTCTTCATATGACAATATGATATCCTTATTTGCACTATATGCATGTATGAGATTGAAGATTTTAGGATGACGATGCAAAACAGCAATGTGAATTATACTTTGCAATCTGTCGTCGAACTCCCAAATCAAATCAGGGTAAGCCTTCATAAGCTCAGCTAAAAATTCAAAATTTCCAACTTCTGTTGCTTCAACTAGTAGTTTTTTTGGCACGATAATCATTTCTCTGATCTGTGACCTCGAGCTGACACCCCCGAGAATTTCTTCCCACAGCAAACGAACAAGTTGAAGGGCAACAGTACGCTTCGTACCTGGGATACAGAATTTGATGAATTGAATATGCCAAATTAGTAAGTTAGTCTTCCAAACAAGCTTAGTTACAATGCTAATTAATTTAGCTGAACTTACAAACGGTTGGGTTTAGTGGAAGAGGCTAGTCTCTCACAACGTGGCGAATCAATATTAGAATCCCCATTGAAGAGGTGCACCTAACAGCGCCTTCAATAAAAGGATAGCTATCCTTGGCAAAAAAAAACAGGAAATTTTTTTTTACCTGAACTTGAGAGTTGATTCTGATGTTCTGGGCTATCACTTCCCAAATCTGCTGTCTTTTGAGCCATGATATGCAAACCTGTCATACGATCTTCATCCCTTGCAAATGCTAGGCATCGCCTCTCTCTCAACATTTCCAATGCTAAATCTATGAAAATTTGAAAAGGTAGTAAAGAAATATAAAATAGAAGAAATACTTACTTCACAAAAAAATGTTGAATTTCTATTTAATACATGCGGAATACATATTTGTTCCTTACATATACTTCACTTATACCACATTCGGTCTTATGTAGTACTACAAACTCAGTTCTACATTTAAGATCGGAGGAGCAATAATTAAATGTATTTGTGCTTTATATATAGGCAACATAGGCTTACCATAAATACCAGAGTCAATGCAAGTGAGGAATGTCTTATTCCAATCCACTTCTTCAAAATTATCATCATTAGCAGTGAGAGGGAATAGATAGTTTGCCACATCAGCTTTTCCTTGTAATGCAGCAAAAAGAAGAGGAGTGAAACCTGTTCCACTTCTTATTTTTGGTAAGAATGGATTTGCTTGGTACAATAACTTGGCAATCTCCAAGTTTCCAGAAATAGCAGCAAAGGAGAGGGCAGTGTTTCCCCTTTTGTCTTGTAAATCCAAGTGACTCTCATCCATCACGTTTAGAAGCTCCTTCACAAAGTGAACATGGCCTGCTCCTGCTGCTACATGAAGTACTGTAGGCCATCCTTGTGCTATGCCAGCAGTCAGAAGCATTTTACGATTTAACAACATGGGCTTAGCTTTTTCCCAATTTCCTTCCGATGCATACTTGTAAAGAGGCACACAGAATTTCAAGTAGTTTTTTCTGGCCTCCTCTGAAACAAAAGTTATTTGACTGTGAAATTCTCATACTAATTTTTTAGGATGTGGTTAAAATATGGGAAAAGTATATTCAGGAGAGCCAATATTATATTTAAGCATGATGAGGGGCCTGTTAAACAAGTATTTATAGTACAAAGTTTATATATATTCTCCTCCTCTAGTTTTATTTATAGAGCGGAGAGTTTTTTTTTTTACTTGATGTAAGTTATATCATTAAATTTATTTTATGAATTTGTGATTTAACCCCGAATTTATTAATTTTGGGCCTCATTCCTTCATATCAATAGAGATAAAGTTAAAAGTTATTAAATTTTAAGACGGGGTTAATGAGGGTTTAAGTTTTTCTTGATTTTGATGGAACATGTTGGAAGTTCCATACAAGTATGAGTAGAGGATTATATATAAATATTAGTTGATAATATATTATATACCAAGAAAAATTAAAAAATAATTGCGGTCGTTGTCCCTGTAGGTCCTCCATTTTGTCACTGGTTTATTATATATCCATCACCAAAATTTCTAATGGAAAAAAAAAAAGTATGTGGACAAACATTTCTGAAAATATAATAATGCATATATTGCTAATGCTAAGTTATAAACAGCTATTTATTTATTATACGTTACTTTTAGGAAATGGCCTAGTAATAAAAATATTGTCAAGCAGAAATGTTAAAATATATCTGAAAATATAAATAGAAAAGACATTATGAGTGTAAAGATGAGATATGTGTTTTTATATAATTTTCTTTTCAAGTTTTAATATACGGATACATGAATGTAAAATGGAGCATGATTTGAAATTTATCGAAAGATTAAAGGATATTTTATGATATGTATTAAATTTTATTTTTCGTTAATACCATGTTGGAAAATCATGAGGCACTATAAAAATAATTGAACACATCAGTTTTTAATTCGACATTAGAGAGAATGGAGAGAGTATGTAGTTACCTGTAGTATCATCTAAAAGGTCAAGGCAAGGTCTCTTAAAAGTAGCTGATTGAACCCTCCGTAATAGGGGTCGATTAGGTCTTTCAGTTTCAGGAGGATTAACTACATCACCATTTTCCGCATCCATTTAATTATCTGCAAAATTATACTCATTAATTAATATACGGAAAATCTCAAAAAATAAATACTACTTAAATTTTAAAATCTCAAATTGGTGATTTCTTAATAAAATGAGTTGTCTACTGCTTTATTATTCTTTTTAATCTCATTATTATTGTTGTCAATAGGATTTTGAAGTTTAAGTGGTATATTTATGTCATTTTTGTTTCATTATATAGTCAGTATCAGCATGAGAATTTTCTATCAAATTATTTTTTTAAAAAAATAAGCACTTAATTACACCTACTGATAAAATATGTGATAAAAATATATTCATGTATACTTGAATTAATAATACGCACATAAACCAACAAGTTATTGGTTGAGGTGGTAAAGGGCCTTACTCTTGTAAGGAGAAGAACATAAATTTGAATTTTGGGAAATACACTTGTTAGGAGAGGTAAGAACTTTTTACCCTCTAAGCTTCGAGGGGAGTACTCTAATTGAACAAAAAAAAAAACAAGGGGTCCGAAATATGTGGTTCAAAGATTTTTGCGTGGATTGGGTAAGTTTGGTTTGAGGGAAGAGGAGGGGAGGGAAGGGGAGGGAAGAGAAAAAAAATGAGGGGAGGAGAAAATTGTATTAAAATTTAGTGTAGTGGGGCCCATAAAATTTTTCTCTCCATCACATTTTTTCTCTCCCCTCCCCTTCTCTTCCTTCAAACCAAACTTACCCTCTCGAGCAAAAAAAAACCAAACTTACCCTAAATATAATGTCTAATCTCCCCTCCCCTCCCCTTCCCTCAAACCAAACTTACCCTAAATATAATGCCTGATCTCTTGCTTCTTGTCTCCGATGTGAATTTTTTTTATTCCTATGACCCCCATGTTTTCATATCACTACACATTAAAACTTTAATCATTGAATGATATTTTTGAAAAAGCATTACAAATTAATTCTTTACATATTAATTACAAATATAACTTACCCATTTTTGAAATTTATAAATTAATTAAAATAACTTATATTTAGGATTGAAGGATGTAGATTTTTTATGGGTCAAACCTCACTCATCACTCTAAAGTATTTTTCTAAGGAAGTATTTTGTATTTTTCTTTATGCATGTCACACCCTTAATTTCCTAGGGCAAAATTGAACCATAAAATATTTTGCGGTGCAGCACAATACACACTAAACAAAAATATTTTTTTTTTTTTGGATAAAATGGGCAAGCCGAAGCTTGAAAGTGAGAAATAGGAGCTAGATTATAAGACTCTAGCCCCAGATACAACAAGAAGAAGGAAACTATGAATGACAGGATTGCCGATCCTTCAAAACCATATCTAGGCAAACCTCTCGGGATAGTTGGAATCATGGCCATATCGGCACCAATGGTAACACCGTGGCCTTGCTTGGCCATATAATCAAGCACAAGAGATGTTTTCTCTTGGAGTATGATGAAGCTCCACGTCCCAGTCTCGGAACAAAAGGTCACGAGTCTCCCCAATAATGTCTTTCAAAGGATGATCGACGGGGCAATCTCTCATAAGGATATTGACGGCATCAAGAGAGTCGGAGTAAATGACGATGCTCGTAATCCCATCTCGAAGACCAATCTCGCAACCCTATCATGATAGCATAAATTTCAGCTTCAATGACGAGAAAGTAGGCCAAGGGGTTTATAGAAGCCCATCAACCATTCCCCTTTAGAATTCCGTAGTACTCCCCACACGCAGCTTTATGTTGTTGAAGCACCGATCCGTCCACATCGATGCGAACGGTATTCTCGGGAGGGGTGTCCAAGATTCCTCGTCTATCTTGTCCAGTTGGAAAATCTTGTGGTTTAGCTTTTGATTCGCTCCATTCTCCATGAGTAGATAGTTGCACCGGTGTAACATCTCCCTTGTTTCGTGGTCGTTCGAAAAAGAAATTTACATCTCGGTGGTCCAAAGAATCCAAAGATCCTAGGCTAAAGGTTCTCGCCCATGAGAAGTTCATAAATCTCCCTTTGCCCGGGTTATGCTTGGTATTCCGGTTGAGCCATACCGCAAGCCGCGAGAAAAACCGAGAGAAATAGTTAGGTTTTAAAATAAGTTTCCATAAACTTCGCACGCTCACAATCTCGAATTATGTGGATCACACTTTCCTCACTATTGCATTGAAAAGGGCAACCGTTATTGTTGGTGAGGCCCTCCTTGCCCGAAGAGAGTTGGTGACAAGTCTCTCATGACCAACTTGCCACATAAAGTATTTAATTTTTTCAGAACATGCCATTTCCACACTTGGGCCCGAGAAGTTATTAGTGCTTGCATCAACGTTGTCGAGAGAAAATGGTAGGCTGATTTTACGAGAGAAACCCCATCCTTAGCAAAGCTCTCCGTGTAAAACAATCCGGGGAATTGTTGGAGGGAGGATTCGATTGTAAAATGAAATTAGTAATATCCCGAGGTAAAACTCCAAACCATCCGTGGTAGTCCCACCGTCCATTAGACAAGAGGTGATCCCTAACCGTCTCCTCTACGTTGATAGAGGAAGGATACCGAATAAAGGAGATGATGGGTTGATGAAGAGGGAGCCAAAGGTCAGTCCGTAACTTGGTACCCACCCCGTTATTGACCTTTCTACCCACACCACCGAGAAACTTATCCCAAACTTCGACAATCGCTTTCCAAGCGAGAGGAAGAGTTTTTTTTCGGAGATATTAGGCGGATACAAGTTGCCACAATTATATTTGGACCACAAACATTGAACCCGCAGGGCATCTTTTTTTGTTAAAAGACTCCAAAGCAAAGTTTCATAATAAAAGCTTTATTCGACGGCGAAGATTTTTGAAACCCACCCCCTTGTTTCTTTGCTTGTGTAATTTTATTCCAAGCAATAAGATGCATTTTTCTCACGTCATCTTCCCGAGACCAAAGGAAATTTACGGAAATTCGCTCAATTTCTCTAATAGTACAAATTGGGAGGAGAGATGATTGCATGCAGTGGCTAGGTAGAGAAGATAATACAGACTTGATAAGAACTGAACGTCCTGCCATAGTCAAAAATTTGCTTTTCCACGAGGACAACTTTTTCCTGGCTCTTAGCACAATAGGGTTATAGGTAGCATGAGAAACTCTTTTGTGGATGATTGGAACACCCAAATATTTACCTAGGTCGCAGCAATCCCAATCCCAAGGAGATGGCTTAGCTCGAGAGCCCTATTGAAGTTGATTTTTTTGGAGCGGTAACATTCGTGATTTGTCAAGGTTGATTACGTGCCCCGAGACTTCGCGAAGCTTTGTATGACTCTTCGGACTTCAATCATTTGATCACTAGAAGCTTCTGTGAAGAGAATGAGGTCATCGGCAAAGAAAAGGTGGGAGATGTGTGGGCTACCTCGCTTGAAAAGAAAGGGTTTCCACCTACGCCCTTCACATTCGGCTTTAATTAAATGGCCCGTGCGCTCCATGCAAAGAACAAAAATATATGGGCTCAGGGGATCACCCTGTCTGACTCCTCTAGAAGGGTTAAAGCTCGGGGTTTCATCCCCATTCCAAAGGATAGACATAGTTGTAGTAGAGATACAGGCCATGATGAGATCAATGAGGTTGTTCTCCAAATTAATACATTCTAGGGTATTTCTGATAAACCCCCAATCTAACTCCGTCGAAAGCTTTCTCCATGTCAATTTTGATTGCCACAAAACCTTTCTTCCTCCCGCTCATCCTCATGGAATGGATAATTTCTTGAGCAATAAGGATATTATCACAAAGCCTAGATCTATTAGCAATAAAACTACACCGCTCTTGACTAATAAGATGGGGCATGATTCCTTTAACCTATTAGCAAGGAGCTTAGTAATGATTTTGAAGCTCACATTGCAAAGGGAGATAGGACGAAATTCCTTCAACGTAGCCGGATTATCAACCTTTGGAATAAGAACAACTTTGGAATGATTTATGCTAGATGAGCTTAGAGGGATTGTTAAAACAATCTTCAATGAAGTCACATATTTTATCACCTATAACAAAGTAATCGAGAATGGAAAAAGTGAGCTTGAAGACCATCGGGACCGGGAGCTTTAAAAGCTCCAATGGCAAAGGCTGCATTTTTTATCTCGACTTTGCAAACATTTCTAGACAGTAAAGTGAAGCATATTTCGTCAATGGAAGGAAAGTTAGAACACCATCCCTCGGGATCTCTCACCGATGCATCCCTTGTATATAAGTTTTTGAAGAAATCATGGGTTATCAATTTCAAAGTGTCATGATCATCAATCCAAACCCCTTCATCGTTTTTTACGGCTCCAATTCTCTCGCTTCTTCCGTTTAACCATGGTTGAGGCATGGAAAAACCTTGTATTTCGTCACCACCCCGAAGCCATTTACTCGGATTTTTGGAACTGCACAATTTCTTCCCGAGTTGCCACCTTATGGTATTCTTCCCAAAGCTTTCTTTCTAAACGAAATAAACCGGTTTGGAGATTCATATTCCCGCTTTTGTCAATGCCCTCTAAGCGCCTCGCACTTTTTTTTTCTTTGGTGAAGTTTCCCACACGATTCTCATTCCATTCCGTAGCCGATTCTCTAAAGTTGTGAAGACCATCTAGCCAATTATTATCCCGCCAGTGCTTCAGCGGTAATATCTTTGAAATCGTTCTCAAGGGACCAAGCAATCGATAAGAGAAAGATTTCGAAAACGGTAGCAACGGGGAGAGAGGTTGGAATTGACAACCACAATCCTATGATCGATTTAAATTTTAGCTCATGACGGACGGTGGAGTTTGGTAAGCGTGAAAGCCAAGAGAAGTTGGTGAAGACCCAATCCAATCTTTCCTTCAGGCCCTCTTTTTCCCAAGTAAACTTCTCCCCTTGAAACCTAGCTTCAATAAGTCCTGTATCATCAATACAATCTCTGAATTGTTGCATTGAGGTCCATGAAGGGACCGCCCCTCCCAATTTGTCCGATGGGGATAGATATGCATTAAAATCGCCAATGACTAACCAAGGAAGGGTAGAGCTATTGGCTAAATGACGGAGGGAGTCCCATAATATATGCCTGCCAATAGAGTTAGTTTCACCATAAACCAAAGTGATAAAGCACGAAAGGTTACTTACCTGATTACAAACTTGACAGTGGAGCATTTGGGTGGTAGATGATATATATGTAATATCAAAAATGTCCTTGTCCCACAAAGTAGCCAGATACCCCCAGAAAACCCACTAGATTCCACACGAATCCAATTGCTAAAACCAAGCTTACGACAAACAATATCGGCTCTAAGTGCCACTAATACGAGGCTCCAGAAGGCAGAGAATATCAATGTTATATTTTCTGACAATATCTTTAACATCAATTGGGAAGGTCCGTTTACCGGCTCCCCTACAGTTCCATGAGGCTATAATCATTAAATAGATATACTTAAAAAGAAGGGAAGCAAAGACTTACCTGGCCTGCCCGACGTCTAGCTCTCGTCCAAGATCAAACTGGGTTTCTGCAACGAAAGATTGTTGCCCCTCCATAAAATCTCGCCTCATCTCGCAATATGATCGATCAACTCGGCGGCAGAGATAGAGATGACGGCACAAGCTGTCGGGTCTTCAATTCCTTTATCAACATCATCATTCTTCCCATTTTTGGTAGAAGAGTTCGCGATGTCGTGGTTGCATGGCACTATTTCCTTCTCTTCACTAGTCTTCTTTTTTTCCCCGCATGCTCCTTCGTTTCCCCGGATTTCGAGGTTTCAATTGCCTTGGTGGATCCAAAGACAACATTGTGTGCCCTAGCCGCTTTCTTCTTATTACGCACGGAGGATAAACCGTTGGGCCTTAGATTGTAGTCGTGAGTAGAATGACTCGATTGTCCCACGAGAACATTGGATGGCTTGCCCTTTTTCTTTCACTTTCATCACCTTCACTTCCTTTTCCTCTTCCTTTTCTCCCTTCGCGAAGGCTCTAGTGGAGGCTCCTCAATCACCAAAGGACATTTCCCATCCGCGTCAAGAATCAACTTTTCCTTTTCAATGTGGTTGACCACATCTTCCTTATTTCCGCTCTCTTTAGATGATTCTATTCTCTCTTTAGACACAATGCCTCCTTCCTTTATGGAAGGTAGGGGTTCACCCTCTTTCCTTCTCCATGTAGACGTAGTTATTTCGGTCTTTTGAGTCGATCCACCCCTTTCAAATAGGTAGGATCTTTCACCTCTTGCAACACATCAAACCTTGAACCCGGCGCCTTTCTTCTCCTTTCCAGTTGACTTATTATTCTCGGGCATTTTCCCAAACTTCCTATTTGGCTCTAGGTTATGGATTCTTTTCCTGGAGTATCTCTTTGCTATCATCCATGAGCCAAATTCTTCGTTAGAGTTAATTCCTGGAACGCTTACAAGAGGCTTAAGATGAGCAAGGCAATAGTTTGGGGTTTTTGAACTGTGGCTTATGTTCGTTTCTGGAAGAGGTTTCTCTAGCAAATCCTCCCCTGTGTTTCGAGATAGCGGGCACTTCTCTTGAGAATGTCCATACTTACCACATTTAAAACAGATCAGGTCAAGCCCCTCGTATTCCACAAAGATAAATAGTAGATCTAATAACAAACCTAGATTTCGAGCTTGCTTCAAGTCTACTTCAACACTAACCCCGGCAAACTTCCCTCTTTCCACCATCATGCTTTGATTATTGCATTGAGCTAAAGTATTAACATCTACCTTGAGGGCCTTACCAATCATGTTACCTATTTCAAGTAAACACTCTTCAGAGTAAACATGCATCGGAAGAGTAGGAATACGAACCCAAACTGCTACTTTTTGAATCTCATTGCTGTAGGGGTTGAAGTTTGGACTCCATCTCGATTGCTAGGTAATGTCCTTGTATCACCCAAGGACCATCAAACAAGAATCTCAATCGCAGATCTTTGTTTCCGTTTTAAACACAAAGTAATTGTTTGGTAGATCAATGAGCTCAAAGCTTTTTGATCTAAGGATCCAAGCGATCCTGTCTTTCATCATTTCTAGGTTTGCCGACTTTCCTAGTAGAGTAAGAATTAAGGCATCCTTCCAAGGACGACAAAGGCTCATCAACCTTTCATCCGACATGCTTAGCTTTGGTAAGGAAGCAAGAAGAATTTTCTCGCTCCTCGGTAAGAGGTGGAGAAGTCTCCTTCTCCTCACAAAGCCATTCTTTCATTTGATCCTCTAAT
Source organism: Acacia melanoxylon (assembly GCA_019022615.1). Classification (NCBI taxonomy): domain Eukaryota; kingdom Viridiplantae; phylum Streptophyta; class Magnoliopsida; order Fabales; family Fabaceae; genus Acacia; species Acacia melanoxylon. The sequence continues at coordinate 2,165,348 of JAFJYJ010000032.1, forward strand.
TCCTGAGAAAACACCTCCTCCTCCTTCTCCAAAAGTTTACTTCTAATATTTTAGTGCGATGGATGAATCACAAACTATTTTAGGGTGTGGACGCATATGAAAAAGTGTTTCAAGGTACTAAATGAATCACAAAAATGTTTAGACCATCGACACACCTAGAAGAATAAGTCAGAGTACAGCATCAACATTAACCTTTTTTGTTCAACGGATGATAATAATGAACTGTTGTTAATTATGACAAACTATGAGTATTTCGTTTTTTTACCAAAAATGAATGAAAGAAAGAAGCAAGGAGTATTGAATGTTCGGTGAAATTAAGCAAGTTCAAGGAAGCAAGCGTTTGGCCCCACTAATTAATAACTACACCTGACTAATGATTTTTGGTTGATCTTTATTCTGTCTTTGTGGTTGAAGAGCTTTTCCTCCAAGGTTTTCATTTTAAAGAGTTTACAAAGGAGTAAGATTATATGAAATTTTAAAATCTTAATCATAAAGATTAAACTATAAAAATAAAATTTAATATAAAAGAAATTTTTTACTTCTTCAGATCACAAAATCTATATAACTTGACAAAAAAGAACTAATTAAGCACTATGTAATTTTAATGATAATCCTTCATACCTGAAATTTGTACCCCAACAGGAAATTGTCCTCTCGTAGCACGTGCCTAGAACCAATTTCTTGAATTGTATGCACAGAAAAATTAGATTTAAGAGATCTGAGACTGACTCATATTTGAAAATAACTTGCCTACATCTTTCTATCGTGAAATCATAAAGGCCCAGGAAGAAGAAAAAGTAGAATGAAATGAAAACATATAAGTGAGACTTATTAAAATAAATTCGCTTGTAAGAACATGAGCATAACAGACACCATTTGCAGTAGAAGTAAACGAAGTATCTGTAAATAAATAGAGAAGGAAGCTAAGACAGTTATTTTACCTTATGGAATGTCTTTATATGTTCTTTGATTTCCGAATGAGTTTGCTTGATATTCTGAGGTGTAATGTAAGAGAATATATACAGCGATGTGAAAGAACCTTCGGGGATTGTTCCTCTTAGTCAATATAAATTCTTAAGTCAATTCCAATAATTAAATTAAATAAAAGATATAGACCAAAAACAGTGATTTCCATCCGTCTCTATATGGATGAAACCCATTCACTTAATTAGCCTTTGTTTTGGAGAAAAAACATAAATAATGTGGATTAAAGAATCAGGTTTAGTGAATGTTGAGTTTTAAAATGACATAAGTGGGCTAGCTGAGATGAAGATATCGAAAGGGATGTGAAGCTTTGCTAAAAAAGATGAGATTCTTAATAAGAGTAAGAATAACTTTTTTTGAAAAGAAAATGATAGAAAATTGTTTGAGATGTATGGTACGGATACATATAAAGAAAGTTATTGGATGTACTAATGAAGAGGCTGGGAAAATCAACCATAAATAGAGTCTACCGAAAAGAACACTCAATTAAATGATTGGGTAGAGATTTGAAGGTGAGGATATCGCTAAATCCAGACAACATGAACTTGTTAATTCTACAGAGAAATTCGATGAGCTTAGGTGGTGAAATTTTAAATTTCTAGTAGTCCCATGAATACCTCCAAGTCATGCAAAGCCTAATAATGGGTTAGATTAGGGATTTTCTTTTAAGCCTTTTACTATTTTTTACTAACAAGTGCATCTGGCGGGCCTCATGCATGTTATACACATACATACATATACCCATACAGATATAATTGTCCTAATATACTTGGGGGACTTTGTTTAATTCATTACGTCGTAGTTTTCTTAAATTTAAGTGGTAAGCCTTATGATTTTTTTTTAAAAAAATATAATATGAAGGGTTTTCTCTTTCGGACTTAAACTGTAAAAGATTTTCACATTTCTTAATAAGTGCGCTTCACATGATTTGAACTTGTATATATTCTCTTTCTTATGGGGGCGAAACAGCGTACCAGCCATCTTGTTGGTTAAGCCTTATCATTTTATATAGTAAAATTAAGACTAATTTAACTATTTTTTTCAGTATTAGATCCTCCTACATTGAGAGAGAGAGAGAGAGAGAGAGTATGTTTTTAGATTTATATATGTATTGTTTTAATTTTATATTTTTTAAAAAAATCAATCTTCTAACCCTCACAACTATAGAATCGAGAAAATATAGCACTTAATAACTAACGATTAAAAAGAAGCACAATCAATTATGGTGAGGTAGAGTCCACGCAAGACATAAACGTTAATTACACGGCTAAAAAAGCACCATGAGGTATTTCAAGGCGGGGTCCACACAAAAATGATTACAATATTTAATTGTAAGGTATTTTTCATAAATACTTAATGATAAAACATGAATACTGTTAACTATTTCATCCTTCAGTTTGACATACAGAATCTTCATAAGTCATAAAAAAACAACCATCATGTGAAACTTTTAAACAATGTCTTCCCAATTTCAAACTATGGGGCTCTAACCCTTGTTCTGCCTTCCGTTCCGGTGGGTTCACATTAGGTATTTATCTTTATGTGCTTGTTACATGTTTGTCCCTTTAATTAGAGAGATGAGACATTTTTTATATATTTTATTTATTTAAATTAAATTATATACTGCTTTCTAGAAAAAAAAATTGCACTGATGCACTGCTTTTCATCGCTAAAGCAATCAATTAAATCAGGACCAACTAATAATGCAATATACCTGGCAACCTAAGTCATTCTCCCAAGAAGCAATCTGTAAGTTTTTCTTTAGGTTGAATTTAGGTGATAAAAAATACAATGAAATGAAACTAAACTAAATGCAAGATGAAAATGACTCTAAAACCTATATGAGAATGGAACTAAGCTAGATGCAAATGCAATTTTGGGGGGTTTTTATAGAAAGAGATTTAAAATCCTAAGCAAAGAAATTAACTAATAACTAAGAAAATCAAATAAGAAAATATAAAGAAGTTTTACTTAATGCACGGTAAAGGAACAACTCGGATTCACATTGAGTTAACTTTCTTAACCCAAATCAATTAGTTAGGCCAAAAGGAGATTAGTGAACAATTAGAATTAATGAATTTAATTAACTAATTGAAACATGGGAAACCCTCAAGTTCAATAACACCTAATCCACTAGAAAAGTCATAATGGAATTAGTGCTAGTTAATTAAACTTATTAAAACCCAATCACGATTAATTTCTAAATATTTGGAATCTTGTTTACAATTATCCAATTAAACACCAGAAAATTTCTCAACTCAATTAAACAATTAAATCGATAAACCCAATTGACAATTAAATTAATAACGAAAATTTAATTATTAATTCAATTGACAATCCAAAGGTTGCAAACAAGAATCCAACAATAAGCATAAAAACTTCAAATTATCAATCTAATCCAGAATAAATAAGTTTACAATCTAAAACTAGATTGTTCTCAATTAACATAACTTGAAATCCTTTAAAACTAAATTATCTCAAGTGTTGAATTAAAAAGATAAAAAGAACAACACTCCTTTGTAATCTTCAAGTGTAAGTTCCTCAGCTTTAGTTTCCTCCATGCTCCTCAGCTCCTCCCAAGTTGCCTCCCAAGAGAACTTAAGCTTTCATGGAATTTCCTCCTTCACGCTACTTCACATAAGACATGGCCATTTGAATTGAAGAATTAATGAATATTGGCTTGGGCACACAGTGGTTGTGCGTGAGTGGATGGGAGGAAAGAGTAGTGGATGGTGGGGTCCGCGTGGATGAATGAATCAATGAATCAAAAACTCCTCTGCGTGTATATTGGCTTGGGTCCGCGTGAATTGAAGAATTAATGAATATTGGCTTGGGTAACTGGATCTGCCGACACATTGGTACCTGCACCTCTCTCCAGGCAGAACTGTGGGCCCTCATGGATGGCCTTCAACTGGCATGGGATAAGGGCTTGACGTGAAAGTTCAAATAGATTGTTTGGTTCAGACTAAGTTTAATTCTTAGGAATGAAGGACACGCTAATCCAAACATGTGTTTGGTCGGAAGATTCAACGTCTTCTAAAGCCCGGTGATTGGTTGGTAAGAATCGTTACTCCGTCATACCTTTCGTGAGGGTAATCAGTGTGCTGATTTTCTTGCTACATATGCTCTAAATTTGGAGAGGGGATACCACATATTAGAAGAGCCACCGGCAAACCTTCAACGCTTCCTCATGGAGGATGTAGAAGGTATCGGACGAGCAAGAATTTGCTCTAGCACTTTCTGATCTTTGAAGATCAGTCGTCTTTCTCAGTATGCAGCTATGTTAATTAATAGAAAGAAAAGATAGATTTTTGGATAAGCCCATCAAAATTTAAGAAGCTTAATATGATTTCACCATTAGATTTCCTTTTAGCTTCCCTGAAAAATTTTGCACCATTGGATCTTCTAATATGATAAAATCGTAATCTATCATATCTTAAGAAATATTATTTAATCACAAGATAACAATCAAAATATTAATCATTTAAGCTCAATAATCTCATAATTAATTCAGATGTATATTATTTCCTAAAATTGGCTAACAGTCCAAATATTATCTAATATATCCAAATTAGTCTAAAATAATCCCCAAAATAAATGAATAAGGTGGGATAAAATATATAAAATTAGGGATTTATCACTCAAGATATCAAATTAATTAATTTTCAAGATACTTGTGTTACATGACAAATATTTCTTAATGCATGACTAAAAACTAATTAATTTAAGATACTATGTGCAAAAAATAATAATTAAAAAGTAGTATATAATTTAATCTAAATAAATAATATATATATATATATATATACACCTTATCCTCTAATTAGAGGGACATGCATGTAAGAAGCACATAAGGGAGAAACACCTTATGTGCTTCCTTGTTCCGCCAGACAATCAAGTACATTTTCACTCTCGTTTGAAATACATTTCCACTCTATTTAAACTTACATCTTCCTTTTTTTTTTTTTTTTTTATGGACCTCCTCTTTTTCTCCTTCTTTATGTTAAGACATCAAAGAGCTCTTTCTATCCATGCCACCACCACTACTGACTATACATGTAAGTTATTTTCTATTCTCAACTAATAATAGTACATTTGAATATGAAATTTCTTAATTTAAAGCGGTACGAGTGAATACATTTGTATGCATATATAAATTGGTGATTGATGAACAAAAGCATCAAGTGATTGGGTCCAAATTGTGGTCACACAGCTAAATATATGGCCTATATCATCTCAGTAAATTATTAGACTTTTTAATATACCCTAAACCATAAACATTCCCTTTTATTGGTTGGGAGAATACCCTATATGCATATTATTGCACGGATTTATAATCAGAGAGTGTTGGAATTATTGCACGGATTTCTAATCAGAGAGTGTTGGAATTATTATAAGAGACATGGATGGCCTCAAAAGTATATTCTATTGGTCGAGTGTTGTAACTAATCTTCATCTTTACAGTTAAAAAGAAGAAGAAGACGTTTTATAGTGGTTAAAAATTACGTATTTATAGTGGTTTGAGAATTTGAACCGCTACAAAATACATTATTGCAAAATATTTTTTAGCTGCTTTCTAAAACTGCTAATCATGTAATAAAATTGCTACTATATTGATAGCAGTTTTGAGTTACTATATAAGATACGATTGAAATCACGAATTTCAAAGAAGAAAAAAATTGGCACCAAAATTGTGTAGCAATTGTAAAACTGCAACAAATATTCGATGAAATTTTAAAAATGACACCAAATATTTAAGTTGAATTTGAATTAAAATTTGTAGAGGTTTTAAAATATTGCAAAATTTAAAAAAAAAAAAAAAAAAAAAAAAAAAAAAAAAAAAAAAAAAAAAACTTGAGTTTATTGTTACAATATTATGTTGAATATTTTATTATTTAAGGGAAAAAATAAATGATAATACTTAATATTTGGAAAAAAATGATTAACTTAGATAAGTATAATTGTTATGTAGATATAATACTGAGAATGTGTAGATGATAAAGACTTATTATATTGTCTACTAAATGATATTTGATTATGGAAAGAATGTTGAGGATGATAGAAGGAATGTTGAGGAAATGTCTTTAAAGTTTTTGATAAAAATAATAATTAGTATCAGTATTATAAGAAGTAAAACAAATAAAACATTGAAATAAAATTTATCATATTTGGTGAGCTTGCTCAACACTTAACCTCTTCAGGAAACCTTTACGATTGAGAGACACGTACAAGAGGGTGGAAAGAAATGAAGAAGTGCATGAAATAAGGTGCGATGAAGGTATTTATAGGGATCTGCATGACTTTTGTAATGGTTGATGTGATGTATTTTGTAGCGGTTTTTATTTGTAGAGGTTTATGTGACAGTTTTTGTAGCAATTTCACATCTATAGTGGTTATAAAACTGCTATGAAAATTCTTTGGTATTTAAAAAAATAATCAAAATTTCACATTTTGTAGCGGTTATACTAAAAAAAATGCTACAAATTAATAAATCTTGGCAGGATACGAAATATTCAAAATGACATACTTTATAGCGGTTTATCTATTAAAATTGCTACAAACTTTATGTCTGTTGGCAAGATTCAAAATATTAATATTTCAATATCACATTTTGTAGTGATTATTTGTTAAAAATCGCTACAAGTTTCATGACCGTTGGTGGGTTCCGAAATATTCAAATTTCAAAACTACACATTTTATAGTGGTTTATCTACTAAAACCGCTACAAACTCCATGACTGTTGGCGGGATACGAAATATTAAAATTTCAATATTACACATTTTGTAATGGTTTAACTAAATAATTGCTACAAATATGAACACATTGTTTTAAAAAACAAACAAATTACACTTTGAAGCGGTTTCTAGGAAGAAACTGCAACAAAATGTTGTCATTTATTTATTTTGCATAACCTCTATTTGGTGATGTGTTTAAAGACTTCACATTTATAGGGGTTTAACAAAACCGCTATCTCAACTGCTACAAATGAAGAAACCCTACCCCATGCATGGTGAAAATTTGTAGTGATTTTCTATAATTGCTAAAAAAGTTCATACTCTTAGCATTCTATAGCAATTTTTATGTATAATCAAATGAAGAAATCCTACCTCATACATCGTGAAACTTTTCATTACTAATGATTCTTTAATCTTTTTCATTATTGTTGAGGAATCAGCACTAATGATTAATTAGAAAAAATTGATAAATATGAAAAATATGTCTTATATTTAGGATCAAAATCACTACCAAAATATGTCTTATCACTACCCAAAAAAAACATCGTATTCCGTGGGTAAAAAAATCACACGGAATTCCATGGGTAACTGACATTACCCACGGAAAATTTCCGTCACAAAAATATATGTGGTAAAATAAGCCATGTCTTTTTTTGAGACTGAAATTTTCCATGGGTAATTTTCATTACCCATAGAATTCCGTAGGTAATGTCAATTACCCACGGAAATCCATGGGTAATTTCCCACGGAATTGTTCAGTAGGCAATTCTGTGTGTAATACGATGTTTTTTTGTAGATTAAGGACCTAAGGTAGATATCCCAATAAAGGATATCATAGTTACGTTCTTGGTTAGAATTAAAAATATATCAAGTTTTCTTCCTCTCATCAATAATGAAAAGTTTCCAATTGGGTTATGATGACTTCTTATTTTTAATATATTCGAGATATATTTTAATATATTTGGAGAGTCATCAATGCTAAATTAAAGAGATTTCACGGGTGGAAAAAAGGCTTTTAAGACCGGACAAAAGAGGCACTGTAAGACCGGACTCGACACCGGTCTTGTTCCAGCTGGTATTAAAAGTCCGTAACTTTTAAGACCCGGACTCGAACCGGTCTAAAAGAAACTTTTTTAGACCTAGGACATTTTAAAAGTTAGGTCTTAAAAGTCGTACTATATAGACCTGATATGTATTTTGTTCGGTCCTAAAAATCAAATTTTAAGACTGGACAAAACCATAGACCGGTCTAAAAATATCGACATTTTTAAGACCGGATAAAGAAACTTCGGTCTAAAAAATACCGACTTCTAAGACCAGACGACTAACTAATCCGGTTCTAAAATTAATTAAATTTAAGACCGGTCTTAATAAAGTCGGTCTTAAAAGTTGAACTTTTTAGACCGGTCTTACTAAACGGCGGTCTTAAAGGACCAATTGTTAAGACCGGACATATAAATTCATCCGGTCTTAAAATTTGAACTTTTAAGACCGGCGCTATTATTTCCCGTCCAAATTTTCCGGAATTTTTCCCCGTTCGCATTCTTCCCGATCATATATATATATACACACACATCCACCACCCAATCCAGCACAAAAAATTGAAGGGATAAGGGTCTTAAATGCCATGGAAGTTTTCGCTCAGGAGCACTGGTAAGATGGAAGTTTTTTTTGGACCATAAATGCCATAGAAGTTTTCGCTGAGGAGCAATTTTGCCCCGGAAGTTTTCACTAAGGAGCAATGTTGCCCCGGAAGTTTTCACTAAGGAGCAATTTTGCCCTTCTAGCCCCAAATATTAAATTTGACTATTAAATCAGTCAAATACCACATATGTTATGCCTTGAAAAGGTCAAACTTGAAGCTAGAGAAGGAGATCCTTGAGATGTTGAGCTCAAGGCGGCCAGCATTTGTGAAGTCGAACTGGTCAAAGGGACTGAAAGGTCGACTGTCACAAAACCCAAAGGAAGCATCACTTATGATCTAAGCAAATGATCAGTCTATACAAACGTAAATATTATCACTATTGATTTGTTTTACTAAACCAATTTTTGGAACAATTCATTTCTCGTTTTGCGTTTCATTTGCATTTTGTGATAGACCTTTCAGTCCCTTCGACCAGTTCGGCTTCACAAATTCTGGCCGTCTTGAGTTCAACATCTGAAGGATCTCCTTCTCTCGACTCTAAGTTCGACCTTTTCAAGGCATGACATGTGTGGTCTTTGACCGATTTAATAGTCAAATTTAATATTTGGGGACAGAAGGGAAAAATTGCTACATTTTGTAAACTTTCGGGGCAAAATTGCTCCTTAGTGAAAACTTCCGAGGCAAAATGGCTCCTCAGCGAAAACTTCCGTGGCAAAAGTGATACTTCCGGGGAAAAATTGATACTTCCTTTGAACTTCCGTGGCATTTTTGGTCCAAAAAAACTTCCGTCTTACCAGTGCTCCTGATCGAAAACTTTCATGGTATTTAAGACCCTTAACCCTAAATTGAATTGGGAAAAGAATACAAATATCACCATGAGTTATGTGGCCTCTTAATTTAGTACAACACTGTAATGAATATATACATGTAATAAGATAACTTACAAATACAATGATGAGTTACAAATACCGCACCATGCCTTCATCTGATCCCACCCAACAACGTAACATGATATCCCGTTTTATAACATATATATATCGGATCCTACCACAAAATAAAACAAGAACAAAAGCTTCACAGTCAGTGACATTATTTTTTAAGAACATGGAAGGAATATAGTTAAAACCTTAAAGTTTTCAAAGAATTCTGCATATGAATATTACCATATGAATTGACTCTTTTATAAAGGGATATCCTCCCACATCCCTTCTTAATGATCATTTCTTATTCCGGGTTCATTATCCGCTTCATCTTCTTCGTTCATGTCCGGTAGACCCCTTGAAAAAGGAGTACTCTCAGGAAGACCGAAATTTGAATGAATTTCATCATCAATATCAATGACCCTTTTTCCTTGGAGAGCTATAGACCACATTTTATTTTCCTGATCAGTGATATAGAACACTTGTTTTGCCTGGTCTGCCATAATAAAAGGTTCATCTCCAAAACTTCTACCATTGATATCGACTAATGGAAGTCCTAGCCGATCGATCCAAACACCATTATTGACATTAACCCACTTGCATTTGAAAATGGGAAATCTAATTTTAACATAGTCCACCTCTCAAATCTCTTCAATAACCCCATAATAAGGCATGACTGCCAATTTAGGCCTCTTGTCTTTGGAACTGGAGAAGTGCATAGATTCAACCTCTAACATAACACCACTGTTCTGGACGGTGGTCGTATCATCTAGGGACTTCGTGTAAAATGTATAACCATTGATCACATACGAATTCCAACTTATGACATCAACCTCCGAACCACGTGCTAACCATTTGATTGTATCAGAAACACATTCCTCTCCCTCGACCTTTTGTTTGAACTAGTTTGCAAAAGTTCATTATGCTCCCTAATCAACATTTGTTCGATCATTCTATGATTTTCTTTCCTTACGACTTCTTTATGTGCTTCAATGTTGTCTTGAACTTCATCAACTTTATTCAAGATGTATAAGTGGACTTGTGACAATTCATCAGGATCCACACTCTTTACTGAAGCCCCTCGCCTACCCCCTTCAACATGCTGATGTTTAGGAAGGCCAATATGTCTTACTTTGGCCAAATAATTTTGATAAAATTCAATGGCTTCTTCATAAACATATTTCTGAACAATTGATGCTTCTGGCTGGTATGCGTTCTTCACGTACCCTTTTAGGAATTTCATAGATCTTTCAATTGGGTACTTCCACTGTAAATGGATAGGGCCGCACAACTTTATCTCCCTCACTAGATGAACAATTAGATGAACCATGATATCAAAAAATGTAGGAACAAAAAGCTTCTCAAGGTGGCACAAGATAAGATATCATTCATTCTCCAATTCATCCAACTTTTCAATCTCAAAAAATTTACTACAAACCGCATTGAAGAAGAAACAAAGTCTAGTCAAGACGACCGAAGATCATATTCGGCGATGCCTCGAATAGCACGAGAGTAGCTGTTGCATCAAGACATGACAATCATGAGACTTTTGGCCTACTAATTTCAAGTCCTTCATCGAAACAAGCCTCTTAAAATTTGAAGAATACCCCGAGGGAACTTTTGTGCCATGTAAACACTCACAAAAACTTCGTTTCTCATCCTTAGACAGTATGAGAAGCGGGGGGGACAATAAGTTCTCTTCCCATATGGCCTTGGATGTAAGTCTTCGCGTATTCCCATTGCTTGCAAATCCAATCTTGCCTTCACACCATCCTTGGAACTACCTTGTATGTTGAGAAGTGTGCCAACAATACTATCACATACGTTTTTCTCCACATGCATGACATCAATACAATGTCTCACATCAAGATTACGCCAATATGGAAGATTGAAGAACACAGATCTCTTTTTCCATATATTTGTTTCTTTTCTACTCTTTGCAGTCTTACCGAAGATGACGTTGATATTTTTCACCTTTTCACAAACTTGCTCCCCAGTCAATGCCACTGGAGCATCTTCATACTCTTGGCCACCAAAAAAGGCTTTCTTTAATTTACGATATGGGTGGCCCCGTCTAAGAAATCTCCTATGTCCAAGATAAACTGTCTTTCTTCCATGTTGAAGTTGATGGTAGTGTGTGCCTTCTTCACAAACCGGACATGCTTTGTGGCCTTTTACACTATACCCTGACAAGTTCCCATATGCTGGGAAATCGTTTATAGTACAAAATATCATGGCTTGTATTTTAAACACCTCCTTATTGAAAGAGTCAAAAACATTGACACCTTCTTCCCACAACTCCCTCAAGTCTTCAATCAAGGGCTGAAGGTAAACATCAATGTCATTTCCGGGTTGTTTTGGTCAAATCAACATAGACAGCATGATGTACTTTCATTTCATGCATAACATAGGAGAAAAGTTGTAAATAATCAGGAGTACAGGTCATGAGCTATGTATGCTGCTAAGGCTTCCATAGGGATTCATGCCATCTGTGCTAAGGGCAAGCCTAAGGTTCCTAGGTTCTTCGCCGAAGCTCAGAAATAATTAATCGATTTTCTTCCATTGAGAAGAATCGGCTGGATGTCGAAGCTTTCCATCAGAAATCTCTCATCAACATGCCACCTCAAACTTTTTGCATCATTTTCATTAGCAAACAACCACTTGAACCCTGGTATGATTGGAAGATACCACAACACTTTTGCAGGCCCTTTATTTGACTTGTACCTTGGGTTTTCACATATCGGACAATTCTGGATCTCTTCAAACTCTTTTCTATACAATATGCAATCATTCGGGCATGCATGAATCTTTTTGTACTCCATCCCTAGTGGACAAAGTATTTTCTTAGCATCATAGTATCGATGCGGCAACACATTATCATCCGGAAGCATGTCCTTAAAAGCCTCAAGCATTTCAGAGAAACTCTTGTTGCTCCATCCATGACGTGCCTTCAAGCTTACCAATTTCAATACAGCGTTCAACAATTGGTTTTTTTTACACCCAGGGTATAGTGAGGTCTGTGCATCATTGCACATATTACCAAATGCATGTGATTGATCAAAAGCCTCTTCTCCTACATCACGAATAATGTCCTCTATGCGATCATCCATATCTGTGTCATTATCATCGAATGCCACTTCCCCATGTTGAGATCCACTTGGCATTTTTTCACCATGCCATGACCATACCGTATAAGTTTTACAAAATCCTTCACAAATTAAATGTGTGTGTATAAGTTCAGGACTTAGTCGCCTTTCATTCAAACATTCTACACAAGGGCAATAAAACTTCCCACTATCATCATGGGCATTTTGTTTAGCAAATTCTATAAATTCCCTCACTCCATTCTGATATTCAACACTCGTCCGTAAAGCATTATTTATCCAACTGTGATCCATAGAAGAATTCTTATATATAGACGGAAAAATTTAACATACATAATCCGAAAAAAATGAAACTTGCATATAAAATAAGACATACATAATCCAAATGCATATATATGCTCAAATGTCGGTTATGCCTTTTTTTCTTTATGGAGAAACTTTCCCATTAAATGCATAACGAAGAATTATTTTTGTTCATAAATGTATCATAGTGAATCCAAGAAGCAAAATAAATGCATGACGAGGAAATTAAATGCATCGCATGAAGGTCTTGTGGACTCACATGTAGCATATAAATTCAAATGGGTTTAATGAGTCTTTCTTCTCCGGCCACGAACGTTGATGTTGCAGACAGCAAGAGTAACCTAAAAACACTAGTTGGTCAGTTCGGTAGGTCTAAAGTGTAAATATAATCTTCAATATACAATATTCATTATCAATAGAGAAACCCACAAGAACATTTCATTTATTTCGTTCAACCCATGAAAAACCCAAAACCATAAGCAGGAAAATAATAAAGTTATATAACCGAAATACCTCGTACAGCTTGGTCTATAGACGTTTAGCTAAGGAACCAAAAAGTGATTGTCGAGAGAGCAACGTGAAGCAGCGACGACGCAACACACAAAATGTGGAGACAGAACCTGAGTAATCACTCTCGATGCGACAAGAGAAGTTCCGAGAGGGAAATTTAATTTTCCCCGCAACAGAGAAATGTTTTAGTATTTTAGATTTTATTAAGACCGGCTAATTATAAAGTGTCTGGTCCTAAAGATATAATTTTATTAATAAATTTTTAAGACCGAAAATTAAGAATACTCTGGTCCTAACATTTACTATTGATTTAATTTTATGACCGGAGTTTTATAAACATCCGAACATAAAAGTCAAATACTTATCGAGTCATAAACCTCTTCGTTTATTAATGAACCAAACTAAAAAAAAAAAAGTGGTTTGCCTTTGGTGAGCGCAGCAAAAACTGAATTAATAATATAAATAAAGGAAAACTGGAGAATATGAATATAAAAAAGGCACAAGCTTAGTTCTTACTGCTTCCATACATAACTGGAGAATATGCACGTACACAAGAAAAAAAAAACAATAACTGAACATCATCAACGACAAGAATATAACTAAACATCCTAAAGCTTATTATCATCCAATGCCTTGGTGATATCGGCATGAAAAGCATTAACTTCCCGCCGGAGATCAGCAAGTTCCTGTCTTATTCGCATCAGCCGCAATGCATCATTAGAGGAAAGAGGAGAGGGGTCAGCGGTAGGGGGGCTGGGGCCAAATAATTGGAAAGGGGGAGCAGGAACCTCTTCATGGTCTAAAGGCTGGAGGGGGGTGCGGCAACCTCTTCATCATCTGAAATAACAATGGGTCCAACGACCCAAGATTCTTCGGTCACAATAGAACGCACTCTCGCTGGAGGAGGTCCACCATATAACGATCTAAGGATGACAAGAGCTTCAGGTGTAAAAGCACCCCTACGAGAAGTTCTCTTGTATCTAACCATGGTTTGAGGCTTTGAGCAGTTGGGGCAAAGAGCTCCGGTAGTGAGGAGTTAGGAACGGATAGGTGTATTGAGGAGTTAATAAGGACAGGGAGGTAACTAGTGTGAGGAGTTAATGAGGACAAAGAGAGGGATACGCAATTGATACACTCTTTTTATTATATAACCAGACCTAAAAGTATATTATTTATTTTTTCAATTAAATTACTTTTAAAACCGTCTTTTTAGAATAATCCGGTCCTAAATGTCTACTATTTATTTTTCCATACAATTCAATTACTTTTAATACCGACCATTTATCTTATATCAGGTCCTAAAAGTCAATTATTATTATTTTCAATTATTTATTTTTGTAAAGTAAGAATTTTTCCTTAAAAAATATTACTTTTAAGAACGGATCTTTTACAAAATCCGGTATTAAATGTTCAGTCACTTCAAAATTACTCAGATAGTAGAGTCGTATCGTTATACTCCATTCACATGATCCAGAGTCTCTTCGGCTTCAAGGTAAACTACCCAACTATGCGTCTCCTTGTATTCTGAGGAACTATGCGTCTCCTCGTAAAAAGTTCTTAGCGTTTCATATTCTTCATGATGGATTCTCTATTTAAACCCGTTGTTACTTTAGTTTATTTACATTATTCTCCATCACTTCTACACGGCCTCCTCCATCGCTTAGCCTTCACTGTAATGGCTGCTCTACCAGGTCCTCCTTTTCCTCCTCCTCCTCTTCAACCTCAGCCCCCTTCGCCATTGCCTCCAAATCTGACTGTCAAGCAGTTGGTGCAGAACGTGGTGGCCTGCGTCGATCACATCAACTAACGCTTAGGCCATTTGTTTCAGCTTGTTCATACCGTCAACAAGAAGCTGAACATGGTACTCGACGCCAATGACGTGGAGTACGATCCAACAGAAGACGACGCCTCCTACCTCTCTGACAACGGGGAGGATTAGTTATTTTATAGTTTTTTTTTTTGCTTTTTGCTTTTTTTGTTTTGTAATAGTCACTGCCCTATAGGGTAGCGTAAAAATAATTAAATACAATATTTTTACATTTTGTTCTTGTGGGAGTTTTAATTAATTAATTTATATGCATTATTTGAACCCTGGAAGGCAATAAGAAAGTCAATTATGAAATATGGAAAATGGCATACTTAAAACACTAAAATTTTAAAAAAAAAAAAAAAAAAAAAAAAAGACAGAAAGGCAATTATGAAATATGGAGGTTGTAATATGTACAAATATTTAATTTAATGTTTTGATGATTACACTCTCTAAATAAATAAAGTAAATCGGTTATGAAATATGAATAATAGGGAAAGTAGTTACATAATATTTTTAAATTAATAATGTAGGCTATAGTTCTTGCATATTGAATAAATATTTAATTTAATATTATGATTATTCATTAAATATATAAGTGATTTTTTTATAAAAATATATTAATAAATATATCGCATATTTTTCGCCAATGAAAGACTTTTAGAACCGGTGATTTAGCGAATATACGGTCCTAAAAGACGGGCATATTTTTCCAATGGAACACGAAGACGTTTAGGACCGGCTATTTAGTAATAGAGGACGCTATTTGGGGAGGCAGAGATCTGGAATGGAAAACGAGACGAAGGAAAGCACGAAATAGAGACACAACTTGCGAAGCGCGACCTCCAAACCTTCATCTCACCTTTCACATCCACCTTCATCTTTCTCTCGCCAGTGGCATCATCAACCACCAAGGCCGCCGGTGAACTTCGTCATCACAGTTGTGAGGAGAGTCAGAGAGAGCCTTGACAGCATACCAGAGTCGCCGACGTTGCTGCTGTTTCTTTGGGGAGCCGAGTTTGATTGAGTTTGGAGGAGAGACAGAATTCATCATGGTGGAGCTTTAGCTTCGCAATCAACCGAACCATAAGGGCCTTCCATCCTTTACTGTTTCAATTTATTTCCCTTCCACTTGATTTTTGTGATGATTTGTGTATTTGATTTTATTATTTGATGAGATGGATTCTGTTAAAGCCATGTGTGGTTAGTTGGTTTTGCAACTTAAATGATTTATGAACTTATGAGTGAATTGGATTTTTTTTTATTTAGTTATAATTAATATTAATTTTGGTTATTTAATCTTGTTTAATTTTATCTTTTTAGTGACTGATCATCATTGAATATGAATTTGAGCATTAAGATTTTCCTTGATGAAAGGAATTTTAATTAGGCTCTAAGATTAAGTAATATGGGATTAGATTACGATTTAATTTGTGATTGGGAAATACATATACCTAATAGCCTCATATAATTGTTGAACAGTGTATTTGATTTTTGTTGCATCTTGAGTAACTATGTTAGACATAACAAGTTATACTCAAGAGAGGGTTGTAAGTGAACCGACAGGTACTTATAGCTATTTATACTCGAGATTAACAAAATTGATATTAAGGTTAATTAAATAAATGAAATAAGGTCTATGAAGCTCATAAGGGATTAGTGATTTTGGGTTGCTCATTTAATATTTTTGGTAGTTAGCTTATTTTTATTTTATTTTCTCTTAATTAAATTTAATTTGGTTTGTTAAACATAAACGAAAGTGTAGGATTAATGCTTAACTAAAGTTTGGGTACTAAGTCCTCGTGAGAACAATATCTTACTTACTCATTATTACTTGATACGGCCTGTGTACTTGTAGAGTTTTAGGCAATGTATTTTGTGTTGGAATTTAGGATAAAATCCCATGGGTTATGAATAAGAATAAGGTTGGAATGTGTGTGTGGATAGAAATCCCACATTGGTTAGTTGGAGATAAGTTAGAGGATATATAAGCCTCAACTTTCCTCATACTAAATGGGCCCTTAGGCCAACCCACTTTTGTGAAGGGGAGAGGACTTAGGTGACCCTTGGTCTACAACACACACGCGCACGCCGCCGCTGCCGCCAACTATCTGGCCGGCTTGGCTCGGTTTGATCGGTCGCGAACGTCGTCCACATGGTCTGGTTCGTGCGTGTGTGAAATAAAAAAGAATTTTTTATTAAATTATTTTTTGAATTTTTAATTTGACCTCCGAACTTTTAATAATTTCATTTTTTCCTCCGAGATTTTCCAACCAGTGGTTGCATATTGCGATCCGTTTGAATCGTTCACATCGTTCTGATGTGTTTGTTCGTGTAATGCACCAGTTCATCAGCAAGGGACACCGGTCGCTTCTATTCGTTCCGTTCGTTATGTCTGTAAGCACAACGCACCAGTTTGCTTCAACAGACAAGTCCATCGGATCAATTTTTTTCATTATCTATAAATAGGCCGCCCTAATCATCGCATCTATTTTTTTCCATATACACTCCTTCTGCATACTGCAGATATAAAACATTCTGTGCGTTTCGAAAGCAGACACGTTGGATTCGCTTGGGCTTCAGATTGAGAGAGCCATCTTGCTGAAGACAAATGATCCACTCTATCCTGGGAGGCAATTGCTCAAAAACCTTCGGCATCCATATGAAGGGAGCAAAATTGTCTTAAGGAAACAATGTACATTGGGCCCGGATTTCTGTATAGTTCATTACCATATTCGGCAGTCTTGTGAATTCGTTTATAGCTTTTTCATATTATACAGACCTGTTGTATGCTCTCTGTATGTGCTATTTCAATAATACATATTCTTGTTATGCTATATTAATAGTATCCGTTTATTGTATATTCAATTTCTACCTAATCAATATATTCTAAACAACAATCTTAGGACAATTTTGGTGACTGAAATCAGTTTATATTAATTTATATCATTGTTGATTTCATATGTTGGTAGTAATATTGAATTGAATCTATGTTTGGTTTTTGTGAATATTATTATTATATTTTTTGTGGATTAATCTGTGTGATTAATCGGAGTTTCTGTTTTAACAACAGAAATGGCAAGTACAAGTACCAATGTGATGAACCCAAGTGGTCCTGTTCCAATGCATGGTGAAAAACCATAAAATTTCAATGGGAATGACTTTAAAAGATGGCAACAAAAAATGTTTTTCTATTTAACCACGTTGAACTTGGCACGGTTTCTCATTGAAGATGCTCCAAAATTGGAAGAAGGACAACCGGCTGACAAGGAAGAGGTTGCTGAAATAGATGCTTGGAAGCATTCTGATTTCCTTTGTAGAAATTACATTCTCATTGGTCTGGACAATACACTGTATACTGTATATAGTGCTTTGGAAACAACCAAAGCATTATGGGAAAGTCTGGACAAGAAGTACAAAACTAAAGATGTTGGCTTGAAGAAATTTATAGTTGGCAGATTTTTGGACTTCAAGATGCTTGACTCTAAATCTGTGGTAAGTCAAGTAGAAGAACTTCAATTGATCGTGCATGAGATTCATGCCGAAGGGATGTCTCTTAGCGAGTCTTTCCAAGTTGATGCATTTATTGAAAAATTACCATAATCTTGGAAAGACTTCAAGAATTACCTCAATCATAAGCGTAAGGAGATGTCACTTGAAGATTTGATTGTAAGATTGAGAATAGAAAAAGACAACAAGATTTCTGAAAAGAAACTTGGTAGCAATCCTATAGTTTCAAAGGCCAACATTGTTGAAGATGGTCCAAAGCCCAAGAAACGGAAATGCTCTAATGAGGGATCATCCAAACAAGGCCATAGCAAAGATGAGGCTTAAACTTTCTAAGTTATTATTTCCTCCTGTTGAAAGATCAACTGAGTTGTTAGATTTAATACATACTGATATATGTGATATGAAATCTGTACCATCTAGGGGTAATAAGAAATATTTTATTACATTTATTGATGATTGCAGTAGATATTGTTATGTATATTTGCTTAATAGTAAAGATGGGGCTATTATTGCTTTTAAACAATATAAAAATGAAGTTGGAAATCAACTTAACAAGAAAATTAAAATAGTAAGGAGCGATCACGGGGGAGATTATGATGGCCCCTTCAAGGAACTTTGTATAGAATCTGGTATTATACACCAGACAACTGCTCCTTACGCTCCGCAGTCAAATGGGATTGCAAAGAGGAAAAATCAGACATTGAAAGAAATGATGAATGCATTGTTAATTGCATCCAATTTTCCACAAAATTTGTGGGGGAAGCCATTCTAACGGTTAACTTTCTAATTAACAGAGTGCCTCATAAAACGATAAAAAACATACCATATGAAATATGGAAAGGAAAGAAACCTTCCTTGAAATATTTGAAAGTGTGGGGGTACTTGGCAAAGGTTGAAATTCCCAAACTGAAATGGTTAAGAATCGGACCTAAGACAGTAGACTATGTGTTTATTGGTTATGCACATAATAGTAGTACATATCGTTTCCTGGTTTATAAGTCCAATTTATCAGATATCCATGTGCATAGCCAATCGGACCTAAGACAGTAGACTGTGTGTTTATTGTCATAGTATGTCTTTATGTAGATGACATGCTGATAACAGGTAGTAATAATCAAATGATTAAAGCTACTATGCAATTGCTTACCAGTAAGTTCAACATGAAAGATATGGGTCTAGCAAATGTTATTCTAGGAATTAAAATCCATAGAACTTCTAATGGGTTAGCTTTATCGCAAACACACTATATTTCTAAAATTCTTGAGAAACTCAAGAGTTTAAACATAGCTCTTGTGGCAAACCTTATAGATTCTAGTCTTTGGCTGTTAAGAAATACTGGTGAAACTGTTAAACAAAAGGAATATGCTCAAGTGCTAGGCAGTCTTATGTATGTTATGAACTGCACTAGACCTGATATTGCCTATGCAGTAAGCATGTTGAGTGGCTTTACATGTAGTCCAAATGAGTTTCATTGGAGAGCTATGATAAGATTTTTGGGTTACTTAAAGCAAACTCAACTTTGCTTTGTATTATGAGAAGTACCCTACAGTACTAGAAGGGTATTGTGATACAAATTGGATCACCAGCTCTAATGACACAAGATCCACAAGTGGATATGTATTCACCCTTAGTGGGGGTACTGTGTCTTGGAAGTCATCCAAGCAAACTTGCATTGCAAGATCAACTATGGAAGCAAGAGTCATTGCTTTAGATAAAGCTGGTGAGGAAGCCGAGTGGCTTCGTAATTTTCTTGAAGACATTCCTAATTGGCCAAAGTCGGTACCAGTAGTGTGTATGCACTGTGATAGTCAAGCAGCTATTGGTAGAACCAAGAATATCACACTAAAAAAAAACAGTTTTTGCGACGGAAAAAATCCATAGCAAAAATGGGTTTTTCCGTCGCAAATTTTGTTTGCGACGGATTTTGTCCATTGCAAAAACTCTCGTCGCAATTGCGACAGAAGATCAAAATTCCATAACAAATTTTGAAATTTGTGACGGATTTGTTTCTGTCGCAAATTTTGGAATTTGCGACGGAATGGAAATCCATCGCAAATTTCAAAATTTGCGACCGATATACATTGTTACAAATTCCAAAATTTGCGACGGAAAGGAAATCCATTACAAATTTTGGAATTTTTTTAAAAGAAAATTTAAATTTTGTTAAAATTTTAAAAAAATTTAATTTGTTTTTTAATTACATAAAAAAAAGCTGTATACCATAAAAATATATAATAACAATCATAAAGAGTTTACATAGAGAAAATAAAATATAAATAATAATGTTGCAAAGAACATGTACTAAAAACTAGTCTAAACAGCAGCATTGTGATAATGATCACCAGCATTGTCATCATCACCAGGAGCCGACTCCATACCCTTGTTTTTCATTGGGGACATGAGTTGAAGCTGCATTTGCCTTACCATCTTGCGTGTCTCGTGGAGCTCATTTGTTGTCTGCATTTGTTGTTGCCTTGTCTGGCTCAACTCAGCTGCTTGCTCCTGTACCAATGCCTTCATCTTCTTCATCTCATCTGCAAAAACATTATGAAGTACGTTTATTTTTTGTACTTTATTTAAATGGACCAGGGAATGAAAATGTAATAATCAATATCAAATATATTACATTTACCTGAGGAAACACTTTCAGTGCCGAATGAGGAGCTCTTCGTTTGCCTCAGTCGGCTGGCAGAGGACCGTACCCGAAGAGTCCACCTTTGTTGTTAAATCCGCTTGCAGCCTTAATGAATAGACTCTCGTTATCGAACTGAGAGGATGTGGGGACGCTCTCACTCTGCGAGTCTCTCTCCTGCGTCAACTTTTGATAGGTTTCCTACAAGCACAAAAATACATCACAAATAAGCCATGTGAAATGAAATAAATATGTTGGTGTCTAAAAAAGGAATAAATGCAATAAATGTCTCACCGCTACTTGCTGCGCCTTGGCGTTAATCCAACGCCTCTTACTCCCTTCAGACTGCTGGGATGGTGCAGGCCTTTTTATCTTTAGCCTTAGGGTCCACAATCAAAAATTAACCAAGGATTGCGTATTGACAACCCTAGGAAAGTTCTATCTCTCGAGGAGCCTTTTATTGAATCCTAAGTAATCTAAATGTCATGCAAATGCAATTAAAACAAGGGGAAAATTGGTTTTGGCTTTTCAAGTTAATAAACTAAAATAAGAATGCAATTAAATTAAATGCTAAACTATTATTTTTGGTATTTTCTTTATAAAATGGTGAATGAGTAAATGGAATGGAGGAAGTGAAAATATGAATGATGAACGTTCTTGGTAATGAAGAAATGACTATCCTTGCTCATAAAAATATTATGGGAGTTAAAGTTCATCAAGTCTTAAGTAAAAACCTCAAGATAACACCTGAGTCCAATATTCTCAATTAATAGTAGCTCCTACAAACATAGCTAACCACTACCTCTTGAGAAATTGTTAAAAACCACTTGATGTGCAATTGAGATTGGAATAATACAACATGAGTCTTCTTAAAATTGAGTACATAACAGTCCCTCAAAGGGCACAAATCAATCACATTAATTAGACAATAACACGCTAATTAATATAATCTCATTGCAACCGCAAGAAATTAAAACACATATATTTTTCACACTACAAAATCCAAATCTCAACTACAATTATCAACCCAACAGAGACAATAAACATTAATCTCAGTTCCAGAATTTATACACAATAATTCCTAAAACTAGGCAATCTAGATTTATAAATATGGACTAATTAAATGATAGAAAAACTCCCCTAATGTAGTCCATTGAGCTCAAGTATTAATCTCCACCACCAAGAAGAAAGGGAATCAGCCACGCATAGCCATTAAAATGGCCATTGACACAATCGCCGGAAAACTCAAAGAAATGATGAATAGTATTCTGAAAAGTGGCAGCAACAGTGATTGAAGGTGACTGGCGAAGGAAGTAAGTGGTGGGTGGAAGGTGGTGCAACGATGAAGGAGAGAGGTCTGGTTCTCGTGGTGTCACTCTCACGTCTCTGTTTTTATAATCTCCACCGGCGGTGATGGAGGGGTTGTGTCTCCGGCGATCATGAAGATGACGGTGAACGTCACTGGCGACGGTGCTGAGACAAGACGAAGGTGAAGGAGGAATGAAAGAAGAACGCAGGTGATGATGATGGAGAATCAAAGTCCTATGCTGCTCTCCCTCTCCTCTCTGTATCGTCTATGTTCCCTCACGCAACTCTCGTCGCTGCTGGTTCCTGTCTCGTCGACGATGATGGTGGATGAGAAGGTCGCCAGCGAGTGGGCTGAACCGTGAAGGAAGGTCGAATGGAAGATGATGATGAAGGTCGTAGGTTGAAGACGATAGCGTGAAGGTCAGAGTCGAAGATGAGATTGAAAGGTCGTCCAAGTCGTGCCTCCAGGATGATTTCTCGCAGCGCTCAAAACTGCATTTATTCAATGTCAGGTCTCATTTAATTTTCGGGCCTCCATTTCTTCTCAATCTTCAAACCTAAACTCTCAATGTTAAAACGCAGCTGCTGCAGATAGGGACTTAAGTGAACATTTTAAAAGTTCTGGAGTAGGGACTAAATTGAAACTTTTGCAATTTGAGTTCAAACTTTCATTTTCAAATTTGATTTAATCTTTTCAAGCATCTACAATCAAAATAATTAATCTAACATCAAATATTCTCATAAAAATCAATGATTAAAAGTAATTACAATTTCGTTGACAATTTTACCCTTTTAAGTCCTAATTTAATGTATTTACTCTTAATCTCAATTTATCACAAGAAAGGCATTTTAAGCTCAATAACTATAATAAAATACATTAAGAGTTCCAATTTAATCATAAAAATCATATAAAAATATGGTTCGATCATGAGAGTGGGTCCGCTCAAAGGCGGTCAATCAACCAAATCTGCAAGTAACTTTCCCGAGACAGTACCTGCAAACACAAATATGATCGTTAATTAATTGCTTCAAAGTACAAGATATTGAATACTTAAATAGAAAATAACGTATACCCACATTTTTTTTTGTTTATGCTCACTAATTGGAAAGGAGCTGCCGTTATATGAAGGTTCATCCATTTTGGCCCTATTTTGCTTATTTTTCGACTTATATTCTAAAATCTCTCATAATACGCCCATTTTTGAAGTAATTGGTCTGTAGTCTCAAGTTGAATCCGATCTTGCTTTCCTCTACTGTTTCTCAATTTATAAAACTTCTCAGACAACCACCGGCCTCCCTTATGGTTATAAGCTTTTTCCAGATCCTGACGATGTTCAGGCAACATCTTAAACTGACGCTGAAAATCAATAACAAACAATTAGTGCTCCAAATTTTTAAAGTACTTAATCAGTTTGCATTTAGATAAAAAATTAATAACCATAAAACATAAACTTACCAAAAACTCATTGAACCAAGCATCTCAACTCTCCTTAGGAATCTCTGTCCAACTGCCCCAAGGCTAATTGAAGTTACGGAATATTTGGTTCGAGATGAAATCTATCACTTGATTATAAGGGTCAAATATAAAGATAGAGGATATGATGCAATTATTAGCATACAAACTAAAGGTAGAAAATCGTAACATTACTGGTAACTTTACATGACTTACTTGGTGGCGCCGACAGGACGAATCCAAAGCTTCCCTGTCGCAAGATCTCTTGTGCCCCAGATTGGTGTATCGAAGGAACTACCTTCTTCCCCTACCTAGCTCTGAGACGACGCAGTGTGCTGAAGGAAGGAATGTGAACTATTGAAGATGTTTGTACATAGATGGTTACAGAAAACTAAATATATGCAAATCAATTAGAAATCATAAAGTAAACTTGCTCTGCCCCTTGCTGTGGATCAGCGGAAGTTCCTGGCACACGTGTACCGCCCATAAAAGAGTCGGTAGTAGACGGTGACGATGACATATAAAGTGACGGTGAAGATGATAAATAAATCGACGGTGACGATGACATATCAAGTGGCGGCAGCTCTGGGGAAGTATTGAGCCCTCTGCCTAAAGAGGGGGCAAATGGCGTCGCCCTACCCCCTGATAGGACAGGGGCTGGGATCGACCACTACTACGTCCACTACCTGAACACGCTCTTGGATGCTCCATCTCTGAACACTTATAAACATTATGTCAAAATATAAATAAATATAAGAAATTTACTTAATATGACATTGGCGAAGTAATGGAGGTATAACAGATCGTCATAAACAAAGAACTAACACAAATGCTTGAGTTAGTTCTCTTCTCTCAGTTAGATGATTGTACATCCAACTCCTATCACGATCGCCTTCCATACTTCCCCAACCCTACACAAATATATATAGTGGGGATACACCATAGTCCACAAAACAATATGTCAAAAATATAAGTGGCCAATACAACTGGCCACTTATGCCAACTAATTGCCACTTATTGAAAAAAAAAAGAAACAAACTCATGCATTTAACTAAGAACAGATCCCAGCAAGCAACCAGAGAATGAGGATAGCACAAAAGAACATGGGGACATGCATATGAAGGGGGAAAACAAAGAATAGGAAACTACACAATGAATTACGAAATAAGCAAAGCATTGGCATTTCAGTATTGTCACTTAATAGAATTTGATGTAATAATTTTTTAGACATATAAATATTTGTGGAGTTTATGAGAGTCATATTAAAGGTTAATGCAATGTTATAACATGACATAGGATGAATTTGAGGTCTTCTAATATATATGGGCCAAATCCTTGTGATTATTTTAGAAACCCTACAGTAAATAATCAAATATAAAAATGATGAACTCAAATTAATTAATAGTATATAACACTTAATCAAGTTTGTATAATATACAAAATCCATTTTATGTTGTTTATTTATATATTATTTTTCAAATTATTCATGCATATGTATAACTTATTGAGGAAATTATCACAAAGAAGTAATTTTAGATAAAAAAAAAAACAAAATGAGATATTTAAAAAGAAAAAAAAAACAAACTTGGCCCCTTTTTATAAGAGACTAACTCAAGTAGCTAATTATACTAATATTTTAAATACATACAAATTTCATTACTCCATAAACTCACACATTCCTTAGACTTTACGTTAATTAACTAATTATCTTAACTCTAAACATCACGTTTACACACTTCATGTCTTCCCTAATTATTTTTAGGAACAAGATCTATTCCAAAAACTACTATACATTATCACATGAGAAGCTTAAAATTTTGTATAGATAAGAGTATTGCAATGAAATTTATACAGACAATAGCATTGTATTTTTCACATATAATAAATTACTTCATCAGTTTGTTTCATTGGCATGCATCACGTCTAAAATTAATGAATTTGAAGAAAAAAAATGAAAAGAGAGAAGAGATAGAGGTTACCAGAATTTGTCGTTGGAAAACGGATTGAGGGCGTCAAGGGGAGGAGAAGAGGCGTCGAGCGAGGGGAGGAGGAGAGGCGTCGGCGGTGAGGGTAGGAGATGAGGCGTCGGACGGCGACGGGAGGAGGGGAGGCGTGGGTGAGGGGAGGAGGAAAAATCGCAAGGGGTCGAGGAAAATGAGGCACCGATTCGGTGCCTCATAACTTAAAGCAATTTGCGATGGATCGTAGAAGCCGCTTTTTGCGATAGACTGAGTGTCCGTCGCAAAAAGCTACAAAAACTGGCGCCTGTTTAGGCGCTAGTTTGCGACGGACCCTGAGTCCGTCGCAAAAGGGGTGAAACTGGCGCCTTTTTGGGCACCAATTTGTGACGGATTGAGAGTCCGTCGCAAACAAGGGTGAAACTGGTGCTTGTTATGGCGCCAGTTTGCGACAGACTAGGAGTCCGTCGCAAAAACTTCTGCTTTTTGCGACAGACTCTTAGTCTATCGCAAAAGACTTGCTTTTTGCGACAGACTTTTTGTTCCATCGCAAATGACAATGATTTTGCTACATATTGTTATTTCCGTCGCAAAAGACCCAAATTTTGCAACGAAAAAAATTCCATCGCAAATTTGCAATTTTCTAGTAGTGTCATGTACAGCAACAAGTCTAGACATATACGTCGTAGACATGATACCGTTAGACAACTACTCTCGAATGGAATCATCTCAATTGATTATGTGAAATCAAAAGAGAATATAGCAGATTCATTGACTAAAGGAATTCCTAGAGAGTGAGTTAGAAATTTGTCCGAAGGAATGGGTTTAAGGCCGATACATTGTTGATTATCGTGGTAACTCTACCTAGAAGAGTGGAGATCCCACAAACTAGGTTCAAAGAGACAACTAAGTCTTAATCGACTGTTAACACTGTGGAGTTTTTTTAACTCATACTCATTCCTAGATAAGACAATGCATATATATCAGGGTAAGTTTTAAGGCTTTTAATGGTTTCTTAATCTGATTTGTTTAGATGATGTATGTTGACTTACATCACAAGGAATCACTTATGTGAGTGTGAAGTTTGGGCCGCTTCTATGAGAATTTAAAACGACCAATTCCCTAGAACACTCGCAGAACCAGGTGGTATCCAGGGCCAAAATGGACACAACATGAGAACCAATGATGTTAGAGGAGCAACTGTGTGACTCCTATTGTCTTGGTAGACACTAAACGGTCAACGGTTCAAGACAGCACGTCCACTGATTGACCAGTATATCCGATAGGTTTTTTCTAGAGAAGGTTCAAAGGTAACCCCTACCTTTCTCGATGCAGTTGTTTCTCGTAGAGGAACCACACTTTGCATACATGATCATTTGCATTTGGTCTTGATGGCCCAACTTCTTATCCATGTGGAGGATTGTTGGAATTTGGGATAAAATCCCATGGGTTATGAATAAGAAGAAGGTTGGAAAAGAAGAGGGAAAGGAAGAAGGAATGTGTGTGTGGATAAAAGTCCCACATTGGTTAGTTGGAGGGTATATAAGCCTCAACTTTCCTCCTACTAAATGGGCCTTTGAGCCAACCGACTTTTGTGGAGGGGTGAGGACTTAGGTGACCCTTGGTCCACCATACACGCGCGTGTGCCGTCGCCGTCTGTCCGGCAGGCTCAGCTCGATTCGATAGGTCGCGCACGCCACCTGCCTAGTCCGATTCGCGCGTGTGTGAAATAAAAAATAATTTTTTATTAACTAATTTTTTGAATTTCCAATTTGACCTCTGAACTTTTAAAAATTATGTTTTTGCCCCTCCGAGAGTTTCCAACCAGCAGCTGCGTATTGCGATCCGTTCAGATTGTTTGGTTCATTCTGGTGTGTCTGTTTGTGCGACGCACCAGTTCGCCAGCAAGGGACGCATGTCACTTCTGTTCGTTTTGTTCTGGTGCGTATGTAAGCACAACGCACCAGTTCAGTGCAACAGATGAGTCCATCTGATCAAATTTTTTCATTGTTTATAAATAGGGCGCCCTAGTCATCACATCTGACTTTTTCTATATACACTCCTTCTACATACTGCACATACAAAACATTTTATGCGTTCCAAAAGCAGACTTGTTGGATTCGCTTGGGCTTCAGATTGAGAGAGCCATCTTTCTGAAGACGAATAATCCGCTATATCCTGGGAGACAGTTGATCAAAAATCTTCGGCATCCGTATTGAAGGAGCAAAATTATCTTAAGGAAACAACGTACATTGGGCCCAGATTTCTGCATAGTTCATTACCATATTTAGCAATCTAGTGAGTTCGTTTATAGCTTTTTCATATTATACAGACCTGTTGTATGCTCTCTGTATGTGCTATTTCAGTAATACAGATTCTTGTTATGTTATATTAATAGTATCTGTTTACTGTATATTCAATTTCTACCTAATCAATACATTCTAAACAACATTTTGCCCCTATCAAGTTACCTCTTATTTCCAACAAACTCTCCATGCATTTTGAAGCTATCTTTGACATTATCATTTGTGTATTTAGTATTTAACGGTGGCTTCTTTTGAGGGTGATTAGGAAACAGATCTTCCACTTGAATCCAACATCTACCCATGTCAATCGTTAGTTAAATTTACTAATCCCTTATAAACTTGTTAGACCTTGTCAATGCATACAAATACAATCATTGCCATTAGCCTATTACTATTTACCTTGTAATCAATCGATCAATTAATTATCAATTATCCCAATAAAAATTATTCATTTCCGGGTTTAAAAAAAATCAGGTGGGTGTGGTCCTTGATTGTTGTTACGGATGGAAAAAGCTCAAATGCTTGTTTAAAATTACAATTGATAAATATGTTATAAGTCCGGATAAAATTATTTTCACATATTTATCTTGTACACCGCTAATTATAATTGAGAAGCTACTTTTAAAAACTTTAATTCTCATTCTAAACATCAATTAATAGTTCATCCTATTGATCAATAAAAGCTGTGAGAAAATCAGTAGATATTTAATGAAATCATCACCTCATCAAATCAGACGCCTATATACATACCATCATTTTGCGATATTTTTGCTGGACATCAAGGATCTATGTACATAAGTTAGAATATATAGTAGACTACTTAAATAGTGCTATAGCCTATATATATAGGCTTTCACCTTATATTGGTTTTTTCCCTTTTTACGTGGGTCCATAATTGTCATCTTTTTCTTTCGTTACCCTTTTCTCCACTTTTCTTTTATAATGTTGTCCATTTTTTAAAGGGAACATTAAAAAAAATCAAAATTCCAAATCAATTTTGTTTCCTAGAATAGATTAAGTATTTGACTAAGCTTAATTAGTAATTCATAACTCCTTTTAATAGGGAATCACTAATTTGATATTTTTAAATTTTGAAGGTATTTTTCTGGAGTTTTCCCGGTTTAAATTATAATAAAATAAATTGTTTTTATTTACACTGTGTGTGAATCATAAATCAGATAATGGACATAGAGATTCGGTGTATGGAAGCATTAGCACATGGGGTTGGGGAAGAATCATGGAAGGGCTCCGGCAGGAGCGGAAAAGAGGCACGCGTAAATCGTTGTCCTTTTCTTGTATGAATAGTGCATATTCTGATAGTTTTATAAACATGCATACATATAAAACATCGTTTTTGGTTCAGTTCATAATGTTTCTTGGAATTTTTGTTAACTTCGGTCAAAATCTCTAGAAATGATGCGTAGCAAATGTGGCAACAGTGTATTGCTACCTCTGATTTTTAATATAAAATCTCGTTGGCCATAGTCAGTATTATTACCATGTTTGGTCATAGTTGAAATGAAGATTAAAAATTGATCACAATTTCAGGGATCGATTTCTTAACGATAAAACTACATAAATAATTATCTCAAATTGATGAAAATTATCAGAGGTGCCTTTGACCACCAAAAGCACCTAGGACATGGGTCTTCAATGGTGCACAGCGAAATAGATGGGCAGATATAACTATAATGTGGATTCTTTTAGAGGAGGATCCTCATACTTATCTTGTTAATTCCACACATCCACTAAGTCATTTTCATGAGTCCCATATCCCAGAAGATTTACTTGAAGAAGAAGTCTTGTATGGTCTTGGGCTCTCCAATCTCAACGGCTAACTTTTATGGTGTAGTTTCTTTAAAAATTTGTGCCTATTACTATGATCTTTCATTGAGAGTTGGCCAACTGGAGAGAGCTGGCAGGAGGTCGAAAGAAGTATTGTACCTAGGTTACTGAAGAAGAGGCCTTATAAGGAATTAAGCTCTCCAACTCCAACAATTTCCAGGAAAAGTCCCAGAAAGTGGATTTCCAAGAGCGCCCCTAGATTTAGTCCTCTTGGAAAAGGGAAAGCAAATATCTAGATTCATGGTTCATCAACCTCAAAAGTCTTGGTCTTCCACTATCAAAAAGTTACTGAATTATTATTGAAACGTCGTTTGTTCCTTCCTATATGCTCCAAGCTTTCTTTCTTAAACTGTCCCGACGTCTGTCACAACGTACGATGCTTAACACCCTGACATGAAAAGACGAAAAGTAAAGCAACAAAAAATTTATTGTGGTAAAAGCCATTCACTATATATGTCTCCTGCATCTGGTTCTCAATCATTAAAACCGTCATTTACTTCGGAAGGGGAATTTTCTTTTTAGTTAAAAAAGAAATCTCATGACCTCTGCCCTTCGTATACTATAAATTGTGGCCTTTATCCAATGATTTGATCGGGCACTTTGAGTTTGGTAAAGCCTTATAAGAACCTAATTTTGTTTCACCTCTAAATAGACGGCATAAGTAATTATGAATTGGTTAAAGGAATGGGTAATTCGGAATATGTTTGTTGGTATTTTTTCAAGTCCTAGAGACTAGCAATGTTATTGAGGCAAATGGAGAAAAAATTAATTTGCTTTCTTTGTTTTAAGAATGAGAAATTATGACAAAAACTGTTATATTCCATTTTAATATAGAACAATATCTCCACTCATTTTGTTATTTCCAAGTCTTTTATTTAGTCAAATTTTTATCACCCCAATTGTGTTGGCAGGATTTAGATTGAGTTGCATAATATCAATATTTACGCAATCATATGTTAATAACAAACCTTTGTGAAACCACATTTTATTCACTATACACTGTTGATCGAACCATATTTTGATGTATTATTTCATGATTAATTTAGGATTTAATCTTGTTAATTGGGGCAAAAATGTTTTATTTATGATTAATTTAAATTAATGAGTGATTACATCAAAAACGTGTTAAAAGAGGTAAAATTGTTAAAATTATTGTAATTACTTATATTCAATATTTCTTAGGAAGATTTGATGTTAGCTTGATTGGTTTAAATTGTTGATACTTGAAGAAATTGGACCAAATTTAAAACTGGAAGTTTGAGCTCAAATTATAAAAGTTTTAATTTAGTTCCTCTACGAAACTTTTTTAAAGTTTCAGTTAGGTCCCTACGTGAAACTATGCGTTTTGAGTAAGTTAGGTCTGACCTTCTTCTTGATTCAGCTACGACAGACCCGACGGAATATATCAGGGAGCGCCGCGAGAGACCTACTTGGACCCTGAAGCTCTCTCCACCTTCCTCGAAGTCGTCGGCGACCTTTACCCTCACCATACTTCCGCGAGTTTGTAGAGGAGGTGAAGAAACATAACCGGAAAGAGCGGCTATGAGAACCGGACCTTCGACTCGACTTCACCGCCTCTCACGAATTACCACCACCACCGTCGCAAAGCACCATTTGACCTTCTCTTGTGATATCCGGTGACCTTCGTCTCTGATTTCATTATGCCATCATCAACTTCCTTACTCTCTCTGTTTATGAACTTATCACAGCTGTTTGATTCTCTTATTTTGGATTCATATCCAACCACAAAACTTCTTCAAATCAGTGCTAATTGGTTATTTAATTGGTATTCTTCAATGTCAATGTCTGGAACTTGTTTGGTGAAGTTTTGATGGTTGGCAGTGGCTAATTCCTTTGCTTCTTGGTGATGAGGATGTGTTCTTGAGCTCAATGGACTAGGTGAGTTTTTCTATCCTTCTATTAGTATTAGTCTAGAGTTATATATCTAGATTGTCTAGTTTTAGGAATTATTGCATATGAGATTGATGTTAACGATCTCTCTTGATTTAATATTTGTAGTTGAAATTAGATTTTTTTAGTGTGAAGCTTATATGTGTTTGAATTTATCTGTGGTTACAATGAAATTATATTAACTAACGTGTTATTGTTTAGTTAATATGGTTGATTTGTGTCTTTGTGGGACTGTTTGGTACTCAATTTCAAGAAGACTCATATTGCATTATTCCAATTTTAAATGTACATTAAGTGGGTTTAAACAATATCTCAAGAGGTAGTAATTAGCTATGTTTGTAGGAGCTAGTATTAATTAGGAATATTGAATTCAAGTGATATTTTGAGGTTTTCCTTAACTTGATGAATTTTAATTCTCATACTTTTTGAGCAAGGGTAGTCATTTTTTCATTAACAAGAGCAATCATTATTCATATTTTCTTTCACATACTTTTCGATTCCATTTTATAAAGAAAATATCAAAAACAATAGTTCGCATTTAATTAAATTGCATTCCTATTTTAGTTTATTAATTTGAAAAGCAAAAAACCAATTTTCCCCTTCTTTTAATTGCATTTGTATGGCATTTAGATTACTTATGATTCAATAAAAGACTCTTCGAAAAGAGAAAACGATCATATACTTGCCTATACGCAACCCTTGGTTAATTTTTGATTGTGGACCTTAAAGTTAACGATAAAAGTAATACTTTTTGGGGGATGAATCAAACCATGAAAAAGCCACAGAGAAAGTGGGGAAAAAAAAGATGCACCATAGAGGAAACTTTTCTTTGAAAAATGTTGTGTTATCCTTAACCTTAGTGGATTAGGACCAAGCCCATCTTAATTGAGTGGGTGCTGTCTATTTCTCGGTGAGTTACTATGTGTTGTCTAACTGTGAAGAAAACAAGGAGTGAGTATGTGTGTGAGGTGTCCAAAACTTGAGAGTTGTTGCATAGGTGTTCGATTTAGAGAAGAGAACGAGTGTGTTGTCAACATATAACAAAAAGAGAAGGGCGTGAGTGTATGCGCTGCTGTTGACTTGCACTAAATAAAATGAAGATGTGGTGTTTCTTTGCAATTCATAGAGAAGTAGTGCGGTATGGGTATGATTTCTTGTATTGCTCCCTTTAGTCTTTGTCCAAAGCATGCGCGACCGCCTTTTGCAGAAAACCCGAGAGAGACTTGCAGAATTTCAAGAACGACAAGAGAATGTGGGTTAATTGAATTGAAATAAGGAAACGAGAAGTGGTGCATTTTTGCATAAGTTGCAGAAAGTAATAAAATAATGACAATGGAATATGGGTAGCATACATTGAGAGTGTTCTCGGCATCTCTGTCTCTAGTATTGTGCAGGTGGTGCAGACAGGTGTGAGAGTGGGATGTGAGCGTGCTGTGCATCTTGGAGAGAGGAAGAGGATTTCGATGCAATTCAAGTGAAGAGGGAAAAAGTGAAGGAGGAAAAGTAGAGAAAGTAATGGGTGAAGATGAAGAAGAAAGCAAGAGAATAAGAGAAAGAGCGAGACAGTACGCAGCAGGCAGTGGAGATATGTTTTCGAGAATCAGATATGTTTGCGCAAAAAATAAATGAAACGGCAGTGTTTCAGCTTGCTGCATATGGATAAATCTGCAATACATACATACATACATACATACATACATACATACATACATACATACATACATACATACATACATACATACATACATACATACATACATACAAACCTTTACTCTAATACCTTTACTCTAATATCTCTCCTATATAAATATCCGGTCTCCTTAGTTGATTAGCTTGTTTGGATAACTTCAAAACCTAGGTTTTAGTAAAAGTTTGTCAAATACTCCAAAATTATCTAGAAACTATTTTACATCAAAACCTAGGTTTTGGAAAAAATTTGTCAAACACTCCAAAAATATTCAGAAGCTATTATGCATCAAAACCTAGGTTTTGGAACAAGCTATTTTTTTCATATATTTCTCTCTCCTCTGCCATCATCAGTATTTTTTTAGTATCAGTGAGTATCCTTAAATATTTTTTTAGTACCCTTCAGTACCCTGAAATATTTTTTCAAGATTAGTCATTACCTGAAATATTTTTTCAATATCCTAAATTTTTTTTTAAGGATCATGAAGTATTTCTTTAGTATCATTAAAAGTATCTTTTTAGTACGCATTAGTACCCTAAATTCTTTTCAAGATTACTCACACTCTAAAATATTTTATCAAGACCCTAAAATAAGATTTTAAGACCATGAGAAGTATTTTTTCAGTACTAATCAATATTAAGTATCTTTTTAGTATACGTCGGTCTGCTGAAATATTTTCTTTTAGATCAGTCATTACCCTTAACTATTTTTTCAATATCCTAAAATAAATTTCAAGATCATGAAGTATTTTTTTAGTACTCTTCAGCACTTTGAAATATTTTTTAAGATCAGTCATTACCCTTAAATATTTTTTTAATATCCCAAAATAAATTTTTAAGATCATGAAGTATTTTTAATTACCAATCGGTACCCTTAAGTATTTTAATTTTGTACACAAATTTATGTTATTTTTAGTATTTATTATGAAATATAATGTTTATAATATTTAAAATACAACTTTATCTTTTATATGCAATTATACCAAAAGCTAATGTCCTTTTTGGTAAATTTGACCATGAAAAAGCTATTCTGAGAACAATATTCAAACACTATCATTTTTATCAAAAAGCTATTCTTCAAAATCCATTTTTACGTTATAAATCCTAAAATTTATTCTCCAAATATCATTTTTATCTCGTAAATTTCAAAAATTATTCTCCAAAAATTAAAGCCCTGGGCTTTTCGGCGATGCGAACTCGGGTTCTCTTCTTCGGCCTTTTTCTCTCTCCCTACTTGTGCCTTGTTCCTTTATTGCTCTAGTCAATGTGTTTTCACCTTTTCTTCATTTTATTGTTTTCTTCATCCAGTTTTTTTAAAGATTTGTTGTCTTGTCATATCAAATCTCTGCTCTTCTTTTACATTGCGTGGGTGAGATAACCTCCATTTTTTTACAACTCCTTCACGCTACTGCTCATGTATCCTTGTCATGGTAATTAAACCCGGATCGGAAACCGGCGAACCGGCCATGAGTCCGGTCCAAAATAGGATAGAAACCTAGGTCAGCAAAGTATTTATTTATTTATTTAAAAAAACAAATAACAATAGAAGAGAAGAGGAGAGCGAGAAATAAAGCGGCGGACCCGCAACCTCCACACCTTCGCCGTCTTCTTCTTCCTTCCTCGCCGGTGACCTTTGCTTCACCGTCACCATAAGTCTTTGTCGCCGGCGAGCTCCACCCTCACCACCACAAAAATTGTCACCAACCAAAAGAAGTAGATCAGGAATGAAGTGATCTCGTCGCCTCCTCTAGCGTCGTTTTGGTCTATAAGGGGGAGGGTTTGGATGAGAGAGAAGAATGAGATCTGAATGTGAGGAGAGAGTGGGAAAATGAATATGAAGGAAGGAGCTTTGAATATAATGAAGAGATGACCAGACGATGGATGGAGGGAGGAGGGTTATGATGAGAGAGAAAAATGAGATGGGAGTAGGTGAAGATGAGATTTGAATAATCTCTTCATGTCATTTCATCTCTAAAAAGTTGTGCATCTATTCTTACTTTTTTCAAAAAACAAAATTTGTCAGACCTAATAATATTATATAATAAATGTCAGATACTTGACTACTCGATTTAGCTCCGGTCGACCCGGTTTGACTCGGTCGACCCACCTGACCCTTGACCCAATGCCCAGGCCGGTTCAATGACCGGTCCGGGTTTAATAACCTTGATCCTTTTATGTATATATTTTCTTTGATTAAGATATAAAAATGTACAATAAGTGTTTTTTAGGTATAAAAGTATATATGTGGTTACAAATTAGGTGCAAAAATACCATTTGACTATTAAGTTTCATTTTTTTTGACGGAATGATAACGTGGCCTTCAAAAGTACAAAAATATACATGTAGTTTGGCCAAAAGAGCGCCCAACACCAAGTTTTTTTTTTAATTTAATAATTTTATTTCAATTAAAGGAAAATTATTATTTCTCTAGGTATAATTCTGGGAGGCCAAATTTTTTCGTTTGATTTATCATTTTGGGAAGGAGGATCTATTTAATGGGTAAAAACAATAAAAATTTTATTTCCATAGTTTATTTCCCTTTTTTAAAAATCCTTATTAAATTTTGGGAAAATCCATGGGGGCCCTTTTTGGCCAAAAACCCCCCAAAAAGGGCCCCAACACTCTGAAATTCCCAAAACAGGCCGCAAGGCCCTGATTGGTATGAAGTTAATAAAAGAAAGGAAAAACAAAAAAGAACTCTAGATCAAAAAGTAAAAAAATTACATTGGTGCCCTTAATGAAACCCTAAAATTGAACTAGCCTCTCTTCTCTAAATCATTCGAGAACTTCTCATCCCTTGCTCTCCATTCTCTGATCTCCGCCTCTACGCCTCCGTCCTCATCGATCTCCACCTCTGCACCTTCATTCACGTCAGCCTTGGTCTGCACCTCCGTCGTCAATCTCCGTCCTCGTCGATCTATGGCGATTCGCATTCAATCTGTGGTTCAAGGTTTCTTAGTAAGTGGCATTTCCTAGTTGAGTGAAGCAAAATTTTAACTTTCAATGCGAGTCTTGGGAGAATTCAAGTCTTTGGGCGGAGTTGATTGGTTAGTCTTGAGCAAAGATCTTTGAATCTTGGAGAGTTGTGATAATGGAAGTTGAGGCGGGGAAGTTCTTCAATAGTTGCCGAGAGGAGGCCAAGCTTCTCTACCAATCTTAGTACGTTCAAGGCAAAATAATCATAATAGTGTGTTTTTCTTGTTTCTCATTGCGGTTTTCCAATTTTTTTCTGTTCTTTATGCTGACAATTGAGGACTCTTCTGCTGATGGTTCATTTTGTTTTGGACATTCTGTTCATTGACTTCATTGAGATTTTTTTTTTCCATTAGAAACATATAGTTATAGGAGATATGGCAAAGTAATTATATATTTAAATCAGTAATTTACATACTTATTCAGATCTCAAGTTTGCATTTCCAAACAGAACTAAGAAAAAAGGAATTTAGAAAATATAAGCAAAGTAAAATGTGGGGGGCCGATTTGGACTATTCTATATACGAACCAATAGGTGTTCATTTGTTGCCAAAATTGAATGCACCCAAAAAAAAAAGAACAAAGAAAGAAATTGCTTCTATGGTTTACTAAAGATGTGCATATTGGTGATTTGGTTACGATTTGGTCAATGAAAGAGTTTGTCACTGTCTGCTTGGCTACTATCAAAGCATATTGTAATAAGAGTACTTGTCATTGTGTGCGATTTGGTCAATGAAAGAGTTTGTCACTCTCCTTTAGACAAGTCTCTATGCATGAACTTCCATTTTAACATCTTTAACCTTTTTACTTATTTAATATAACTTAAAGTCATTGTGGGGGTGGCTTTGTAGCATTCTATCAGTTTACCCAGTAGAACCTTCGAGCTTGTAAACCTATCCTTACTCCTGCAACAGTAAGTTCTTTGACATTATTTGAATATTAAGATATGCTTTACTTCTTAAAATGTGCACGCTAAACCTTAATCATGCACTATGCAGGTCATTGCTACATTGGTATGTATGGTATTGGATATATGCACTAGTATT
This sequence comes from Acacia melanoxylon, assembly GCA_019022615.1. NCBI lineage: Eukaryota > Viridiplantae > Streptophyta > Magnoliopsida > Fabales > Fabaceae > Acacia > Acacia melanoxylon. Next base: position 2,202,984 of record JAFJYJ010000032.1, read on the forward strand.
CTTTTCTTGCTACCAATTTCACTACTCTGGTGCAAACTTTCAATGTAAATCATATAGAACAGTTGCAACCTTCATGCATTATGAAATACTTTTAGTAAAATTGCTGCTATCTTGTTCTTGAGTGTCCCATCTCCTTTAATTAAATTTAGATTCTTGTCTTCACCTATACAATGGACTGGGCTCAAATTAATTCATTCGATTTGCGAGATAATTGGTGTGATTTTTGTCCAACCGTTGGGAGTAGTACAATTTGGATCCATACAAAAGGTTAATCTTGTGTTGAACATGAAGTTTTTTGACAGATTTTACATTAAGTGATCATTACATTAAAGTAATCGTTATCTCTTAATGGGTGTTCTTGATCTTGGAAAGAGAGGAAGTTTTGAAACAAACACAAAGCTGTTGCGATGGAGACCGAAAGATTGGATATTGTTGATGCATCAAGAAGTTTTGAAACATACACACACAAAAAGTGTTGTCTTTGGTCGAGGAGTCCCACAAGCAGAAGAGGAATAATTAGACAGCAAACTTGTTTAATATTTAGTAGTTAGGATGACTTGTTATGGGAAAAAACATAGAGATTGTTAATGGGTACTTATTTAGTTGTTAATGTACCTTGATATTGTTGTTAACAGACACTGATATTGTTGTTAATGTACCATGATATTGTTGTTAATGTACCCTGATATTGTTGTTAACAGACACTAATATTGTTGTTAATGGACCCTGATATTATTGTTAAAGGACCCTGATATTGTTGTTAATGTAGCCTGATATTGTTGTTAATAGAGACTGATATTGTTGTTAATGGACCCTGATATTGTTGTTAAAGGACCCTGATATTGTTGTTAATGTAGCCTGATATTGTTGTTAACAGAGACTGATATTGTTGTTAATAGACCCTGATATTGTTGTTAATGGACCCTAATTTTGTTGTTAATGATTAACGATATTGTTGTTAATAGACACTGATATTGTTGTTAATGTACCCTGATATTGTTGTTAAAGACACTGATATTGTTGTTAACGGACATTGATATTGTTGTTAATGGACCCTGATATTGTTGTTAATGTACCCTGATATTGTTGTTAACAGAGACTGATATTGTTGTTAATGGACCCTAATAGCTTACTGTCAAACAGATTCCAAGTCCAAACAATAGCATTCTATCATGTAGTTCTTAAAGTTTCCTTCCCTATCCATCATTAAAATTAAAAAGAATAATATAGGTTGTAAAGTTATTTGACATATATGTTATAGTTGTCTCAACTCTCAAGTAATAACCGTAGGCTTCTCAGCTAAGAAAATAAAAAGTACAGCTTATAATCATTTTTTTCCTTATAATACTAGTTAGATAGTGTAAACACAATAATTGCCATTTCTCTGAAATAAACTCAATCGAATCATAATCTGTAACAATGATAGTATCCATGAACAAATTCTATCATAAAAGTCAGAAACTACGTTCATTTATTAGTACAAAGAGCATGCAGAATCAACTGTACACCCCCAAATTTTATCAGACAATAAGGGCCTCCTCATATTAGATTGCCCTCCAAACAAAATCCCTACAATCTCTCTTTCTCTCTGCCTATGCACAGAAAGTCTGAAACATTAAACACGAGGCCAAAGCATAACGCAATCTTCAAATGAAAGATTTAAAGATATGGCCAGCTTGTGAAAGAATTCTTTTTAAGTGTAAAATCAACTAAGAAGATCTGATACAAGAGACCTTATCATCTCCAAATATATGCCTATTTAATCTACAAACAACAGATTTAGCCTATCTATCTATCTATTTATATACATATAAGGCAATTGAGATGTCAGATAGCTTCTTTCCACTTAGCCTTGACTTAAATTTCCTCAATGGAGCATTTGGAGCTTCCATTTGTGGGATCTCATTTTCATCATCTAACTCAATTGCAATTTGAAGAGCAAAAGTTTTCTTCTTCGGAGTACTATATTCAAAATGCCATTGCTTCGCAATAAGAGCCTGAAATGTTTCAGCAAAAGCAGGAGTTACCAATCAGAACCACTAAAATTAGAAACTGAATCAAATACAATGAACAGGAATAGTGCTACTGTTACTCACTGCTTCTTTTATTGTTCTTGAAACATGTTAAAGCTGCTTCAAATCTTCATGATCTACCCCGCATAAAACCCTTATCTCTGATTTAACAAGAAAACAGAGAAGTTTCAGACAATCCGCTACATAAGATAGAAATGCAATCAAACTCAAGCTTGAATTGTTAATAATGGAACTTACCAGAATATCCTGAGGCAACGCTTCGAGACGAGACCTTTCAGAGTTAGGAGTGAATGCCCCGCTACGCATTCTCTTCAATGAAGTCATTGAACCCGAGTCCAGCAGAGAAGCTTCAACATTGGTTGAAACCACAATCCCCTTCCTGCTAAGTGATTGAGTATAAACCCCAAACCCTAGAGCCATATTACCAAATACCAATTTCACTCAAACAGAGTCAGAAGCATAATACACAAATTTCACTGACTAAAAACGTAGTTGTTCCAATCTACATTACAAAATTGACAATAACATTAATCATCGGAGAGTTAATCACAAACCTAAAGCATAAATTCAAACTCAGTAAGGAGACTGTGAAATGCAATTTGGGGAAACAATTAATTCATTTCCAGAAGAAAAAAAAAAAACTATTTCATTCTTCTGGAGAGAAAAAGGAAAGAAAATCTCGCAATAAATTAGATTTAATTCGAAACTGTTTTGGATTAGAGGTGCTAGATTCAAGAGACGAGCTTCGATTTCTTTTGGTTCTGCAAGAGAGGAAGAGGAAACATGAAAAGCTGTTCCCATGCCTACAAGGCATCGTTGATGGTGGTGGCAAAAGCGAAATGGAAATCGGCCAAAGGAAGAAAAGAGGGAAGCTCCAGGCGTTCCCAAAATTCTCTCCCTCGCGTTCGCGTTGTACGTTTGTTTCCTGGCTTCCTCGTCTAAACGCCAAAAGGAATTGATCACCTGTTTACTTTTTAATCCAGAGTTCTTTTTTGTTTTTTTAATCAAGGGTATTAATGTCCTTTCTTTTATTAACTTCATACCAATCAGGGCCCTGGGGCCTATTCTGGAAATTTCAGAGTGTTGGGGCCCTTTTGGGGGTTTTTGGCCAAAAAGGGCCCCCATATGGAATTTTCCTTGAATTTTCTAATTAATAATTGATAAATGAGTATTTGTGCATTTGAGATTTGATATTATAAATAATATATTTACTTAAAAATAATTCTAATGTTTTAAAAAATAAATAGTTAAAGAAATAATTCATTTATTCTATTAAAAAAAATTCTTTTACTTTTAAAAAGTCTATAGAGTTTAGTTAGATCAAAAAATTAAAAAAAAAAAATAATTAAATATAGTATTTATAATTTCAAATTTCAAATGCATAAATACTCATTTATTAATTATTAGCTAGAAAAATTAATATGGATTTAAAAATTAAAATAAATTATAGAAATAAAAAATTTGGTCTTCTTGGAATTATACTTGAAGAAATAATAATTTTCCTTTAATTGAAATAAAATTCTTAAATTAAAAAAAAAAAACTTGGTGTTAGACGCTCTTTTTACCAAACCACATGTGTATTTTTACACCTTTAAAAGCCATGTCATCATCCTGTCAGTAAAAAAAGTCAAACTTAACGGTTAAACGGTATTTTTGCACCTGATTTATAACCACGTATGCATTTTTACACCTCAAAAAAACATTTAGTGATAGGTACCCATTAGGGTAAAGCGCATGTGCAATTTTGCACCTTAACCCTATTTTCTGTAAGCATTTTTTTTTTCTTTCCTTTCATCTTTTGTTAGTAATGTTGGGAAGATGTGATAGGATTTTTATTTCTTCACCCTCACCTCTTAATCAACAGATACGAGGGGTGTGTGAGAATTTCACAAATTTATAACGTTTTCCTTTTTCAACATAAAACCCCAACAACTCTGAGCGTATGGGTATATACATTATAAATAGCTTTTTATTAGGCATGTCCATGGATCAGACCAAACCGGGTTGGGGGTCAATGTAATATTTTCGGATTTTAGTAAATCGGAATTTTTGAGATAAAGCAAATTAACGAATATTTTGATAAAGCAAAATCATGAGTTTAAAACTATTTAAGAAAATTGTCATAATTATAGAGTAAATTGTTAAAAAAGTTACGGAAAGATCAGATGAACAGAATGACTAAAAATGAAATAATGGTGATAAAAATAGTCTAAAAATATTATGATAAATCTTGAAAGATCATGAACAATTATGAGAAAAATATGAAAGTGTTATCCCTAATTATGAGAATTTAATAAATTATTTCAGAGGAAATAACATGAAGAAAAGTTTAAAAAGCATTTCGGAACCATAAAGTAACACGATGGGGTAAACATTGTTAATATTTTACATAGGATATAAAATGACAATGTCGGTATAAAAGTTTGTAAGATAACAATATATCTTTCGTACAATTGGTAAAGATAAATATATGAAGAAACCTGATCCTAAAAAGATCACTAAACAAAGAAATTAGGTGCGATTAAGCCTTAACGGCGAGGGTAAACGGGAATTTTTGGTAAAAAATATTATATTTTTAAAATATGGAAAAAATTATGAAAAAATATTTAAAACTGAATTTTTTAATTAAGGGTCGAAATTCTTAATATTTTTAATTAAAAAGAATTTTTAAATAATTAAAATGTTAATTAGAATAAAATAATAAAATAATACGGTGAGTCGACTTATAAATGGGGCCAGGGGAAAAGTCGAAATAAATTCTACGGGTAAACCGAGAGGTAAAAGTCTTTTCAGCACTGATCAAATTAAGAACAAGTAAATTTTTACACGAAGAAAGAATTTACGGGACGTTGATTCCGCAAACGAAAACCCTAATTTCTAATAAGACAAAAAGCGATCGAGATAGAGTAAGTGCGAGATAGAGGATTTAGAGTCAATCTTTGAAACAAGTATTTGCCGTGAATTAGGTTTCTAGTGACTTAGGTCAGATCATATTACGAACCAGTGGGTTTTTGCCTAGACGTTGACGCTTTCAAAATTTCGTTCTGTAACCGAGGGCGTTTGACCTAGAATCTTCGGCAGATAACGGGATACCCTTAATGGAGTCATAAATTTCATTAAATTTTATATTCCAAATGAGAAAGAAAGAAACTTCGAAACTCTGCCGTCAGCATTTCACGATTCGTCAAAAACGCGCGAAACGGACACCGATCGGGGAAATTCTATCGGACCGGTCATAAAGTGAGCTTAAGTCACCATTCTTGGACCAATTTCTGCCACATCACCCCCTTATGTCGACCAAGAGCTCCCATGGACAAGGATTAACCACCATTTAACCTTGATTTTACATGGTTATAAGGAAAGGAAAAATTACAAGATTTGGAATGTAGAAATTACCAAAGTGGCACAAATTTTGCTTATATAAAGGCATGAGCACCTCCTTCATTTCTTCACACCATTCTTCCCTCTACCTTGGCCGAAACTTAGAGTGAGAAGCTGCGCAAAGTTGTGCCTTAGCTCGAGTAAGTTCTTACGTCTTAGCTTTTAGTTTATGTAGTTCTTTTGGTAGTTATAGTAGAAGCGTTGTTTTGATCTAGGAAGTTTGAGAATTTATTCCTATACTTGTTTTTAAGCCTCATTGCATTGAAAGATCTGACGAGGTAAAAACATAGTGGGGATAATTTTGAAATGGAATAAGGTCAAAGTAACGAAGTTCGCGAAATTCCGCCAAATAGGGGTACTAGGGGCAAAATAGTAATTTTTCGCCCAAATGGCCTGTTATGATGCCAAATGTTGATAAACGTTGTCCTTATAGGATATCGAGCTAATCGAGCATTTGTTGTGCCGCCGTCATACCATTGTTTTTCCATTGTCGAATTTCACGTTTTTCCGTAAAAGTTCCGTTGTACCGCCAAAGGTACGTTCGCGTCTTGTAACACTAGCTCTAATGTTTATTATATGATTGTTGTGTAGTAGTGTACGAGGTTATGCTATATACACGGTATGTTACATACGAGGTTATGTCACATACGAGGTTATTATTGTTGTATCATACGAGGTTATGTTACATACGTGGTTATTATCTTGTATACGTGGTTACGTGTTTTTAATCATACATCTTGTTATGGATTGTTGTATTGATTTCTTTGCATCGTGTATATGTAGTCGTATTTAAGCATGAGGTTAACCGTTACTCGAGATCCAAATTGTAATTGGATCTCGGCTCTTATCATAGCGTCGGGTTCGGGAGAAGCAGAAGGAGGAGAAAGGCGGCGGGCGCATAGAGACCCGTGAAGACTTTCTTCGGGTGTTATTCATTTTGAAAACTCTCGGTCAATGTACCGTTTCGTAAATCGGCCCGGACTTACGGCATTTATAAATATATGTATCGATTACTCAATCGCTCCAATGCTCTACTCGATGAGAAAAAAATTTATCTTTGCTTTTGAAAATGGGATGTTCGAGTCAACCCGAGGTGCAGTCGGGGGAGGACCTCGGGTGGACAATCCGGCCGAGGTCCGGGTCTGCAGTCATCGGCTCGACTGACCCGGAACAGTCAGGGGAGCCCCCTACTGGACAGTCCAGGACCAATTTTTTTCAAAAAAAAAATCTTTTCCCAATTCCAGAACAATAATTAAATCAATGAAGCACCTGCAGGACAATAAATAAACATGCAAATATCTTAAATCCAATCCTAAACCCATAATAATCTCCAACAACATGTCATTGAACAAGAATACAATATAAAATAGAGGCATGCTTTTATAAAGCCAAGTAAATTTTATATGTCAAACCACAAATCAATACTGGAGTGAAAAAAGTCACAAATTTGGCTAGGGTGCCCAATGAGAGATTGATGCAATAGATTTTTTTTATATATATAAAAAAAAAAAAAAAAAAAAAAAAGCACTTTGGGGCGCAGACGGACCGATCCATAGGATCTGAACCCTTGGACCGAAGTTCGGTCTGTCCCAACCAGACCAGTCTGGTCTAGTCTACGTGAATGGTCTCGGACCGGGTCGAGCCACCTGGACCACCGGGTTTTTTGGACATCCCTACTTTTTATAACCTATTGGTGCTACTGTTAAACCCTTGTCCTTTCTGCCTTATTTTTATTTTCTTTTTGGGTCTCCAAGACCATTGAAATTCATGACTAGTCAGACCAAAATAAAGTGAAGGCTCCTGATGAATACATTTGTTTTTGGGTCCCGTTTGGTGTGGGTGCGTGTAGGTATGTATTTATCAGTGTCCAAGCCTTTAACCAATTTTTTACTGTGTGGTGTGTCTCTCTATTTTTGTTGTCCCTTTGATCTTTTATTTCACATTCCTTCTTGCCTTGCCGTCAAAATCTATCCTCCTTCCTTCTTTTATTTTTTAATTGTTTGAGTCCCTTGCCAAGCCATGTGAAATTCGTTTTTTTAAAAAAAAAAAAAGTGTGTGTATGTATGTAATCTCCACCACCAGCCAAGCCTTTTTAAAAAAAATGCTTTTTCCCATATATGTGTGTAACTTTTATATATTTAACATCGGTTGCCATTATAGATGGAAGTTAGTTAAGTTTAACGGTTTTGTTCTAATTTAAAAAGTTTATAGTTATTTTTGTTTTAAAAAATAATTTATCATTTTTTTTGTCAAATGATACTTATATTAAAACTTCAAAAGGTTACAAACCCAAAACCAGAGAGGGAAAACAAGAGAAAGCTAAACAGCAACAAGGATACATAAAGTCTAAACAATACAAACAAATAAAATACACAGAAATAAAGCAAACTACAAACAATCATCATTCAAAGAATGAACGGGGGAAGAAGCATCCTGAGGGACAACATCCGCCTTCTGGGCATCCAAGGTTAGAAGAGACATCAAAGACGATGATGGTTGTAAAACTCACCCAATTGGGCATACCCCTTTAAAAGCAACAGCTACAATTAAGTCAGCGGTACGGTTACCCCCTAGGGGTAAAAGACAAAGAGAACCCAACCTTGGATGACAAAAGACGAATAATATCAAAAATAATGCTCCTACTCCTCTATTCAATCAGATCCGAAGATTTTGCATCAATCGGTTTCAAAAACCACATTATCATTACCGATATCAACGGCGAGCATCAAAGCCCTCTTCAGAGCTAAAGCTTCAGTCATAAAAGCATAGATCAATTTCACCTTATCCACAAAACCCCATTTAAAATCACCAAAATGATCCCTACAAATAACATCGATAGCAGCTCTAGTCTTATTAGCCCAGAAAGCCCCATCACAGTTAAATTTAAGCTTGCCACCAGATGGGGAGACCAACGAGCTAGATGATTAGGAACGACCCGCTGTCCCATCGAGCTTGAGTGCTTTTTATCACAACTCACCCAGAAGTCAAAATTATTTTTCCTTGCACATTCAATGACATCAAAAGGATTAGGCATTTTATAACTAAAAACCATATCATTTCTTTGTTTCCAAATAAACCATAGAATCCAGCAAATTAATGATAGGTCTTGCTTACTCAAAGAATGCATACCTGTAATTTTAATCCACCTCAACTTGACATGCTGGCAAAGTCGATCCTTACACTAAGAGTACAACCGAACCAGATACATCTAGTCCAAGGGCAGTGAAAAAACAAGTGCTCAATCAACTCCACGTCTCCCTGGCAGACCGGACAAGTGTTGTCTTGGGATCTCTTCCTTCGACAAAGGGCCTCATTGGTAGCAAGAGCTTTATTCAAGATCCTCCAAATAAACTGTTACACCCTAGGGATAGTCTTAATCTTCCAAATCGAGTTCCAACAGGTTGAGGGAACAACTATCGAAGATCCAGCCTTGTTTTCATTCATGAGAATACCCTCTTTACCCCTATGATATCCAGCTTTCACAGAATACACGCCATTCTTGGCACTGGTCCACACTAATTTATCAACTAGCCCATTAGAGGGGATGGGGATATCATATATAGCATTCTTAACTTCCCTTGACATATACCGATCAATAAGATAAAGATCCCACTTACCATTGACAATAAGGTCGCACACTCTACCCTTTGAAATAGAAGGATCATTTAGGTTGCTTGGCTTTTTTGGGAAATTAACATGTGGAACCCATTTATCCTCCCAGATTCTGATTGCAGTGCCATCTCCTATGTCCCATTGTAGATCTTGCTCGAGAAAACTTCGGCCATCCAGAATACTAGACCAACACCACGATGCCCTATAGCCTTTTTTAGTATGCATGAAATTATCCTTGGGGAAATATAAACTCTTCAAGACCCTAGCACACATATTGTTAGGACTTATAAGCAATCTTCAGGCAGTCTTAGCCAACAAGGCATCATTCATAACAATTAGATCACGAAATCCCATCCTTCAATTACTCTTGGCTGTGGATAGAGAATCCCAAGCCTTCCAATGTGTAGTTCCACTAAAGGCCTTACCGCTCCACCAAAAGTTGGCAATAAGATTGTTGATCTCTTTACAGGTCTTGAGGGTAAACTTGAAACAGTTCATAGGGTAAATCGGAATTGCTTGAAGAACAGATTTAATCATGACATCTCGTCCAACAAAAGAAAGCAGCGATTTACCCCATCCTTGGATCTTATTTCAACATGTTCACGAACATAAGCTAAAGCTTGATGTTTTGTTTTACCCCATATGCTCGGAATGCCGAGATATTTACCAGGATCTTCGGTCACGGGCATACCCAAAATTCTTCCAACCATGCATTTCACATTTTCAAGGGTATTGGAGGAGAAGAAGATACTAGATTTGTCAAGATTGATGACCTGACCAAAAGTTATACAATACATGTTCAAGAGTTTAGCTAGCTGAATACAATTGCTTTAACTAGCACTCATATATAGAAGAGTGTCGTCAGCAAAGAAGCTATGAGTAAGAACAGGGCAGCTGTTGCTCAATTTGACCCCCTGTGATGACTTTATAATTCTGGCTCTTGCTGATCATAAGGGAGAGAACCTCAGCTACAATAATGAACAGATACGGGGAAAGGAGATCTCCTTGACGAATACCCCTACTAGGAGTAAATGAGCTCACATTTTCACCTGATAAACAAATATTCAAACTAACAGAGCAAACACATTTCATTAAGAGAGATACCCACTCAGTACAAAAACCAAATCGTAACAAGACATATTCTATAAAATTCCATTCAACACGATCATACGCCTTGCTCATATCCATTTTAAGCGCAAATTCATACTTACCCCCAGAATTCTTCCGACGGAGATAGTGATATACCTCATAGGCAATAATAATATTATCATGAATACACTGCCCGGGGATAAAAGCACTCTGGTTCTGCAAAATACATGAATCCAGCAAAGGGCGCATTATATTGGCCATGATTTTAGAGATAATCTTATAAGAGAAATTACACAATCCAATGGGGTGAAAATGGGAAACATGCTCAGGCTTATGTATTTTAGGAATAAGAGTGATATTAGTCTTATTTAAAGCATTAAGATCAGAATTACCTGCAACAAACTCTTGAACCATAATACAAACAGACTCACCAATTTCAGGCCAAGAGGACTGATAAAATTTACCCGAAAAACCATCCGGCCCTAGCGCTTTTCCACTCCCAAGGTTAAAGGCTGCAGCTTTAATTTCCTCCCTAGAGACAAATAACAGGAGACTCTAGTTCATCTCAAATGAGATTTTAGGTTCTATGAAACCTAAGACTATATCCATTAAACAAGCACCAGATGTAGTAAACAACTCCCGAAAAAAAACTAGCAATGTTGTTGGATATAGCATCTTTCTCCATTAACCAATTGCCCAAGTCATCTCTAATACAAGAAATTTTGTTCTGCTTTCTCCTTTTGATAGTTGAGATATGAAAGAAGCGAGAATTTTTGTCACCGGCTTCTAACCAAGTGATGTGAGAGCGCTGCCACCAATATTGTTCTTCTACCTCTAGTAGTCTCTCCAAATCTCCTTTAACCTCCGCTATTCTTCTAGAGATGTCAGGAGTCCGGTCACCTTGTGATAGATCCGCCAACTGGGTCTTCAAAAAATTAATAAGCTTGACACTATTTGGAAATTCCTTCTTGCTCCATGTAATTAACTTCTATTCACAGCACTTAAGATTACTCAAGAAGGTCTCTAGAGCCGAAAGATCATGAACAGGGTATGCCTGACAGCTCTCCTTAACTAGCTTAAGAAATTGCCCATGAGATGCCCAGGCTGATTCGAAACGAAAAGACCGATTATGCTTATGAATTTCATCGACTACGAATAAACGAGAAGATGATGATCGAGCCCGGTAGGCTCTACATTAAAAACTTGAAGGTTAGGAAACTACTCTCTCAATAACATATTACCTAGTGCCCTATCAATGCGCTCGCGGATTGTATCCGGAAAGTCCCAATTATTGCACCAAGTAAAAATGGATCCATTATAACCCAAATCCTCAAGCTCACAATTAGCCAGCAAGCATTTAAAATTAAGGATCTTCCTCCAAGCTCTAGGTTAACCTCCACACTTCTCTTCTTGGGATAAAATATCATTGAAATCGCCAAGACACATCCAAGAAGACCTAATATTGTTGCTAATTCACCGCACTTCTTTCCAACACAACAGTTTCACATCTTCATCTGGAGGACCGTAAATGAAGGTGATATAAGATGGGGTAGAGAAGGCCTCAGACATTACACTGGTATGAATAATATTAGAGGACGAGAAAAGAATGTTAACCGTAATCACATCAGACCACCATAAAGCCAAGCCGCCACTTCTTCCCACAGGGTTAACAATCCATTCTTCGTTGAAACCACATCTACGCCTCACCTTCCTCACGACTCTCGCCTTCTGCTTAGTCTCCATTAATAAGACCAAGTGGGGTTTTTTCCGGAAGCACTCTTTGTTCAAATTTATGACTGTCAAGGCAACCCCCAAGCCTTGACAGTTCCAAGCTAAAATATTCATGCGAACCAATGGTTGATCTCATCCAACCACTGGCATTAGTCAACAAAGATGACCCCAATTCAATCTCTGACTTACTTTCAACCACCACCCGACTCTCCAGAGATACCATCTCAACAAGAGAAGGACTTCTAGAAGATGCACTCGAACCCACCGTATTCCCAGACAAAAATTCTTGATCCATATCCATGTCTTTCCCATTGTCGACAACCAGCCAACTCTTAGGAAAATCAATCTCTTTAGAAGAAGGAGTTCCCCCTAACGAACCCAAAGGCGTTGAACTCCCAGAATTCCTAAGCTAGTTTTTAACTTATTGAAAATTTCTTTTACGCCTTCTAAGTGCATTGTTCACCACAGTTTTCTCAATACTCGCAACCTCAGGGGTATCAAAATCTAGCCTCCTACACTTATTATACTCCATAGGGTCAACAACATCCTCATGTTTTCTCTTAATATGTATACCTTTCAAACCAGCAGAAATAGTAGACAAGCCATTAAAAGGAACAATGGACTTATTTTTTGACTCATCATCACTAGGGAATTCAACATTATAAGGCTGATTAAATGTTGAAGAATTCGAACATACTACCTCTGGATTTAGGGGACTGACCCTAATTTTACTGGAATAATTAAACTCAGTGCTAGTTGGGCTCCTTGGTTGCTCAAGAAAGGCCTCAGCAGATTTAGTGTATTGGTAAGGCATATGGGCTAATATTTCATGATCACATTTTAACTCCTTATGCCCAAAAGTGCTAGCTGTGTCCTTCAAGTTCATATGTCCACCCACTATACGACCCAAGGAGAGAGGCCCACTTTCAAACCCTGCAACCTTCAGCATTGGATTCCCAAGCACGTGATCACCCTTGGCACCGCTGACATCATTCGGTCTACCCTCAGTCTCCATCATCGAATCAGATTTCTACATTGACCGAGGCGTGAGAACTACAGGCACAGTGTACGGTGATGCAGTCCCGTGGTCAGGTCGTCCATTGGGGGAGGAGCTCGTCGGAGCATTATTGATTCCGGCTGAGTCAGGCCGCCCACCGTCGATGGAGTCCTGTTAGCTGATGGGAGTTGCTCTGAGGTAGGCATAGCAGCACTCGGCGTGAGTCCCTTGTGAACAATTGTGTCACCTACCGAGATTTCGATAATTCGTGGTAGACAAGATTTTCCGGCCAAACCATCCCCGACAATCGGCGTTAAACTCCGGTGAAAGGAACTCTGAGGATTATTAACAAAGCAGCTAGCTTCCGGCCAATTTTCCTGACATATCTCTAGAATATCTTCAAAAGTGCGCATTGCCGGTGTGCACATCCAGTTACCAAACTCAAGCTCACCACCTTCACCCTTTGGAGAAGAACTGTTCTTACAGTTCCGGTTATCATGCCCTATGAGACCACATCTATAGCAAAAGGATTGCAACCATTTATATTTAACTGAAACCCAAGCTGGTTTATTTACTTTTTCTCGGTACCCAAAACCCAGCAGTAAGCGGAGCATTCAGTTGAAGAAGAGTTCTAACTCTCACAAAGCTACGAGCTAGCTTCCCTTCAACCATCAGTTGTTCATACATAATGGTATTACCTACAGCATCTCCAAGAACTTTAGCGTTAGGGCCATTAAAGGCCTCAAGAGGAAGGCCATGGAATTGCAGACAAAAAGGAGTGTGGCTAAAATCCACATCTTCAAGGACCATATAGTCTGCCCAGATCTGAGGTTTAACAAGTGTCTTAGGATGGACCATGTCCTTCCTTTGAGGATCCTAGTATAATCATCAAACTTACTAAAACGAAACAGAAAAATTAGCCTGCTTCTATCAAGATCATGCACTTCTAATTCATCAGCTAGTTGCCAACCTTTCTTGATCATAGTGATTTCTGTTGGAATATTTAGTTTCTTTCCAGTTTCAATTTTTCCGACCAAGGTTCCACCTTTATTTTCCAACTTTTGATCCAGGTCCAATACAACCTATTTTGGAATCCTATCACTGCTATTCTGTCCTTCTCCATGTTTCCAACACAGTACCAGTGACAATAATTTTGATTGCCCTTCCCTTCCTATACCAAGAACAGAGGACGAGTAACAAAGGGAAGAGAGATTCAGCCGGCGCTTCACAATGAGACTACCAGACGTGGCTCACAGGGGAGGGGGCCTCACAACGCTCAAACAAGGAGTGGGGCTCTCACAGGGGAGAGAAAATATCCATAAAAAAGTTTTTAAAAAAAAATAAGTTATCATTAGTTACATTTTTAATAAAAATTGAAAGTTATTTTACTAGGTTTTTTAAAATTTTAATAATTTAAAGTAAAGGGGATCCAATTGCATTCACAGTTCACAGACAGTACAATACGGATGTTGGATGAATTATTAAATTATTGATGATGACAAATAATTGAGTGTCGATGTTGAAATTAAGCAACTTCTAGGAAGCAGGCAGCTCTATGTTGTCCCAATATGAATTCACGAAACCAAAAGTTTGTTTTTGAGGTTGAGCATTTTTTTATGGGTTAAGGAGTAAATTGGTCAATAAATTTTTATCTTAAGAACGTTCAGCACAAATAATTTTTATGTGGACCAAAAATATTAAAAAACATTTAAAAATGTGTGATCAGTACAAAAAACTTGAAAATGTGCGATCAGATAATACCGTTAGAAAAAGATAACGTCGTTATTTAAGATGTAGATCGAAAACTTTTTTTCGGAAAGATCAAAGACAAAAAAGTTTTTTTCGAAAGAAAAGACAAAAATTTAATTTTCACTAAATTAAATAAATTTTTTTTCTCAATTGTCATTACTCATAACTATTTGTATAGATATCTATGGATAAAAATTACTCATTCTTCAATTTTGTCAAAATTATAATTTTCTAAAATAAACAAAATTTTAATTAAAAATATAATTATATGATTTAAATAAAACTCAAGGTGTTTTATAATTTATTATATATGTTTAAAAAAATTATATGATTTTTTTTATTTTAGAAGAAATTTATGTGATTTAAAAAATTCATTTAATATTAATAAAATTTAAAAAAACATATTATATCCTGAAAGAAAGAAATGAAATGAGTTTTTATTTTTATTTTTATAAAAAGAACTTAATTGATATTAACGTTGATATTTAATAATATAAATTGGTAACTTGATAATATATTTGTTAATTAAATGATCTATTGATTATATGAATATAAGACTTGTTGGAGATATATAAAAAATATATATATAATCATGTTATCTTTAAACAGCATTGAAAGGTAAGTTCTAAAAAAATTCATGTTGATACTTTATCTATTGATTATTTGAATATAAATAAGGGACCTAATTTTATTTTCAACAAGTCTCATATTCATATAATTAATAGATCATTTAATTAACAAATATATCATCAAGTTACCGGATTTATATTATTAAGTATTAACGTTGATATCCATTAATATCTTTTTATAAAAATAAAAATTAAACTCATTTCATTTCTTTATGATATAATAGATTTTTTAAATTTTATTAACATTAAATGAAATTTTTAACTCACATAAATTTCTTCTTAAAAAAATCATAATTTTTTTAACATATATAATAAATTATAAAACACCTTGATTTTTATTTAAATAATATAATTATATTTTTAATTAAAACTTTTGTTTATTTTAGCAAATTATAATTTCGACAAAATTGAAGAATAAGTAATTTTTGTCCATAAATATCTATACAAGTAGTTTTGAATAATGACAATTAAGAAAAAAAAATTATTTAATTTAGTGAAATTTAGAATTTTGTCTTGAAATTTCCTAAGTAAAAATATAAAAAAAAAAAAAAAGTAAATTTTTTTTTTTGTCCCTCATAAAGTAAAAGTTTGTTTAAATCTACACCTTAGATATGAACGTTATCTTTTTCCTAACGTTGTGATTTTGCATATTTTTAAAAAGTTTTTTTGGTATTTTTGGTCCACTTAAAAGTTATTTGTCTTGAAACGCTCAAGGTAAAAGTTTGTTGGCCAATTTACTCCTTAACCCTTTTTTTATCATTATGGTGGAAATAGCTCTCCTCCAAACTTAATGGTGGAAATAAATAGCGGGAGCATAGATGGTGTTTCTCCCTGATCTCTTGTGTACTTCTTTACATGTTTATCCCTCTAATTAGAGAATGAAATATATTTTTTTATTTAGATTTAAATTATATACTACTTTTTAGAATGTTTTTTTACACCAAATATCTCAAATTAATTAGTTTTGGATACGATTTTACGAACAAATATTTCTGAATGCACATTTGTAAACTAATTAATTTGATATATTAAGTGTAAAAAACATTTTAGAAATTATCATATAATTTAAATCTAAATAAAAAAAATCAAAAAAATATGCTCGTGGTACACATAGGAAATGTGACATAATGTGCATAATCTGGCAAAACATGTATTTCTATAAATAAAATAATCTGCATAATCTGGCAAAAACATCAACGAACTTACCTGGTAATTGATTGAAAGAGGAAATTGTCCTCTTGTTGCACTTGCAGCTACGAACCAGCTTCTAGAATCAAGCGGTAAGTTTCCTGAGGAAAAAGATAATAGAACAATAACGGATCTTTAGATTAATTATGTGCATAGAAAATGATATTTAAATGATTTGAAGCATATATGAAGAAGAGTTTTGGTACATGGTATACGGAAGATCCCAAATTCAAGTTCCGGTGAGTGCTAATCTTCCCATGTTCAAGGGAGGATTAGATCTCTCACATATTGGTGGTATCTGATCTTTCCTTCTACAAAATTTTCATTAGGTCCCTTTATCTTCTTCTTGCTTTCTCACTGTCCCCGATTTCACCTTCGTCCTCTCACCTTCAAATCTCTTCGTCGCCGGTGAAGACTTCCTCCTTCAAAACCCACGATTTTCAACACTAGACCACTATCACCGGTCAGAACCCGCACATTTCCTGGATCCGAAGCTTATTATTATTATTATTATTATTATTATTATTTTTTATTTTTTGCTGTCGGTTGAAACTCAGGGATGAAGAAGGAGGGACAACAGCGAGAGATGGAAAACCGTCGGAACCCGCGATCTCCAACACCAGACCACCACCACAGGTCAGAACCCCCTAGATTTGAAGTTTTTTTTTTTTGGTTGTCAGTTGGGACGTAGGATGAAGGAGGGAGTTTTCATTCTTAATGTAAAGGGTATTTTGGACATTTCAATACGTATATTTTAATTTTAAAAAAATTATCATCTTCCATCTCACTTTCCTTATCTACCAAACAGAACACAATTTTAAGTTCTCCCAATCTTCTCTTCCTTTTCTTTCCTTCTTCAAACTTTCCTTGTACCAAATAAGGCCAAAATAAAGGTCAGGGGTTGTTTGGTATGAGGGAGGTGAGGAAAGCTAGTGGAGGAGAAAAAATTTTAGTTGGATTTAAAAAAAAAATTAGAGAAATAGGATTAAATTTTTTAAATTAATTTTTCTTACCCTTTTATTTTACTTTTCTCTTTATTAAAACTTTATAACCTTATTTCTCCTTTTTTTTTTTTAAAAAAAAAGTCAAAGGTTAAAGGTCAATTTTGCCTTGAAAGCATTCACCAAGTGACAATTTTGCTCTAAAAGTTTTTTGAAGTGCAATTTTTCCTTTAAAAATATAAAAAATGAATTTAAACTATGTGCAAGGGTTGTTATGATAAATGACCTCAATCAAGTTGAATTGGATGCATTTGCAATTAAAGAGCCCCTTAAAACGATCTTCATTGAATAAAATAATATGTCTGTTTGGGTTAGTGGTGGAAACAATAGCTTAAAAGCTCTATGACTTTTGCAAAAGCTTAGTAGGAAAAAAATCAGATTGTAAATGTGTTTTGTGTTTGGATTACCGTTTAGCATTTATAGAAATTTTTTTTTTTGAAGAGTTTTTGGATTATCATTTGAAAAGTGAGTTGAGAAGGAAAATGATTGAAAAAAAAAAAAGTTAAGTTGTAAATGTGATCTTATTGAATACTACACATATTAGTTGTATATATGTGACAATTGAAGATAAAAATTGTTAAAAGGGAAAAGAGAATAATTAGAGTTAAAAAAAAATAAAAATTACTTGTGACGGGCCCACACATCATATCAGCTTGGCCAAAACACACCATATATGTATATATATCATAAAAAAAACAAAAATGGTGGGACCCATACGAGCCCAATTATCCAACACAATACCCCATAAGCTCTTTTTTTTTTTTTTTTAATTGGCGTTTGTTTGCCGAATGACCAAAAAGCCACCCTAAACATCTCTATATAGGGTTTTTCTTAAAAGCCAAAGCCATTGGACTTTTTTTTTATAAATGCTTCCAAAAAGCTGTCTTCAAACAGGCTTAATGTGGAAAAAACTTATACGTACAATGAACTCATTTTGTTCGTTCCTATATGCTCCACGCTTTCATTCTTAAACTGTCCCCATGTTTGTGACAACGTATGATGCGTAACACCCTGACATGAAAAGACGAAAATTAAAGCAACAAAAAATTTGTTGTGGTAAAAGCCATATGTCTCCTGTATTTGGTACTTAATCATTGAAACAGTCATTTCGGAAGGGGATTTTTCTTTTTTCTTTTTTGTCTTTTGTCTTTTTCTTTTTTTGTTAAAAAGCCATTCACTATATATGTCTCCAGTATTCACTGCATACACTGTTGATGGAACCATATTTTAATGTATTATTTAATGATTAATTTGGGATTTAATCATATTAATTAGGCCAAAAATATATTATTTATGATTAATTTGGATTAATGAGTGATTACATTAAAAATATGTTAAAAAGGGTAAAATTGTTATAATTATTGTAATTACTCATATTCATTATTTCTTAGGGAAATTTGATGTTAGCTTGATTGGTCTAAATTGGACCCTGAAGCTCTCTTCACCTACCTCCACCTTCCTCTAAGTCGCCGGCGGTCTTCACCCTCGCCGCCATCACCACCGGCAACCTCCATCCTTCCCCCTCACAATACTTCCGCCGCGAGCTGCAGAGGAGGCTGAACGAAACAGAACCAGAAGAGCGTTGCAGAACCAGACCTTCGACCTAACTTCACTGCCTCTCACTGGAATTACTACCACCACCGTCGCAAAGCACCATTCGACCTTCGCTTGTGTGATTTCCGGTGACCTTAGTCTCTGATTTCATTCCATCGTCATCAACTTCCTTACTCTCTCTGTTTATGAACTTAATACAGCCGTTGGATTCTCTGATTTTGGATTCATATCCAACCACAAATCTTCTTCAAATCAGTGCTAATTGGTTACTTAATTGGTATTCTTCAATGTCAATGTCTGGAACTTGTTTGGTGAAGTTTTGATGGTTCACAGTGGCTAATTCCTTTGCTTCTTGGTGATGAGGATGTCTTCTTGAGCTCAATGGATGGACTAGGTGAGTTTTTCTATCATTCTATTCTATTAGTCTTAGTCTCTTGAGTTATATATTTAGATTGTCTTATTGTATATGAGATTGATGTTAATTGTCTCTCTTGATTTATTTAATCTTTGTAGTTGAAATTAGATTTTGTGGTGTGAAGATTATGTGTTTGAATTTATTTATGGTTACAATGAAATTAGATTAATTAACGTGTTATTCTCTGGTTAATATGGTTGATTTGTGTCTTTGAGGGACTGTTTGGTACTCAAATTCTTTTGAAAGCTTTTGAAGTTACTTAGACATAGCCAATAGAATGTATCAAGTATCTACATGCACAATATTACATTGTCAATCTAAGGACAATAAACACACACACACATATTAAAAATTTAAGTAAGCAAAATACAAACAGGTACAACAAGATCAAAATAGCCTCTATTTTCTAGTAAAGATATGCTTGCTTGGCTTGAATCGAGATCTTACATAATATATTGGGTACATGACATCGTAAAAAAGTCCAAATAGAAAAAAATAAAATGTGGGAATTGGCAAAATTGAAAACACAGCGATGAAGCTAGGAACCCACTTTAAGCTATGGCCATGGTCATATGTCACGAAGAAAGCACTACTAAATGCTACCATCATGCTTGTTATGGAAACGAAGAGTGTTATCAATCCAAATATTAGCATTGAGGGTGGAGACGTGTAAAATTCATACGCTACATTGCATGATATGTGGATCGATAAGAAGGCTAATAGGGAAGCTGAAGATGAGATCAATGCAATTGTATCTGATATTGAAAAAACCATAAACGACGCTTTCCCTAAATAATTGGGAGTTCCTGAACTATCATTGATACCACCTGGTACGGTAAATGCAGCGGCAAGCACTCCAGTAGTAACAAGTGCTGAAACAAGCATACATTTGTCAGCTATTCCCTTAATCCATAACCCTGCTTCTTTTCGTAATGGAGCATGCTCCTTTATGAACAAATCACGAGGAGTTTCACCGTTTTTGTTTTTCTTATTCACATATGGTGGTTGCACTATCTTCTTCACCTCCTGCCATATCAAAAGGTTGTTCATATATTAATTTCATTTATATATATAATTTTGACCCTTTTTATAAGAGTTTGATAATCAACTTATGCGGTGTAAGAAATCAGCTAAAATTGGTTACAAGTACCTGAAACCATAACAGTTCAGCTTCATTTGGTGGTAACTTTGCAGCCAAATGTAATATATTATTTCCGTCATCGTCTTTATATGCCAATATGATATCCTTAATTGCACTATATGCACGGATTAGATAGAAGATTCTAGGATGACGATGTAAAACAGCCGCGTGAATTATACTATGTCTATTTTCATCCAACTCCCAAATCAAATCAGGGTAAGCCTTTATAAGCTCAGCTAGAAAGCCAAAATTTCCAACTTTTGTTGCATCAAACAGTAGTCTTGATGGATCATTTATGATCTCTGTGATTTTTGACTTTGAGTCTACACCCCTGAGAATTCGTCTCCACAGCAAACGAACAAGTTGTAAGGCAATAATATGCTTCGTACCTGGGATACATAATTTGATGAATTGAATATGCCAAATTTGTAAGTTAGAAAGTATTATTCCACAAACACTTGGTTACAATGCTAATTTACCACTTCCGAAATCTTCTGTCTTCTGAGCCATGATATGCAAACCTGTATCTCCATGCCTTGCAAATGCTACTTCTGGCTTGTCATACAACACTCGCAATGCTAAATCTATGAAATATAGAAAAAGTAGTCAACAAAAGCCAATTCTAAAAGTTGACGGTTTAAGAAGAAACATAGAGCTACATATCAATTAAGTTCAAATACTTCACAAAAAATGTCCACTTTTTATACTACAAAAAAACAGTTAATTAGTGACCGAATCCCATCGCTAATTCACTGTTTTTTTTAGGAGTTATCTAATGACATATCGAATACTCATTCCATCCCTTAATTCACTTATTTGAATGTATTCATTTTTCACTATATATATATATATGTGTGTGTGTGTGTAAAGGCAACGTACACTTACCATAAATACCAGAGTCGATGCAAGTGAGGAATAACTTATTCCATTCCGCTTCATCAAAATTGTTATCATCAGTAGTGTGAGGGTATAGATAGTCTGCCACCTTAGCTCTTCCCTGTAATGCAGCTAAAAGAAGAGGAGTGAATCCTGTTCTATTTCTTATTTTTGGTAATGCATTATTTTCTTCGCGCAATGACGTAACAATCTCCATGTTTCCAGCAATAGCAGCAAAGGAGAGGGCAGTGTTCCCATTAGAGTCTTGTAAATCCAAGTGACTCTTATCCATATTTATAAGCTCCTTAACAAAGTGAACATGGCCTGCTCCTGCTGCTACATGAAGTACTGTTGTACATCCTTTTGCTATGCCAGCACTCAAAAGCCTCTTTTCATCAAGTTCTAACATGGGCTTAGCTTCTTTCCAATTTCCTTCCGATGCATACTTGAACAGAGGCACACATAAATCCAAGTAGTCATTTCTGGCCTCCTCTGAAACAAAAGTGATTTGGTTGTGATTTTCTAATACTAATTTTTAGGAATCTGATTAGTTTATTGGGAGAGTCCATATAAAAAAGTACAGGTTAAATTATACAAAATTATCTTGAACTTTATATCATATGTAAATCATCTCCATATCCTTTGAAACTTTAAAATAAACTTCTTTAAACTTTACATTTACACAAACAATTCTCATGCTTTTAGTTTTCTTCATTATTTATATGAGAATTCTTTAAATTTTAGTGGGTACAAATATTGATAGTTTGGGATCATAAATGCCCACTCTCAATACCCTTTGTAATGTTTCAACTTCCCAAATGTTTTTCATGAGATGTTATAAAAAAAATGGCATTTTGATATCTTACGGAAAAAAAAAGCGTAGTTTTGAAGTTTTTATGATTTTTTAAAAATAAATTAAAATGTTCACTTTAGGGTATTTTTCTTTGAAAAATCTTTAAAATAATCAAAATTACATCATTTTCCCTTATAAGATATCAAATTGTCACAGTATGTAGAATCCAATGATGTATAGAAAAAATAAAAATATTTGAGAAGTTGGTACATTTTAAGGAGCATTAAAGAGTGGGGCATCAAAAAATCCCCTGCTAGTCGCCCCTCCCTCCATCACTAGCTTGTTAAATATTCATCATCAAAATTTCCAATGAAAATACAGTTGATGGACAAACATTTCTGAAAACATAATAATGTGTATATTGCCAGTTACAAAACAACTATTTATTTATTACGTTATTTTTATGAATTGCCTTAGTGACAAAAACATCGCCAAACAAAATGATTAAGAATATATTTTTGTAAATATAAATGGACAAGAAATTATGAGTGTAGATAAGAAATGTTGTTATTATATCATTTTCTTCTCAAGTATAAGAATGTATAAAGGTTAAATTTATCAAAAGATTAAAGAATATTTGATGATACGTGCTAAATTATTACTTTTTGTTAATGTTATAGGAAAATCGTGAGGAAACCCAAAATAATTGAACACATTCGTGTTTTATTTGACATTAGAGAGAATGGAGATAGTATGTAGTTAATTACCCGTATCTTCTAAAAGGGCAAAAGAAGGTCTCCTAAAAGTAGCTGAGCTAACCGTCTGTAATCGGGGTTCACTGGGTCCTCCAGATTCAGGAGGATTCTCTACATCGCCACTACTCTGTAATCGGGGTTCACTGGGTCCTCCAGATTCAGGAGGATTCTCTATATCGCCACTACTTGACGCATCCATTTATCTGCAAAATTTATACATGCACATTATTATTTAACACTTTAATATATATATATATATATATTCAGTATCAGCATGTGAATTTTATATCAATTTATTTTTTAGAAAATATCCCGCTGGTAAACAGTTCGATAATAATATATACATACATACTTTAAGAAAATCACACTAATTACAAAACATAACTTATCCATTTTTTTGGAATTTATAAATTAATTGATAAAACTAACCCAAGGTAGTAACTTTTTTATAATTACCAACAATAAATGGGAGCAAGGGGGTATTGGGTGTTGGGTAAAATTGAGTAAGTTGTAGGAAGCAACGCTGCGTTCGGCCCCACTAGTTAATGGGCTTGTTTGGGTTGGCGGTAAGAGTGGTGGGCAAAAAGGCCCTTCATATCACCGTAACTTTTTCTTTTTTTCCTTTTTAAATTTATTAATTTATATATATTTTGTTTGGTTTAAAAAATACAGGTTATAGATAATGATTTTATGATTTGATTGGATTGATAGTGGTAGAAGAATTTGATGATATTCTTACTCGGGCCGGAAGAGCTACTACTCAAAGTGAAGAACAATCAAATGTCGTTAAAATTGATTATAGAAAATGACGAAAATAAAATTTGGGTTAATGTCGTTTAGTGATATGCTTTTTATGTTTTACTATGTTAGTTATTTGTGAACATAGTTTTCTTTTTATTATGAATTAGTGACTGTGTTTATTTATTAGATGATTCGTGTTGTAAATTACTAATTATATTTCTTTGAAAACACGTAGGAAAAATAGTTAAAATTTGGAATAGTAATTCAACACCCATTAACTCTACCGTTTTTCGGAGGGCCGGCCTGTTAACGTTGATTAAACGATTCCATTTCTAGTTAGCCCCACTAGTTAATAACTTCACCAAGCCAATGATTTCGTTATTCCATCTTTTTGATAAAAGAGCCTTTGCTACAAAGTTTTCATTTTTAAAAATTTAGAAGGGATATTATTACATGAGATAATAAAAACTTAATCATAATGTTTAAACTATAAAAAGAATATTTACTATATATATACATTACACCTCCGGTCGTTATAACATAAAAAGAATATTTACTTTATATATACTACCAGAAGCAGTATTAGTATATATGAAAATTTTTATTTCTTCAGGCTTAACAATCTGTATAGTTTGACAAAAAATGAACTAAATGCTGTGTAATTTTGATGACAATCCTCCATACCTGGACTTTCGACTGCAACAGGAAAATTTCCTCTCCTAGCACTTGTCGAGATCCAGCTTCTAGAATCGAGAGGGTTAGGTTTCTGGGAATTGGTAATATAAAAATTATGATTCTTGAATTGGATGCAAAGAAAATGAGATTTAAAAGATCTGAGTCATATTTAAACATGGCTCGGCATAAAATAAAATGACTTGTCGACATCTTTCA
Source organism: Acacia melanoxylon (assembly GCA_019022615.1). Taxonomy (NCBI): domain Eukaryota; kingdom Viridiplantae; phylum Streptophyta; class Magnoliopsida; order Fabales; family Fabaceae; genus Acacia; species Acacia melanoxylon. The sequence continues at coordinate 2,227,560 of JAFJYJ010000032.1, forward strand.
CCATATCTAAAAAGAAGCCCAGAAAGAAGAAAACGTAGAATCAAATGAAAACATACAAGCGAGCAGTACAGACACCCAGTACAGCAGATCGAAGAAGATGAAGTATCCGTAAATGACTAGAGAAAGAAGTTAACAAAGGTTTTTTACCTTATGGAATGTCTTCATATGTTCTTTGCTTTTATAATGAGTTTGCTTGATATTTTGGGACTTGGCCTATGTTTGCTATTCAGATCCGCTGCTGTCCGATGATTTAAACACTGTCGTTTTTGGCCAAAAACACACACTCACCTGGTCCTTTCTTTTTTTTTTTTTAAAAAAAAAAAAAAAAAAAAAAAAAAATTCAGGGCCACTAGTAAAAAGATAATTCAGGATACGGTAAATTTTTTTTTTGATGATCTTAAAAAATTATTTTATGATCTTAAAAAAAATTTTAAGATCTTGATTAGTGCTTGAAAAAATAATTTATGATTTTAAAAAAATTATTTTATGATCTTAAAAAAATATATATTTTTAAGATCATAAATTATATTTTTAGTACCAATCAATATCTTTTTAGTCAAGTCAATACTTTGAAATGTTTTTTCAAGATCATGAAATAATTTTTCAAGATCATCAAAATTTTTTTTAGTATCATTCAGTATCCTTAATTATCTTTTTACTAGTGGCCTGAATTTTTTTTTTTTTTTTTAAAGAAAGGACCAGGTGTGTGTGTGTTTTTGGCCAAAAACGATAGTGTTTAAAGCATCGGACAACAGCGGATCTGAATAGCAAAGGACATAAGTCAAGTCCAATATTTTGAGGTGTGATGCGAAAGAATATGGGAAAAAATTTCTTTTAGGCCTCAAAAAATTAAGAAAATATAAAAAAAGTCTTAAAGAAAATTCAAATGTCAAAAAATTTAAATAGTTGTTAATTTCATAGATGGAATTGTTAATCCCATAAAAAAAGTTGTTAACAAGATTTTTTTGACATTTGAACTTAATTTAATTTTTTTTTGACATTTTCTTAATTCTTTAGGGTGAATTTTCCCGTGAGAACGTGGTTGGTCCTCTTAGTCAATGTCAGTGTTGTAAAAAACTAGTGTAAACACGTAAAAACGTGCTTTTTTTTTCCTTTTTTTACATGGGTGTTCAGTGTTAAAACGTAGGTAAACACTGTCTGAGGTAAAAACAGGTATACACTAGTGTAGACACGTTGAAACGGGTAAAAACATAAGTTTCTACAGTCATTATTGTTTTTACTTAAAACCAAAAAAAAAAAAAAAAACAAGAAAGAAAGAAAACTGACTTTAGTACCATCGGGCATTCCATTTCCATTTGAAATCTCATTCTCCATCGTGCTTCACTGCTTCCTACTTTCCAAACCCTAAAACCCAAATCATCGGCTGCCTCTCTCCACTCGCGGCGTCACCGTCCTCCACTCACGGTATCGCAAGTCGCCCTCCTCGTTGACTAATCCACTCCGGCCCGTTGGCTCATCGTGCTCTATTCGTGCTTCCTACTGATCCAAGTCCAGAACTTGTCGGTCGTCGCGCACCCTCCTTCACTCTGACCTAGGATCCGCTGCGTTTCTCACCCGTGCTTATTTCTCCTATTTCCTCCCCTGATTTTGGCCTCATTCTTGTTAGCTATTTGAGTAATTTTTTTATAGGATGGTAGTAACTAGTAAGATTTTCATCAGTGTATAGTGTATACTGTATAGCATTGATATTATTTGCAAGGCTTGAAAAAGAATAAAGAAACCAAATTTTGTCCCATTGATAGGAAATTAGCTTTCAATAAATGATGTGGCATGTATATTTCTAAACCTTCTTCTAATGTGCTATGATATTATTCACAGCATTTTTCTGAATTTGAGTTTAGTTTTTAGCTACTATGATTGCCTTAAGGAGACGACAACAGACAATATTGTTATTATTATAGTAGTAGTAATTTTCCGGTGGGGTTTTCTCCTCAAAATCATGGTAATTTGCTTGTAGTTTTTTAATTGTTCAGGGGTGAATGAAAGAATTCAATACTCTTGATTTGAATGAATTGTTATAATTTATGAGTTGTTAAACTTTATTATTTTGATGTTTTTGGACTTATGTTTTATATGTTTATATTACTTATATTATATCTTTTAGATATGAAGTTTTTCATTGAATAGTGATTTATGTTTTTTTCCATTGAATTTTGAGTAGTTATTTATTGATTTATGATTTTTTTCCCATGCATATATATATATATATATATATATATATATATATATATATATATATTATAAATTTAAACTTAACTTAAGTAATAGAAAGTAGAAACTTTACGTGTCGTGTCGTTTCTACGATTTACGTTTCTACTACCTCTTTTCGTGTCTACATAGAAACTAGTTTTTGACAACATTAGTCAATGTATAGTATTAAGTCAATTCCAATAATTAAATTAAACATCCAAAGAGACAATGTGACCTCATCTTTATTTTGATGACCTAAGAGTCGGTTGTAACCTAGTGTGTGCACACAGCGCGCGCATACACACAGACTGAATAGTTAGATAATGATTTATGAGAAATGCTTTTATGTTTTTTAAAATTAATTTCACACAATAATAAAGTATTAAACAAAATTTATACACAAATGTTAGATGAAATACCTCTTTAAAATGAGTATGTAATGTTTAAACGTAACTGTCTGGATAGATCTTATTTTAATCATGCTTATCGTTATATACTTCTTATCTGTATCATGTAAATATAGCAAGCATGCTTGTGTATATGTTAGAATATAGAGGACGAAAACAGTGTTTTCTATCTGTTTACAGATCACCTCTACATGGCTAAGCCCCATTCATTTAAGTTAGGTTTTTAATTATTTTGGGAAAAAAAAAAATATGAATTAATTAATCATATTTCTTGCCTATTTGAATTGCAATTTGTAAGTGTCTTCTATCCCACTCAAACTTCTCTATATATTTTACGGTTAACGTGCATAGAACAATTTAAAATATTGTTTATGTGCATTCAGTATATTAAAGTATTTTATAGCATACATAGCATGCTAAAATATTTTTTAAGAGATTTTATCTAGCACCCCAAATTAATTTTTGGTGCATCCAATAATTCGTGAAATATTTTTTTTATATGTATTCAGCATCCTAAATTATCCAAATTATTAAATACAATTTTTTTATAAAAAAAATACTTTAAAATAGACACATCTAAAAAACACTTTAAGGTGCTAGATACACTATAAAATATTTTAGAATAATATATGCACCTAAAAAAACACTACAGTGCTACATGTACCATAATCATATATTTTAAATGGACCATGTATACGAGTACTTGAATATCATAGAGATTTGAAGGTTTTGAATATCGCTAAATCTAGGCAATCTAAACTAAGTCAATTTTGCATGGAGATGCGATGAGATTAGGTGGTGAGTTTTAAATTTTTTCTTGTGGTCCCTTACCTACTCATGCAACGCATAATGGGTTAGATTAGGAATTTTATTTTAATTGTCTGCCACTATATTTTTTTAGTCACAAGTGCATGTAGCCTCCTGTTATATAAATAAATGGGTCAAAATGTAAAAACGCCTATAAATTTCATTTAAAATATGCCTAATACCATGTGCTTTTGAAAAGTACAAAAGTATCCCTAAACTTACAAAATCATAGCAAAAAACTACACAACATCTTGAACAATTAACTAACAATATTTTTTTTTTGTAATAAGACCCACTTAAGGTATATTCTACACTTTGAAGTATTTTTTCATATACATCTAGCACTCTAAATTATGATATTACATCCAACATCCTAAAATATATTTTTTATATGTATCTAACACTTTAAAGTATTTTTAAATACATTAAATACCCTAACATATTTCCAGATTTTAGTTATACCCTAAAATATTTTAGAGTGTTTGATGTTTGAAAAAATATTTTGGTGTGCCAGATGCACCTTAGCCAAATATGCAAAAAAGAAAAAAAAAATACTCATAAATTTTCATTGTAAGTATCCAAAACACCATTTTTGTAAGGTGTAAATATAGTCATAAACTTATAAATTAATTAATTCTTACCTTTATGACAGGAGAGAATACTATTTTTTAAAGAGACACGTGCAAATAAACATCAATGATGACCAAAATCAAGTGCTTGGGTCCATGTGGGTCCCACATAGAAATATAGACCATCCCAGGAAAAGATGATATTTTTCAATATACCCTGAAGTAGGAATGGTGGATCCTCTCCCCATCCTAAAATACCCCATAGGATCGTTATAGATAAATGTTTGGATTCAATGGTTAAGATTTTTTTAAAAAAATAGTTTTTTTAATTCTTTTTTTTTAAAAAAAAAATTAGGCAGACAATTCGGCCGTCAAACGAAAAAGATCTCAGATCGGACGGCGGATCAAATTTTTCACATCAACGAAAAATGGGGTGGGGGAGAGGATCCTCTTCCGGAGCTGGCATAAAATTATTGTACGGAACGAAACTGCAATTCCAAGAGTCCTTTGAAAAGTAGAATAGCTGTAGATTTATGAACATATAAATAAGGCATGGTACAATTATTAGTTGGCATTCATTATCACGCTTATCCAGTTCATTATATTCACACACACATGTCTCCGTAAGTTATCGAGTTTTTTTTTTTTTTTAACTTTTTGCTTTATTAGTTGGCATTCATTATCACGCTTATCGAGTACTTTTCAAAGATTATATATCACTGTTATTTGCAGCGGTGGAAAATTTTGAGGAAAAAAAGAAAAAAAAGCAGTGAAAAATGACATATGAGAAGATTATTTAATCCACATGGGTTATTGAGTCGGTTATTGGATTAAGGGTCAATAAATTAGATCAGAGTTAAATCAGATTTAAATTGGGACAGCTAAGTCTTCAACTCAAATATGTGATTTTTTAATAAAATGAGTTGTCAATTACTTTACTAATTTTATTAATCCTATTACTATTGTTATCAATATGATATTAAAATTTAAGTGTATTATCTTGAAATGTGAAACCTTTTTTAATTATTAAAAAAAATTTGAATGTGAAATACAACTATTCCACTCAAAACAGTTGGATAAACCTGATGTGTCACATTGATCGAGGAAAGTCGCATGTCAGGCTGAATAGAAGAAAATTACAGCGGCTACATTTCAGCTTCCTTCTTTTATTTGGGGAGTATTAGTACAATCCACTCTTTTATTTATTGATCAATGGGTAATTAAAAACTTCCTCTACCACAAGTCTGGGCTGGGATTACAATTAAATGAAATTCATCATCAAGAGGTCCATTTAATCAAAATTCAAAATAATTAAACTTTTCCAATTGGATTACATCTAATTATTTTCAACAAACTCTCCATTTATTTTAAACCTGTATTTGACATTTCATTTTTCATTATTATAATTGTACATAGCATATTAGTTTTATTATCATTATTATTTGGCCTTTCAAGTTTCGTGTCACGTGCTTAGACAAAGTCCTACCAAAATCGTGCCGGCCTTAGCTTGATCACTCCCTTGATCTTGTTAAGTCGTAGAAAAACCCTCTAGAGTAAGAAAGAAAGACAAAACGAAAAGAGAACTTTTAGAGAGAAGTGAACACTTAGATAGAGAAGCTCTAGAATACAAATGATTTAGATTGCTTTCGATGGTTACAAATGAGAGTGACACCTCCTATTTATAGGCATCCACCTCCTTAATGAACGGCTATGATTTAATACATCCAACGGTGGAGATTGGTTCTCCAAAACCTTCTCCCAAAATATCTAGATATTTATATTTACATAAGAGTCTCTAGAATTCTCCACACAATTCTAACTCTATGTACATATATCTACAACAATCTTGAATCATCTAGAAACCTCTATGGAAGTGTCTTTGCACAAAAATATCTAGCATTCCTTTCAGTGCGTGACATTCGGCTTGCCTTTTAATGCCAAAAAAGAAAAAATCATTATTATTTGGCGTTTCCGCAGCTGCTTAGGCTTCTTTTGAGGGTAATTAGGCACTGGATTTCTCATTTTCATTCAAGATGATCAATGGATATTATATCTGTCTATAAGTCATCTATGCTGTTTTTGTTGTGATGTTGAAGAATCTTTGGAGCATATTTTTCCTATTCTTGGATTAAATCTACTTTAACTCAGTTGGGCAATGATGGACATGTTGATATATAAAAGGGCATTAATTATCACGCTTATTAGTATTATCTGGCATTCAAGAAATTCTTCGCTCTTTGGCTTTCTCGACTCTGGCCTTTTCGTGTAATATAACAGTCACCATCAACCTGTAGTTTGACCTCCAAGGTTCCAAAGCATTATAAAGAATGGTCGGACTGTCATTCTATCCAAGAAGCAAAATAGAATTCCTATTTGTCATGTGATTGTTTGTCTCAATGGCTCACCATTACAACACTTTATCTGGAAAAGAAGCACTGCATGTGATTTTCCATTTTTTTTAAAAAAAAAAACTACAATAATATTTTTCTTCGTATTTCTGTCACTCATCCAAATTCAATATTTTGATGTTCAACAGTTTAACTGTGTAATAATCAATTTAGGAAGTTACCATACATGGTGAATCCCTGAAAATTTAAATTTGATCCTTAATCATACTTTTTCTTTTCTTTTCTTTCTTATCAACACTACGAGGAAAGCCTAACAACGAACAAAGTTAATTTGGTTTATCCCCATATCATAGGATTGTGTGCTATGCTAACATAATAAATTATAGTTATTGATAAATCAAATATTTCAAAAATGGAATGAAAAAACAGTCTAAAGTAAAGCATATGTATCAAATTCTGCCATTATTTATAAGCCATCGGCTTCCACAGTGATTGTTACTATGTGAATTACAGATACATTTCCAAATGAGATATCAAAATGTACATTAACAATTGAAGTTAAATATACAAAGTTACAACAACATTTAATTGGCCTCTATTTTTCAGTAAAGCATATGCTTACTTGGTCGAAATAAAGACCTTAAATAATATGTTGAGTAAATGATATCATAAAAAAGTTGAAATTGCAGAAACAGAAATATGACTATTGGAAAAAATGAAATCAAAGAAATGAAGCTAGGAACCCACTTTTTGCCATGGTCATATGTTACGAAGAAGGCACTACTGAATGCTATCATCATGCTTGTTATAGACAAGAAGAGAGTTACCAATCCAAATATCACCTTTGAGGGAAGAGACTTATAAAAGTCATACTCTGCATAACGTGAGATTAGGATAGACAAGAAGACAAGTATGGAGGCGGAGGATGAGATCACGGCAATAGCATCTGATACGGCAAACATCATAAACGATCTTTTCTTAAGATAATTGGGAGTTCCTGTACTATCATTGGTACCACCTGGTATGCTAAACGCAGCAGAAAACACTCCGGTAGCGATAAGAGTTGAAACAACCATACAAGAGTTCGCAGTTCTCTTCATCCATGATTCGGCATCTTTTCTTAATGCAGCATGCTCTTTAGTGAATAGCTCATGAGGAGTTTCACCTTTTTTGTTTTTCATATTCACATATGATGGTAACATTATCTTCCTCACCTCCTGCCATATCAAAAGGTTGTTCACATGTTAATTTCATTTATATATTTAGACTCCCTCTTACACTTCTTATAAGAGTTCAATAACCAAATTAAGCTGTTTAAGAAATTTGTTAAAATTAGTTCAAGATACTCCTCATGTCTTTAATATCAAGACATATTTAGGGAGTTGATCTTGGTCCTAAAATTAAGACATAGTTTTCATTTTTATCAATGTTTTCTTAATTTGCCCTTTTTGATGCTCCTTCAACCATAATCAAGGAGAAGAGGGAAGGAGGGAATCAAGGAAGCTAGATGACTGAGGTGTTTTAGAAAATATATGTTATATTAATTAATTCAACTAACTACCTTAATCTAATTAAATTAAGTAGATATGTCTTATATTAAGGATTGGAGGGAGAGAGTACTAATTATGTCAAAAATGAATTTTTTTAAAGTAGGTCGATATTTTAAGGAGGTAAGTAACAGAGAGAAATAAAATAGTAATGAGAGAAAATATGAAAGACAATGCAATATGGGAAAAAGATAAGGAGAGAGAATATAATTAATTACGGGCAAAAATGGCAAAATGCTCAGATAATCACAATCACAAGTAGTATCTTGTAAAAAGATTGAAGGCAGATTAAATTTCAGGCACTTGTAAAAAGTGTCAAAGAGAGTGTATTCTAACTATGGGATCATAGTAGCAGTTTCATATATAGATGATACGGAAAAAGTACCTCAAACCATAACAGTTCGAGGTTCATTTGGAAAGCTGCTCCAGAAACCAATTCAAGTCGATCGGCTGGTGCTAACTTTGCAGCCAAATGTAATATATTGTTTTCATCATCTTTGTCTACATATGACAATAAGATATCCTTATTTGCACATATGTCACGGATGAGATTGAAGATTTTAGGATGACGATGTAAAACAGCAATGTGAATTATGCTCTGCTTTTGGTTGTCCAAGTCCCATACTAAATCAGGGTAAGATCCCATAATCTCAGCTAAGAAGTCAAAGTTTCCAACTTTTGCAGCATCAAATAATAGTCTTGATGGTTCATTTATGATTCTTCTTATTTCTTGCTCTGAGTTAACAAGATCGAGAATTCCTAGCCAGAGTAAACGAACAAGTTGAAGAGCAGCACCGTGCTTCATCCCTGAGATACAGAATTTGATGAACTGAATAAGTAAAAGCTAATGTTGAGCAATATGTTGGGGAAGTCTATGATTTATGTGTAAATTGCACTACAATATTAAGGACTGAGTAGCAAGTTAAAGACTAATTTTATGGTCTTCCTAACATGTGATTATAGTGATGGCAAATTACCTGAACTTATGAGTTGATGTTTTTGATGTTTTAGGTTATGATGACCCTCTGTCTTCTGAGCCAAGATATGCAAACCTGTCAAACCTTCATCATTTGTTGATAATGATAGTTCTGGCTTCTTTCTCAACATTTCCAACGCTAAATCTAAGAAATATGAAAATGTAGTCTAGATATTAAGCGCAGATGCTGAAAATAGATGCTGTCACGCAGTTTAAAAAGAAATATAGAGCTCTCTCTCTCTCTCTCTCCCTCTATATATATATAACTAAAAAACTTTGTAAAACAGGATTTGTTTTATTTAAGGGTTAATATATCGTTGCTGGTTCTTACAGTTTGAACAAATTTTGGTTTGCTTCTAGTAATTTCAACTTATTGGTTTTGGTCCCAACTCCCTATAGTTTTATATTGACTTTGCCTGAATTTAAGTATGTGACTTAAACAAAAAAACTCATTAAAACCATAGGGTCATATCGTTAAAATCATTCAAAAGCTTTTTGAAGCTATAGAGAATAAAACCAAACATTTGAAATTGCAGAGGTCAAATCACACTATAAGGACTGGTATTAACCATTTATTTAATTTGCATCAAATGCTTATTCATGCTGTACTTTACTCATAATAAGTGTATTCGTGCTTTATCAGCAGCAACATAAACTTACCATAAATACCGGTGTCGATGCAAGTGAGGAAACACTTATTCCACTCTGCTTCATCAAAAGTTTCAACAGTCAGAGAATATAGAAACCATGACACGTCAGCTCTTCCTTGTTGTGCAGCAAAAAGAAGAGGGGTGAAACCATTTCCACCTCTAATTGTTGGCAAGAATCGATTTTTTTCCTTCATTAACTTAACAATATCTAAGTTTCCTGCTGCTGCAGCGAAGCAGAAGGCAGTGTTTCCCCTATTATCTTGTAAATCCAAGGCTATGTTGCTCTCTTCCATCAAGTTCACAAGCTCCTTAACAAAGTGAAAATGGCCTGAGCCGGCTGCTACATGAAGTACTGTTGGGAATCCTTTTGCTATAGCAGCACTCAAAAGCATTCTGTCATGATCTAACAACATAGGCTTAGCTTTCTCCCAATTGCCTTCTAATGCGTATTTGTAAAGAGGCACACAAAAGTTTATGTAGTTGAATCTGGCCTCCCCTGAAACGAAGTTGAAATGTTTTGGTTTTTTTGTGAACTTTAAATTGAGAGTGATGGGGTGGAAGAGTAATATATGTTTCGAAAATAATTTGACTACGATCATTTAGCAAATGTAAATTACAAAGACACAAAAAATACTCCGTAAATTTATAAATCCCAAGTCAAATATCTGAAATGGCCTAATCAATACAAAGTTTTTAGGGAGAAGAGACTAGTCTGAGATTAATTAAATTTTGTAGCGAAGTTATCTAAATGGCCTTAATTTGAAGAGATGAAATGACAAAGTACCAGTTCTCTTTAGGTCATTCTCACATAAAAGATTTTTAAACATAGATTTTTCATGAATTTAATCATGAGTTTTGAGCCAATATTCTTAATAAATATATAAATCTATATTTGATATTCGAACACTAATGTCTGTTCATAATTCGAGGGAAGAAAGAAAGAATGGGGAAAAAAGAAATGAAATTGCTTGATATTGTCCCAAGTCTTGTAATTTGAAGGTATAGAATCCCATTCATCATTTGTGACCAACCACCTACCTATATATGCAGTTACATCCATATATACTTTATTTGGTAAAAAGATTCCATCATCTTGCTCACCAAAATTGAATAAAAATTTATGTAAAGTTATAAGGAACCACAAAATAAGTGAACAGATCAGTCATTTGTAAGAGATTTTAGATATCATTGAAGAGAGTACTCACTTGTATCCTGCAAAAGATGAAGGGAAGGTCTCCTAAAATTAGCTGAGCCAACCCTACATAATTGGATGCCATTAGGTCCTTGAGGAGGATTCATTAGATGTCCATTTGCTGCATCCATTTATCTGCAAAATCATACACATTAACACTAATGCCGCAGTTAACTAACAATACATTTGTATTGATTTCTGCATTTTATGGTTTATTTTTCAATTAACAATAGTGGGATCATATGGATCTAGTATATTCAAACAGAAAGACATATTGTACTATTCATAATACCCAAATAAGGAACTTATGCATCTATCATACCTACATAGGGCTGAACTCGTATCCTCTCACTTGAGCCAAGATTTTAATTAGGAGGTACTTTGTGTCAGTTGAGCCAACCAGGTTAGGCAAGATGAGTTATATTGTTTATAGCGTATAAATTTTTTTTTAATATATAAATATATGATATTGATAATAAAAATGTAAAGAAACAAATCGTTCTATTACTCTAGTTAAAACCGACGATGCATTTTTGGTCTGTTGAAAAAGATAGGTAAAAATAAAATATAGTGATAGAGAATAAAATAGATTGAAATTATAGTAACTAAAGTAGTCAAACCCACAAATTTAAGCATATTCATAACAAGAACATAAATTTGGACTGTGAACTGGAATCACAACCTCATAAATTAAATACATTAACATTTATAACTTATCATAATCAAGGAAAGAAATTTCTTTGGAGTTCATATTCACCTTATGCTTGAAATGAGCTTCTAAAGGATTTGTCATGGATGCAACAGATGGCCAAATAGATTTCTAGAAAACAGAGGTAAAGAAGGATTTGAGCCGGTGAGGACGGGAACGCTGGTTAATTTTGTTTTAAATTATGTAAAATCCACCTAAACACGTTTTAACAATATTTTTTAGATTTTTTTTCTCACATAGGATGACTTCAAAACATGAAGAATTGAGGTGTAAGTGAATCAAAAGTCCAATGACTGAGTTGTACCAAGTTAAACTCTAGAAACTAAGTTATTAGTTAGTCAAAACTTTAAGTGTCAAAAGATTAATTTACCCGTAATAAATGGAAGTTAGTTAGGTTTAATGCTCCAATTTTAAAATTGTATAGTTACTTTTACTTAAAAAAAAAGCTTATAATTACTGTTACAATTTAATAATCAATGAAAATTATTTTAGCCCTAGACAGTACAGTACGGATGTTGGAAGAATTATTAAATTATTGATGATGACAAATAATTAAGTGTCGACGTTGAAATTAAGCAATTTCTAGGAAGCAGGCAGGTCCATGCGGTCCCACTGATGAATTCACCAAACCAATAGTTTTGTTTTTGAGGTTGAGCATTTTTTCTATCATTATAGTGGAAACATCTCTCCTCCAAACTTTATGAGTTTATGGTGGAAATAGCTCTCCTCCAAAATTTTCATCTTCAAATATTCATTATCAAATTTGTTCGATCAATATATATATTACATAATAAACTGAATTTTTTAAAACTTAACTATAAATTATTAAGCTATAACAATATAACATAATCATTCTTTATATTTGTGATAAAACATGTATTTCCATAAATACAAAAATCTGCATAATCTGGCAAAAACATCAACGAACTTACCTGGTAATTGATTGAAAGAGGAAATTGTCCTCTTATGGCACTTGCAGCTATGAACCAGCTTCTAGAATCAAGCGGTAAGTTTCATGAGTTAAAAGATAATAGAACAATAACGGATCTTTGGATTAATTATGTGCATAGAAAATGAGATTTAAATGATTTGAAGCATCTATGAAGAAGAGTTGCTGGCGCCATGTTCAATGAAATAAAATAAAGGTAAACCAGGAAGAACGAATATTATAGAATTAAATGAAAACATTAACTGAGGAATTACACAGACACACCAGTCACAGTAGAAGAAGAAGAAGAGGCATCTGTAAATGAAGGATATATATAGAGAAAGAAGAGAGATAGTTAAGAAGGAGGCTTCATATATAATTACCTTATGGAATCGCTTTATTTGTTGTTCTTTGCTTGTAGGGGGAGATTGCTTGATTCTGTTTGAGTGAGATAAAATTACTGTAAGGAGGTTGCTTCTGCAAAACAACGCTGAGGAAGATGCTGTGGGGGTGAAAGCCATGACTGACTTGAGAACTTACGAGGGTGGTTCATCGTCAATATAAAATATTAAGTCAATTCCAATAATAATTATAATAAATAGTAAATAAAATTTTACCCAGAAAAAAAAAGTAAATAAAAAAAGTAAATAACCGAGACAAGAGGAGACCGGCTAGCAGTAGCACCGGTGATATCCATCCTTCTTTTATGTGATCTCCATCACTCAGCTTTTTCTTGACAATAAATAATGGACTCGTGCTCGTACGGGTTTGAAATGACTCCACCTGCAAATGGTCCTTTTTCCTCTTATTTTATTATTAAAAAAAATTGAAAAAAATAGAGTTTAAAAATTTCAACAAAAGATAAGATGTAAAGTAAAATAGTTAAAAAAGTGAATTACAAATTTTTAACCCCACTTCTTTAAAGTTTTAAAATCCAACTCAAAATAGTTTTCCTTCCCTTCACTTTCCCTCCACTCCCATCATACCAAACAACCACTTTCAATTCAGCCATTTTAATAGCTCCACATGTGATAGCACTACTCTAGATCTGGTTTCTCCCTTTCTCTTTTCTTATTTGCTTCCATCCTCTAGCATAAAACTAAGGCTGTTCAAAAAATTTCCTTCTTAGACCTGAACTAACCAAGATGGGACTTCCCACACCAAAAATTTTCATATGACAAAACTTTTCTCAGAATACGACAAAATCTTTCTAAGGATGGGAAACTTAAGGAGAGGGTGTCATGTTCCTATCCTGATATTATAAATAAAAAATATTTTATTTTCAATAATAGTAATATACTCTGAAAACCAAATCCCTATCATCAATCTAGCGTTTCATCTCACTTATTTCATTTTCAATAATATATGTATTACTCTTTTATAAAAAATATTAGTATACTCTAAAAACTATGGGCCTGTTTGGTTCGTTCCCATTGCACCGTGCAGTGCAGCACAAAGTAATACAAGGGTAATGAGATGTAATGTTACACTACAAAAAAAAAAAGACATTTTGTAGCGGTTAAAATTGTGTATTTGTAGTGGTTTTAATCGCTACAAACATCACTAGTAGTGGTTGTAACAACCGCTACAAAATACATTGTTGCAAGATGTTTTGTAGCGGTTTATAAAAATCACTTCTCGTTCAAATAAACCGCTACTATTATTGTAGTGGTTTTATTATCACCGCTACAGGATGACATTAAGCTGCGATATTGTGTTAGCATTTTGTAGTGGTTACAAAACTGCTGCAAATTGAAATTGCAAAACTTTGTAGCGGTTTCAAAACCGCTCAACATCCGTGAATTTTTAAAAATTGGCGGCAAAAGTTTGAAGGGAGGAATAAAATTTTAAAAATTCGTAGCAAAAGTTTGTAGCGGTTATAAAACTGCTACACTAATGGATGAATTTTAAAAATGGCTGCAAAATCTGAAATAAATTTTATAGCGGTTTTTTAGGCAAAATTTGAAAATTTGCACCCAAAATTGTTATCAAAATTTGTAACGGTTATAATACAACTACAAAAATAATACTTTTTAAAAAAAAAAAAAAATCTGTAGTTGGAGTTTATTTTAAAATTATTACTTTTATTTAAATGACAATTTATATGATAACATCTAATATATAGAAAAATAATGCTGGTAGATGATATTTGATTATGGATATGATATAGATATAATACTGAGAATATGTAGATAATAGAAACTTATTTTGCTTTCCACTCGATGATATTTGATTATGAAATGAATGTTAATGATTATAGAAGGAATGTTGAGGGAATGTCCTTAACATTCTAGATTAAAAAAATGGAAAAATCCTTTTCTGGCCCTTTTTGACGTAAAAATCCCAAAAAGGCCTCAAAAATCTGAATCCCGAAAAGGCCTTAGGGCCTTTTCGGGATTTTCGAGAATCTCCGTGAGTTGTTGTTAATCTTTGATATAGTTGTTAACATGGTACTGATATAGTTGTTAAATGGTGATTTAGTTGTTAAAAAATTGTTGTTAATTGGTGATTTAGTTGTTAATTAACAACTATATCGCTTAGATTAACAACTCACGAAAGATTTTGAAAATCGCGAAAAGGCCCTAAGGCCTTTTCGGGATTTCGATTTTTGAGGGTCTTTTTTGGGATTTTACGCCAAAAAAAGGGCGCGAAAAAGGATTTTCCCTAAAAAAATAACTAGTATCGAGAATTATAAGAAAAGAAAAAAAAATCAAAGATTGAAAAAAAAAATAATGACCATATTTGATAAGCTTGCTCAGCACTTAACCTCTCCAGAAGATGTTTACACATGAGAGAAAACAAGAGAGGAGGTGGGGAGGAAGAAATGAAGGAGTGTGTGAAATGAGGTGTGGTAGTGATATTTATAAGGGTATACGCATAAAACTTGTAGCGTTTGAGGTGACGGTGTTTGTAGCGGTTTGGTTTTACTTTATAGCGGTTTTAAAACCGCTACAAATAATGCTTGGGTTTTTTTTTTTAAAAATAAAAATAAAAATAAAAAAACACAAATATATATATATATATATATATATATATATATATATATATATATATATATATAGAGAGAGAGAGAGAGAGAGAGAGAGAGAGAGAGAGAGAGAGAGGATTACAATGAGATAAACATAAATTTTTAAATCAATCTTCTTCATCATCCCTACAAAAATGTGGGGAGAAAATGTTAGTTGTGAGTTTAATACATTTGAACACAAATTAAACTTAAATTAAGTGATAATAAAGTGTAACCTTAAAAAATGCACCGAACTATAGGTAAAGTGTCATCGCCTTCGAGGAAGTGGTTTTCCAAAATGGCAGGCTGGAACAGCTTACTCTCGTAGGCGATGTTATCACCGTCGCCCATGTCCTAAAGGTCCTGAGGCTTTAAGCGAATATCTCAATCCATGTGCCTCTCGTTCTCGACATAATAAACATGGTGTGCTTCTGAGGCAATAATATATGGCTCATCATCTTGAGACTGGCCAGTGTGAATTGGCTGGGAGAAATTTACTGACGTGATGCCTAAGTCATCAGTTGTGAGTCCCCCGAAGTTGTTGTATTTTCCCACAAACACTTGAGTAGCATCACACTGAAACGAACTTGGTAATTTATTTTGATGACATCAAGAATATTTTCATAGTATGGGACATCTCCAAAATGCATGTTCCCATCACTACTGCTTGTATAATTCCTTGTCCCAAAGGTGCCATGAACACCCGAGTTTTGTGTTAGCAATCATTGATCTCATGAAATAGTGTAAAACTTGAAACTGTTGACATTATATGCCGTAAACTAGGTGGCATGGTCATGAGGACCGAGTGTTAGAGCTCGAATTACGGTGAATCTTTGGTTGTGGTTATTTAGTATTCTTCACATAAACCAACCTGGGAATTCTTTGTGGACCTTTTGTCAATTTTGAAGGATGTCTGTGTACGTATCCTGAGTTGATACTTCACATGACTTCTGAATTCCCTACAATTAATCATGGGATGGCGATCATGAAATATAAGTATAAAATGCAAGGAAATATATATGATAACTTATGAGTTTACAATCCTTATTGAAGGAAGGGTTAAACTTTAGTGCAATTAATTAAGATATATCTATGTGCTTGGAACTTCTCAGCTTCTGTTAGTTTGAAGTTTTCACCTCCTTCAACTAGTTTACTAACACGAGGGATTGACAACTCTCTTCATGATGGCTCATGTTCTGGTTCAAGACAATTGTCTACATGAGGTGGTCAGTTGAAAGACGTCTTAATGTCATCAAAATACCTTGAACAGAAATATAGGAACTCGTCCCCTATATAGCCTTTAGCTATAAAACCTTCTAGCTACACCTTATTCCTTGCGTAATATTTTAATTTCCCAAGAAACCTATAAAGTAAAGAAGAAAAAAGGTCCATAAATGATTAAATGTGTGGCTAGCAAATTTAGAGAGTAATGCTAATGCACATACGTAAAATGAGTACCCCTCACTCGGATACATCCATCGATATTGAACTGGGCTACCAAGCTTTGTTTCCTGAACATGGTATACTATCAGGTGAATGATCATCGTGAAAAAAGATGGGGAAAATATCATCTCCAAATAACACGGCATAAGAATGATTTTTTGTTGCAGCTGAGTGACCTCCTCAATGATGAAAACCTTAGAACACAACTTCCGAAAGAAAGAACACAGCTCCACCAAAACGATCGACATATTAAGAGGCAAAGTATTTTTTATTGCTAGCGGAAGTAATTGTTGCATGAGAATGTGTGAATTATGACTCTTCAGCCTAGCAACCTTTGAGCCTGCATGTCAATACATCGTGAAATGTTGCTTGAATACCAATCAGGAACTTTTATTTTCTTTAATGTCACGAGGAAATTTCTTTATTCGGTTTTGTGAAGGTGAATTTTTTCGGTTGAAATTTGTCATGCCCATCCGACCACACGTTGTCACGAACTCCCATGGCTTGTAAATTTTTCCTCGCTTGAAGATAATCTTTTAACTTACCTGATTTGTTAAGCATCGTGTATAGCACATTGTCACATACATTTTTTTCAATGTGCATTATAACATCCCAATTTTTTTATTCTAGAATAAAGTAATAGTCTAGGAGAAATTAATTTATGAAAATTAAAATTTATCATGTAATTACTCTATGAAAATAATTTTCTATAGTGAGAGTTTAAGAATTATATATATATATATATAAAATATTATGATATAATAATATAATATAATATATATTATATTATTTGATATATGGTGAACCCACCGTTTATCAAAACAAAAGGGGAGGAGTATATATATATATATATATATATATATATATATATATTGTTAGGCACCACACACATCTCAAAAAAGGCACACCGTACAACACACAATACGCACCCACATGGTTGGTTCGACAATAGAGAATGAGAGAGCGAGAAAAATAGAGAAAGAGAGAGAAGAAGAATTTCTTGGTATCTGATGCCCCAACAAGGGATGATCTAGTTGTTGTTTTGGAACAAGTAAACGAAGGAAAAATCCCAAAGAATAAAGATGCTATGAAGATGCTAGAATCAAATGCATGGCCTGATTTAGAGAATCTAATTAAGAGTTTAGGAGTAGGACTTGTGTGATTACTTGTACGCTAGGGAGTAACAGGTAACTCTAAAATTTCTTCCATATGCATGTGAATTAGGTATGATTGTGAATAGCTACTTATTTATTGAAAATTTATGGACTGAATTATTTGTATATGTGTATGTATTGCAATTTATATTTAATACGAATGAAAGAATGATTTTATTGTACCTTGTTGTAATTATATTTGAAACAATATGTCATGGCAGTTAGATTTGTGATGGGTTGGAGTAAGGAGGAACTTTGTCAGATGAGATCTCGTACTATGTGTTAAGCCATCACTCAATGCATAGTGTATGATAGTTGTTAGGGCCCCTTCTTCCATGTCTTCCTTTGTCTGAGATTGCATTAGAGCTGTGGGACAGGTGACACCTCTTTAGTTGTGTTCTTTAAGGAGGAGAGCCATAATCCAAACTTAAGCTCTATACCTTTGGCCGGGTGTATCTTAACAACTGGTGAGCTTGAGTCAATCCAGTTAGTTGGATAGATTTTTGCCAGACTATGTGATAGCCTATGGCTCCAGTTAGCGGAATAAGGATGAACGATGTTATAAGGGCGACTGCATCTTGCATACTGCATAATTGTATGTTACATGTTGTGATGAAAATAGAGATTAATATAGTGATTAATTTGAAATTTGTTTTATATGAGGATTGTGATATATACAAATACATGTAATCAGTTCTCTCTTTTATATCATATGTAGTTTTCTTGTGTAGGGTAGAAGTAGTTATTGAGACATAAAAGTCTCACCCTTTATATAAACATTTTTTTCAGGTGATTGTTCTAGTAGGGAGCAAGGGAAGATGGAGTGAGCCTTGAAGGCTCGTTTATGCTCCTAGAGCTTTTGTTATGATATTTTATTTGTCATGACCTTAGGGCTTCCGCTTTTCATTTTTATTATTAATAAACTTTTGGGATTTAATTTGATACTATGATATGGATTTTAGTTGAACTAAATTTATTTTGATGATTTGGAACTTGAACATCCTTATTGACAATGTTAAAAAAACTTTTGTTAAGCTTTTTGTTGATGAAAATTGGGGTGTTATGTGCATAACATCAAGAATGTGTCGAAGAAAATTATATTTCCAATAAGGAAGAGTGAAGAAGATGCCTATCTACCACCTTTATTAAGGCGCAGAAGCAGAAGTCCTTGCAATATTTGTCCTTGCTCTTGTTGCATCGTCGCTTTTCCAAACTCGATTTCAATATCCTGAAGCTGCTGTAAGATATCTACATCGGATAAAGTCTGAGGATGTCCTCTTTTTTCCTGTTGCCAATTGAAACGATTCCGTTACAACCTAAACTTGTGCTTACCATCGAGAAACCTCCAATGACCCATAAAACACCACTTTCTAATGCAAGTTGGACATGCCATCCCAGTATGCACATTCTACCTGGATAATGTTCCCAGGCTAGAAAAGTCATTAATCATCTACATCAAGGCTGCACGCAAATTGACAGTGTCTCGATTCTGACATTCAACAAGTCCAGCAACTCCACAATAAGCGGTGAGAGATACACATCGATGTCATTTCTCAGTGCCTTTTTGCCTGGAATGATCATAGAAAAAATGAAGGAGATTTGTTTCATACATATCTAAGGGGCTAGTTGTAGGGAAGTAAGACAACAGGTCAAATCGTAACTTGTGCTAAGATTCCCAAACGGATTAAAACCATCGGATGCCAAAGAAAGCCGAATATTTCTAGGGTTCGCCATGAAAGTTGGAAAGTTTGAATCGAACGCTTTCTTAGCTTCTGCATCTCATGGATGTCTTAATTTACCATCGTTGTTCTTGTCAACTTCATACCGCCTCATATGCTCAATTATTTTAGACGACATAAACAATCTTTGAAAGCGAGGTTCTAAAGGAAAGTACTTGAGAATCTTTGTTGGTTTCTTCTTTTGCTTTTTCCCCATTCGAGTTGTCTTGTACCTCGAAGTATGACCTCACTTACAATTCTCCCTGTGAGCATTATCTCCCTAATATAGCATACAATCGTTAGGGCATGCATCTCTTTTTTTCATAGTTCAAGCTCAATCTGTTAATAATCTTCTTGACCTTGTAGAAGGTTGTGGGAATGTCTGCGTCAAGGAATGCATCTTGTAATAATTCCAGCAATATTGACATTCCCTTATTAGTGATCCTACACAAGCACTTGATATTATAAAATTTGATCAAGAAAGATAATTTGGAGTATTTTTGACAATCTTGATACAAAAGACGATCTGCCTCATCCATGAGACTAAAAAATTTCTGATGAGATATATCATTCCTCAAGAAAACAGGGTTAGTACCCTGAACTTTTGCGGTGAAGTTGTCGTCTTGATAAACAACGCATCACGAACAACATCATTAACAGGATCATCTGGATCTACTTGAACTCTTACTTGTGAACTTCGAGGAGGATGATCATCAAATCTCATATGAGGTTTCTCACCATGAACTCTCCACAAAATATATTCTTCCTGTAAAGGCTTCAGAAGCAAATGTTCCTTAGCAAATTCTCTTGTATGCCACTTCTTAAACTTACATTGACAACACAAACACACAATCTTTACATGACAACTAGCATGAGAGACTGCAAAATCTAAGAAAATATTCAAGCTAGCCAAATATGCTAAAGAATTGCGTAGCAATTTGATCCATGACTTATCCATATATAGTAAACAAAGTTAGGAGAGAAGATAGGTGAAGAGAGAATGCTTAGTTCTCTTAATAACGTGTGTTGGGATGCTTAAATGTACCACTGGAAAATTTGTTGCAGTTCAAAAAAATGATACCGTAACCACCACAAAATTGATATTTTATAACAAACATTAAACCGCTACAAATTTCCAAGTCGTTACATGTTGAAGCGATTTAAAAACCCACCATCATAACCACTACAAAACAAAGACAATTGGCGGGTTACCAAATTCTGATTTCAAAATTTTACATTTTGTAGTGGTTTTGATTTTTAAACCGCTACAAACTTGAAACCATTGTAGGCGGGAAACTTAAAATTCAAAATTGTATAGTTTGTAGCTGATTTTACTTTTGTAACTGCTACAAAATTGGCGGAATTCAATAAATTGGAATTTAAGAATTTCACATTTTTTTAGCAGTTTTAAAAGTAAAACCGCTACAAAATTGTTAAAATTGTGTACTTTATATATGAAATTTAATTTCACAAATTTTTTATTTTATATGGTTCAAGTTGGAATTAATCAAAATCTAGCATCTAGTTGAAATTAAATTGATTGTCCCCTAAATGGACATAATTCATGAACTCATTTTATGTGTAATTAGTTTCTTCAAAATCGTGTTCACCATATCAAATTCTTTTTTTACCTTTTCGGCTTTGTATAAAAGCTAATTTGTTAGTTGTACAGATTGTTTGCATCAAATTTTTTTCTCTATATAATTTACAAGCATATGAAATAAATTATCAAATGTCTAATATCATAAATAAAAGATAATTAGGAATTTAAAAGATCATTGGGTTGATGACCAGAGGTAACAACACTATCGTCATCGCGAGAACGAGCGGAGAGGGCTAGATCGATGGTGAACCTAGGCACAAGCAGCGGCTGTGGAATATCCTTGTTAGGAAAAATTTGATGGAACGCCCTCAACATGAAATCCCAGTACTAACACAAGTTTGGAGGTGCACGCTAGAGAGGTTCCAACCTAAAATGTGGCCCTTTTGCTATAGACCCTACTAGGACTAGCGCTTATCCCCATACCCCTACAGCGTTCAAGGTGTCAACTGTGCCCAGAGTAGCTTCCAAAGGGGCAATAGGATCCACAGACCCCTATGACTCTAGGGTTTGGGATTGTCCCAGCTTTGCCTAGGTCGCCTGAATCCACTCCTCACGAACACATTTTATTAGACATTAATAAAAAAAATTAATCTAATGTAAATAAATTACATAAATTATAATTATTTATGTATATAACTTACAATGGCATCCTCTGCTTGCTAAGAGGTCGCCGTCCCATCTCGTATCTATGGGTATATGTGAATAACTCCCCATAGTCCGTCTGGGGGTTCTCTTCCTCAGCCTTCCTCTCCTAAAATTATTTAAAAATATGAACTTATTTGTAGTAAAAAAATAATTTTTTTTGATGATATAAAGCTACAATTAATTTAACTATAAAAAAATACTAATGACTAAAGCTCACTATATGTCATACCCCTTATGGTTATGACATTTATCAGAGTAATACAAAAAAATATAGTGAGTAACACAGGTATAGAATAGTATTGATAATTAAAAACATTTTTTGTTATGTACATGAATAAACTACAGAGTTCTTAATACAGTAATCCATTATACTAGTATGAAAATATTATAATTCCAAAATAAAACTAGCCAAGCAAAACTAAAATTCCATAGCTCCATCTAATGTCCAAACGGCAACCTCAGTATTATGCACTCGCTGCGTTTCCTTTAGAGCCTTGTTTTTCACTTTGACCATGTCCAGATCCTAAGCCCTTAGGAACATCTGGGATTCAATTAGATCCTAGATAATAGTTAATCTCACAAACATGGTTTAAGCAGTATATGGAAGTCAATCAAGATAAGTAGTCCATGGCAACAATGATAGCATTCAGAATATATAATACATATCACATACAACCAAACTAGCATACACATATCATGTAACCATGCACTAGGTATAACGAATTGGCATGTACCGAGAGTCCTCCTGTACATCAGAGTTCTCAATTGGGACACCTAACTCGGAATATTTGACGTGGAACTACCAAGAGTCCTATCTGGAACCGCTTTTCGTTCTCAATCGGCAGTGCCCATGTCGCCTGAATAAAACTAGGTTAGCCACTTAAGGACTACCAGTAAAATAGGCCCTACACCTAGTTCTAACCACCGAGAAGATACTTTTGTTAGTTCTCGGTGTTTTGATGATCACAAATCTTAAGTTATTGAATTAAGTGTTATGTGTCTAAGTTATGGTTTGCTCGAGCAAGGGTTAGCTCACTCCCGAGCATACACAATCTAATAGCTTGTTTAAGTGTTTCAGAGAATCATGCTCGAGCAGCATAGTTGTGATGCCCGAGCATCATCGAGCATAGAACAAAGAAGTAGAAATTAGATAGTCATGCTCGAGCAGAGATTTTGGCTTGCCCAAGCATCGTCGAGCTAATTGAGAAGTTTGCAGTGTTGAAGAGTCTTGCTCGAGCTGAGTAAAAGGCTTGCTCGAGCACCATTCTCGAGCAACATCTTTCAATTTCACATTCTTTGACTCTGTTTGTCTTGTGCCCGAGCATGAAAATGTCATGCTCGAGCACCATGCCCGAGCAGAAGGAAAAGCTTGCTCGAGCATCGTCATTAAACATTCATCCTCTCGTCTCTGTCTGACCTTTGCCCGAGCATGCCTTATGGCTTGCTCGAGAACTGGCGATCTGTTGCCCAATCATGAAGTATTTCATGCTTGAGCAACAACGATATGAATCATTCCTTCTTGAGACTTCAGAGAAGCTTGCTCGAGCAAGCTAAGATTCTTGCTCGAGCACTGGGTGATTTCAAAATCTTTCAATATGCTTTTTCCAACTAATGCCCGAGCACACTATTATTCTTGCTCGAGCATGATCACCTTGTTTTCAAATCACCGTCTGCGTAAACTATAAATCATTGTGTTTAAATCTTATTGCTTTTTAACTTTACTCAATACTAATCCTAATTGCTTTTAATCAGTTTGCTAATGAGTTTCAGATGATTTAATCATGGATTAACAACAAGCTTGCTTAAAGCAATTTGTGAGTCAGAAGAGCATTAAATGCAGTTGCCAAAACCAGTGATAATCTCTTTAACCAATACTCTGATCAATGTAAAGTTTTCTCTTACATTCCGTCTATGCATTAAATGCTATTTCTCAACGGGCAAAACAAAAGGAATGAAGAGAATGTCGTGACTGTAAATCCACTTGGATTATTTGAACGGCAAAAATATTAACCAAGCTTCATCTATCTAATGGATATATTCAAGACCCTCAACGGTTAATCCTCAAGCTTCACCAACAGTCATTTATTGCAACATCTATAAATAGCCGAAGCATTGAATTCGCCAACTACCAAAACGTTGTACATTCAATTTGAACTTATTGCAATTTGCTGTTTCATCTGTTTCATTAATATCTTTGGATATTTTGTACTTCAGTGTTTATCAAATATCTACTCATGAGGAGTTTAAACATCATTTGATTATCTGTTTAGTTGTCAAATCTTAAGATTGTGGAACCTTAAGTGTGGGTGTACTATTACAACTTGTAAGGGGGAGTGAGTCCTAGTGAATTAGGATCATCTCGAGTACATAGTGTGTAATTGTAACCATTTGTGATTAGTGAAAAACCCAAAGGATTTGGGGACTGGACGTAGGTCGAAGTGTTAGACCGAACCAGTATAAATTGCCTTGTGCATGTCTATCTCTCTTCTTTGTTTATGTCTTACTTACGTTTGTGTGCAATCCGCGAAATGTTTTTTGAGATCACCTATTCACCCCCTCTAGGTGATATTCCTACCTTTCAACTTTATGGTTAGACCTTCGCTCAATAGAGCCACAAGTGGTACTGGTCCAACGCAGGATGAGACAATCCCATATATAATTCAAATATACACATACAACAATACATAGTATGTGAGATTAGATTTACTACCTGATTGTTTAATCCAAGCCGATATTAAGAACTTTGCTTATCTCGAACGACTACAGGTTCTTATAAAAATACATTATGGATAATAATCAATATTCACTCTAACTCTTGACATTCCAAATGTCATCTAGTGCAATGTAACTATATGAAACTATTGAACTTAACCCATGAACACCAAATGAGGTAATTACAAAGCCTATGGACTCATTATTAAGTCTAGTTTCAAGGAAAAATGGTTACAGTACCAGTCACACGCATACCAATCCAGAATTTACCAAACATTGGCTGTTGTCCAGTTTACTTTCCAGAATTATAGGTCATTTTCAAAAATTCATAATTTAGTGTACACAAATCCAAATTTGACCAATGACATATCAAATTAAAGCTCATTATTCATAATTTAACCCTGGAAAATTTCACATAAATTAGACATCATTCACTACACCAACAATTTGACACAATCTGAATGCCCAGACAGAACTTTTCAAGGCAGTTTTCGGGCTTTGTAACAATTCAATCCTGGAGCTTCCAGAATTCCTACCGAAGCTTGACCCTTCACAATGTTTTGTGTTACACATAATGAAACCATTAAAATGGACAAAATCAAACTCCTTTGGTCTGCCTTGTACCGACTAAATCTAGGGCTTAGTGTGGTGATCGAACCATATTTTTATATGATTTTTCATAATTAAATTGGGATTCTTAATGCATTTTCTGGGACATTATTGCATGATTAAGCACTAATTTGAATTAGGGACATTTGTTTTGAATTAAGTGAAATTAGGGGCAAAATAGTCCTAATTTATTAATTGTTCATACAAATGATTTCTTGGACTTTTGATGCTATGTTGTGTTTAATCTTGCATTGTAGGTATTTTGGAAGAAAATTCGAGACTTAAAATGTCAATTGGGGTTGGAATTATTATTTTTGAGGACTGGAGAAAATTGCATAAAAGTACCCAAGAATTCATGGAAATTGCAAGAGAAAAGGAGTCAGGAAAAATTACAAAAAATTACCCAGCGTTTTTGGAAATTTCAATTATACCCCATAAACATTTTAAAATCTCTCATTTTAGTCCCTTATGGAAACTTTCATTTCTTGCATTTAAGTCCCTTGGTCAAAACACACGTTTTGACCAAGGGAGGGCTAGGTCCGATTGTTTTGGAGACCCGACAATGGATAAAAAAAAAGAGAAAGAGACGAGAGGGAGGAGATTGGTTCGGCGTCACGATTCACCTTCGACTTCCTTTCGTCCTCCACCTTCCTTCCCTTCTGTCGTCGGCGGCTTCCATCACCCTCACCATTGCCGCCGGCGACTAATCTCCACCATGAGATATCAGCTGAGACAGAGACGCGAGAGAGGAGGGGAGTGCGACGCGACGAGACTTGAGATACACAGTGAGTGCCGCGAACCCGGACCTCTTCCTTCCATCGACCTTCCTCCTCCCTCAACCACCATTCTCACTAGCGGTGAGAACCAGAGGAACAGACAACACCTTCGACCTCCTCCATTCCTATTAACACCGTCCTCTTCACCCTCTTCATTCTCACTCTACCACCAACATCATCTTCGACATTCTTCCCTTTCTCAACACCATCATCGAAAATCACAGTTTCTCTGTTTCTTCCAT
Source organism: Acacia melanoxylon (assembly GCA_019022615.1). NCBI lineage: Eukaryota > Viridiplantae > Streptophyta > Magnoliopsida > Fabales > Fabaceae > Acacia > Acacia melanoxylon. The sequence continues at coordinate 2,253,813 of JAFJYJ010000032.1, forward strand.
CTTTTTCCACACCTCCACCTTCACCGTCAATTTTTTCAGTAGCCATCAACGTTATGGGATAGAAGTTGCAATTCTGAGCACTAGCGTTTCAGAGAAGGAGGAAGACAACTTAATTTTCATTCTCCAATAGTTATGAGAGGCTAATTTCTCTTGATCTTGGTGATGAGATTTGTTCTTGAGCTCAATGGACTACATAGGGGAGTTTTTCTATCATTCTATTAGTCTAGAATCATATATTTAGATTTCCTAGTTTTAGGAATTGTTGTATATGATTTTGGAACTGAGATTAATGTTAATTGTCTCTGTTGGTTTGATAATTGTATTTGAGATTAGATTTTGTAGTGTGAAGATTATATTTGTTTTAATTTCTTGTGGTTGCAATGAGATTACATTAATTAGCGTGCTATTGTCTAGTTAAGATGGTTGATTTGTGCCTTTGAGGGACTGTTTAGTACTCAATTTCAAGAAGACTCATGTTACATTATTCCAATTTTAATTGCACATCAAGTGGTTTTTAACAATTTCTCAAGAGGTAGTGGTTAGCTATGTTTGTAGGAGCTACTATTAATTGAGAATATTGGACTCAAGTGTTATCTTAAGGTTTTTCTTAAGACTTGATGAATTTAAACTCCCATAATCTTTTATGAGCAATGATAGTCATTTCTTCATTACTAAGAATATTCATTATTCATATTTTCACTTCGATACCATTACATCCACTCATTCACTATTTTATAAAGAAAATACCAAAAATAATAGTTTAGTATTTAATTAAATTGCATTTCTCTTTATTTTATTAATTTGAAAATCCAAAACCTATTTTCCCCCCTGTTTTAATTTCATTTGCATGTCATTTAGATTAACTATGACTCAATAAAAGGCTCATCGAGAAGAGAGAACGATCCTCGGTTTGCCTATACGCAATCCTTGGTTATTTTTTATTCTGTACTCCAAGGCTAAAGACCAAAAAGCCCTCATCATGTGGCCGTCCAAGTTTCACAGTTTTCACTTTGTAAACACCCCAATTTCAGTTTCTAACCACATTTTATCTTGTTATTTAGACCATATTCTCATGTTAAACCTCTTAAAATTTTGGACAGAACCTCCCCTATGTATTTTCAACGAGTCTAAAATTCACAGAAACCAGAGAAATCACCAGTAAACTCCAGTACACAGTCGGTAGGCTTAAAGTTGCTTACCTTAGTCGTTATTCGATGTTTCTCGCGAAATTTCTTCCTCTTTTTGCTTCTTCAAGTTTTGGCCATATCTTATGGTTCATTGAGTAGAAATTATTCTTGAGATTAGGAAGTAGAATGAGGGAACAACTGGAGATTATATGTCCGTAGTACGAGAGATTACCTTGGTACCATGAGTTTTCGCATATTTTCTTCCTCCTTGAAGTTTCGGTGTCTTGGGAGATTTAGGATGGAAGTGCCGAACTGAATGGATCATGGGAGAAGAGGGATAGCTGATCTTAAAGGGTTAAAGTTGGTTTAAGGGGGAAATGACCATTTTTCCCTTCAACCGTAGCAAAATTATGATCCATGCCATTTGTTATAATTCAATTGGATTTCAACTTTTTATTGGACCCTTTTTGTACAAAATTTTGGGCTTCTCTTAGGATGATTTTAACCCATTTTGTTAGCTTATAACTCATGCTCATGTGCTGATAAATTTTAAATAATTATGAGACATACGGCACAAATTCGCAAAAGGTGCAATTTTACCCTTTCTTCAATTTTTCTCAAAATTTCCAGTGGAACTCAATCAACTTTTTTTCATTCCTTTTTAGTTGAATTAAATACACTAAAATGGAACAAAGAAGTGTTAATTCCATGTGTTCAATTGGTGCCAACATATATCCCAAAACTTTCGATTTCGACCAAATTGGGTATTTCGGGTAAAATTTGCTTTTGTCAAAATTTCACTATTTCATTTCTTCAATTACACATACATCATACATGGAATTTTCAAAGCACATTTTAGGATATTACAATGTAGGTGACGACAAATGTCTTGGATCCTGCCATATGATGGATCCTCTGCGCACCCGGCTCCCGGTGTTCCTCTAAGAAAGAGTCTATAGAATATACAAAACATTAAAAAAAAAAATATAAAAAAAAAATAATTATGAAAAAATTTAGATTTCTTTAAAAATACACATGTTCCTCTTGACTCTTCCTATACTAGACAAAACTGGCAAAATCTAATAATGGGATGTCGTTTAGCATGTCTCGATCACATGAATGTATATTGCAAATTTGTAGTAGTTAGCCCAAAAGCCGCTACAAACCCATACATTTGTAGCCTTTTTTTTAACCGCGAATTACCCGCTACGAAATGTCGGTTCTTTTGTAGTGGATAAGAGGGGAGAAAACTCAATAATCCATGTTCTACAAACATCAAACGTACAATGCAAATGAGTTGAGGTGCTAGTTATCAGCCTCAACTTAACCCTAAGAATGAATGATAAAATATTCTAGAATGATAAATAGGAATTGATAACTAAACATTCTAGAATTCTAAATTAAATACAAATAAATTAATGATCAAAGATAACAACCAATCAACATTAAAACAAAATATCCCTAATCGTCTTATTAATTATAAAAATCCTCGGTTGTCTTCAAATCTCGTAGAATCTTTCATTATTAATTTCATCTTCCTTTCCAATATGCATCACATGAATGTATAGAAATATAAATGATATGATAAAATAAGGGGTTAAAGTGCGATTTGGTCAATAAACTATACTGGGAGAGCGTCAACACAATTAACTATTAAGTGGACCACAAATACCAATAAACTTTTAAAAAAGGTGCAATCAAAGATATCGCCGTTAGAAAAAGTTAACGTCCGTTATCTAAGGTATAGATTGGCCAACTAACTTTTACCCTAGGAGTGCAAAGACAAAAAAGTTTTACCAGGAGCACCCCAAAGACAAAATTCTAAATTTTACTAAATTAAATAATTTTTTTCTCAATTGTCATTATTCAAAACTACTTGTAAAGATATCTATGGACAAAAATTACTCATTCTTCAATTTTGTCAAAATTATCATTTGCTAAAATAAACAAAATTTTAAATTTTAAATATAATTATATTATTTAAATAAAAATCAAGGTGTTTTATAGTTTATTATATATGTTAAACAAAAAAATGATTTATTTTTATTTTAGAAGAAATTTATGTGAGTTAAAAAATTCATTTAATGTTAATAAAATTTTAAAAATCTATTATATCCTGAAAGAAATGAAATGAGATGAATTTTTATTTTTATAAAAAGAGCTTAATGGATATCAACATTGATACTTAATAATATAAATCCAAAGAACTTGATGATATATTTGTTAATTAAATCATCTATTGATTATATGAATATGAGACTTGTTGAAGAACAATTTAATAATAGGTTAAGGAGAAATTATAATGGGTTAAGGAGCAATTTGACCAACAAAAATTTTATTAACTTTAAATGATTTTTTAACTCACATAAATTTTTTCTAAAATAAAAATAAATCATATGATTTTTTTGTTTAACATATATAATAAACTATAAAACATCTTGAGTTTTATTTAAATCATATAACTATATTTTTAATTAAAAATTTTGTTTATTTTAGAAAATTATAATTTTGACAAAATTGAAGAATGAGTAATTTTTGTCCATAAATATCTATACAAGTAGTTTTGAATAATGACAATTGAGAAAAAAATATTTAATTTAGTAAAATTTAGAATTTTGTGTTGGGCGATCTTGAGTAAAACTTTTTTGTCTTTGAAAGTCTTTCTTGGGGTAAAGTTCATGGCCAATCTTCACCTTAGATAACGGATGTTAACTTTTTGTCTAACGGCGTTGTGTTGGGCGCTCCTGAGTAAAAATTTTTTTTTGTGCTGACTGAACCTTTTTAAAAGTTTGTTGGTATTTTTGGTCTATTTAATAGTTAATTGTGTTGGACGCTCCTGAGCCAATAGTTTATTGGCCAAATCGCACCTTAACCCTAAAATAAGTTAAAATGTGAACAGCACATGGTGAGGACATTAAAATATAATGCTCCTCGTCAAATTTTACTTTTGCATACTTAAAACATAAGAGCAGAAAGAGGAATTAAATACTTAATGGAAGGGCTCGAGGAGAGGCACGCGTAGAATTTTTTTTTGGCCCCTTTTGAAAAGTATTAAAAATTCCTCTAATAAGACAATATTGAGAAAATAAATCCAACTACATCCTTACAATGATCATTGCAAAAGTGTAACCAAAATTCAAGAGTAAACAACAACCAATTTGTACTGAATGAAGTGATGAGGTTATTCATCTTCAAGGCACCCCTTTCCTTAATAATTCTGTGACTATCGGCAGTCAAAGCTCCGATAAAAGAAGAAAAGATCAAGGAGCGTCAAAGACAACAAACTATTAAATTTCATAAAGCGTCCATCACAATTAACTATTAAGTGGGACAGCCAAAGACAACAAACTTTTAAAAAGGAAAGCCTAAGCCAAAGACAACACCGTTAAAACAAAGTTAACGTTAGTTAAAAAAGTTAATGTCAGATTATCTGAAAGCGCTTCAAAGACAAAATTCTAAATTTTACTAAATTAAATAATTTTTTAAAAAGTTTGTCATTATTCAAAACTACTTGTATAAATATCTATGGATAAAAATTACTCATTCTTCAATTTTTTCAAAATTATAATTTGCTAAAATAAACAAAAGTTTTGATTAAAAATATAATTATATGATTTAAATAAAACTCAAGGTGTTTTATAGTTTATTATATATGTTTAAAAAAAATATATGATTTATTTTTATTTTAGAAGAAATTTATGTGAGTTAAAAAATTCATTTAATGTTAATAAAATTTAAAAAATCTGTTGACAAAATTAAAGAATAAGTAATTTTTATTCATAGATATTTATACAAATAGTTTTGAATAATGACAATTAAGAAACAAATTATTTAATTTAGTAAAAACCCAAGGTGTTTTATAGTTTATTATATATGTTAAAAAAATGATTTATTTTTATTTTAGAAGAAATTTATGTGAGTTAAAAAATTCATTTAATGTTAATAAAATTTAAAAAATCTAAAAAAATTGTTGACAAAATTGAAAATTGAGTAATTTTTGTCCATAGATATTTATACAAGTAGTTTTGAATAATGACAATTGAGAAAAAAATATTTAATTTAGTAAAATTTAGAATTTTGTCTTTGCCGATTTCTTGAAATAATAGTTTGTTGTCTTGAGTCTTCTTAGATAATGACGTTAACTTTTTCTTAACGGCGTTAACTTTTTGTTTTAACGGTATTGTCTTGGCACTCCTTTTTAAAAGTTTGTTGTCTTTGGCCCACTTAATAGTTAATTGTCTTCCCCGAACTAATAACTAATAGTTTGTTGTCTTTGCTCCTTAACCCTTAACCCTAGAAGAAAAAACTCCCCTCCGAGTCCGGATCTTGGCAATGGAAAGAGGTCTTTTTTTAAAAAAATAAATAAATAAATAATAAGAGTAGTAAAATCATTTCATAAATAAACTTAATTAGAAAAAAATCCATAAAGATCTCACTATCATTAGGTCATTTCACGGTATCATTATGTGATTCATATATTTTAATAGTTCTTATATTTAAGTCATTCTTTTTAAAAAGCCACTTTAAGGTTTTTAAAATTCTCCAGTGTTGTCATGTTGATTGCCATTAGCTGCAAATTGGAATTGCATGTAGCTATATGTTATCACAATACTTGTAGCAAAATATTTCAGTGTGCTTACATTATTATGTTATATGTATGAAGATTATTAATGCACTACATATATTTTTCCAAATGAAAAACAAAACTATATTACACATTGAAGGAAGAAAAATAGAGGGTGGGCCTAAGAGTGACAGTATGACCTGGAGGTCACTAGTTAAAATTTTAGGAATAACTTCTTCAATGTAAAGGTAAAATTTAGATACATCTATCTCTCTCCAGACTCTACTTGGTGGAAACTTTATACACTTAAGCCGCCTTTTATTGAAGTGAGAAAAATATACACAAATAGCTTGTATTTATTTATTTCATTTTTTATTAAAGTATTTATTTATTTCTGATAAATCCAAATAGACTCATAATAGCAGCTAAAGTTTGCTAATATAATCCACGAGTCTACCGGCTGAATTTAGTAATATAGAGATGAATTGAGTATCATCCCACAAGAAATCAAAATTTGGCAGCAATGAAGTAGGAGAAAATCACTTTAGGGGCTCTTTTAATGAAAAAAAGTGCAAGATTCTCGACAAGAAAAGGTCTTGGGCCTTTTTTTGATTTTGAATCTTTACGTGAGTTGTTAATCTATGATATAGTTGTTAACGAGTGCGATATAGTTGTTAACGTGACTGATTTAGTTGTTAGCAAATTGTTGTTAATGATCGATTTAGTTGTTAAGAAATGTTGTTAATAGCATCGATTTAGTTGTTAATGACTTACCCGTTAACAACTATATCGGTCCGTTAACAACTCACGAAGATTCAGGATTGTCGGATTGTCGTAATCTTGGGGCCTTTTTAGAGTTTTTCTGTAAAAGGGCCCTGATGTAAATTTTCCCATAAAGTAGTATAAACTATAAAACCCAATTTCCAAATTGATATTTAGGCAACAAGGGAATAAGTAGAAAATTATGAAGACAATTGTGAAACAGGGCCTCTATTTGGGTCGCAGGCTATGGTAGCGTGGGTCCTGTCATCCCGTGGGGAGCTCTTTGCCACGACTACTATCCCCCCCACCTGGTTTCCTGCCTATCCTCATTCTTTATAGACTATTCAGATCTTATTTGGGCGGTCGATTTATTTTTTAAAATGATTTTTAAATAAAAAAAAATCATTTTTGAAAAAATATTAGTTGAAAGATTATATTTATTTTAAATGATCTACCTATTAAAATATTTTTTTTAAAAAAAATTGAAAGTAAAAAAAAATAAATTTGGACAGAATCAGGATTAGATTTGGGCACAGACAAGGGAGAGCTCTCTCTCTGCCTATCTTTGGATAGGCAGGGAATCTGAATCCCCCCCCCTCGAGGTCACCTGTGTAGACGTTCAAGTACAACCTTCCCATTCCTCTTGTCTCTTCTGAAAGACATTATAACTATATTTATAATAAAAATAAATTAAAATTACACATCACCAAAGAAAATTAAGAAAAAAGTTACAAGGGTAAAGGAGCAATTTTACATGACCTTTTCTCGTGAAAGTGCTAAGACCACGACCATTTTTCTGGAACAAAAGTACACACATGGTTATGTTTTGGGAGCAAAAATACCACGGCCATTAGTTGATCGTCAACTTGGATGGAACTGACGAAAATGGCGTTGATTTGGACCGACACGTGACGCGTGGAATAAAAAAAATTCAAAAAACTTGAAAAAATTCAAAAAATTAGGAAAAAATTCAAAAAATTAGGGAAAAATTAAAATAATTAGAACAAAATTAAAATACCCCTAAAGTGGACCCCACCATCTAAGAACCACGGGCCGCCACTCGGCCAGCATGGCCGGATAACTAACTGGTGGAGGATGAGTTATATATACATAGGCCGGTGCGGTTGTTGAAGATGCATCGGGGTAAAATTGCTCATTAAAATAATAATAATAATTAATTAAGATAATTTTCTTGTCAATTTTCCCTACGGAGATAAATCTAATCGATGAGTGAAGTCGACTAAGACCGGTGGGGCCCATCGGGCAGGAGGTATTTTAATTTTTTTTCCTAATTATTTTAATTTTCCCCTAATTTTTTGAAATTTTTCCTAATTATTCGATTTGTTTTTGAATTATTTGAATTTTTTTCTAGTTATTTGAATTTTTTCTAATTTTTTTTTTTTTAATAATTTTCTAATTTTTTAAAATTTTTTCTAGTTTTTAAAATTTTTATTCCACGTCGATGTCGGTCCAAATCGTAGCACGCGTCATTGCTCCATCCAAGTTGATCAACTAACTACCCGTGGTATTTTTGCTCCCAAAACGTAACCACGCGCTTTCTTTCGCCAGGAAAAAGGTCGTGGTGCTACGACGCCTCTTTGGGAAAAGAAAATGTGTAAAATCGCTTTACCCAATTTACAATATTTTCTTAAAACCTAACTAAACGCATAGACAAAAAAGGATCAACAAAAAGAAGATTATACACATTTCAAATAGGCTCAGCAGCAAGTAAATATTACAAAAACAAATTTAAATATCAATAAAAATAGTAAAACCAAACCTCGGCTGCCTAGCTCCTTAGAACTTCAAATAGAGCCTCAGATCTAATGAAAACTTCTCAGAGATGGAGAATGATTTTGCCAAAAGTGATAAAATTTGGGGGGGGGTGGTGTGGTGTTTATATTGCCACGTAATTTGTAGCGGTTGACCCAAAACTTCACTATCAACAGCTACAAATCACCAAACCTACTTCAGTCTACATGACACTTTGTAGTAGTTTACTTGCGAGATTATTGCCTCCAACCATTACAAATGTGGAACTAGTTTGGCGCCATAATTTGTAGTGGTTAATTTGACATTACCGCTGCAAATTACCTACTACAAACGTGGTGCCAAGTTGGGCCACAATTTGTAGCTATTAATTTGACACAACTGCTTCAAATTACCGCAGCTTATGTGCACAACACATGGTGCGAGTCATACCATTGCAAATTTGTAGTTGTTAGCCTAAAAGCCACTATTTTTTTTTTTTGGTCAAGAGTAAAAGCCACTACAAACCCATACATTTGTAGCCGTTTTTTTAACCACTATGAAAATAGCTGTTTTTTTGTAATGAATATAGGAGGGGGAGGAAACTCAATAATCCATATTCTTCAAACATTAGACGTACATAGAAAATGAATTGAGGTGCTACTTATCGGCCTTAACCTAACCCTAAGAATTAATGATGAAATATTCTAGAATACAATTACAATAAATAGGAATTGATAACATAACATTCTAGCATACTAAGATACAAATAAATTAATGTTAAAAGATGATAACCAGTCAACATTGAAACAAAATATCCCTAATCGTCTTGTTAATCATAAAAATCCTCAGTTGTCTTCAAATCTGGTAAAATCTTTCATTATTATTTTCATCTTCCTTTTCAATCTCCATCACATGAATATATAAAAATATAAATGATATGATAAAATAAGTTAAGATAAGTTAAGATGTGAATAACACATGGTGAGGACATTAAAATATAATGCTCCTCGTTTTATTTTACTTTTGCACGCTTAAAACATAAGAGCAGAAAGAGGAATTAAAAATTTAGTGGAAGGGCTCGAGGAGAAGCACGCGTAGATTTTTTTTTTTTTCCCTTTTGAAATAATTAAAAATTCCTCAAATAAAAAAATATTGAGAAACAAATCCAACAACAACCTTACAAGGACCATTGCACAAGTGTAACCAAAATTCAAGAGTAAACAACAAGAAGTTTGTACTGAATGAAGCTATGAGGTTATTCATCTTCAAGGCACCCCTTTCCTAAATTATTCTGTGACGATCGGCAGTGAAAGCTCCGACCAAAGAAAAAAAATCCCCCCGGAGTCCGGATGCTGGCAATGGAGAGATGTCTTTTTTTCACATAAGAGAAGTAAAACCATTCCCTAAATAAACTTAATTCCAAAAAAGTCCATAATAAAGACCTCACTATCATTAGGTCATTTCACATATTTTAATCATTCTTATAATTAAGTCATTCTTTTTAAAAACCCACTTTAAAGTTTTTAAAATTCTCCAGTGTTGTCAAGTTGATTTCCATAAGCTGCAAATTGGAATTGCATGCAGCTCTATGTTATAAAATACGTGTAGCCAAATATTTCAGTGTCCTTTCATTATTATATATGTTATATGTATGAATATTCTAAATGCACAACATATATTTTTCCAAATGAAAAACAAAACTATATTACATACTGAAGTGAGAAAAATAGAGGGTGAGTCTCAGGGTAACAGTAAAGATGGTGCCATGTAAGCTGAAGGTCACCAATTCAAATTTTAAAAATAGCTTTTTTAATATAGAGGTAAGGCTAGATACATCTATCCTTCCTCAGATTCCACTTGATGGGAGCTTTGTGAACTTAAGCCACCCTTTTATTGAAGTAAGAAAAATATACACAGATACAAAATATCATGGCCTTTATTTTCTAGAAAAGCATATGTTTGCTTGGCCGGAATAAAAACCTTAAATAATATGTTGAATAAATAATATCATAAAAAAGTTCAAACTGCAGGAATGGAAATATGACTATTGGCAGAAATGAAAGCAAAGAAATTAAGCAAGGAACCCACTTTAAGCCATGTTCATATGTTATGAAGAATGCACTGCTGAATGCTATCATCATGCTTGTTATGGAGATGAAGAGAGTTACCAATCCAAAAATCAGCTTCAAGGGTAGAGCCTTGTAAAAATCATACTCTGCATAACGTGAGATAAGAACGGACAAGAAGACTAAAATGGAGGATGAAGATGATATCAATGCAATAGCATCTGATATTGCAAATACCATAAATGATCGTGTCCCCAAATAATTTGGAACTCCTGTATTGTCATTAGTGCCACCCGGTATGCTAAATGCAGCAGAAAACACTCCAGTAGCAATAAGTGTTGAAACAACCAAACAAGAACCAGATGTTCTCTTCATCCATGACTCTGCATCTTTTCGTAAAGCACTGTGTTCCTTTGTGAATAACTCCTGAGGAGTTTTACCTTCTGAGTTTTTCTTTTTCAAATACGATGGCAACACTATCTTCTTCACCTCCTGCTATATCAAATGATTGTTCATAAATTAATTCATGTATATATTCTAGCTGGATAATCTAAACCATTTCACATATACCCTTTTCGTCCTATTTATAAGTATCTTCTAACATGTTTCACACAGGTGTTAAGGAAAACATTAAATTTCATTGACTCTACCTTAAAATTTAACAACTTTCTAACTTTACTCCTACTTTATATACAAAATACCCCTAGAACAAAGTCTGTAAATAATAAATGAAGAGTAAAATTGTACATTCATATGAAAAATTTAATGAAGTAACTTGTGATTAAGACCAAAAAATCTTCTCTGTCTATCTTATAAGGGTTAAAAGGTAATTTTGCACTGGCTGTTATTCCACTTAATTTTGACCGTTAGTTGACCAAATATATTGAGTTGACAATCCACATGTCATCCACATTATTTTTGTTAAGGTGTAAATTTGCCCTAAAAGTCCATATGTCATCTATTTTATTTGTTTTTCAAAGTTAGATTTAAAACTTTTGGGACAAATTTACACCTTAACAAAAATAAGTAGATGACAAAAATAATGGAGATGACATATAGACTATCAACTCAACATATTTAATCAATTAATGGTTACAATCAACTTGGTAACGACCAGAGCAAAATTGCTCACTTTTTTACACTTCCAACGTAAAATTGTCCTTTAACCCTATAATAAATAGGATCAGTGTAGTAGTTGCTAAAGTATTACCTCAAACCATAACAGTTCAAGCTTCATTTGAAAAGCTGCCCCAGAGACCAACTCAAGTCGATCAGCTGGTGCTAACTTTGCAGCCAAATGCAATATACTGTTTCCATCATCTGTGTCTACATTTGACAATATGATATCCTTGTTTGCATTTATATCATGAATGAGATTGAAGATGTCAGGATGACGATATAAAACAGCAATGTGAACTATACTTCTCATTCTGCTGTCCAATTCCCACATTAAATCAGGGTAAGACTTCATTAGCTCAGCTAAAAAGTCAAAGTTTCCAACTTTTGCGGCATCAAATAATAGTTGTGATGGTTCTTTTATCATTTTCCTCATATCTAACATTGAGTCTACTTGATCGAGAATTCCTCTCCACAAGGAATCAACAAGTTGAAGAGCAACACCATGCTTCATACCTAAGACACATAATTTGATGAATTGAATAAGACAAAGCTGAAGTTAGTCAATAAATGTGTGTTTTTAACCACAATAAGACTTTTTAATTAAAAGAAGAAAATAATATTGATATGGGTACGGGTGCCTGCTGTGCCTTTGGTGTTACGTTCTTTGCTGTGTTGTATTCATGATTATTTTAATCATTAGATTCTATATGAAATGAGCACTCTATTATTTACTCATAAGATAGCAAAATATCGCTAATTTAATGTATAATCTAATTATTAAAATAACCATGAAAAACATTTGGGAAGGGCCTCAAAATTGAGGGGTAATAGGGGCGCAGCTAGGGGCGGAGGAAGGGGGGTGCTAGGGGTGGCCCCCGCCCCCTAAAATTACAGGATGTGACCCAAATTTTTAGAACATTCTATTTCAGTCTTATACAAATTTCAAAATTTTCATTTTAGTCCTTACTATTTGTTTCAAAAAGGGACTAAAATGAAGATATTGAACGTTTTTAGGTTGAAATATAATTTCATAAGTATTTGGGTTCTCTTTTGTAATATTCACCCCCTTAATTATAATTTCTGGCTCCGCCACTGGCGCAGCACCAAAGGTGCAGCAGGCACCCCTGCTCAATATACATACATACCAATTTAGGACTAATTTTTCGGTCTTCCTAATTAAGAGGTAGAGAGATAATTACCTGAACTCATTTTGAGTTGATTTTGATATTCAGAACCATGACTTCTCAAATTTGTTTTCTTTAGGGCCAAGATATGCAAACCTGTCGCACCATCCCCATCTATTGCTAATGCTAGTCTTGGCCTATCCTTAACCATTTCCAATGCTAAATCTATGATCGAAATATTCGGTAGAATATGTCAAGAAAGGCAAAGGCTAAAATAGAACGTTGGTATTTCAACAAGAAAAGAAGATATATATATATTGCTCTGCTACTTCAAGAAAAATGTTATTCCCTCCCGTACAAGATGTAGGAGGGTTGGAGCTAATTGAGGGTTTGTTGTATTCTTAAATATAAGAAGCCAATCTATGTTGTCTTTCAAATTCATAATTTTGTTTTTTTTTGGAAACTATTCCTATTAATTTCATTTATTAAAAATATGGTTTCTATCAATAGGTGGTTTCTAATACAAATTATTAAATGGATACTTTATAAAAACTAACATTTTTTTTTTTTTTACAAATAACGAATTTAACTAACTTTCTTAATCTCTATAGATAAATTAGTTATCTAACTCCTAAATTGGATGGAGTATTTTTTATTTAATATGTACCTATACTTGACTCATAGCTAGTAAGAGTATTTTTGCTTCATAGGCAACATATGCTTACCAAAAATACCAGAGTCGATGCAAGTGAAGAATAACTTATTCCATTCTGCTTCATCAAGAATATCAATAGTCATAGGGTATAGAAACCATGCCATATCAGATCTTCCTTGTAAAACAGCAAAAAGAAGTGGACTGAAACCATTACCACCTCTAATTTTTGGTAAGAAACGATTCTTTTCCAACATTAGTTCAACAATCTCCATGTTTCCTGCTAAGGCAGCGAAGCAGAATCCAGTGTTTCCCCTCATGTCTTGTAAATCTAAGCCTATATTGCTCTCATCCATCAAGTTCACAAGCTCCTTCACAAAGCGAAAGTGGCCTGCTCCTGCTGCTACATGAAGTACGGTGGGCCATTCGATTGCTATAGCAGCACTCAAAAGTGTCCTATCATGAGTCAACATTGGTTTAGCTTTTTCCCAATTTCCCTCCAATGCATATTTGTATAGAGGTACACATGTATTCAGGTATTTACGTCTGGCCTCCTCTGAAACAAAAGTGATTTAATTGTCAGTTGTCAAATTCTCATATATATTACAACCTCTCGTCTCTAATATAAGAGCTAGTTGGAGTTGGAGTTAGAGGTTGGAGTTGGAGTTAGAGGTTGGATTTGGTTCTGAATATAATACTTAAATTCACTTTGTCCACTCTATCTATTTAACAGTTTTTTTCCTAAACTATTAAAAATTCATTGCACATGTTATGGGAGTTTGTATCAAGGGGTTTTAAAATTATTTTAGAGGGTATATAGGGAAATCAACACACATTTAAAACTAAAACTAATTTAACTACATTAATTTACCTACATCATTTAAGTAGACCTATATTAAGAACCATAGTAATTAATAACCTTTTTGGACAAGATTCATATAAGGTGATGAAATCCCCAATGAAAATAATTCAATATGATGACCAATGAAATTTTTTAAAAACATAATCCGGTTGTAGTACTTAATTATAAACAAATATTTGTGTATTATACTATCTTTTTTTCCTTTTATAAAGCATATGAGACAAATATTTATAAGGAAAAAGGATTACAAATTGTCTTATAAATACAAAGCAAACGATTACTTAATCATAAGGTTCCAGTATTGACAATAAGACTTAAGCCTATGATCTTATGGGATATGGGAAAATGATGATTACAAATTGTCTTTTAATTCATGTTTAGCCAACTTTAACAACTCATTTATATTGGACTTCGATGACCACTCACTTAAGCCACCTAACTATGGAGTAATATCCCTTTACACACACACACACTTACTTACTTGATCAAGTTAAATAATATTTTGGCGTAATTAAGTATTAAATTTAATTAATTTTTTGTTAAAAAATAAAATGAAATATTGAAAAAAAATAAGTAAAATTATGAGGAAGGAAAAAAAAAACTTGAACGTTTTATTTGACATTTTAAGGAGATCGGAGGGAGTGTTAACTTGTGTCCTCCAAGAGATGAAAGGAAGGTCCCCTAAAAACAGTGGAATGGGCCCTCGTTAAGTTGATGCCATTGGACTCACGAGGAGGATTAATAAGATGTCCATTAGATGCCTCCATCTATCTGCAAAATCATACGCATCATCAACAGATAAGTAGTTAATTATTATATAAATTTATTTATTGAGCTTATTCTAACAAATTACTCTATTTTGTAATTACTTATTGACGATAGTGTGACGACTCTTTGCAATTTTTATAAGTATATTGAGATGAGGTATTTAAGCAATTTTTAAGATAATTTAAACTTCTACTTTGATCCCTTAAATTTACGAAGTATTTTTAGCCATGTAACCCTAAATTCATTAAAAAAATGTTAAAATTTTAAATATTGATAAAACATATATTCTCAAATACTGATATATTAATTTTAATTTTCAAAAAGAATAATGATTGGAAAAAATATTATTTGAGACTAATGTAGTGTAGGGGGAATAAAACGATACTTGTTGAAATATAGACAAAATTAACATGTAAGTCTTTGTTATTTCACCTAATTTTTATTTAGGTTCCAGTAGTTTTCTCCATCTATCAATAAGTCATCATTATAGTTTCATATGATTTTAAATCAAGTTCTTGTAGTTTTTTTTATTAGGTCCTTATAATTTCACTTTATTTCAATTATGTTCTTGTATTTTTTTCCTTTTTAGCAGTCACATGAAACTATAGAAACATAATTAAATATCAAATGAAACATAAAGGACTTGATTATTAAAAAAAACGACATGAACCTGATATTAAATATCATGTGAAATTATGAGGACTTGATAAAAGTGGGAACACTGCATGGGCCAAATAAAAACTAATTGAAAAACTATAAAAAATTGATAAAAAAATTACAAAATCATAATTGAAAATCAAATCCAACTATAGAGATTTGCATATTAAATTTCTCTTAAACATAAAAGTGAAGACCAAATAAACAAAGCACTTCGTTTTTGAGAATTTGAGGTTAAAAGGAGAAAATTACTATGAGATCCTAAATAAAGGATTAATAATAAAAAAGTCTTAGTAACAAGTGAGGAATATAAACGTGTTATTAATTATTTTCTATATTAGAACTTGTCTTGCATTAACTCCAATTATTAATGAATTTTTGGGTGATTAAATCCCTTACTAAAAACCTTATAATGATTCTCCTAAAAACAAGTACGCTCTCATGCACTCGCACAACAATACGGACATTGGATGAATTATTGAATAAATTAAAAAGCAATTTCTAGGAAGCAGCTTCTTATGCCCCCCACTGTAATCGCTTCGTCAAACCCAGTTTCTTCTTTTATTTTTCTTGAACGATATTATTATATCTTAATAGTGAGAGGGGTTTAAACCACTTAAGTATGTGGTCTCTGGTTCGTCCTTGCAAATATAGAGAACATCTTTGGCAGAGATGGCCCCAATTAAGCTAAATAATTTTTGAATTTAAGTTAAAAAATAATAAAATTTGGACTTCTTTAGATTAAAAAAAAAATCCATATTTAATCTGAGATATCAGGAAGCCCAATGTGATTGATTATACTCCATACCTTGAATTCGATTGAAAAAGGAAATTTCAACCAGCTTCTGGAATCGACCGACTAGTTTTCCTAGGAATTGATAATAGAAATATGACGAATCTTGAATTTTATGCATTTAATATTAAACTGAACTGAATCATTTACTATATTTGAAGAGAATTCGGCACCATTTGTTAAGAAATTATAAAGGTATGGAAGAAGAAATAGCTAGTAGAATAAAATGAAAACATAAAACTGAGATTTATAGAAATAAATTCCAGAGTAATTAATCTCTATGAACAAAACAGGCACACCATTTACAGTAGAAGAATGAAGAAGCATCTATAAAGGAAGGATATTTAGAAAGAAGACAGTTAATTAGAAAGGAGGCTTTAATTTATATTTTACCTTATGGAATCACTTTATTTATTCTTTGCTTGTAGTATGCGAGATTGCTTGATGATGATCCTTTTGGGTTATGACAAGATGTGGAAAACCTTTGCCAATAAAAAAAAATAAAAAATATCGTGAGGTTGCTTCTGCAACACAAGACTGAGGATGGTAAGTGGGAGAGAGCCATGATGTATTTAATAATAAGCTGTAAAGCCATCGATGTGAAAGAACCTACCAAGTTCGTTCCTCTTAATCTTTAAGTCAATTCCGATAAAAAGCTCATAGAGATGAACGACAAAACTCCATTCCACTCAGCTTTCTATTTTCGAAAAAATAAATCGAAGTACTATGAATTAACAAGTTTTTATTATCTAATTTATAGGTGAGATTATTGACAAGTATATAAATATAAACACCTATACTTTTTTCGTATAGATGAAGAAAAATGGATGTCATTAGAAAGTAATTTCGTATGTGAAATGTCATCTATATCTCATTTCGTATGTGATTATCATCTTATTAATACGACAAGAAAAACACAGCTTTCTTTTTTATGGGAATATTTTTAGAGGAATTATGATCTTTTTCGTCTTATATATATATATATATATATATATATATATATATATATATATATATATATATATATATATATAATTTTCTTTTTTGCTCATTGAGCTTAGCTGGATTATTTATTAATGGAGTAGAATATTATAGTAAAACTCCTTCTAGTCTTTAATATAAAATATATTTACTTAATTTAATTAGATTAAGAAAGTTAGATATAATTCAGAGAATGAATCAATCTATTGAATTGTTCAGATCTGATTACATTATATAGAGCACCTGATGTGAACACCAAGTAGAACACACATAACAGTGAGGTGTCTAATACAATGAACTAACTCTA
Organism: Acacia melanoxylon; assembly: GCA_019022615.1. NCBI lineage: Eukaryota > Viridiplantae > Streptophyta > Magnoliopsida > Fabales > Fabaceae > Acacia > Acacia melanoxylon. The sequence continues at coordinate 2,271,347 of JAFJYJ010000032.1, forward strand.
CACGTGACATAACAGAAAGCATAATAGATGTGCAACTAGTAATGACAGCTGGCACACTAAAGGCGTTTGGTAGCTGTTGTAAGCATATTTGCTAACATTCTTCCTGCTGAAGGTCAGCTCATCTCGTCTCACCATTGTGAACTTCATCTTGAGCAATTGTGTTTAGTTTGTTTCTACAATAAGCAAACATGCTGTATACTTGAGGTTTAGTAAGTATATCAGCAACTTGATATGAAGATGGAACTGAAAGTGGAGCTTAATCACCAAGAGGGGGTGGATTGATGATTTTTTAAAAATTCTTTCAGAAGTGCTCTGTTTTTCAAACACTAAAACAGAGCAGAACAAAGGATAGAGAAGGATAGCAAGACACAAGAGATTTATACTGGTTTGGTCCAATATCTTGACCTACGTCCAGTCCCCAGACACTCTGGGATTTCACTATCACAATTGATTACACACTCGTACTCAAGAAAGTAATTCTCTCACTTTAACTTACTTCCCTTACAAGTTGCAATCAATGAACTCAATCACCAAGTCCCTTGACTTGTGATTCCTTACAATAAATGATTTAAAATTAAGAGACTCTCTCTAAGAGTGGATAATGATAAACACTGAAGCTTAATGTATCAACAGATACTTTACTCAAGAAAACTCAAGAGTAGTTGGAAACTTGAATGATTTTTGTTTTCTGTAGTCTTAGTTGTTGAGAAGAATTGAATGCTACTCTATTTATACTAAGAGAGCATTAATGATCGTTGCCAACTCCATTATATCCGTTGGTAGGCTAATCTAGCTGTTGGAGGCACTTTGGTGTCTTCTCTCTCTAATCTTGAGTTAATTCCTTTTGCCCAGAGAATTAGTGTTGACTTTCCTTGTAATAGATCCGTTGGAAGAGCAAGTACTGCTTAGGGAAAGCAGACATTAATCCTTTTGCAGATGTGTAGAGAATGTGGGCTCAAAAGGATGCAAGCTTCTAGACTTGCATTTAATGTTCTGACATGCTTTTTGCTTTTGATCAAATCTCCATTTAATGTACTCTAAACAATCTGAAACTCACTAACAAACTCATTAAACATAGTTAAGTATAGTAGTGAATGTAAAGGAGAAGCATTGAGATCAAACAAGAAGATTTCACAAATTCGTCAGACTTGATTTTCAAACTCCGCGACCAATACTCGAGTATGTAACTGTGTACTAATATGAATACTTGAGTATACATGTCAATACTCGAGTATTCTTTTTCAAGAGAGGTACTTCATGTTTTGAGCTTTGGACCATTTCTTTGAATAAGAGCAATACTCGAGTATTCAAATCCAATACTCGAGTTTTGAACTTTTTATGTGAAAATGAATTTAAGTCCAAAACCTCAATACTTGAGTATTCAATTCAATACTTGAGTTTTCAAAACATTTGAAAAAGAGCCAAGCTCTCGTATGCCCAATACTCGAGTTTCAAACTCAATACTCGAGTATTCAATTTATTTGAAAAACTTTGTGAAATCTTTTCCAACTCAATACTTGAGTATGCACTTTAATACTTGAGTATTCAAGTCACTTGAGAATGGCAAACCTTTCTGTATAACCAACACTCGAGTTTCCAAATCAATACTCGAGTATTCAGATATTTTCAAAAACTTTGAGAAGACTCTGCCAAGTCAATACTTGAGTTTCCATTTCAATACTTGAGTATTCATATCCATGTGTAAGGTTTGAAGACTTTTTGTTAACCCAATACTTGAGTATTCAAACTCATACTCGAGTATTCACATGTTGGAATACTTAGGTGATCAGATGATCAATACTTGAGATCCAACCTGGATACTTGAGTATTCATAAACATGTGTAAATTTTGAAAAACTTTCTTTTAGTCCAATATTCGAGTATTCAAACCCATACTCGAGTGTTCACATGTTGGAATACTTTGGTGATCAGCATATGACCAATACTGAGTATCCAAATGGATACTTGAGTATTGAAAGTTTTGCTTTATCTTTCGAAAGAGTCTCTGTATGGTCAATACTTGAGTATCCAACTGGATACTTGCGTATTCATAAACATGTGTAAATTTTGAAAAACTTTCTTTTAGTCCAATACTCGAGTATTCAAACCCATACTCGAGTATTCACATGTTAGAATACTTTGGTGATTCTCTGTATGACCAATACTTAAGTATCCAAATGGATACTTGAGTATTGAAAGTTTTGCTTTATATTGAAAGAGTCTCTCAGTAGATGGTCAATACTCGAGTATTCAAGCCAATACTCGAGTTTTGGCTCATAGTGAAAAACTTGGAGTGCTCTTTGTGAGTTCAATACTTGAGTATTCAGAGGAATACTCGAGTATTGCTTAGTTTAATGAAAATGAGCTCTTCTCTGTCAATTCAATACTCGAGTATTGAAACCAATACTCGAGTTTGCCTTTGACCGTAAGTTTTTCAACTTAACAAGACAAACTTTAAATTGTGTTTACAATTGTCGATTATCATCAAAACACATGAGAACTAACGGGAACATGTCCAACTGTCACTACACCAGCTTCAACCTTTTCTCTGATGAAGTGCACATCAAGCTCAACGTGTTTTGTTTTTGAATGAAGTATTGGATTAGATGCCAATGCCACTGTACCTGTATTGTCACACCAGATGCAAGGTGTGTTGACAACATCTATATAGATCTCTTTAAGAAGCGATAAGACCCACATCAAGTCTTGAATAGAGTCAGCAACACTGCGATATTCTGCTTCAGTGGCTGACCTTGAGACCACCTGTTGTTTCCTAGACACCCATAGCACTGGGTTGGCGCCAAGGAAGATACAAGTAACCACTAGTTGAGCGTTTGTTCTCAGGCAGAATCTCAACTTCCTCTGTGTCATTGCGTTTCTTGGTGGTAATGCCACCCCAATTAGAATCAGAGGAAGCTTGGATGCTAAATTGGTTGACTGGTTTAATTAACAAACCATGAGTAATGGTACCATTCAAGTACCTAAGTAGTCGTTTGACACATTCCCATTGAAATACACCTGTTGTTTCCATATAAGATAGTTCGAGTCATCAAGCTTTACAGCGATCTTTTTGTTTGTAAAGCCTCTACCGTTAAGGCTTGGATCAATTGGCGCCGGAAAAGCTGTTGTGGACATTGTGTTAGTGATCGATCAATCCAAACTGGAGATCAGTCACCACCAATGCCTCTATATTTGTTTCCTGAGATTGATCGGAGGAAACAGAGCTTCGCCAGAGCTGCTATGGCTCTGATACCATGCCAATATCTCAGTATATGAGATATAATTCATAGAATGAATCAATCTATTGAATTGTTCAGATCTGATTACATTATATAGAGCACTTGACGTGAACACCAAGTAGAACACACATAACAGTGAGGTGTCTAATACAGTGAACTAACTCTACACGTGACATAACAGAAAGCATAACAGATGTGCAGCTAGTAATGACAGCTGGCACACTAAAGGCGTTTGGTAGCTGTTGTAAGCATATTTGCTAACAATTATCATCTTATTAATACGACAAGAAAAACACAGCTTTTTTTTTTTTTTATGGGAATATTTTTAGAGGAATTATGATCTTTTTCGTCTTTTATATTTTATATATATATATATATATACATATTTCTTTTTTGCTCATTGAGCTTAGCTGGATTATTTATTAATGGAGTAGAATAGTATAGTAAAACTCCTTCTAGTCTTTAATATAAAATATATTTACCTAATTTAATTAGATTAAGAAATTTAGTTAAGTTAGTTAACATATATTTTCTAAAATACTATAGTCATCTTCCTTAATTCTTTTATTCCCTCTCCTCATTGATTATTATTGAAGGGCACACATAGGGATAAATTAGGAAATTAAAAGATTGATAAATATGAAAAATATGTCTTTTTTATTTAGTGCTAAAATTAACACCCCAAATATTATTAATAACAAGAAGGAGTACGTAAAAGTCAATAACAAGTTTTAAATTGAACTCACTTTTTTGATTTTGCACATCTTAGATGGTTAGTTTTTAAGGACTTGTTTAATTCTATTTTTCGAATAATTTCATAAAAATATTTTTAAAATAAGTTTTGGAAAGGAAAATAAAAAAATATAAAAAAATATTTTAAAAAGTAAGACTTATTTCAAACAATTTTCTTTAAAATCAATTTGAAAAATTGAGAGAAAGGGAGAGATAGAGCAGAGAGCGTAAAAAATATAAAACATAAAAAAATTGGTGATTTTTTATTTTTAAAAACAGTTTTATTTTATTTTTCAAAACACTTAATTAAAAATTAACTACCAAACAAGTTTTTTATTTTATAAAAACAAAAAATTAATGCCCAAGGAATTTTTTTCTATGTTTTTTTTTTCCCTATTTGATGGAAGCAATAGAAACACGACAAATAATGGTGGGCTCGTGGAGGGTGGGAAGCACACATATCCCGTTATACTTGTGGAGTATATAGATAATTCAATCTAAAATTTCTCTTTTTCAACATATTTACTACACTTTATTAGCAAATCACAAGAAGTTTTTAGCAAATTCTACGTCAAATAAAATTGATGTAAAAGGTATACTTACTTCTCCCCTTTTAATAAAAGCTTAATAATAAAATTTTACGGTTTAAAAAAACAATTAAAATTAGTTAAAAATAATAAGTATATAATGAATAAACTTTTTTTAAGTATGCCATGATTTTTAATGAGGCAAGTAAGAGAGAGAACCAAAGTAATAATGAGAGAAAGTATGAAGGAGAATGTAATATGAGAAAAATGAGGAGAGAGAATATAATTAATTAAGTAAATAAGCGGAAACAATGGCCTTTTTCTTAAATTATCCAAGTGTTGAATTTATTAGGCTAAAATAAATGTTTTGGTCCATTCAATTTATGTCAAGTTTCAATTTGGTGTCTTAAGTTTAAAAATGTATGTTTAGTTCTTTAGTCTTAACATAGTTTATCTCACTAACAAAAAATGTTGATTCAACAAACTTTAAGGGTGACAAAACATGATTAAGCTTTAATATTTTAATCTAATATTCTTCTTTGGAAATTAAAATATAAAAATATTTTCTTTATTACAATTTTTAATGGTTAAAGTACAAATTTACCCGGTATGTTTTCATTTATAAGTGCTAGATATCTAGAAAATTTTTGGGGTTCAAAGTTTCCATAGAAGTTTCCAAATCGTAGTAATAATACTTCGCCATTATTTAAGCTAAGTTTGTCAGTTAGTTAACTTAATATACTAAGTTGAATGTTTCATATGTTATCTACATCCTCTTCATTAGAGTTAAGTTGCAAATTTGTTCTAATTTTTTTTTAATAAGGAGTATTGGGTAAAAAACGCCCCTCCAAAAACTGTCGATAACTTAACCATTTTAAAACTCATTTCAAGAAATATCTTTTGAAAGCTTACTGTTATTGTAACAACCTTACGTTATTAGTCGATTAATAAAAATATCATTCAACTAAAAATTGATTATTCAAAAATACTAATAATACATTTATCATGAATGAATCACACGCACTCCGACAACGGAATAATTAAATAGAACAACTAGAACAAAAAAGATGTAATCATGTCCCATTGTGCCAATATGCAGAAACCAACGTACACTCCTAAAGATGGAGGTGCTACGTATAGCTTCACTGCTCCGGAGCCTTTCCTGATGTCACTCTTCTAGAACTTTGACCTGAAAAATATGTTAAAGTAACAGAATGAGACCACCATCTTAGTAACCAGTTATCCTACCTACCACTCACACCAACACATGCTTGTGAGGCAGGGACGGAACAGGAATTTTATTTATGGGGGGTTAAAATAAAAACGCTACTTCATAAATAAAGTTTATTCAATAAATTGAAAGAAATATATTATAGAAATTAAGTTTATTTCACTTGACTTTTATTCTATATGTTTTTATATTCTTTAATCGGTATAAAAGTAGTATCATTAAAAAGATAAAATCATGTATAATAAATTTCATGATAAAACTTAAATAAAAAGAAGTGATTTTAAATACCTTATTGATTCTCAAAATTTTCCATAAATTATTGAAAAAAAACGCTGGACTAGGAAAAGTTGAGAATTTCCGTGTAAAACCAAACGCAAAGTGTAAAACAATTAAGGTTTGAAATATTGTGGGCCCTACCTATTTACTTTTTCTAAATATATATGAAAGCAAATTGTGTCAGTCCGTGAATATAATATACTGTATGAAACAAAACAAACATGTGGGCCCCAGCTCAATGAATATATATGAAAGCCAAGCCATGTTTATATATTTAAAAAAATTAGACAGTCATATGAAACATATGATATACACATACATATAATTATAATTATGAAAATCAAATGACATAAATTACAGACACTAGCCCTGGTACTCAAGTTTAGGTAATTCTCATGGTACACACTCACCAATCATAGTGCCCAAAGCCTCCCATCAATTCAACCAAACCAACTTATTTTCACCAACTGAACTCATAGGTTAAGTTATACCCATATCACTAGTCGCTCAACAAGCTCACCAGTTTTGACCAAAAAAAAAAAACAAGCTCACCAGTTGCGTGGTGTTGACCGGCCAAAAAACACATTGCATAGAATTGGGTCCTCTCATGGAATTAGTAGGGTATCGCAGTTCCTCATAGAACTAATGGAACATAGCCTCTCATAGAACTAGTGAGGCGAAGTAACCCCTCATCGAACAAATAGGGTGCCGTAGCCCTCGTAGAACAAGTGAGCACGACTCATCTAGGCAAAGAGCTTCGAATGGCAGCCTCACCACGTGGTAAAAGTAACATTCTCCAATCAACCCCCAACCTTCAACCCTTTACAAATCATGGAATAAAGTTTCACAACACAACTACGTTTATATATCACTCATACAACTCAAGAGCATATTTCCAACCCAAAATCATATAATTAATATTTCACAATATAACAATCCATAATATATAGCTCATATAACCATTCCAGAATATATTCTCAATGCCAAAATCATGGTACCTGTCAATGTTCAAACATTTATTCAATACATCCTTTTATATACAAAGTCCCACAAGATGGTTTCCATAAAAATGTATAACAATAACTCATGCGGTAAAACAATAGTAGTTTAATATAATATTATAGTTCAACAAGACTCACAAACACATACCAGCGCGCATAGTAAATAGGAAAGCCAGTTAACTTTTCCTATAGTTATCAGAACGAGTCCAAATTTGCTATCTCATTCTCAAACCTCAGTTTTACAGGTCATAAGTGTCAAATCATGGATCCGACCATTGAATTTAATGCATGTAATGTCATGAGCCTTCTGCTCAAATTGCAACTCGGTCCAACGGTAAACGAATATGTAAACGTCAATCTTATACCTAGCGTTCTGGCCTCAACATTCGAGAAAATTGTGTTTGGTTCGGATTTAACAACTCACTTCAGACAACATATCAACGATCCAACCTTTGAAAGACACGAGTTGGGTGTCCCAAAAATGCTGACCACGTTTCACTCCGATCCAATGGTTGATGAATGTGTAACCGTCATTTTACCGAGATTGCCTCGGTTTTATGCAAAAAATGTTTAATCTCTCCTTAATTCTACTTTATCACCTCCTATACGTAGGCTTCTAGATTTCCCTCTTCTCCTTATTTAGTCGATGTAGGACTCCTTATATTTTGATTTTATTTATTTACATAATCAGACATATCTTGCAGACTTTCAATTTAATCTCAAATAACTTTATTTTATCTTTTTCTTAAAATCATTGTTAATAAATATTTACTACATTTAATTTCCCTTCTTTTTATAAATATTTCTTTCTCTCTCTTATCATACGTGTGTCTACATATTTATTTATTATACTCATATAATAAAATTATCTTTAGTATTTCACAATCATAAACCTAGTATCATGATCTTATAACTTTTTAAATGATCTCCCGTATGTAGTGTGAAGATATTTTTTAAAATCCACTATATAGTAAATCTTTTCAGATATTTAAATCGATCAACTTTACATATCTTTATTTATTTATGCCCCTTTACAATACTATTATACCCTTTAAAGAAAATTCTAACTTAGGATTATATTCTTAAAAATATAACTCACCTAATACTTATTTTTTTCTTTAAAAATTAAAGGATTACTGTTAAACATTAAATACATAAAAAGAAATTCTCTAGATACTCAAATCTCCCATTAAGCTGATATATTAATTATTTTATTCTTTAAAAAAAATTGGTATGTTACATATGAGGTATTTAAAAGTTTTTTTGAGTTCAATGTTGCCTTGAGTTTTCCAAATTGTAATAGTGCCGCATCGGTTATTGTTCAGGTTAAGTTTGATCATTAGTTGATCAAATATACTAAGTCAGCAAATTCATATGTCATTCACTTCAATTCTTTTACCATGTCATCCACGTTATTTCTCCCGCAAAAGAGAAACTCTTCATGCACATTTGTTAGTTTGATCACTTCAGAACCCGTGCTATTTGCGTTCACAGTTTGGTATATTTTTTGTGACTCACGAGAATTCTTGAAAGGCCAAAACGATATGGTCGATTTTGGGAATATTTATGGGCAGCCTCTTGTAAGCTACTGAAGCAAGATTGTTTTGGAGCTGATGCTGAATCTTCACCTTGGAAAAAACTGAATTAGATGACATAGAGAAATGCTAGCTCAGTATGTTTCGTTAACTAATGGTCAAACTTAATTTAGATAACAGCGAGGCGACATTGCTACAATTTAGAATCTTTTTGGGCGACATTGAAGCCCAAAAAAACTTCCGGATATCCAGCACTTTGTAATGAGTCTCACATCACATCGAGGAGCCAAGCTCTTAGAGCGAGTTTATAACACTACTACAAAAAACCCAAAAAACGACCAAAATAAGACCCAATTAACGTCCCTTTTTAAAGGGACGTCTGGACGGGGGTAGTAAAAAAATTTGACTTTTGGCGTCCTGAATAAAATTCGGGACACCTTAGTTAAGGCGACTTGAAATTTAGGTCGCTTTATATTGTTTTTTTTTTTTAAAAAAAAAAACCCTCCAAACCTCAGGTTTGGGGGTTGGCCGTGGATTTGGAAGAAGAACGAGCAAGAAAAACACATCAACAATCAACATTATTCCAGTATACTAGCAAGAACAACACATTAGCAATCAACAATAAAATTCATAGCTGCAATTTCAATAATTTGAAGACTTCAAACTCATTCTCATAGCATAAATTCTGCATGAAATTAAATACAGCACCATAACTTCTTAATTGTGCTAGGGTAAAAAAGGTAGGAACAAATCCATAGCAACCGGTCATAATTCAAAAACCCTAGTCCACATAAACAAAAACTGAACAGCCCTTACTAACGCATCCATTGCCACCAAGAATAAGCACAAGTAGAACACTTTAAAAACAAAAGAAGCCGACTGAAAATGATTAAGAGCAATAAACCGCTCGAGCTTTAGAGTGAGCGATGCCGTAGTTTCTATTTGGTATAGATCCGCCAATGTATTACACCAATCCGAGAGCTCGAGTGCGCGTTGCTCAGCGATTCCAGGTATTGCAAAGAAGACATGGCGATTCAGAGTGGAATAGAGAGAACTCGTAGTACGTGGGGTGTAGAGGAGAGAAGAGGAAGGCGGATGTGCAGATCAAAAATGAGAAGATGGAGGCGTACGTGGGGAATTAAATGCGTACGAGAGGAGAGAAGAGATAAATAAAATTAAAAAATTTCATTTTGGGGACTCGAATTAAATTCAAGTCGTCAAAATCCCAATATTGGCGACGAAATATTTCGGATCGCCAAAATCCCAAAATTGGCGACTGAATTAAATTGTGACAAAATCTCAAAATTGGCGACTTGAATTTATTTTCGGGTCGCCAAAATTCCCAAATTGGTGACCTGAATTAAATTCAGGTCGCCAAAATCCCCAAATTGGCGACCTGAATTTATTTTAGGTTGCCAAAATTCCCAAATTGTAAAAAACAATTGGCGCTATTTAAGAATTTTTTTGGCGCCCAAGAGATATTTCAGGAATTAAAGCGACCTGAATTTATTTAGGTTGTCTAAAGTATTTTCCTGCGCCAAAAAAATCTTAAATGGCGCCAAATATTACATTTTAGGCGTCCTAAAATATATTTAGGACGTCAAAAAAATATTTAGACGTCCTAAATTATTATTTAGGTTGTCTAAAGTATTTTCCTGTGCATTTTACTTCCTTTTTTTTTTTTTAAAAAAAAAGGACGTCTTTAGGGTAGTAATATCCATATTTTATAGTAGTGTAAGTTCATTGGGTTCTACCTCCTCATAGGCTAGCTTTTGGGGATTGGGCTCCCCCTTTGAGCTTGTACTCATCACATTGGAGCTTTCATTGAGAGTCGGTGTTCTAGAGAGGGCTACCCACGGAGGGTTCTGACTGGCAAGGTCGATTAAAGTGCCGTGCGCGAAGGATGCTAATTGACAAGACCGAGTGAAGTGTTGTGCATGAAGGGTTCTGATTAGCACGCAAGGCCGAGTGGATTGCCGTGGAGTGGAGCTACCAGGGACGTTTGCTCTTGAGGGGGTGACTATGTTATGAGTCCCACATACGTTGGCTCTTGAAGGGTGACTATGTTATGAGTCCCACATTGGGGAGCCAAGCTCTTGGAATAAGGTTTATAAGTCTATTGGGTTCTCCCTCTTTATAGGCTAGCTTTTGGGGATTGTGCTCTCCCATTGGGCTTGTACTTATCACACACTTTTGAGTGAACTTTTTGTGCAAATTTGCACATTAAACCAAAAAAGATGAAGTGGATGACATATGGAACATTCAGATTTGCATATTTGATCAACTAACGGTTAAACTTAACTTAGATAATGGTTGAGACTAGTTATGATTTACAAACTTCTGGAACAATATTGAACCCAATTTTTTTTTGGACACCCAGCACTATTGAATAAAAAATTCTTGGATAAATTTGCACCTTAACCCAATTTTAATCCTTTAAATTTAGTTTTAGAGTTATCATTTTAACTAACTGAGTTAGCATTTTCTGTTAATGAGACTAACAGTTGTTAAGATTAAAGGATTTAAAAATACACTTTATAAACTTAAAGGGCTAAACTGAAACTTAATGTAGATTTAAAGAATCAAACATATGCTTTAGCCAATTTGTTTGACCATGTTGTCATTTTCAATAAAGTGTAGTGAATATGCTCTTTAGTAAATTTGCTAATGATGTTTAGTTAATTTGCTGAAACATTGACCTTTTAGATTAAATTATATTTAATTGTGCAATTTGCCAAAAACTTCTTTTCATTTGCTAATAAAGTGTAGTAAATATGTTTAAAACGAGACCTTTTAGATTAAATTTTGTAAGTATGAAATTTGTTAAAACTTGTAGCCATTTGCTATTGTATTATAGTAAATAACTATTGAAGTGTACTGAATCGACGATATTTTAGATTAAATTATTTAAGTGTCCACATTAGCTATAACGTGTTGTCATTTGCTAGTAAAGTGAAGTGAATAACCAATAAAATGTAGTAAATAGTTAATGAATTGTAGTAAATATGCTAGCAAGAAAAAACTTGCTGTCATTTACTAATGATATAGTAAATAGCTAATGAAACGTAGTAATATGCTGAAACATTGGCATTGGAGATTGACGGGCAATATTGTAAAAGAACGAATATTTCTAAATTCCTTTTTGAGACAGTGGACTGGTTTGGGATTTGTGAAATTGGGATAACTGAATTGGTACATGAAAATTTTATTGAGAGACGTTTATTTAGAATTTCCCCAAAATGAATTAAGATTTTATAATTAAGATTAACTATTAGCTCCTACGTTAAGGAGCAGGGAGGGAGTATATGATATCTTCTAGAACCTTTTTATGAACTAAAATATAAAGGGTTTTGTCAAATTTATAAGAAATGGACCGTATTACCCCTCAATCACTTGAAGATAATAAAAAGAATGATTATGCCTCGGAAGATAATCTAATAATGAATAGGGGGGCACGCGTGTTTATTGCTCATTGTACGAACGTATCAAATTTGAGGTGAGCTAATCAGAGAGTGAGTGATTGTTGGAGTAATATATGAGATAGAGAGGGGTAGGCCTAAAAGAAGATTCGAGGATTTTTCATCCTTATTAATAATGAATCCAGCCGGTATAGCATGTGGAATACACTGTATCCACTCAATTAATTCATATTGGAAAGTTGTGAGTAAAGCAGAAAAGTCCCAGAAACTGGAATTCCACAAAGTGCCTCCAAATTCTTCAGTCCTCTCACAAAGAAAAGCAGATAGCTACTACAATCAAGGGTCTTTTGCACCTTTAAAAGTCTTAGTCTTCCTCTTGGAATTATACTAAAGAAACGTGCGCATTTGAACGAACCTTCCTCGCTCCTTCCTATATGCTCCAAAGCTTGCTCTCACTCATCAACTGCCCCACCTCTCACATGAAGGGGGAAAATGATGGGTAAGAACACCCCCCCCCCCCCCCCCAAACACACACAAAACTATCTCCAAATATTTCTTTCAATTTATTTTAATTTTAAACATTATGAAAAACATAGTATCAATCATATAAAATTATTTGATTTTGAAATGTATTTTCCTCAGATATTTTTATTTGAAAATATTTTGATAATATTTATTTTTATGTAATTTTGTTATAAATGATGACATGAGATCTAAGAAATCAGGATACGAGGTACTACTGTCATTGTGACATTTGCCCATTTTCTTTTTCCTCCATATTTTCTTTCTTTCATTCAAACAGGAGGATATAACATTTGTTTCTCCTGTTTTCTCTCCATCCAAATGGAGCATACCGCTCCCTCCCTCCCTCTCTGTCTGTGTGTATGCCTATTTACTTGTGGATCATTAGAAAAAATGTATCTTGTCTAGTTATGTTTGAAAGGATACGTGAAGTTTATTCATTTGATAAGTATGCGACTCATACCATTCAAAGGAAAGAGTAACTAATATCTATTATCGATGTTATGACATTGTGGATCAATAATTTGTAAGTATTTTCTTCAAGTGTTTTTAATCTAGTTATAAAGTAAAAGGACTGCATCATGCCTTAAGGAATATAAGATAACCTTTAAAAAAAATGTATAAATGATATCTTATGACCATTAAGAACAATTTTAAAAAAGAGCAAATTATATTCAGTTTTTGCATATATACCTAAAGCATGTCCTCTATATCTAAGTTACTATTTTTTTTTTCCCTATATGATTATTATTTTTCCCTTTTTTTCACTTTTGCCAAACTTCTCATCACCATCCTCAATGAAATATTGTTAAATGGACTCCAACCCACTATACTTCACTAACAAAGGTTTGAGGCCTCTATTAAATTATATTTGACCATATTTTTGAGATAAAAGCATCCTTTAAATCAAAACTACAGTCTTCATTTGTTTCTCCGTTGCTGTCATGTATTAGGTGAGAAAAGTGAAATGAAGAACAGTCATATTGCAGTCTAGAGTAATTTTTGCAATCAAGAGAAATATGTAACCATGAAGTGAGAAAGGATTTATATATCTCAATATAGGCTAGTGAATACTCAAGGGCGTTCAGGTATATATTTTCATAGCTGAATTCTCTTCATGAGAAAATACATTTTTGTATTTGGATCATTTACATTAATTACTCCATCTAGTTCTAAATTTAAAAGTTAGTAGAGGGGTTATGCTTTTGTCCTAAATGTAAGAACTCAATCTATTTGTCTCTCAAATTTATATATTTTTTTAAAATCCTCCTATTGATTGCACATATCAAGGAGTTGGGTTTCCCAGGGAGTAGTTTCTAATGCAAATAATTAAAAGTAATACTTTAGCCAAACCAATACACAGTTTTATTAATACCTAATTTAACTGATTGTTTTAATTTCTGCATATTAGTTATCTACCTTTTATATTTAGGATCACCCCACTTTGCCACCCAATCAATTCTGTTTCGCTTAATCCCTATTTCCTGGCCATATGAGTTATTGACATTTCATTTAAAAGGGCGAATTGAAAGCTAAGCAATGGTGAAGCTCATTCTCTTCATCATAAATGATCCGCTTGCCCTAAAATGACTTGTAACTATTACTCTCTCTGGTCCTTAATAAGAACTCTCATGCTTCATAATATAACATGTTTTGTCTTAAACATTAATTTTTTCCATATAGTATCTCTAACTAATTATAAAACTTCCTAACTATAATTAACCAAACTCCTCTAACTAATGATTTTTATTGAGGGTAATTTTGATCTTTTGTAACTTCATGCTCCTAAATGTATGACCAAATTGGTAGTACAAATTACACTACAATCTATGTTATACATTTAGGATCGGAGGAGTAGCTTTTATAGAGATCTAATCAAAGCATATTTAGCTAGGATGACAGAGTATAAATTAAAGTTCAAATTATAATGTTACGAAACTTTAGAGATAAATTATACTAGCTGCAATATTGAAAAGGAAATGTCGTTATTAATACAAGATCATGCTACATAAGTACGTTAATTAGAAGAAGAGATCTATCCCTCAGTAATAACGGCCACTTAGTTTTCTAGTAAAGCATATGTTTACTAGGCCGAAATAGAGTCCTACAAAAGTAGGTTGAATAAACTATATCAGACCAGAGAGGGAATAACAGAAACGCAAATAAGGGTATAGGTATGAAGGCAAGCGCAGAAATGAAGTTAGGAACCCACTTTGAACCATGATAATACATGATGAAAAAGGCACTACTAAATGCCACCATCATGCTTGTTATGGAGATGAACAATGCAACCAATCCAGATATGAGCTTCAGGGGTAGTGACCTGTGAAAATCATCTTCTGCATAACGTGAGATGAGGATCGACAAGAAAATAAGTATGGAGGTTGAGGATGAGATCATCGCAATTGCATCAGCTATAGCAAATGTCAGAAATGATGGTTTCTGCAAGTAGTTAGGTTTTCCTGAACTATCATTGATACCACCCGGTATACTGAATGCGGCAGTAAACACTCCAGTAGTGATAAGAGTGGAAACAACCATGCATGATTCTGCTGTTTTCTTCATCCATGATTCTGCATTGCTTAGTAACTCTTTGTGCTCCCTTGTGAATAGTTGTTGAGGAGTCAAGCCTTTTGCATTCCTCGCATCTATTAATGATGGCAGCATTATCTTCTTCACCTCCTGCCATGTCAATAGTGTATATATTGTGCTATCAATATCAGCATCAACTATATAAGATTTATAGCAAACTACACTATTCACAAGTGCACAAAGTAATAAATACATATGCAATCCATCTTAAATTCAAGCTAAATATTGTTTAAAGCAAAATACCTCAAACCATAGTAACTCATAGGTCATTTGGAAAGCTGCTCCAGAAACTATGTTTAATCGATCTGATGGTGCCAATCTTGCAGCCATGTGCAATAAATTGTCGTTATGTTCGTAATCCTCAAAAGTTACAATGAAATCTTTGATTGGGCCAATATCATGTATGAGATTGAAGATATCAGCATAACGACGCAAAACTGCAACATGCATTATGCTTCGATTTTTTCATCAACTTCCCATATCAAATCAGGATAGGTGCTTATAAGCTCAGCTAGAAACTCAAAATTCCCAATTTTCACAGCATTAAATGTTACTTGTGAAGGTACTCTTATAGTGTTCATAATCTCACTATCACCTCGTTTAAGTAATATACTCCACAAGCTTTTTACTAGTTGAAGTTGCTGAGTTTGCTTCAAACCTAGGAAACACAATTTGATCATAAAACTATCAAATCTGGAAATTTATAAGAAAAATTATTTCAATCAAGTTTGTCATATGTTTAAAATCCACCATTCTTTTATAGCTAAAATAAAACCAATGTAATAGAATTAATAATTTTGTAATTTGTGATTATGTACACTTACAGGACTTCATGAGCCGCTTTCTATATCGCTGACTTTGGCAATTGGAACTTAAAGTCTTTCGAGCCAATATATGCAATACGGTCTCATTGTTTGCACTATCCCTCTCAAAAGCTAGTTCTTCATCCTCCCCAAGCACCTTCAAGGCTAAGTCTGCACAAATTAATTCATAAAAAAATGTCATATGTGTGATTGATACATGCATGTTTCACGCTTCAAATTTTATAGTCTCATGTTTTGATTGTTTATGTAATTAATGTTGTTATACCGTAGATTCCATTGTAGACACATAAGAAGAGCAGTATTATCCAATCATCACGTTCAAAAATTTGAGTTGTTTCTTCGTACAGATACGAGGCCATTTCACTTTGTCCTTGCATAGCAGCCATGTGAAGAGGAGTGATGCTTACTTCACTACCACCCCTTATCAATGGCAAGCTCGGATTTTTTCTCATCATGATCTCGACAATCTGCATATTCCCAGTAGCTGCAGCCAAGCTGAACGCAGTGTTCTCTTTAATATCTTGCAATTCCAAGTCATGTGGATCCATTCCCTTCACCAGCTCCTCAACAAAGTGAACATGGTTCGCTCCGGCCGCCACATGGAGCACCGTCGCCCACCCCTTCGTTAGGGCGGCGCATGCTAGTTTCCAGTTATCTTCTTCATCTAAGATATGCTTCGCCGCTTTCCAATCACCTTTCAATGCCGCCTTGTGAAGGGGAACGCATAACTTTAGGTATTTTTCTCTTCTCTCTTCTGAAACAAGTTAATTAAACATTGTTACATTTAGTTTGTGATATAAATTGAAACACGCTTGAGAGATGAGAGAGGAGAGATAATACGTGTATCATCTATAAGATTAAGATCAGGCCTCGAGCTAAAGTTCTTGAGCTGGAAGCAACCGCCATCTCTTTGAAGTTCTTGAGCTGGTATAGTCGCATGTTGGAACTTTTTTAAACATCTGCATGGGGAATACCATATACATCTCTCTGTCAAAGAACAAAACACTTTTCTTTTCAAATTATTTATTAGATTGATAAATTCATGTTACTCACTTATTATTGGGACTTCTTGATAATCATATTCTTTCTTTAAGACCTCATAATAATTCTTTAAAATAACAAAAGAAGAAGAAAAAAGCATATGAAGCCTTTAGATTTATTTAGATTTAAAAATTAATTAAAATTGTTATAAAAAAATCATTGTAAATTTATTAAATAGGAGCTTCTTAAATTTCAAATTATTTATTAGAATGTAAGAATTTTTTAAGAATAATATCCTTAAATAAATTCTCAACTGAAAAAAGGTTGAAATAGATAATGGGTGGCTAATTGAAAAGCTTCCATCAAATATTTTTTCGACAGGTGTCCAGAAAAGAGAGGAGGCTAACATGAGACGATCAATTAGTAGAGTATGATGTCAGCATGATTACGTCATAACCTAAGAATAGGATTCTACAGCTTTTGATTTTTTAATAATAAAAAGAAAGATTTATGTAAGGTTGAAACAATGTTGGCGTGGTCCAAAATTAATATTCAGTGGAAAGAATATCATATTTTATAGCAATATGTAATTAAAATAATATTCATCCATCCATTCTGTCTTCGTTATAAAGAATCTCTTATTTATTACTTTCGCCACTTATTTATAAATCATTTTTAATTAAATCACATTACTATCAAAAGAAATACGTTAACTCAATAATTATGTAGTAAATTTTTAATTTTACTCTAATTTATGAATGAGTATTTTTTAAATAATTTTATTTTTATTAATACAATTAATATAGATAAAATGTACAATCTTATATATTATACTAAAAATATATTATCTAAAATTTTTTTATATACTTATAAAAGTCACAATCTTATATATTTTAAAAAATTTTTTGATCAATAGAGACTTATAAATAGGATCAGAGTGATATTTCATAATATAACATATTTTATCAAAAGTATTACCTTTTAGCTATTATTTCTAATTAATTATAATATTATATTTTTTATAAAGAATTATAAAAATTTCTAATTAATTAATGAAACTAAAAAATTTTTTATTATGATAATTTTATGAAGGAATAATTAATTTTAAATGATTTCTTAAATTTATGTGAAATAATTAATTAACCGTATCAAACGGATGGGAGGATGGTGTAGATGCAAAGAATGATTTTAAAGTTACGACTTATAATTTCTCGGATGGTTTCTAACTTAATCATGAGCGAGTAGGCTGGCCGGGAAAGAAGAATTTAAGAGGATAAGAAAGTAAATTTACATGTGGATACGGTGGTGTGTGGTGGCCGGCAAACAGAAGCAACCACCTCCGCCGCTTTCTCTCTCTGGTGACTCAACTTCTAGCGAGCTCGTCATCTTCAGTCTTCACTGATTCTAAACACAACCACACAGATTCAAAGATAATAATAAATAAATAAAAACACACACACACACTCTCCCCCCGAATAAATACAGTCTCAAGTTTGAAAGCAAGTAACCAGAGAGAAATTAATTAACGGTGCAAGGTACTATATAAGTAACTTCATTAGAACAGCTAAAGAGTTTTCCATCTTTCACCTTCTTCTAATTGGACTAACAGTAACAAGAGAGAAACAAGAATAATTTCCAGAAAGTATGAGAGAGAGAGAGAACTAAGAAGATGATATGTATATTTATGAACGAGCGAGAGATTTGAATGAATTACCTGAAAGTATATAGAGAAGGTGTGGATCTGAAGGCCGTCAGTTTCAATTCTAACAGTCAAAGAAGGTCTGGAAGCAATATGAGAATCTATCACCAAACAAATTTAACTCACTCGAGTCTGCCACCAAGAGCGAAACAATTAGAGTACAGTCACATCAATCTGCTTTATTGGTGTCACAGCTTTATATATATATATATATGTGTGTGTGTGTATATATTATGGGCTCATATTAGGCTCGGATATGATACACTCAACAAAGACACTTTATGGAGAATCCTACCATGTCGGGTAAAAAAAACACTAATCGTCGCGTAATGTCGGCCACTAATCGCGGATAGTACGGATAGTGAAGTAGACATGCATGGTGAGTGGAGCAGACACTTGGACACGCACAACACAAAGGCGAAAACACTAGAGGTAATTCTTATAAATATGAGATTAACCTTATAGGTACACGGACGCTATTCATATCCTTTTACTATTCAGTCTTACTGTGCATAGTGGTGGATCCAGGAAATAAATGAAGGGTGGGCACCGGTGGCAAGGGGATTTGGGGGTTCAGGGGTGGATCCAGGAAATAATTTTTTTTTTTAAAGGAAAGTTTTAAATGCATTAAAAAACTAAAGAATATAAACAAGAAAAGAAAATAATATCAAAAAAATATTCATGAAATCAGTGAATCTTGATGATGTAATAAGAGAGGAAATTATTTTACAAACATGTTATTTAAAGCGAGGCTAAATGTTGTTAGAAATACAACTACATAAATTACGGTGAAGGGTGGCACCGTGAGTTCAAGTACATATATTTTAATAACAAAAAAGTATATTACAATAAAAATAATTACAATATCAACCTTTTAGACCTTATTTTTGGAATTCCATCATAATTGCGCTTATTATCAATGTTATCAAATACATCTTTTTCAATATAAGGTCTGTACTAAAAAATCATTCAACCATTTCATCTCCCATAGATTACAGTGAAGTGCAATCTTGATATATTAAAGGTGAATGATCATTCAAATTTGTATTTAAAATAATTTTTTTAAAAAAAAAAAAAAAAAAAAAAAAAAAAAAAAACTCAAGTCAAGGGTGGGCACTTGCCCCCCTTGTCATATAGGTGGCTCCGCCTATGACTGTGCACACACCCTACCCCTTTTGGCTAATCGCCATTCTCGTGTAGCATAGTGATCATTTGATATTCTTTGGTGTCTTCCTTATAGACATCATAGAACAGTCATCTTCTCTTCGGTGTTAGCATACTTACATCCCGGAGAGTATTACACAACCTATATAAATCATTTACTAACCCACTGTGGTTAGACATCTGTGTTCTTATAACAGAACATTGGCGCCATCCGTGAGGATCCATAAACTTTGATTCCCAAACCATTGATAATGGTAGCAAACACTAGAAGTCGTAGTCAGAATCCTCGGCAGGACCAGTTACCGGAAGAACAACCACAACCTCAACAAAATCAAGAACCAACGATCTAGTATGAGGATTCGGTTGCTTCAGATTCTAACCAAGTTAGAGTGGAGATGGAGGCGGAGACAGCGGATACTAGAACTTCTCCAACCCCTCGTAACCAACTTATCCAGCCAGTAGTCTAGCCACAAGTCCCTCCTCCCGAATTTCAAATTGATAACACCGATATACGCATGTTGCATAACACGCTGGGTTCGTTATTACAACGGATGGAGGAGATGGAGGCCCGTCAACGACTCCAGAGGCAAGAAGATATCGACTTATACAAGAGGATATGGAACGTCGCAATGCTATCTAAAGATGAGAAGAAGGACAAAGAATGCAACATTTGCTGGATGAGCGTGTTGGACCAGGTTGATAACCCAGATCATAGTGCAAGCCGAGATGCTGCTAGTCCTAACTAGGCTTTTATCCTCATCCGAGATACGGATCGAGATGCTGCTGGCCCAAGTCGGGTTAATGCCTAAGCTTTTGCTCATATAAGTGCTGGAGTACCACCTACAAATCATGCATAAGAAAATTTGGCCGGGCATGACCGAGTTCGAAATATTGGAGAGGATACCCAAAGAATGTAGTTGTTAGAATAACGTATTAAGTTGCTTGAGAACCATGCACGAAACGCCGACTGAGATGCTAGTAATCCTAGCAAGGTTAGTATCACAACCGACGCGCAAGTTGACACTAGCGGCCCATGCGTTGATCAGGCCGAACAAGACCAAGCTCAAATCCCAGAAGTTCAAACTCAAACCTAGCACGCGCAAAAGATAAGGAGCCCATCGAAATTTGAGAGGCTGGAAAGGAGGATATGACACATCCATCACAAAGTGTGCCCGGTACATATGCAGGAAAGTATGGCGAAGAGATGAACCGAAATCCTTTCTTGGACGAGATCATGACCGCTATATATCCTAAGGGTTTGGACTCAAGGGACTTGCCAAAGTATGACGGGACCCACGACCCGTAAGTTCATATCAACAATTTCTTCATAGAGATCATGGTTAAAGGGTTTGAAGGGCATATCATACCTTGGCTCTATGCGGGAACTTTGCGTAGGGCTACGCAGATATAGTTTCACTTGTTGTCGTCAAAGTCAATCCAAGATATGTATAGTCTGGAGCATAAGTTTTTGCTAAACTTTGGGACCAGCAGAAAACAGCCAAAAATTGAGTTCTAACTCGGCCAGGTGAAGTAGTCACCTCGGGAAACATTGCATAAATACTTGGATCGTTTCAAAGACACAGCTCTCTAGGTACTGGGGTTAAAGGAGGATGTGTATCTACATCTGGCTATAGCTGGCTTGGATGTTTAATCACGGTTGAAGAAATCAATCATGAAGCGACGTGTTGATTCATTGATAGATTTCTGAGATCGGTCCAAGCAATACCTGGAATTTGAGCAGATGGAGATGTCAAGCTGTGTGATGAAAGATGGGGGAAAGAGTCCGCCCTTGAAAGAAAAGGAGCAATCCGGGAGGTTTTCGAAAAGGAAGGAGGAGTACAATAATCAGAAGTGCGAGTTCGGTGAGCGAAATCCGAATGACAAGTATCGAGGGGAGAGTAGTGACCCAAAAGCAAAATATGAAAATTATACTCCTTTGAACGTATCACGAGCATGGGTTTGGAAGGGGGTGGCTCAGACTGAAATGAAAAAGTGGAACGGCCTCGGTCATCCTACAGCAGACCAGGAACAAATCAATCCCGGTATTGCGCATTTCATGACGACCTAGGACATACTACAGACCAATGTTATCATCTCTGAGATGTTATCGAGAAGTTTGTCCGAGAGGGGAAGTTGCGGTAGTACATGATAGAAACCCTGGGACAGAAGAGTAAGTGTAAGGAACCAAGCCCTAATGAGAGTCCCACTCGAGAGAAGAAAAAAACAAACGAGAAAAGGAAGAAAGCAATGAATGATGATGACGAGTTTCGGAAGCCGATTTCGAGAGCAATTAAAGTTACGTTTATTTTGGGCTTATTGATGGGCAAGTTTTGTAAGAATGACAATACCTTCAATCAAGGAGATTAAGCTTTTTCAAATGGAGATTTACAAAATGATGAAGCCAAAATTATGGTTAAAACGTATTCCTTCGGGATACGGTAAAGCCGAGATAATGGTTAAAATGTATTCCTTGCGGGATACGGTTAAACGTATTTCCCGGGAAGCGATAAAGCCGATATGGTTAAAACGTATTTCTTCCTTCGGGTTAAAACATATTCCTTCGGGATGCGATAAAGCCGACATTATGGTTAAAACGTATTTTCTTCGGGATCGGTAAAGCCGAGATTATGGTTAAAACATACTCCATTTGGACACGATAAAGCCGAAATAAAGGTTAAAACGTGCTTCCTTCGGAACATGGTAAAGCCTAAAAGCCTTTATGGCCTTGATGCATCAAAACTTGAGGTAACGAAGCATACCGTCACGATGACCCTGATCAAGTCGAAATGCTTAGAGTTTAGTTACGACATTGAACCTAAACATGTAACGGGTAGCTCTTACTTCGGGATAAAATATAGTCAACCACACCGGAGCATGCAGTTCTTGGGTGGTCCAAGACATGTGTTTTGCGTAGTAAGTTTTTGACCTTGGCCAAGTCATGCAATAGAGCTTCGAAGGCAAATTCAAGTTTACAAAGCATAATGAATGCAACAAGGATAAAGTTCGGATTAACAAACAAAGTTTACGGCAAAGTAAGTATTTTTCCATTGATGTTTGAATTGCTTACACGATATCCTTGTAGGAACATAAACCGGGTTATCAACCCAAGAAAGAATTACAAAGAAATGAAGCTGTGGGCTCTAGCATCCCGAGCAAAGAGACAAAGCTAACCTGGGAAAAATCTCCAACTCTGAAGGTTGTGGGAAAGTCAGAAAGTATAGCAATTAGGTAGAATTTACAAGTTTGCAATGGGGTAACTGAACTCCCTAATACTGGACAAGCTTCAAATGATCATCATGTGGTGAAAATTGGCAAATATATCTAAAGATTGGCAAATACATCTGAATTGGGAGGCTAGGAGGAAGGAGCTCCAGTGTCATGTTGGACCTCTTCACCTTCATCTTCCCTTTGGTTCCCCTCAAATTGGCTCTCGGAAACAGTGTTGGGGGAAGGAAAGAGCGGGACTATCCTATCTCAATTAATAATAGACATACAGTCCATCCCGGAGGTGTTGAAGTTGACATCGGAATTCAGAAGGCAAATCTGCGCTAGGGCATTCTCAAAAGACTCTCGAACAGATTTCACTGTCGCCGTATTCTTCTCTTCAATCGCGGTATTGGTAGCATCTAAGGCATCCCGGCAGCCACCTAGTTGAGCTTGGAGTTCTTTCTGCTCCTGCTGCAACAGTCCTATAGCGGACTTATCCTTAGCATGAATCTCGTGAAGTTGGCGCAAATGAAAGACTACTTTGTTCAAATCTATTTTGGCTGTCTCCGCCTCCTGCTGAATCTTATCCCTTGCTGACTCGGCATCCTTTACTTGTTTCAGAGCATCATATTTAACCGCCTCTGTCAAACATTTGTGCTCTTTAGCTTCTAATTTCAACCTTTGTAACTTGGCAGCTTGAGCAGCATGCTGTGAATTCACAGTAACCAGACTTTGGGCCAAACCAACAAACTACAAGGCACATTGCTCTAACTCAGCAATTTTCTTCAGCTTGGCACTGCCATACTTGTTTGATTTGGAGAAGCATTCGGGAGGGCAGATAGCCGAATGAAGCTTGGTAGGGACATTATGGCTCCAGACATTATTGCAGGGGAACTTCGGAGTTGATGGAAGAAGAGGAGGAAGATTTGTAGAAGGAGGAAGAACGAGAACCTTTGTGACAGGCGCTTTGGTAGTGGCAGGTTCTTTGGATTTTTGGGAGAGGCTTAATGAACCGACTTTTGTTTTCTTAGCCGGATTCACACGGCCACCCTCTTTAGTACCTGGAGCGACAGATGGTGCTGCGACCCTTTTCTTGTCAGCCCCAGGCTTTATAAGGCCATTATTGGCTAAGGCAACAACAAAGAAGGGCATTTGTCCCATAGTTTGATCTGCAAAACAAATGATTAGTCATTCATTTAAAAATCAAGCGTCATGCAATGCGACATGGAGAAAATAGATATCCATACTCACTATAGGTCGTCTCTTGGCCTAGGATTGTGGGATATGGTCGGTCTAGTTCAAAGGGCCGTGTTCTATGACCAGATGCTCCAGAATGGATATTGTCTTCTGTTCGGCATCAAAAAGGTTGTCGGCATGAAAGTCAAAATCGGAAGGAGAAAGTTTATGATGACCAAAAGTCCAGCACAAGGGGAATTTCTCCTCCACTTCCCCGAACTTAGCGGTTTGAAGAAACCAAGGCAGTTGCCCAGGCTCGGGAATCACCTTTAAAAAGGCAGATTTAAAGTCGGTAGAGTCAGTAAGAGGCGTAAAGAGGCTGTGGTCGCGGGCGTTGTGGAGTGAGGTCCAACCCTTCTTAGAGGGGGCATTGTCACCGGCATCATTATTGATATTTTGAATCCCATAAGAGTAGAAGAAAACGGGGATGGTAAAAGTTAGCTTCTCGGCTTTGCAAAAGCTTTCAAAAGCAATGGCGAGGGCCCAACCATCAGGATGAAGCTGGGAAGGAGCAAGATGCAGATGGTTTAGAAGGTTAATCTTGAATTCGGTGAACGGTGTAATATCCTGATTTTTTTTCGGAAGAAATTAATTTATGATAATTAAAATTTATCATTCAAGATTATTTTTATAATACGTAAATATCTCAAATTTTGGAACAAGAGAGTTAGGAATAAGATCGAGATAAGAAAGCTACTAGGCTCTTGATAACCGGTATTTTTCATTTCAATCGGGTAAAAAAATAGATATTAATTTGAATGGTAGATGATTATGTAGTAGATAAGCATGTGAAATTTGATCGGTAGATGAGTATTCGGTAGTTAAATGGTAGATGGACATATGTATGGTAGTTAGATGGTAGATGGAGATGTGAATGGTAGTTACACGGAAGATGGACATAAGAGTGGTAGTTAGATGGTAGATGGAGATGTGAATGGTAGTTACACGGTAGATGGACATAAGAGTGGTAGATAGATGGTAGATTGAAGTAGTTGGGTAGTAGATAGACATGTGATTTTTGAAAAATGGTTGAGACCCAAAACTCTATAAATACCTCACTCCTTCTCTTCTTTCACAACACACAAACACTCAAGACTCACAGAAAGGTAGAGAAAGAGAGAGAAGAGAGAGAGAGAGTGAAGGACGCCTTGCGGTAATTTTGGGAACTATAAAGTAACAGGTAACTCTGAATATTCTTCCATATACTTGTGAATTGTGTATGATTATAAATTATGTTATATTTTATATAGACTAAATTATTTGTATATGTATTACGATATTATCATGATGAAAACTGAATATTACGGTTTTGCCCCGAATTTCGAAATGACAGTTTAGTCCGAATTTCAAAAATGAAAATTTAGTCCTTTGAATTTTCAAGTATGAAAGATTGGTCCGATGAGGTTTATGAGATGTTGATTTTCCCTTGTGACGGTATAAATGGAAGCATGTTTTAATCTACTTTATTTTTATTGAATATAATTATCATGGCGGATGTATGTGTGATGGGTTGGAGTATGGAGGAATTTGAATGATAAGATTTCTTTATGCCACCACTCGGTGCACGGTGGATGGTACTTTTCGGGGCCCCATCTTCCATGTTTTCCTCGGCGGGATTACATTGGAGTTGTGGGACATGTGACACCTCCTTAGTTGTTCTTTTAAGGAGGAGCCATAGTCCGACTTAAACTCTATACCTTTGGCCGGGTGTATCTTAAGTTTTGGTGAGCTTGAAACCATCCAGGTCAAATGAATGAGTTTCTATTGGACTATGTGTTAGCCTATGGCTCAGGTTAGCGGTACAATAGGGCGGATGGTGATATAAGGGAGGCTGCATATTGCATATTGTAAAATTGTATAATTCACAATTCGACATAATGATGATTACTTTTGCAAAATAATTTTTGTATGAGAAATTATGGTATATATAAATATATTTGAGATCAGCCTTGCTTTTTGTCATATGTAATTTGCTTGTGTACGGTAGAAACTTTCAGTAGTTACCGAGACGTGGAATCTCATCCCATATTAACATTTTTCAGGTGAATATCCTAGTAGGGAGCAAGGAAGGCACCTATGGAGTGAGCTATGAAGGCTCTTTTGTACTCCTATAGTTTATGTTATGTTATTTTATTTGCCATGAACCTAAGACTTCCGCTTTGTATTAAACTCTGAAACATTCTTAGAAATTTATTTTGAATATGTATTATGAACTTTATTTTTAAATGGTCTTGTAATTTAATGATTTGGATAATGATTATCCCTGTTGGAGGTATTTCAAATATTTTGACCAAGTTTCCAGGTGTTGAATTTGAGGTGTTACAAACGGGAAGCGAACACCGAGCTGAGAAATGCAATCCCGGTTAAAGAAGAAGAAATAGGGATCATCGTTCCCAGCTCGGTTGCTGAATACGGACTCTTTATACATGGGCAAGCGGATGGAATAATCTTCTCCACTGCATAGACCTGTCTCGATGAGCTCTCGATGGTCATTGTGTTTTTAATACTTAACACATCCTCGGTGACCCACAGATTTGGAATTGTTGAAGTTGTGGAAGGACCTACAGAACCTTTTTCTTTTGTCATGGATCGTTCAATACGACGCAAAGGTGAACCCATTTATACCTATCGCAAAAAGATAAAAGTAGAAACAAAAGTTATACCTAGGCTAAAACAATTACTACGTGAAATTGAAAGATGTCAAGCCAGGATAATTCAATGTAACATGCGCCGAGGTAGCTTGCGCGATATATTTATGCTAGCATGTGGCTAAGACCACTTGAGCATCTCTCTCACGACCCTCCTCGACGAGACCAATATTTAGATAGTAACACTAGTCGTAGGGATCAAAGATGTTTCCCAGATAAGGACCTGGTTTATCCTGGTAGAGATTTGGGATGTGCATTTGGGGAACCAAGGTAGGAATGTTATGAACCCAGGCCCGACTTGAAGATGGTCCGGCTAAAGATTTAGGGATGGTAGTGTTTAAATCATGAAATACACAGGTTGAGTTTGAATTCTAGAGTTATTCCCACTCCCTCGGGGCTTGCGAAGTAATGCTTCTCGTTTTTCTTCCTCAGGGCAAGGTTTTGACCAGACCCATAATTTTTGCCCACTAGAGAGTATTTTAAGTATTTCTCTGTCCTCTTCTAGGATTGGGTTACCATACATATCCAAAGACAAAGGATCCATGGAGATTCTAGAAAAAAGAAAAAGTGAAGGCAGATGCTTCAGATTTAAGCAGAAATTCTACTAGGGTGGCTCCAAACAGAGTGTCACCACCACCTAATGCAAGCGAGTTTAAATAAAAGGGGAGAGAGTGGAATGAGCAGGGTCTTGAAAGTTCAATGGGATTACCTAGAAAATCCAAAAAGAGAAGGGTAAAAATGAAGCGGGAAATAATAGATGGAGCAAAGGGAAATAAAGAACGAAGGGAAGCAATGCAAATACCTGACTATTGGAAGTTTAAAGAAGGGTAAGAGATGCGAGAAGGCAGAAGGCTCTGCGGAAAGCTGAAAAATTGTCTAAGAAAACAAGAAAAGTTTTTGAACGTAAAGAGGAGAGAAGAGGAGGAAGTAGAAATATATAAACATTCGAATGTGAAAAGTCAGGGGTAATTGAGACAATTCCTACCGAAAAGCATATTTCCCTTCGAAACAAAATCATTATGAAACGTCGTGAACATTTAATGCGCACAAGTTTCAAAAATGGAAAAAGTGGTCAGTACGCCAGTAATGGTGGTCTTACGCCATAATGTCAGCACCATAGGCGAATGAAGTTTGTTCATATGCCTTTGTTCATAATACCCAGGATTGGGGGCAAGGCACGTGGCGGAAGTATATGAATTTGGTAAATCATATTGGAGTTACAAAAGAAATCCTGGGTTTCACGAAACCAAGAGTTGTCAAAAGAATTTAACTCGGCACGTGTATCTGGGGACAAGTCGTAAATGAGTCAGGAGCTCGGGTTCATAATACCCAGGATTGGCGGCAAGGCATGTGGTAGAAGTATATGAATCCGATAAATCGAATTGGAGTTACAAATGAAATCCCGGGTATCACGAAACCAAGAGTTGTCAAAAGAATTTAACTCGGCACATGTGTCTGGGGACAAGCCGTAAATGAGTCAGGAGCTCAGCAATTCTCCATGTCCAAAAGAGCGAAACTTGCGAAGGGCAATATGCAAATTGGATATAAAGTCCAGGTTAAGTAGTCAATCAACCTCGGCAGATCAAAACCCTGAACAATCGAGCTTGGGGGCAACTGTTATGGACTCATATTAGGCCCGGATATGATACGACCCAACAAAGACACTTTATGGCAGAATCCTACCATAATCAGGTAAAACATTAATCACCTTGTAATGTCGGCACTAATCACGGACAATACAGGTAGTGGAGCAGGCATGCATGGTGAGTGGAGCAGACATTTGGATGCGCACAACACAAGGGCCAAAACCCTAGAGGTAATCCTTATAAATAAGAGATTAACCTCACAAGTACACGAACGCTATTCATATCCTTTTACTATTCAATCTCACTGTGCACACACCCCACCCCCTTTGGCTAATCTCCATTCTCATGTAGCATAGTGATCATCTAATATTCTTTGGTGTCTTCCTTATAGACATCATAGAACAATCATCTTCTCTTCAGTGATAGCCTACTTACATCCTGGAGAGTATTACAGATCCTATATAAATCATTCACTAACCCACTATGGTTAGACATCTGTATTCTTATAACAAAACAATATATATATTTTAATAAAAAGATAAACTTCATTAAACACACTAAAAAATGATTACATTATACTTGGGCTGCATTACAACCAAGCAACTCAAGATAACAAAGCAACAAAGTAAAGAAACAATAAACTCCAACAGAAAACAACATACTTGAAAGTAACTAGAAAACAAAGCAGCTTTGGTACATAAGAAGGTTCATAGCCACCAAATACTTCCAATAACGCAAATGGAGCTAAGAACAGTTGAGCAAGAGCGGACATAAGGGTGTTGCAGCACACCTTCCAGAGGGCATGGACCACCCAAGTGAACAATCGTGGTTCGAAGCTTTTTGTAGGAAGAGAGAGGAGGCAAACGGACAAGTCCAGATGTCAAGAACAGAGAGAAGCGAACAATCCCAAACTTCAGGTGGCGCAAATGGAAAGGTTGATGACCTAAGCAACACACCTGCAATAACACACAAGTAGAAACCATACTGAAGCATGAAAGAGACTAACAAGCAACATGGACAATATTGTATTCGAGCTGTACATACCACCAGGTTCAACAAGTAAAAGTTGAAGGATTGGTTGAATCCTTGCTCCAAGAGAACGAACTGGAAAGCAATCCTTCGAAGGGACTCCTGTATGAGTTGAAGTAGCATATAAAGTGATCAAATTTGAAAAGCACAGAAATCCAAAGTATAACAGCTTTATCCAAAATATATAATATATATATAAATATATATATCTGTGTGTGTGAGCGCGCGTAAGAAAATAGAATAAAAAAGTTGCATGGAGCTCAAAAGAACTTTAACATATATATTCATTAACGAAGGGTTAAAATGCATATATAACAGCTTTATCCAATAAATACATACATACATACATATATATATATATATAGATACATATACACATATATGTATATGTATATGATTTA
Organism: Acacia melanoxylon; assembly: GCA_019022615.1. Taxonomy (NCBI): domain Eukaryota; kingdom Viridiplantae; phylum Streptophyta; class Magnoliopsida; order Fabales; family Fabaceae; genus Acacia; species Acacia melanoxylon. The sequence continues at coordinate 2,301,195 of JAFJYJ010000032.1, forward strand.
TATTTTGTCATTCTTTATATATTTGTATATGTATATGTATATGTATATGTATATGTATATGTATATGTGTGTGTGTGTATTACAGCTATGTAACTATATGTCTCATTTTTAACTCACGGTCGAGCACCTTCAAATATTTAACATGGCTACATTTTCAGGACCCAAACGTAAAACATCTGGTTAGAAATAACATATATCAATTCAACTCCTACAAGTTGAATCAAGTATATGTTCATTATTAAGTACTTTATCTTACACATAAACTAGCATCATGGTTTTTTGTGTTACAATGAGTTTTAAAAATAAACTACACAATCTTTTATAATAAATATAGAAAAAATCAGAATGAATGACCTAGAGGAAAATATATTTATAGAGAATGACCATAAAAATTGTACTTATTTTGAAGTACCAAATATAAAAATTAAAAATATTAAAATGCCCCTAACAAAATCTTCTGCATTTCCTCATACATTCTCTTCCCCATTCTATTTTAAAAACTAATACAAAATTCTTAGTTTCATTAAATTAAACAATAGTTTGCTCAATTTTTATTTTTCACAACTTGAATATAAATCTATGAAAAAAAAATTAAACATTCTTCTGTTTATAAAAATTATAATTTTTTTAAATAGAGAAATTAATTGAAAATGGAATTATATAATTTTAATAAAAGTCAAGGTATTTTATAATTTATCATAAATGTTAAACCAAGAAAGTTTGTATGATTTATTTTTGTTTTAGAAGCAATTGATGTGGGTTAAAAATTCATGAAATGTTAATAAAATTAAAAAATCTAATTAACCTATTATATCCTTAAAAATATGAAATAAGTTTAGTTTTTATTTTTATAAAAAAGCTAATTAATTGATATCAATGTTGATAATATAAATCTTAATTGAACAACTTGATGCTATAAATTGGTGAAAAATAAAAATTAAGAAAAATATGAGTTTAACAATTGTTAATTAAATAATATATTAAAAATTTAAAAAAGAAAAGAAAAGAATATATGATCATACCATGATGGGCAATTTTAATTTTAATTTTAGTTATTTTCTTAATTAAAAATACAAAGACAGGAGGTTTGATTAGGGGCAATTTAGTAATTTTAAATTTATATTATGATGTTTTGTCCTTCTAAGTAGTTACAATTTTTATGGTCCTTTATAATATATTTTTTCTATGTCCTTTATTTTAATTTTCCCATAAATATAAGTTGTTAGGGTTTTATATTATATAAATACATAATCTTAAAAATTCACACTCTTTTTTTGATACTTTAAGTACTATAAAACATCGAGTGAGCTATTTTTTAGAAGAATACAAGTAAATTTCTATATGGCCTAATAAATGTGCAAGAAAATAGAATAAAAAAGTTGCATGGAGCTCAAAAAAACTTCAACACATATATTCCTTAACTAAGAGTTAAAATGCACATTTTCTTCAAAATTTATTTTTGGGTTCATTGTTGTTCCTGAAAGTATTAAAGTTGTGCAATGCTCCCTTTAATATATTAATAGTCAACGTCAAATTTTAAAGGTCAATTTTAAGTTTTTAACATGGTTGAGGCATTATTTTGAAATTTTTTAGACAATACTGAACTCAAAAAAAAAAAAAAACTTTTAAACAACATTATTCCAAAGTGAAAATTTTTAAGATAAATTTACATATTAACCCTTCAATTAAATAATTTGGAGTGTATTGCCAATGGGGAAAAAAGGCAAGAGCACTTCCCCACCCTCCAATAAAAGGATTTTTTTTTTTAGAAAAAAAGAAAGAAAAAATCTTCCTTTATACATGATATTATTTATAAGTTACTTCCAATTTCTTTTACAACGACAAAAGAAAAAACTTCAAATCCCATTAATTCCTCCTAAAAATTTAACAATTTTTGCAGCTTTACCATTATTTAATATACAATACACCATCATGAAATAACTCAACATAATAATAACTTAAGAGTAAAATCATACATTCATATTAAAAATTCAATAATGTGAGTTATAAATAGGATGAAATAATCTCTCTCTCTCTCTCTCTCTCTCTCTCTCTCTCTCTCTCTCTCTCTCTCTCTCTCTCTCTCTCTCTCTCTCTTCTCTCTTCTCTCTTATAAATAGGACATTAAATGTATTTTGTTTAGCTAGTGTGTTGAATATTAATGAAGGAAAACCTAAGAAAACCCTTTATAGAGTCAATTGATCATAAACCAACTATATGAATTCAGAGTATATATAAAAATATAAAAAATATTGAGAAAACTATAATAAGGTCCTAAGTAAGGAACTTAATTATCAAGATGTTACAATAACAAGTAAGGTTTTATCATTTCTTACCCTGAAACTTGTCATTACCTACTCTTTAGTCGTCATTAAGACTTATTGGTAATAAGTCCAATCTTTGGGTCTTGTTGTAATTCCCCAAAAATATGTACTGATAATAACATAAAGTTAATGACAAGTGAGCTGATCCTTCTTCCCTACGTATTAGTATGAACCAAGGTTATTAAAATCGGACGGTCGGTGAACCGGTTAGGATCTTGGGTTAAGGGTTAATGGGTTAGATTGGAGTCAAAGGAACTAAACCAGGGTTAAACCAGTTAAAAAGGGAAAATTTTAGGTTATTAATATAAAATTATAAAAATTATAAAAAATTTATTTTTTTCGTTGCCACCCTCTACCCTCTAGTCAAAAATAATGTCCACCGGAGTTAAATATCCATTGAATTATGAGTTCAAGTATGTTGTGTGCTCTCTAGATAAAAACATGTCTCACACTAGTCACTACACTTAAATAACCATTGAACAATGAGTTAAAAATATGTCGAATATCCTCTGGTCAAAAACACGTCCCAGACTCCCAGAACAATTAAATGGATATAATGAGTTAAAAAATATTGGGTTAACATTTTGAATTCATCTGACTTCTCTGCGTCTCTCTCTCTCATGTTCAACAGAGCATTTCTCTTCTTCTTCACCAGAATAACTTAGACATTTGATGATCGAGCTTCTTCACCGGAACATTTCTCTTCGGCTTTTCAGAATTTCAACATTTCTTGTGTTCGATCTATTGTGTGTCTGGTATATGCTTGGCGTCTCTAGATCTGACTGGATCTGTTCGCATCGGAAGTCTCACACCAGATCTATTCACACAGTCGATGCACCGAATCTGTTTCTCTACATCTCTCTTTTTCTCTTTTTGTAAAGTCTTCAATCGACATTTTTGGAGGAGGAAGAAGAACAGAGAGAAAAAAAGGAAGACTGACCCCGGTTTCTATGATGTACCGAACTGGGATCACGGCCAGTTCGCCGGTTTCCGGTCTGAACCGGCCGGTCCGGTTTGGGTTTAATTACCATGGTATGAACAAGATAAATTTCCCCGTGCGTTGCATGAGAAGTGTTGCTCGAGGTGAGACATACCAGAACATTATTTATTTAATTTAGACATATAAGAACAAAATTTTGTAAGAGTCTCTATTCATTTGAAAAATTATGAATTTATTCTTTAGAAATCCAATTAGTTGCTTATGAAGTTTATTCCTATCATTCTTTGAAAAACAAAAGAAAATGTATTAACTTCAAAGTTATCAATATCTCAATTAATATCTGATTATCATCAAAGGTTGAAATAAGAGTTATTGTCACATTAGTATCCCGATTGATATATTTTCAAAAACTCCATTTTATATATTTTCAAATACTAATTGATAATATTTCATAAACTCCCTTTTATATATTTTCAAAAATTTATAATGCACCTGAAAAAATAATGAATTCCTTTTTATGAAGTCTAATTGGTTGCTCATGCAATAATTATTATCATTCAAAAAAGTCAAAAGAAAATTTATTTTTAAAGTCAAAAATATTATTTTAAAATAGTTTTAATTTCTCGATTAATACCCTAATTGAAATTATTGTGGTATTAATATCCCAATTATTAATCAATACTCAAAAACTTCATTTCCATCTCTTCGATATTAATATCATTGATGGAGACATAATTTTCATTTGCCAATAATAAAAACTTGGAATCACTATTTCAAAATAAAATCATAATCATTAAGGCATAATTCTTAAAAATTATTGCACTAATTACCTAATTATTAATATAATTTATGAAGATCCCTGCAATCATGGACAGTGAAGTTCGTTGGCATGCTTGGATCACAAATATAATTATGATTCCTGATTTAATGTTTAATTTCAAATTCAATTTACTGCCTTCCTTATATTCAAATCTCAATAATTGCACATGGACAATTTTGATGGTATGATTATCCACCCTGTCAACCAAATATAAAGTAAATTACTTAACCCAAATTTGATCACACTAATATAAATTTTAATATAATTTATTACACTAATAACCTAGTTACAAAGATCCCTACTATCATGGAACTTGAAGCTCCTTGGTATGTTTGAACCACATTAATATAATTATAATTCATGATTTAACGTATAATTTCAAATTCAATTTGCTTTCTTCCTTATAGTCAAACCCTAATAATAATGGATGGGCAATTTTAATGGTGTGAGTATCCGACCCATTTGTGAGTTAAACGGCTTATTAAGCGGGTATTATAAGATTCTTAATATAAAGTTGATGATTGATTGATATATGCTTATATATAATGGGTAGATTGTAAGAAATGTCTCAGGTGGCTGTAGTAAATATATATGATTTACTAATTAATGAAGGGGCTAAATGACTTTTGGGAAGAGGTTTTTGCTAACGTGCTTGATGTGGCGAGTCATATCCATACGATGTACATGTCTTTTGGATATATAAGTTATTTAAAGGATAGAAACTTGTATGTTCACTCTCTGACCATTATAGACGCCTCTAGTTTTTCCATCAAGAAGAGAAAGCGTGAAATGAAGGGTAAAGAGAATGATAAAGGTTTCAATTATCGTACTCGAAGTCACATATTATAAAGCACTGATTCCGCAATTATTGATAGAAGTTACTGCATCTTAACTTAAACCTATAGTGTTGTGAAAATCATGAGTTCTTAAGATCCTTGTTCATGTTCTTATTACTTGATATTTGAGCATGAAATTATAGAAAAACTTACATGTGGTATCAGAGCTTTTGGTTTTCCAATAATTAATCTTGTATTGATACATGAATGATACTTTTAAATTTTTCTTGAATGAATTTATTAATCCTCAAAAGTATGCGAAAAGAGTGAAATGAATTTCAAATAAGTAATGTTGATTTGTTGAATCAAAATTACACATATTATTGTTTTATGTGGGATTCATGTTTGAAATAGGAATGCATATGACTGAATTTATTTTTTGCTTTATGAATTTTCAACGTTAATAGCGTTCACCAATTTGGGACTTTTAGTTTTCTCTTAAGAATTTTGAAATCAAAGAGAAGAGATAATGGTATATTACCGTCTTTGGATTTTGAAATTGAGTCATGAGAAAATGATTTTATTAAGCCTCAAAGTCGGTTTCATTGAAAAGATCTCGAAAAATGAAGAGATAGACACTAACAATGGGAAAAAACGACGTTGGAAATGTTGGTTATGAAGGAAAGAAGAGTCAGGTTTGATGAACTCGACCCACGGATCCATACGGGTCTGGAGGTAGGGAATGACACCCAAATCAAACAGTGTCATTGTTTTATTTTAAGGGAGTAACCTCTTTTCATTGAAACGACGTGGCGCAACTGGTAGAATGATAGCCTTTAGTGGTTTGATACACTCATACTTCCTGGTTTCGAAACCTCCTGAGACCTTTAATGCATCTTATTTTTCAAAAATTAAAATGGAAAAAACGCACCAGGCCGGAGTCGAATCGGCATCACTATACTTAGCGATGAGACGCCTTAACCGCTGAGCCATTGGGGCCTCTTTTGGTTATATTTGGGCCAAATATTATTTAAAGGATACTTAGCGTGAGGCTCATTTCCTATTGAACCGGAATGGGTTGGCCCTCCTTTTTTTTTTTTGTGCAGATTATTTTTGGACTCTATTTTTTGGGGTCTATTATTGATGGCTTAGAAAAGGAATAAATTATTTTTGTTAAAGCCTCTATATGTTGATCTAATATTAAATTACTTAAATGTTGTGAATAGAAATTGTAAGAATGTTAAACATTTAAGTTTTGGAACTAAATATGGTGGATTTGTTAGTGGCCAAACCCTTATGAATATTTTGTGAATAGAAATTTTAAGAATGTTAAACATTTAAGTTTTGGAATTAAGTATGGTGGATTTGTTAGTCACCAAAGTGGCCAAATCTTTATGAATTATTTTAATTCCAATTATTATTGTGATAATTCAAATTACCCATAACCTTGATGCTATGAAATTATGTTTATGTTGTGGGTAAATTGTAGTTATTATTATAGGGCGGTTATGGATCAACCTAAAGGTTGATTATTTGTCTTTATAATAATTAAACATAAATGTTGGTATTGTCCATATACTTATAGTTTTATTTAGACATCCAAAGATGATAAATATTTCTAGTTGGGATATTCATCATTACCAAATTATGTGAAATTTTTATAGCATCATTATGATTGAATGTTGTATATTAGTGGGTCCCCAAAGGTGAACATTGATATGCATTGAATGAATTATGTCTTAATTTGTAAAGCATGTTAGGATGTGATATATGTATGAATCAAAGCATTAATGTTAAGTTATTATTTCTCGTGTTATTGAACTGATTAATAATAATGGAGAATAACAAATGAATGATCCCACTACTCATGATGAAATTATTGTTAATGAACTGAATAAACTCATTGTAGAAGAACCACAACAAATAGCATTAAAAAGATCTCAAAGGGAAAAGAGATTAGCTATTTCTAATGATTATGTGGTATATTTACAAGAGTCTAAATTTGGCTTAGGTGATACGTAATACCCTAAAAATCGTATTTATGATAAGATCATATTTTAGTAAATAATACATATTGGAAATAGGTGAATATGTTGTCTCAAATAATAAGTTATAATTACCTTATTTTCTAAGGTAATTTTTATTGAAATTAGGGTAAATAAAGAGCTAAAATCCCTAAAATACATTTATGGGGCATAAAATGCGAAAATATTATGATAAATCCTAAGAGGTAGTAAAATATTTATTAAAAATTAGAAAGTATGTTGTCTCTAATTTTAGGAATTTTTGGGATTATTTCCCTTGATAAATAATGAGACGAAGTTAAATGTTATTTTTGGGGATCATAAGTGACCCCATGATTTTTAATATTTTACATGGGATATAAAATACCAATGTAAGTAAAATAGTTGTGAGATAATGATTTATCCTAAATAAGACAATTATCAACAATTAGTAAGTGGCTAATTAAGTAATTAGTGGCTAATTGTTTAGATTAAGATATAAGTAAATTAATTAGTAAATAATTAAATTAAGGGGGAGAAACCGAAATTAATAATAAAAATAATAAATAATAATTAAGTTAATAGTGTGAAAAAGGGTTGTGGTTATTTCAAATAATATCTAGATATTGTAATTAAATAATAATATATTCGTATAAAGACCAGGTTGGAGAATCGAGAACCGATAGAAATAAAATCCTATCTCAAAATAGGTGAACTAAGTCTTTAACATCCGGGCTTTTTATAAACGAAAGTAGAATTTTATCCGGAGTGAGCTAGCTCGAAGTGATTTTTGAAACCAACCGAAGCACTTAAGATACGGGGTTTTAGGGAAAATGTGAGATAGTCAAAATGAGAACCTATACAAAACGAGACCATTGTGACAAACCAGGGATTAGGTTTCTTAGGTCAGGACATATTATAAACCAACGAATTATTATCCAGAAGCTGGTGCTATCGGAAGTGATTTCCATAACCGATGGCGTCTGACTGAAAATGTTCAGCAGACTACGAAATGCCCTTAATGGGATCATAAATTTCATTAACCCAGATATTCCTACAGAGGAAGAATGAAACTTCAAAACTATGCTCCTGTATTTTTAAGATTCGTCAAGATTACGCGATTCGAACACCGAACTGAGAACTTTATCGGTACCGGCTGAAGATGACATCATGCATGACATCATTTTGTTGACTTTGAGGCAAGGGGAGGTCTGCCTTGAGCAAGGAAAGGCCAAGATGATGCCACCTAATGAAAGTGCGATCCGACGGTTCAAAATCAATTTGATAAAGTTTGAATTAATTACCGAAATGTCATTCCTTTCTTCTATAAATAGAAGGCACCTCTCTTCTCATTTCCCACACCAAATTTCGAATCCTAGAGAGAGGTTAGAGAGAAGGAGGAGCCCGGAGAAAATATAGCAAAGCTCTGAGTAAGTTCTTCGGTCCCTAGTCTTAAGCATCGGTAGTTCTTTCATTAGATATAGTAGAAATGCTAGATTTATCTTTAAATTTCCCAGATAGTTTAAATATCATGTTTAGGGGTACATATGGTATTTATTTCAAAAATATATTGGGAAAAGATAGATGTCAAAATTCTGGAGAGATAGAATCAAAGTAGCGAAGCTCTGGCGAAATTTCGCCAATTAGGGGGTCAGGGGCAAAATGGTAATTTGTACCTAAAATGCCTGTTATGATGTCAAATCTTTATAAATGTGATATTATCCTTATAGGATATCTGTAATCACGAACCGCTGTTTTCTGTCAAACGTATCGTTTTCCGTCAACAAAGGTACGTTCGCGTACTGTAACACTAATGCTGATGTTTATGTTATGCATGTATGTACTATGTGTATTGTATGCATATGTGAAGTATTTGATAGCTCTGTGGAATGCTCATTGTACTGTTATTATGCTTGCTGGGTGTCGGGATACGATTTCTAGGTGTGAAACGACTGCTAGGTGTGAAACGTTTGCTAAGTGTGACATATCTGCCAGGGGGCTTATATGATGTTGGGATATGCTTGTTGGTATGCTTTTATACTGTATATGTAAATATGAGATTAACCGTTACCTGGGGTCCGTATGCATTGGACCTCAGCTCTTAACATAGCGTCAGGATCAGGAGGACCAAGGACCGCGGAGAAAGGCAAGCAGCACGCATAGGGACTCAGCTGAAGACTTTCTTCTGTTGCTATCTACTTTTGTAAACACTCGGTACAATGTACCGTTACTGTAAATAGCCAGACTTACGGCATTTTAAATATATGTATCAGTTACTCAATCGCTCCGATGCTCTACTCTGATGAAAAAAAAATATACTGCTTTTGAAAATGAGATGTTACATATTCAAAATGATACAGTTACCTTTTCACATGCCATGAATAGTGAAAATGGTGATAAGTGGTTAGATGCCATGAAAGATGAGTTGAAATCTATGAAACAAAATAATGTTTGGGACCTTGTTGAGTTACCAGAAGGATATAAGAGAGTTGGTTGTAAGTTAGTTTTTAAGACCAAACGTGACTCTCGTGGTAACTTGGAACAATACAAGGCTAGACTAGTTGCAAAGGGATTTACTCAGAAAGATGGCATTGACTATAAAGAAACCTTTTCGATCACCATCAGTTTCTAAGAAGGATTCTCTAAGAATCATTATGGCATTGGTGGCTCATTATGATTTAGAGTTACACTAGATGGAACTGAAAACTACCTAGGAAAAGGAAAGGAGCACATGGTGTGCAAATTAAAGAAATCAATATACAGACTTAAACGAGCTTCAAGACAATGGTACCTTAAGATCAATGATACTGTTGTTTCCTTTGGATTTAAAGAAAACACTGTTGAACGGTGTATATATCTAAAGGTCAGTAGGAGCAAGGTTTGCAAGGAACTAAAGGTTACATGCTTACTTATAAGAGGTCTAGCAACCTTGAAGTGATTGGATAAGCAGTCAGTAATTGCTACATCCATTATGGAAGCTGAATTTGTGGCATGCTTTGAGGCCATGGTTCAAGCTAAATAGCTACGGAATGTTATTTCAAGGCTTGGATTAGTCGACAGTATAACCAAGTCGTTGAAAATTTATTGTGATAATTCCGCAGCAGTCTTCTTTTATAAAAACGACAAGTATTCTAAAGGTGCTAAGCATATGGAATGGAAATACTTTGCCCTTAAAGAAAAGGTTCAGAAACATATAGTGTCAATAGAACATGTTAGCACCAATCTTATGATAGCTAATCCCTTAACAAAGGGATTACCGCCCAAGACATTCACTGATCATGTGTATAGTATGGGTATTATGTCTGATAGCGAATGTTAAAATTATTGTTATTTATTGGTCATTGATGCTTTGAGCTCATTAGTATATGTGTTTCTGAGATTCTCTTGGTTTCAACTTTATGTATGCATCAACTTTATGGAAGGAACTACGTCGATATACTGATGTACAACCGCCATGACTCGTATTAGTTTTATCCTTAACCATGACTTATGATGTAACCAATATATATGAAATCTTTTAGCCAAGATTACGTGCAAAATTATTGATATTTTATTAAATCATGAATTGACATATATCACATGAGCCAAGTGGGAGAATGTAAGAAATGTCTCATGTGGCTGTAATAAATATATATGATTTACTAATTAATGAAGGGGCTACATGACTATTAGTAAATGACTTTTGGGAAGAGGTTTCTTGACTGCTTGATGGGAGTAGTCATATCCATAAGATGTATATGTCTTTTGGATACCTAAGTTATTTAAAGGATAGAAACTTGTTCGTTCACTCTCTAACCATTATAGACGCCTCTAGTTTTTCCATCAAGAAGAGAAAGCGTGAAATGAAGGGTAAAGAGAATGATAAAGGTTTCAATTATCGTACTCTAAGTCACATATTATGAAGCATCAATTCCGCAATTATTGATAGAAGTTAGTGCATCTTAACTTAAACCTATAGTGTTGTGAAAATCATGAGTTCTTAAAATCTTTGTTCATATTTTTATTACTTGATATTTGAGCATGAAATTATAGAAAAACTTATATAGATATCAATCTTAATCATGATTTAGTATTATGTAATTGTTTGATTTTTTGTAATCTTTTTTCCGCATATTCCACGAGAAAGTAATATTATAATACTACTTACAGTTGATTTTTTTTAGATTGATGAAACTAATTAAATTACTTTAAAGTATTTATATTTACTATTTTTCTCTAAATTAAATTTTTTTGACTTATTAAGCGATATATAATTTAATCAATAAACACATCATATAATATAATTAAGTAACTTATTAAACTTCCATAATTTCTCAAAAAAAATTAAATAGGTCTTATATTTAGGACTGAAGGTAGTATAAGACATTAATTTGGCTGTGTATATAATTTTATATAATGACATCCACATTTCACCATCGCATGTTTTTTGTTCTTCTTGGTACATCATCATCATTTTTATGACTATATCCATTTACCGAGCTCCTTTGCAAAATTGTTTCCCAGTCAAAGGCGAGTGGTAACTCATCTAGCAAAGAAAACACTTTTAACTTCAATTTTATATTTTGTAATTAAATCTATGAATATTACACAGTAACAAACATGCATGTGAGTAAATATTCTTAGTTCTCTATGCAGAGGAACACTTTTGACCAATTGACACATCATTGGTCCTAAATCGGATAATTAATTTATAATAATTAAATAAAGTAGCTAAATTAGTTTTTTATTAAAAAAATGTGTGTTCATTTATCTAAAATACCCACTTTACATTATAATTTATGCTTATTGATAGAAATCACTCTTAATATGTATCACAAAAAAGGAATAGTCTGGGATAAAATTTAAAATTTGATATATAAAGTATATTAGAGTCTTCATGTATTTAGGGTCAAATCAAACTCCTTGATTAAGTTAAAGTATACGTTTAGTATTTTAAATTTAAATTAAATTTTAGTTTGATTTCTTAAAATTATAAAGTATATTTTTAGTCTTTTATTCCTAAGACCGTTAATTTTATTTAACGGAAAACATTTACTCAGTAAATTTGACAAAGTATTTGTCTGCAATTTAATTGTTAAACTTTAATATCTTTTTATATTTCTTTAAGCATGTTTTATTAAATATTTAATCGTAGAGTCACTTAAATCAGCATTTTCTATTAAATGAGAGAAACTGTATTTAGATTAAGGGAGTTACAAGTACGCTTGATAAATTTAAACGACTAAATTAAATCTTAAAGTAAACTTAGAAGAAAACGTATGTTGTAGCTTGAAAATTAAATCCTTACACAAACAGAAGAAGACACGGGAGTGAGATGAAGTGAAGCTTCAGAAAAAGGAATCTCAAACGACAAAATGGGGTGAGGTGGGGGCTGCTTTCGATCTCTCCACCTGCTTTGTTGACTTTTGTTCTTTTAAATATTCTTTGCTGGATGCGATGTTTTAACCGTGTTTCCATAAAAATCCTCACAATTTTTTTTTATACTAATAATTCTTATAGTCGTATAGTTGTGCACTTGTGCATCTTTATTTTTCTTAAAAATTGTTATAGAAGAAAAATGAGATTTCCACATTTAATACAGGAAAAATTACGCTCAGGTCCCAAGGAAAGGAATTAATCACAATAAAGTCCCTTGAAATCATGAAATTTCGTGCAATTATTTGTGAATGTAAAATTACCACCTTAACTGCGTCTCCTCTTGTCTCTCTCCTCTCTCCCTTATTCTTCTATCTTTCCTCTCTCTTTCTTCTACTCCTCTCTCTTGTCTCTCTCCTCTCTCCTCTCTCCCTTTTTGCAGACTCGGCTTTGCGAAAGAAAGCACAACGAGACATGGCTCTGGTTCCTCTCCGATACAGAGTACCCATTCATTGTAGAGCAGTTGAAGGGAAAGAAAAGTCAATCTTTGATGCTTCATACGGTTTGGGTTTCCAAATTTAGGGTAACCAGTTGTGGATTTTGGATTTTGAAGTGGCGTTGTTGGGAGTATTACGAGTGGTGGGAGGTTTCTGAGATAGGAATCGACGAGGAGGGGAGTGAAGAATCGTCGTTTTGCTTATTTTCGGGTGCTCTGTGGATTTTGTGATTTTGGACCTGCTCCAATATTCGACCTCTACTTCTGTTTTGCTTACTCACGGTGATCACTTGACATGGCTAACGGCAAGACCACAGATCCGGCGAACTTGCCTTTCTATCATCCCCTGTTCCTTCATCCATCCTTCATCGTCTATTGTTTCTGGTTATTTTTCTAAAGGTTGTTGTAAATATATGCTTTTTCTGTTGTAAATATAGCATTTGTTGTTGTAAATAGCCTCGGAAGTCGAAATAACAAATTCGGTTTTCAAAAGTTGTTGTTAAAATATGCTTTTTTTCTGTTGTTAATATAGCATTTGTTGTTGTAAATAGCCTCGGAAGTCGAAATAACAAATTCCAGGTTTTCAAAAGTTGTTGTTAAAATATGTTTTTCCTGTTGTTAATATAGCATTTGTTGTTGTAAATTGCGTCTGGACGTGAGAAATGAAAAAAAATCCAGGTTTTCAAATGTGGCTGGGATGTTCGAGCTTAACTTCCGAGTTCGAACTTAACTTCCCAGTTCGAACTTAACTTCCGAGTTTGAACTTAACTTCCCAGTTCGAACTTAACATCCCAGTTCAAACATATACAGACAGTCAGATAAACAATATAATTGTGGCTGGCACGTTCAAGCTTAACTATGGATTTTTGTTATTTCGACTTGGAGGCTATTTACAATAACAAATGCTATATTTACAACAGAAAAAGTATATATTTACAACAACCTTTAGAAAAATAACCAGAAACAGTAGAGGATGAAGGATGGATGAAGGAACAGGGGATGAGAGAAAGACAAGTTCGCCGGATCTGTGGTCTTTCCGTTAGCCATGTCAAGTGATCACCGTGAGTAAGCAAAACAGAAGCAAAGGTCGAATATTGGAGCAGGTCCGAAATCACAAAATCCACAGAGCACCCGAAAATAAGCAAAATGATGGTTCTTCACTCCCCTCCTCATCGATTCCTATCTCAGAAACCTCCCACCACTCGTAATACTCCCAACAACGCCACTTCAAAATCCAAAATCCACAACTTGGTTACCCCAAATTTGGAAACCCAAACCGTATGAAGCATCAAAGATCGACTTTTCTTTCCCTTCAACCGCTTTGCAACGAATGGGTACTCGTATTGGAGAGGAATCAGAGCCATGTCTCGTTGTGCTTTCTTTCGCAAAGCCGAGTCTGCAAAAAGGGAGAGAGGAGAGAGACAGGAGAGAGGAGTAGAAGAAAGAGAGAGGAAAGAGAGAAGAATAAGGGAGAGAAGGGAGAGAAGGGAGAGAGGCAAGGTCAAGGTGGTAATTTTACATTCACAAATAATTACGAAGTCCCTTGGGATTTCTGTGTAATTTCATGATTTCAATGGACTTTATTGTGATTAATTTCCTTCCTTGGGACCTGAGCGTAATTTCCCCTTTAATACAAGTGTGATGATGATAGTTAAGCTACTTTGCTTACCTCGTAGCTATTATCTATAAGCTAATCTAAACACATATCAAATCCATTTTATCTGCCAAATTTAAAATTTTCTTACATTATTCCTATTCCTATTCCTATTGACTACACATGTTAAATAAAGTTCCTCTAAGGGTAGTTTCAAAGAAAATAATTAAAGAATATATTTTAGGAGTGACATTTTTTTTTTTACAAATAAATAATTTAACTTATTTATAGTATCAGAAAAATTAACTTTTTTAATTCCTATATTTTTAGAATTGGAGAGGTAAATAATGTAGGCATGTAGATTGTTGGGGCAGCACTTGTAAAAATACAATAAAAAACAGTTTGAGTCACATCTAAGGACAATGTTCTTAAAAGATATTATGCAGAACCCGAGTAAATCAATAAGCGGCACTCCCAAAAAAAAAATGGAACAATTCCTACATAAAGCAGGGTAACTAACCATGCACCAAACATGCCTTTTAGAGGCAGAGATCATGTATGTGACAATTGAGCAGCCATACTGACCATTAGAGACATTTTAATGACAATTAAAATGACAGTTACAAAATAAGGTTAATGATAATTTAATGTAATATAAAACCATTTAAATTTCATTAAAACATACTAATTAAAATACATTAGAGCTCGAACGGTCATCTCCAACAATTAGTTGAAGGACCCCTCTTATTAGCATTTTTACTAACTCAAAATCACATTTTATTATACACTAGATCATTCACAATCTTAAGTTATATGAGACTTCTTCCTTTGATGCACTCACAATATTTACAGCAATGCCTCACATGTGTCAAAGGAAGCTTGTAGCCCCATTAGCTAAGTTACAACATGTGGTCCTTTGAACTTAAAGCTAGACCTAGACCAACAACCCTTAATACACAAAGATGTTGGTGGTCCTATGAACCTAAAACCAACACATCTTGGGTGTATACTAGAGGGGGGTGAAAACGGCCATGCGCCCCTCATTACAACGGCAATCTACCATGCATGATACCAACATGTATGGTACCCCTTATTTTTCATATTTCTCCATACAGCACAAGCTACATCACAGGAATCAATATTCATTATTAATGCAACACATTGTTAAAAAATTTGTGCGCATCCAGATTGAGTTACAAGATCACTTTAAATAGCATGTTGGCCTCATAAGAAATGTTTACATAATGGTTCTCATAAACATAAACTTGAAAAACTTCTCATAATGCTCGTTTCAAACAACAGAAAAATTTGATAATTTACAAAATTTGCTCTCAATAGCAAATAACGCACACACTTTCAAATAAAGCATATTTCAAATATCTTAGGCACGCCTGGCACCCCATACTTGGCTTTATCAAACAAGAGTATCAATAATTTTGCAACTTTGAAATAAAGCATATGTTATATATGATGGAACCATATTTTTATATGCTTTTTCATTATTAATTTGGGAAATTTGATGTATTTCTTATGTCATTATTACATGATCAAGCACTAATTTGAGTTAAAGACATTTGTATTAAATTAAGTCTAATTATGGGCAAAATGTTCATAATTTGTTAATTATTCATACAAATGATTTCTTAGATTTTTAATGCTACCTTGAGCTAAATCTTGGATTGCTAGTGTTTTAGAAGAAAATTGGAAATTTTGGAAAATGTCAATTGCGCTTAGAATGAATATTTTTTATGACTAGATAAAATTACATAACAACCTCAAAGTTTCTGGAAATTTCAAATTAATGAAGAAAAAGGCCAGATAAAAATACATAAAATGGCCAAATATTTTCAAAAACCACAGTAATGCACTACAAAAAATTTAAAGGTTTCCTTTAGTCCCTCAAAAACTTTTGAAATGTATTTGTGTCATCCTTCACCTTTCTTCTTCAGATGGACGACATTACGGAGCTTAGGGAGGCACCATGAAGAGCATTATATATTCACACTAGAGAGCAGCTTCGGAGGAGGAGAGCTTAGGAGGCAAGGGAAAGACGAAGAGCCACTACCACTGTCAAAGACTTCCACACTCATAGCTATCAACGTTTTCTCTCCACCGTCGGAAAGCTCAAACTTGGTGCTGCAACTTGGAGCTTAGAAGCAAGAAGACAGGCGCCATGGAAGCAGGGGCGGATTTAGGGTGGGCTAGGGGTGGCCCCGCCCCCCCTTAAAATTACGAAAGGGACCCAAAATTTTAGGGAATTATATTTCAGCTTCATAAAAGTTTCAATATTTTTACTTTAATCTTTAATAAAGGTGTCATACAAAGGGACTAAAATAAAAATATTTAAATTTTATGAGGTTGAAATGTGATTCCTGAAACTTTGAGTCCTTGTCTGTAATTTTCACCCCTTAATGTCATTTTCTGGCTCCTCCCCTGCATGGAAAGAGTCTAGAGCTTAGAATTGTGGGGATGGAAGAAGAGAGTCGCTTCGGAACAAAGCAACCTAGATCAAACCTTGACCTTCCTTTCCTTTTCTCACCCTCTCTACCACCACCGACTAGCTTCTTTCTCACTCCCTCTGTCGATCTCACCATCACAGACCAAGCACCTTCGCCAAAATAGTTTCTCATTCTCTCTCCACCTCAATTGATGTTATCTCTCTCTCCACCATCATCCTCTTCTTCTTCATCCTTCACCATTGTCAGAGACTACCACCGGAGTTTTTCCTTATTCACACCACCACCTCCAACTTCATCCTCTCTCTCACTTCTTTCCAGATTTGGTGTTTCCTTCATCTTCCATGGTTGTTTGGTTTGTGAAGCTAACATGGTTCTCCAATAACTATGTGTAGCTAAAAACTTTGCCTTTTAGTTAAGAGGAGTTGTATTTGAGCTCAATGGACTATAAAGAAGAGTTCTTCTATCATTTCTTTTCATTAGTTTAGAATTATATATTTGGATTTTCTAGTTTTAGAAATTATTGTATATGATTTTGGAACTGAGATTGATGTAATTGTCTATCTTTTTTGGTATGATATTTGTAGTGGAATTATATTTTGTAGTGTGAAAATTATATATGTTTGAATTTCTTTGTGGTTGCAATGAAACTATGTTAATTAGTGTGTTATTACCTAGTTAACGTGGTTGATTTGTGCTTTTGAGGGGATGTTTAACACTCAAATTCAAGTAGACTCATGTTACATCATTCCAATTTTAATTGTACATTAGTGGTTTTAAACAATATCTCTTGAGGTAATAGTTGGCTAAGTTTGTAGAAGCTATCATTAATTGAAAATATTGGACTCAAGTATTATCTTAAAACTTTTCTTAAGACTTGATGAAATTTTAATTCTCAATATCTTTTTGAGCAAGAATAGTTACTTCTTCATTATTAAGAGTATCCATCATTCATATTTTCCAAATCCCCATTCACTCATTCACCTTTTTATAAAAATACCAAAAATAATAGTTTATCATTTAATTAAATTGCATTACTTTTTAGCTATTAATTTAGAAAAAAAAAACATTTCCCTTATTTTTATTGCATTTACATATCATTTAGATTACTTAGAAATCAATAAAAAGCTCATCGAGAAGAGAAAACGATCCTTAATTTGTCTATACACAATCGTTAATTAATTTCTTATTGTTGACTCTAAAGCTAATGAAAAAAGTCCTCATCAATATACCCCACATGTTAGGCACACACACACTTTCAAATATATCAAATCATATTTAGCAACTTCTCAACAACACAATTCTAATTAAATTAGAATCTTACCGTATAATCCCCTTCCATTTTAATTAAATTAGAAATTTTCCTTCAACACTGCCCACTAAATAAATTATTTTGATTTATTCTGATATCATGGGTTAACCATTACCAGAGCCAGCCGTTGCTCTAGCTTAAAAATGGTCTCACATTTATATACTAAGAAAATAACATTTTCCAACAAAAAAACTCGTTACACAATATTCCCAATTGTTTTGAGTATTATATTTGTGGATGTCTATATCTCCTACTATTTCTTATTCTCCATAGTTTCCTATTCTCACCCATTAATTACATACAAGTGGATGAAAAATACATCAAAAACCAATACAAGCTTTTTGTTTTCAAAACAGTAAAATCAAGGCAGAATGGTAATTTGATACCAAAATATGAAGTTCATTTTCATTTTGGATTTGGTAAGATTTTTAAAGTTTCAACAAAGAATTAAAATTTCTATAAAAATTTGACACTAATGGTCCAAAATTTAATGTTGTTACTTAAAATTTTGACAATCTAAAGTTGTGTTGTTATCAAACGTTAATATGTCAGTATTTAATACTAGAATATTAGTATCGAATTTTAAGTATTAGTGCTAAATTTAACGACATTTGATGCATAAAATATTATTGTTAAATTTACAAACAGATTTTGCCCTTGAGCCAATATTTTGATTTAAAATATAGTTAAGCTACAAATTACCCATGAATATTCAAGAATGTGAACAAAAATGTCACAATCATTATATGAGACTTTTTTTTTTCCAACAATCATTATATGAGACCTAACACTATCATAAGCGCATATGTGTGGGGGGGGAAGCACGGGCCCTATCTTACAAAGTAACAGTGTTATCTTATATTCAATGGTCCTACTTTTGTTTTTTTTTTTTTCACATTTTGAATGTTGATTGATATTTTTTCCACATCCAAAAAGCATAGTGTTGAACACACTTTAGGAAAGAGTTCATATGTACGCATTTTTACACCTTAATTTTGTATTGAATAATTTGGTGAATAGTTGATCAAAAAATTAATTTGGTGAATGGAAATATAATGTTAAAATTTACCAATCATTAGTCTTAGTGAAAGATGTTTTAGCTATTTAAATACAAGATCTCAAGTTTAAGTCTATATAAATATAAAAGCCTGTTTGGTAAAAATAAATAAAAATAAAAATTGAGCAGTGGAAAAGGGAAACTACCGCTCATTTTCCATGCGAAACACATTTGGTTGTACCAACTTTTCAGGAGAGTAAATTCCTTCTAGAGAATTTCTCCGACTCTTGTCGGGAAGCAATTTTCTAGGGTTGGAAATTCCCACCTAGCCCCTTCTTCTTCTTTTGATTTCAAAGTTTATTCAGCAACCACCGTCGTTTTCTTATCTTCCCCCGCTCACTTGTTTCCATAGATATACTTGTTGTTTTATAAGGAGGTTTTATGGTTTTTCTCCTAGTTGGCCTTCAAACTCCTCCATTCCGTTCTTCTTTGTCGCACTCCACACCATCGCCAATGTTGCCGTTGTTCTCTATTTTTGTTGTCACATTGTCGATCATTCTCTTCCTCTCCAATCTCATGCCTCTTTGTTTCTTTTATGTTTTTTAAATTATATCTAATAAATGATTAGGGGTTAAGGTGCAATTTTTCCCTAAGAGTAATTATACTAAGGAGTGCAGATATTAGTAAGTTTTTCGAGAAGCAATTTTAGCCTAAAATTAGCCAAAATATAGCAATTTTTTTCATTTTCGTTAAAAATATTAACACTGTCATCAATGTAATTTTTTTTCTTAATAATTATGACAAAATTACTCTTTTTTTAAATACTTTTGGGAAAAAAATTGCTGATTGATAAAGTTTCGAATGCTTAATACTCTTGAGTGGTTAGTGGTTACTTCTTAGGCAAAATGGTACCTTAACTCATTTGATTATACCATGTATATTGATTTGATACCCCTTAAATTATTCACGAGATTGTTTGAGTTTGCAGGATTGAAATGCGGTTGTTGACACCATTGATAAATAATTAGGAAGGTTTTTTTTCATTGATTAATTAAGGGTATTTAACAATTTTATTTTATTTTATTTTTTGTCATATTAATTTCCTTTCTTTTGCCCACCAAACAATCATGTAAACGAAAAATTTTCTTTCCCTTCCCTTTCATTCCATTTTATTGTTTTTTTCCTTTTTATTAAAATACATTCTTCCTCCAAAATGGGCCTCATGAATAGTAAAAACATTGGGTCTAAGGAATAAGGATACAAGTTGAGAGAGAGAGAGCGCGCGCATGCGGGTGAAAACGGCCGCTTAAGCAACGCAAGTGTGTTTTTGTTTTTTTCGAAACAAGTAAAAGAAAGGACATGTGATCATTGAGTAGCCATGCACCAAATTAAACATGCTTTTTATAGATAGAGAACATGTGATCATTGAGTAGCCATAATGACCACTAAAGATGTTTTTAATGACAATTACAAAACAAGGTTTAATAATGATTTAATGTAATAAAATATTTAAATATCATTAAAACATGTTAATTAAAATACATTAGAGCTTCAAAGGTCGTCTCCAACAACAGTTAGTTCAAGGACCCCTCTTATCAGCATTTTAACTAACTCAAACTCATATATTATATACACTACGGCATTCAGAATCTTAAATTAAAATTATATGAGACTTTTTTTTGTTGATACACACAATATTTACAGCAAATAAACAAATAAAAAGGGGAAAGGGAGGTAAAAAATTGCAATAACTTCATCACAGTAGGCATTGGGGATGTCTTTAAGATGTCTATTTTAAGCTTTGATTAAAACAATTAAAGAAAAATGGGACAGGCGAGAATTTTATTCCCTCAATTATAGTGTTAATATTTTCTCTTACATTTTCATTATTCACTAAATCAACTCTTAGTAACAACTTGATTTAGGATTTACAATTTTAAAATTATTTTTTGTCTTTTTCTTAATTTTATTTGCTCGATCAGTAATAGTATAGATATTTTCTCTTGCACGATTCAACCTTTAAGTCTTTGCATTAGTGTATATATATCTATAATTTTTTTGCTCAGATATATATATGTATAATTACATATTATAAGAAGCCAAATAACTTATATATGAATAGTACAGTTGTTAATAATTCGGATTTTTCCAGTTTCGTGCCTTTATCTGGTTTTTTTCGTTTATTTTGTTAACGATTTTATTCTCACATTTATTTTTCATATAACGCATAAATTTCATTATTTATGATTTTTTTAAATTTCTTAATTCTTCAGTCTCTTAAATAAGTCACTTTCATTGAAAAAAGGAATCCATTTTCTCATTAGGTATCGAAATTTAGTGAGATGAAGTATGTTACCTTAAGCAATAATTAACACCAATTATATATGTGAATACATTAAAATTTGAATAAATTTAATAACTTATTGGGGGTGGCGGGTGGGGTGTCTTAATAATGCACTTTCCCAATAAGTATTTAAATTTTAAAAATTTTAAAACATATAATCATATTTTGCGTGATATGACATATTACAAATTTCATCTAGAAGATAAAGAAACTGTTTAAAGTCTAGCTATATGGTAGAAAACGGGAACAGAAGTGGGACACGTGATATTCTATGACAATTAAAAGAATAATAACACGTGTGAAACAATTGGACCACATACTATGATGTCCAGATTCTATTCATTTTAATTTTTAACACAATATATTAATTAAAGATACCTCTGAGAATTAATAATGAGATAAATGAAAATAAGAAAATAGGATGATAATATATATTGAAATTCCTGTCCTTTGTGAACAGTATAAATTATTGGGAGAATCACATTCTAAAAGCTAATTGTTGGAATTAGGGAATTCAAAACCTTATAAGACACCTTTTTCAAGACAATTCTCCAAATGTGTGCTAGTGTAAATATATATAATTTAACTCTTATCTTTTAATGTAAGACATATTTGACAGTGTAAATTATACAATAAACGAAGTCGAACGGGAAGGGTACACTTTATGTATGAATTTTATCCATGGTAGGTTTAAATAGTCAAATTCACATTAAATGGCTTAGATTTTACTCTATTAATCTTTAATATAAGATATATTTGATATTTGATCTTAACCTTAAATATAAGACATAGTTTTCATTTTTATCAATTTTTTATTAATTTACCGTATTGTTGCTCTCTCAACAACAATTAAGGATGAGAGAAAATGTGGGAATTAAGGAAAATTGCTAGAATGTTTTTTATCTTAAATTATGGATTATGTTTTTGAATTTTTATAAATAAAATGATTGATGTTAGGAAGACAAATTTGATGACTCATACATATTGTATTTCAGACTTTCAATTGTCTTAACAAAACATTAAATTTTTTTTTTTAAAAAAAAAAAACATGGGCTCACTAGCTGGCCCGGCCACCAACTCACAACAATGGGTTAGGGTTGGCATTTTACAAGCCTAAGAAAGTGTGGGCTTACAAATCAGCCCTCAACTCATGAAAGCGGCTTTGGTCTGATTCTCATTACTGTCCACTACCCTCATATACCCAAAATTTTGGGTATAAAACAAAAAGCAAGTTCTCTTTTCTTTTTTGATTTTTTTTCCAAGGCAATGAATGACATTAAAAACATATTTCAATAATCTTGTTATTCTTGAAAAAAATTATTTTAGGATCTTGAAAAATTATTTTAAGATCGATGATATTAAAAATATATTTTCGGATGTTGAATCATACTGAAAAATACCCCGTGATCTTGAAAAATTATTTTAGGATATTGAAAAAATATTCCAAGCGACTAACTGTTACTAAAAATATATTTCAAGAAATTTTTTCATGATCATGAAGTATTTTTTTAGTATCCTAAAGTATCTTTGTAGTGGAGTAAGATATCGAAATAATTATTCAAGATCCTCAAACAAAATTTCAAGATCATGAAATATTTTTTGATATTGTGAAGTATTTTTTTTAGTAAATTCAAGTATCCTAAAAAAATTTCAAAAATAAATAAATAGAACTTGCAGTTTGTTTTATACCCAAAATGGCGGCGTTTTGAGTATAGAAGGGCAGAGGACAGTAGTGAAAATTGGACCAGAGCCGATTCCTCAACTCACGGGCTGCCACGCATTCGCGGCTCTTTTTTACAAAACAGTAATTAATATATATATATATATATATATATATATATATATGCGCACGCATGAGCGGACGTCTGTGGAGAAAGAGAGAAAAATAGCATGCGGGTGAAAACGGACGCTTAAGCAACGCAAGTGTGTTTAGTTTTTCCCGAAACAAGTAAAATTATCTTTCCCAGAATCTTGACATTGATGCGCAACGCATATTGTGACACATGTCTATATGAACTTATTATTACTGACACTGGCAAGTGGCCCAAAGTCCCATGTGGACATGTCTCATGGTTAAAACAAAAAACAAAAAAAAATTAATCTATCTAGAAATTTTAAAGGAAAATCGCAGTAGAGTAAAAGAAAATAATATTAAAAAAGTTTCATGATTTTCTATCTAAAAGTTCTCATTGGATCTCAGTGATATAGATATGAATTATGAAATTACTTGTTTCCCCATTATTTATATGGCACATAAACTTGTTAATGGTAATATTATGACTTATTATTATTACATATATATTTATCAACAGTAATACTATGACTTGTCAATATACTACATACATTTGTAAACAAATAGGTTTATCTATTATAACACTATAACTTGCCAATGGGAGTAAATATGTAATTTCATAATTTAAATATATATCACTAAGGTCCCTTAGGAGTATATATAATGAATCAAACACTGAGACTTTTTTGATGTTTTTTCTGGGCTTAAAAACCATATTGTGATTTTCCAAAATTAATCTTTACCTATACACTTCAATATAAGGATACATTTGTTTTTTAGGGGAAAACATTAGTTCGCAATACAATTCATTTAAACAATAATTAATGTTTTTCTATTTTACTTTTGTTTTTATAATTAATTTTTAAATATGGATCCTTATATTATTTTTTTCTTTTTAAGAATCTCATTTAATATGAGTAAAGTTTTAAAAAAAATTAAGGAAATTTTAATAAGTTAACTGTTAGTTTTTAATTCCAATGAATTAATTTAAGTGATTTATATTATACATTTGAGACTACACAGTTTTATCTAATTTTAAATGAAGTATTTATAGGTTTTTTTTTTCCTTTTATCATTTTTTTTATAGTTTCATCTAATTTACCTCTGTTTTGTCAAAAATGATTTACTTAATTAAAAATAAGTACTAGTCCTCATAAAAGCTCTAAAAAAAGACACAAAAGAGGCCTACCCAACACACTACAACCCTTAGCCCAAACAACACAACCAACACAAACCCTAAACCTAAAGCAAAAGATTAAGAGCAACATAAGTCACCATTGCTGCCTGAACTGCTTAAAAACTGAAAAAACATCAACAACAATGCCAAGAATAAGGGGTGTAGGATCAAAGAACATCTCCATTAGTTCAATCCCTTTTAACTTCAATCTGCTATCAAGAGAGAAGAGACCTAATATCCACACATAAGGGTGGAAACAGACTAGATAGCTTATCAGGGGCCTGTTGCCTGGCCTAACCTATTTAATAACAAGAACATGCTCAGGCCTTTTAAAAGACTTGTCTAGCTTAAAAAGCCAAGTCTAGGCTCATTATAAAAATTTGTTAAGTCTTTAGGCAGCCTGGGCCTGTTACAAAATTATAGATATAAAATCATATAAGATAAAATAATCATAAAAAAAAGTTTAAATTATAGATTTATTTTGTTGAAGTATAGTGGAATGGTAGTGAAAAATAATAATTGTTTAGTGAAAAATGTTTGGGACATGGAGGGCAACTTGTACATAATAAAATAAAATAAAAAAACTAGTCTAGATAGTGGTTACCTTTTATTAATATAAAGTAATATAAGATAAAATAATCATAAAAATTGTTTAAATTATATATTTATTTTGTTAAAATATAGTGGAATGGTAGGTAAAAAATAATAATTGTTTAGTGAAATGGTTTGGGACATGGAGGTCAACTTGTACATAATAAAATGAAAAAGAAAAAAAAATTAAAGAACAAACTAGTCTAGATAGTGGTCATCCTGTACATAATAAAATAAAATATTATAATAAAAAGGAAAATTTAAAAAATGGTTGAAAAATAAAAGAAAAGTTAAAGACATTAAGAAAAAAAATGTAATGAAAAAATATATAAATAAACTATAAAATAAAAAGAATTAATTTTCTTAAAAAAATTGCAGGCTTTCTTAACAAGTTTAGGCTAGGCCAGGCTCAAACTGGAAAAAATGCCTATATAATAGCCTAAAGACCATACTCAGGCTTACTTATTACAGGATAAGTCTGATCTCTTTCCACCCTTATCCACACAATTACCTCCCCCATGTATAAAGAAGTAACAATAGCAGTAGCAGCACATCAACCCCATAAAATTCCAACTAGAAATCAAACCCCTCCAGCCAAGATCGAAAATGAAGATCAATCAAGATGCCATACTAAGTTTGTAGTAAAAGTGAGAATACCCTTCAATGTCAACATTGTGCATGTTTGAGTTGATGTTTGAAAAACACGTTCACTTAAGTTGAGATAAAACTATTTTCACACACTTATTTCGTAAACTGTAAATCACATAAAAAAAACAGCTTCTACGACTAACCCAAATGAGCACATTCTCACAGATGTAGATCTCTCTGGCTTGGTTTTATCAGAGAAAGGCATAAGGAAATTCAATTTTTTCTGATCTACTCTACCGATCTAACCTCTCTCCCCTTGGATCACGCCCCATCAACCATAGGAGCTATTGACAAACTAAAATAAACAAAAAAGCTAAACCCCTCAAGAGAAAGGCGCCTGAACCCTAAGTACCAATGGGAAAAACTCTCAGAAACAGAGAAAAGGCAACTCAAGGTTGGAGACAGGAAAAGTAAACTTCATCTAGTTTTACCATGGTTCTTGTATTTTTTTTTTAATCAGGTATTGTAGTTTCATATGATTGTTAATCACATCATTATAGTATTGAAAAAATCATTAAGAAAACTATTAGAAGCAATTACATGGAAGGAACTGAGAACAATTTTTTTTTTTGATAAAACTGAGAACAAATTTAATGTTGCTAAAGGTGTAATAACGTTTTTTTTGGGCCCTATTCATATCCACACATCCTTTAATTAGTGTTTGGTTGGGGATTTTTGGACGGAGGGGATGGGCGAGTTTCTGGCTGGAAAATAGAGGGCAAGGAAAGTAAAATTTTATGCTATCATACTCCTCTCCCCCTCCAAAAGTGGAGGGGTTTTGAAGGCGAGAGAAATTATTTTTCAATCTTGACAAAATTACCCATAGTATTCTTCATTATTCCAGTCTTGCCCCTCCTAACTTAAATCCTTTTTTATCTTAATCTCGTTTTGTATTTCCTATTTAATTCTTCTTTTTTAGGACTTGTTTTAAATGGCGCTTGGAACTTCAAAAGCAACTTTTGAGAGAAATTCCTAAGTGTGTTGTTTGGAGCTGCATCATTAGCACGTTCACGTAACATAGAAAAAAACTCTTCTTACATACATATCTACCATAAATCGCATTTGAAATACATTTTTGAAAGTTTCAATCGTCATTCCAAATTAGCCCAATAATGTGAGAAGAGTTTTATTTCAACTTGTGTAAACACACTTATAATAAATAGCTTCAAACAAGCACTCGATTGCTTTCATTCCCTTACACACACACAAACACACTTACTTACTTTATCAAGTTAAATAATATTTTGGCATAATTAAGTATTAAATTTAATTATTTGTTGTTAAAAAAATGAAATATTGAAAAAAAAATAAGTACAATTATGAGGAAGGAAAAACAAAATAATTGAACATTTTAAGGAGATCGGAGAGTGTTATTGAAAGAAATTCCAGAGTAATTAATCACTAAGAACAAAATAGGCACACCATTTACAGTAGAAGAAGATGGAGAAGAATCTGTAAATGAAGGATATTTAGAAAGAAGACAGTTAATTAGAAAGGAGGCTTTAATTTATATTTTATCTTTTGGAATCGCTTTATTTGTTCTTTGCTTGTAGTCTGCGAGATTGCTTGATGATGATCCTTTTGGGTTATAACAAGATGTGAAAATCTTTTACTCTCTAAACCTCATGAAGGAAACTCTTAATCAAACTAAAAATAAATAAAAAATATTTTAAGGTTGCTTCTGCAACACAAGACCGAGGATGGTAAGTGGGAAAGAGCCATGATGGATTTAATAATTAGCTGTAAAGTCATCAATGTGAGAAAACCTACCAAGTTGGGGAACCAATTTCCTTGCTTGG
Source organism: Acacia melanoxylon (assembly GCA_019022615.1). Lineage (NCBI taxonomy): Eukaryota > Viridiplantae > Streptophyta > Magnoliopsida > Fabales > Fabaceae > Acacia > Acacia melanoxylon. Next base: position 2,328,619 of record JAFJYJ010000032.1, read on the forward strand.
CCAAAGGCTGAGCAGGGGGCGCTCGTCCCTTAGGGGGCGAGCGTCTAGGAGATCTGGGCGATCCAGATCTCTAGAAGAGATCTAAATTGTTCATATTTTTTTATGAATTTTTTTAAAGAATTTTTGAAGTTTTTTTTTTTTCGGTCTTAATTAATATCTTCAAATATATTTTTAGTGGAGTTAATGACCGAAATATTTTTTCAAGATCCTCAAATAATTTTTCAAGATGATAAATTATTTTTGAGTAGATTAATACCTTGAAATATTTTTTTAGGGTACTGAAAAAATATTTTAGAGTACTGACGATGAGTACTGAAAAAAAGTCATCAGTACGTTGAAGTATCTTTTTAATACCAGTCGGTACCCTGAAATATTTTTTAGGATCTTAAAAAAATATTGTATGGTATTGAATGGTATTAAGAAGATATTTCAGGATATTAAAAAAATTCTTTATGATCTTTAAAGTTTATTTCAGAAAATGCGGCGAATTTTAAAAATATATTTCGGATCTTAAGACACTTAAAAAAAATTTAGGAAAAAAAAACTTCAAAAAAAAAAACCATAATATATATAAAATATGAATAATAGAGATCTGGACCCAGATCTCTTAGGCAGCGCCCTGCTCCGCCAGGGGAACTGATTTCCCAAGTTGGTTCCTCTTAATCTTTAAGTCAATTGCGATAAAAGGCTCATAGAGACGAACGACAAAACTCCATTCCACTCAGATTTCTATTTTCGAAAACATAAATTGCAACCTCTCTCAAGAAGTGCTAGAGAGAGGGCTGCCTATTGGTAGCGGCAGTGTAGAGCCTCGGGTACGCCCTTCATTGACCTTGGCAGAAATACTATGAATTAATTGATCGAGTTTATATTTTTTTAATTACTATATATATACATTTACATACACATATGTGTGTGTGTATATAGAGTGAGGGACAAGGGATGTAATTAGAAAGTAATTTCGTATGTGAAATGTGATAATCTCTCTCTCGATATAAAAATTAGGAAAACCATTTTACAAACACATATACTTTTTCCCTTATGATTTAAATCATTTAACTTTGCTCTATTAGCACTTAGCATTGTTAGTTCCTACACATTGCTAATTATGTTAACGGGGCAAAGTCAATTAATTAAAGGACTAACTATGCTAATAAAGCAAAATTAATGAATTTAATTCAGAGAAAAAAATTTGTTCCAATTAAAAATTGAGGAAAGGTACAAGACCCTGCAAAATGATTTTTTCCAAATAATATGGAAAATTAATGGGTAAGTCCCTAATTTTACATGATTTTTAATTAGGCCTATGTAGTTTGTTTTATTAGTCACATGAAATTATAGGGACTTGATTAAAAATCAGATAAAATTATATAGACCTAATAAATAGAAAAAACTGAAGGACTTGATTAAGAAATAAAGTAAAACTAAAGAGACTTGTTGATTAATTTCTCAGAAAAAATAATAATTCAATAGATTTTTTTTAAATATGTATATACATACATATATATTGTTATGGTGTGGAACACAAGTGTCTAGCCTCAGTAGACTAGTGAACAGTTTTTATTGGATCAAATGACTCCTCAGAGATGTCTATAGATTAAACACCAAAGAGAATTGGATTACTCAATGCTACCTATGAGGAAGATAACAGAGAGTGTTCGGTGATCACTGTGCTACACAGGAATTGGTCACCTCTAGCCGATCAAGGGATAATGATCCCCATTTCTTTTTCTTTTACCGGGATGTAGTAACCCGGCTTGGGCTGAGGTTTCCCTTTACTGAATTCCAAAAGTGCCTCCTTGACCACCTACACCTTGCCCCTACACAACTTCATCCCAACGGCTGGGCTTTTGCCATTGCCTTCGAAAAATTTTGTAGGGACCACGATATAGTCTGCACAGTTCCTGTTTTCTGTTCTTTCTTTGCTCTATTGGAGTTGCAAACCACCAAAAGAAACCCTTTGAGATTTAACTGGATCTCCCTTCGTAGCATCCGAGATCGTAAACTTTTTAGGCCTTTTACCGAATCCTTTAAAGCCTTCAAGCCCGCCTTTTTTAAGGTTGTTGCCAACCTTGGGCAAGTTCCTTGCTTTATTCAATCTTTGAATACTAGGGAAGTTGAAGAGAGATTCCCGTTATACTGGTCTAAAGGCCATCACAACCTTTCTCTTAAGGCCTATGCCCTATCCTTAAATAGTCTTTCCGACGCCGAGGATAAGGCAATAACAACCCTTATAGAGATTGTTAGTAACACGGATGGCCCTATAGATTTAGCCGACTTTCTTCCCACCCCTCTGATTAGAAAACGATCAAAAACGGGTATGGGTATGTCTTTTTACAAAGCCAGCTTGTAACTTTTTTTGAATGCATGACTAATCATGTTCTCTTGTTTTGCAGCTCAGAAAATAGGTAAGTGGCCCTATATGCGGGTTTTCAAGCATGCACAAGAAGTTGCTGAAACTGCCCCAGCTGCTTTAACCGCTGGAAAGGTCACACGGCCCCAAAGCTGACAACAGGTAAAGAGGCTGGAGCTTCACAAAAACACTCTGTGCCTAAAACCAAGATGGGGTCCGGCGAAGGGCTCTCCAAAAAAATCCAAGGGTATAAAGGCCACAGAAGCTCCCCTTTCTACTGCTACAACCCCTACCTTGTAAACCTAGCCGACTTCCTCCACGGCCTCTGAAGGGTTGAGATGGGTTCCTTGACCCAAAATTCATTCATTCAAAAAGGGTTGGTGGCATTACCGTCGCAAATGGTTTCCCGTAGGAGTTTACATAGACTTGCGACAGTGTTGCCTCAAAATAATCCTCATGAAGGAATTTTACATTGACTCCCGACAGTGTCGCCTCTTTCATGGAGTTCAGGCCTTAATTGTAATATGTCTTCAGCTTATCTGCGTTCCATATTCTCTTTACTGTCTTCTTCTTCAGCGTCTCAAGTTTATAAGCTCATTTGCCAAGCTTTTTTCAGATCCGGTATGGGCCTTCCCAGTTTGCAGCAAGTTTCTCGTCGCTGGCATTTTTGTTGCCTTTGTCGGCTTTTTGGAGGACTAAGTCGTCCTTTTCAAATGACCGGGGTCTCAACTTCTTATTGTACCGGGTTGCAATGAGTTGCTTTGTAGCCATAGCTCGGCAGTGTGCCATGACTCTGACTTCATCGATCAAGTCTAGCTCTACTGCAATTGCATCACTATTCTCGTCCTCTTCATGTAGAGCCTTAATTCTCCTCCATGAGGGCTCTCTGATCTCTACCGGGATCATTGCTTCGCATCCGTATGTCAGCCTAAACGGGGTTTCCCCTGTTGCTATTTGAACGCTGGTTCGATATCCCCATAAGATGGAATATAGCTGCTCTACCCAATCAAACCTTGCCTCCTTCATCCTCTTCTTCAATCCTTCTACAATGACCTTATTTGCCGCCTCGGCTTGTCTATTGGATTGCGGATGTTCAACGGAAGCAAAATGTTGTTGGATATGGAAGTCAGACACCATCTTTTGGAAACCTCTATCAATAAATTGGGTTCCGTTACCTGTGACTATCGCTGCCGGGATCCCGAATCGAGATATAATATTCCTTTGAAGGAATTTTTTCACCAGTGTTGAGGTAATTGTCGACAGTGGTTCAGCCTCTATCCATTTGGTAAAGTAATCCACGGCCACTATAAGCCATCACAGTTGTCCTGGGGCCGCCTTGAATGGGCCCAATAAATCCATGCCCCATTTGAAGAATGGACACGGAGCCGAGATAGATGTGAGCTCTGATGGGGGACATCGTATCATCTTGGCATGCTTTTGACAACTATCACATTTCTGGATATGGTCCTTAGAGTCTGCCGCCATAGTTGGCCAAAAATAGCCGGCTCACACAGCCTTTCGGGCTAATGCCTTGGAGCTCATATACTGTCCATTGATTCCTTCATGAATCTCGACCAAAACATACTCAGCTTCTTCTGAATTAAGGCATTTCGACATTGGGGAGTGTAGGCCTTTGTGATATAACTGATCATCTACCATCGCATATGAAGTTGCTGTCCTTACCAGCTTCTTTGCTTCAGTCGAGTCGTCGGGGAGGATCCCTCTCTCAAGATAATCGGTAATTGATTTCCTCTAATCGCCGGTGTCCGAGATTATCATAACACAACTTGGTTCTGACAAGCTTTGCTGAACCACTGTTCAGTGGTTACCCGGGCTTTTGGTACTTGCTAACTTGGACAAAATATCAGCCCCAGCGTTGTCTCCTCTTGGGATATGCACAATTGTTACCTCATCAAAGCCTACCATGATTTCTTTGACCTTTCCCAGGTATTTAACCAGCAAAGGTCCTTTAGCCTGGTAAGTCCCCTTTATCTGGGATGCCATGAGTTGGGAATCAATAGAGACGTGCACTCTCTTAGCTCCATTTTCTTTAGCTTGCAGCAAGTCGGAAATAAGAGCTTCGTACTCTTCCTGGTTGTTGGAAGTGTGTAAGTTAAACCGGAGGGAGTGTTCCATTGAAACTCCTTCTAGACTTTCTATTATGATTCCAGCTCCGCTTCCCTTCGAATTTGATGACTCGTCAACAAACACCTTCCATATCGCGGCTTCCTGTATGCTTTCATCTGACAGAGTTAGCTCCATTATGAAATCCACCAGGGCTTGTGACTTGATAGTGTGCCGAGCTTTGTAAACTATATCCAATTCAGACAACTCAATCGCCCAAGTGACCATTCTCCTAGCCAAATCCGGTTTATGTAGGATCTATCGTATTAGCTAACCTGTCTTGACCACGATAGAGTGGCTTAGAAAATATGGGCGGAATCGTCTTGCTATGGTGAGTAGTGCGAAGGCCATCTTCTCTAGCTTTTGGTATCTTAACTTTGAGCCTTGAAGAGCCCGACTTACAAAATATACCGGAGCTTGACTCTCTTCCGTTTCTCTGACCAACACGGCGCTTACAGCCTCTTTGCCCACCGATAAGTAGACTATTAAACTTTCTCCGGTTTCAGGTTTTGATAGAACCGGCGAAGCCGATAAGCACTGCTTTATCCTTATGAAGGCCGCTTCACATTCTGTATTCCAACCGCCTTGGGCTTCTTTCTTTAACAATCTGAAAAATGGGAGAGAGTTTTGAGCCAACTTGGGTAGAAATTTGGTTAAAGCCGCCAATCTCCCAGTCAGCTGCTGGACTTCTTTCTTATTTCTCGGAGCTTTCATGTATAAAACGGCTTGGTACTTGTCCGGGTTTACTTCATTCCCCCCGTTCATGAGCAAAAATCCCAGGAACTTTCTAGATGGAACACCGAATGCACACTTTGCCGGGTTGAGGTGAATGCGGTATTCTCTCAGCTTATCAAACGCCTGTTGCAAGTCTTCAACATGACTTGTTGGTTTTGTGGATTTGACTATCATGTCATCAATATATACCTCCACGTTCTTTCCTAGCTGATCTTCCAACACTTTTCATCATCCTTTGATAGGTGGCTCCTGCGTTCTTTAGACCAAAGGCATTACATTATAACAATAGTTGGCCTTCTCCGTGATGAATGTTGTCTTCTCTTGATCCTCCGGATGCATGGCGATTTGATTATAGCTAGAATATGCGTCCATAAAAGAGAATAATTGAAAACTGGAGGAATTATCAACCAACTAATCTATGCTTGGCATTGGAAAAGCGTCTTTGGGACATACCTTGTTTAAGTCGGTATAGTCTGTGTAGACCCTCCATTTGCCATTTGGCTTTTTGACCATGACCATGTTGGATAGCCAAGTGGTGTATTGCACCTCTTGGATAAAATCGGCCTCCAGTAGCTCTTTAACATACTTCTCCAAGGCCATTCCTCTCTCTTTACTAATTTTTCTCTTTTTCTGGGCTATCGAAACTGACCCCGGACGGATTGCCAACTTGTGACAGCAGAAATCCGGATCTACGCTTGGTAACTTGGATGGCTTCCAAGCAAACACATCATTGTTTTGTTTGAGGAACTCCTCCAGCTCCTCTTGAACTACAGGATCCAAATCCTTTCCGACTTTAGTGACCTGCCTGGGTTCAGTGCCCAAGACAAGATCCTCTAATTCGCCATTTGGCTCTGTCTTCTACATCTTGTCTTCCTCGCGTAAATTCAAGTCTACCAGATGTATAGACTTCTTTAGAGATTTAGCTTTCCCATTGCTCGAGCTTTCTACTTTAGGAGTCCGACTTAGGGAAGACGTATCCTCCTTACTTTCATTGATAGTCTCAAAGTAGCACTGTCGGGACTCCTTCTGGTTGCCCTTCATAGTAATGACTTCATTCTTCTTGTTGACTAGCTTCAACTTCTGATGCTTTGAGGATACCAACATATCCTAGTTATGTATGGTGGGTCTCCTCAAGATGATATTGTACGATGATGGGAAATCAGCTATGACAAATCTGACCCGCTTCGACTTAAATGACTCCTTCGTCCCCAAAGTTAGTTTGAGGTCGATATACCCTTTAGGGCACGTGTCATGCCCGTTAAAGGCTGTCAATGTTGTCTTGTATGGCTTTAGGTCTTCAGGGTCAAGCTTCATTCGCTTAAAAACATCTCATAAAAGGATGTCGATAGCACTCCCATTATCAACAAAAATCTTCTTAACACGGCAGTTGACTACCGTATCGGTGATAACTAACTCGTCATGGTGGCCTGGTGCCACATCCTCTAGTTCTTCTCTGGTAAAACAAAGTACTGGAGGTTCCAGCTTTTGTGGTGTCTTTCTTGAACTCTGGATGGTCCCTGATGGAGAGGACCTCCCTCAAGTACCTTTTCCTTTGATTCACCGAGTCTCCTTCGCCCTCGAAGCCTCCACTGATGACGTTGCAATCATACCTAACCTTGGGGAACTCATCCTCACTATCTTCAGCTTTCTTCTTATGATCTCGTTGTTTCTTCTCTAGGGGCTGGCTCTTGCTCCGACCCTCTTTGCGCTTGTTACTCTACCGTCCCTGCGTTCGGATAACATAACAGCGAGGTTTTCCCTTACGGATGAATTTTTCAACCACGTCTCTCAAATCCCAGCATTGCTCCGTGGTGTGACCATGTTGGTCATAGAACTTGCAATATCAAGATTTGTCCAAGGTGGCCTTATGTTGGAGTGGCTGGGGCCGCTCGACTTTCTTTATCTCGGTCATGGATATCTCCTTCCAAATTTGCGCTTGAGATACCATCAAAGGAGTATATCTTTCATATTTTCCTTCCGCCCTGCTTCCTTGGGCTTGCTATCCGCACCGCGTCCACAGGAGTCTTGTCTGTACCCACCGTACTGCTCTTTTCCCTTGGGAGGCAGACTCTTTGCCTTCTCTTTCGATACTCAACTTGCAATTTCCATGTGCTCCAGCTCTAGGTACTGGTTGGATCGATCTCAGAAATCCACCAAAATGTCAACACGATGTTTCATAATTGATTTCTTCAATCGGGATGAACTGTCCAATCCGGCTATGGCACAGTGCAGATGCACGCCTTCCTTCAACCCCGATACTTGCAGAGTTGTATCTTTGAAATGCTCCAAATATTTCTGCAACGTTTCCCCTGGTGATTGCTTTACTTGACTGAGTTGAAACTCGGTCTTTGGCTGTTTTCTGCTAGTAGCAAAATTCAGTAGAAATTTTTTTTCCAGGCTTTTCATATCTTGGATAGAATTTAACAGCAGGGAATTAAAATAAATTTGCGCGGCTCCTCGCAAAGTCCTCACAAATAACCGAGGTATTATAGGCCCTATATCACTATAATTTTCATCTTAAAATTACTGACATGAACTTGCGGGTCTTAGCTCTCGTCGTACTTTGGCAAGTCCCTCGAGTCCAAACCTTTTGGATAAGTGGCAGTCATGATCTTGTCCAAAAAAGGACTTGGGATTTTGTCTTTGCCATGCCCTTCTGTCTGTGTTCCGGGCCTACTTTGGGACAGAGGTGTCGTCTCCTCCTTTCTGGGATCTTGGATCTCATCTGGTTGTTTTCCATTCGCATGCGCCAAGTTAGAAATTCGAGCGTGATCCTGTTCAGCATTGCTAACTCATGGAACACCAGCATCAGCTTGAGTGGTGGTTGTCATGCTAACATGGCTTGGACCACTTATATCTCGGTCAACGTTTCGCGTGGGATTCTCAAGCAGTCTAATGCGTTCTTCCAACAATTGCATTCTTAAAGTCTCCTAGCTGGGAACATGAACTTGGTTATGTCCAACTGGGTTCTCCTTCGCATTATTTGTTCATGGTATTCCAGCGCTCGTATGAACAAATGCCGAAGCATTAACCCGGCTTGGGCCAGCAGCATCTCGGTTCTCATCTCGAGCAGGGATACTAGCTCGACTAGGGCCATATGCGCCCTGGTTTACGTTATTACATGCCGAGTTCTGTATCCTCCCAAGACGCTCCTTAAACAATTGTTGCCAATATGCATTGCGGCGGTCCAGATCCTCCTACATAAGTCGGATATCTTCTTTCCTTTGGAGCTCGTGATGCTACTCCATCTGCCTTAGGACAGCATCCAATGCGCTTTGCACAAGTCGGACGTCGGGATCTACGATTGGGACTTGCGGAAGAGGACCTCGCTGTTCTCGCGAGATAACTTTGTTATGAGGGGCTGGAGAGGTTCCAGTATCAGCTGTCTCCGCTTCAACCTCTGCCAGAACTTGGTTGTAAATCGGAGCAACTGAGTCTTCATATTGGACCATTTGGTCCTGGTTCGATTGCTGTTGTTCTTCTAGCAACTGGTTCTGCCGAGATATTTGGCTGCGATTTCTGGTGTTTGCGGCCATTTTCAGTAGTTGTTTGTGGTTTAGGAATCAAAGTTTATGGTTCCCCACAGTCGGTGCCAATGTTTTGGTGTATAACACAAGTGTCTAGCCTCAATAGACTAGTGAATGGTTTATATTGGATCAAATGACTCCTCAGAGATGTCTATAGATTAAACACCAAAGAGAATTGGATTACTCAACGCTACCTATAAGGAAGATAACAGAGAGTGTTCGGTGATCACTATGCTACACAGGTATGACGTATCGCCAAAGGGGTGGGGTGTGTGCACAGTGAGACTGAATAGTAAGTAATTGAATAGAGAATGGACAGAGTGCACCTGGTGGGTATCCTCCTATTTATAGAGATCACTTAGGGTTTCAGTCCACTGGTTGTGCATCGTTCCTCAGGCAACGTGCGCCTCCACGATCTGCAAATGCCTGCTCAACTACCTGTACTATCCAGGATTATAGGCATGATCAATGGGTGATTAGCGTTTTATCTGATTAAGGAGGGATCTTGTCATAAAGCACCCTTATTGGGACTTATATCTGCCAGGCTCATTATATGAGTCCATAACACACACACACACACACACACACACACATAGAGTAAATACCCTTTCTGGTCCCTGACAAAAAATGCGGACCCCATTTTGGTCCCTTACAAAAAAATCGACCCTTATTCGTCCTTTTTATGAACTAAAAAAGACCTTTTGGAAATTTGTGAGGGATCAAAATGTCAACCAATCAAACCTTATTCGTCTTTTTTATGGACTAAAAATGACTTTTTTTTTGTAAGGGACCAAAATGGAGATCACGTTTTTTGTTAGGGACTAGAAAGGGTATTTACTATATATATTCAACATTATTGGGCGTTTTAATTTCCATGTCCCGAAATGGAAATAGCTAGGATTCCTTTCCTTCATTTGTGCTAGATAAGGAAAAACCATTCTTAAGGTATATATATGTATTTTTCTTCAATTTCTAATTTAGTACGTGTGTTTTTTCTCTTTATTTAATCTCTTTTAATTTTATTCTTTTAATATCATTAACACATATAAATTTACTCTATTAGTAGTATTGGCCATTGTGAAAAATTAACTGTACTAACAGAATAAAAATTAATGATTTAATATGGAGAAAAAAATATAGGTAACAAAAAAAAATTAAAAGATTAATTAATTATCATCCCTCTAGATGGGTCTAGGCAATGTTAAACTTGCGTGCCAATTATATATACACACAAAGGAGCCACCTTAGAATGTTAGTTTATAAGGACTTGTTTAATTGTTTTTAAATAATTTCATAAAAATATTTTTAAAATAATTTTTGGGAAGGAAAATAGAAAAAATATATTTAATTAATTTTTTAAAAAAATTAAAACCTATTTCAAAAAATTGTTTCTAAAATCAATTTGAAAAATTGAGAGAAATCGAGAGATAGAGCAGAGTGCGTAAAAAAAAGGAAAAATATAAAACAATTTTTTTCAAAACACTTAATTGAAAATTAACTATCAAAGAAGCATTTTATTTTATAAAAGAAGAAATTAAAGCCTAAGGACTTTTTTTTTAAAAAAAAAAAATCTACCTTTTGCTTATAAATCAGTTCTACAAAAAAAAAAAAATTACAACAAGTTTTGGAGAAAAAACAATATATGTTTCGATGATTGTTCTATAAATCAAATTTGAAAAATAATAATATAAAAATAGTCTTTCTGATAAATATAGGTTGGGTTACTCCCCCCCCCCAAAAAAAAAAAAAAAAAAAAGCTTTGTGAATTTTATGTCCTGGTCATTATAGAACTAAACAAAGCTTAAATTATAGACCATTATTTCTTACGTACCAAAATATTAGTTCTTTTCTCTAAATGTTTTCTAGTTCAAAATATAAATGATAATGACATTCTCATTGTATCGGTCATTTTTATGGGGAATTAAAAAGCATTTATTTAAATTTTAAAATTAATTTTAAATGTTTGTTTTGTCCTTTTTATTTGATTATTTTTTTTTAAAAAAAAACATAAATTTGAATGTGGGTAAAATTAAAAGGATGGAAGGAATAAATTGGAAGAAGTGGGGGAGAACATGCGATCACTTTAATTTCCATGCATATGGTTATCTGATGTAAGCAATAGAAACACGACAAATAGTGGGGCACGGCTTCTCTCCTTTCCTTCCTCTCTCCACTGCCTCCCTTCGTTCTTTCTTTTTTTCTTCTTCTTCTTCTTCTTCTTCTTTTTTTTTTTTTTTTTTTTTTTTTTTTTTTTTTTTTTTTTAAAAAAAAAAAAATCTTTCTTTTCCAACTCTTCATTATCTAAGGCTTTTAAACTTGTTCCATTTTTTTTTTGGGTGCAAAATTTTAAACTTGTTCTTGGCTTCCTCCTACTTAAATGTTTCATTATGCTGCAGGGACGGAAAAAAAGAAGAAGAAAGAATTGAGTAATTCCACATACACCAATTTATTTTCATTATTTTGATATACTCACTTCTATCCTTATTATATGACATATTCATTTAATTTGATTAGATTAAGAAATTTAGTTAATATGATATTTTTTTAAAAAAAAAAACCATAATCATCTTCTTTGATTTCCTCAATATCATTTTTACTTAATTATTGTTGTGGAGTATCGATATAGGTAAAATATGAAAGAGAATGGGGAGAGTGAATATAATTAATTAGGGAAAAATGATAAAAATTTATTAAATACTTAAACAACCATAGGTAAATATGCGGAAACAACAGCCTTTTTATTAAATTATCCAAGTGTTCAAATTATTAGGCTAAAGTATATGTTTTGGACCTTTAAATTTATGCTAAGCTTTAGTTTGGTCCTTTAAGTTTGAAAGATATGTTTTTAGTTTTTTAGTCTTAACAAAGTTTATCTCACTAACAAAAAATGTTGATTCAATGAATTTCAAGGGTGACAAAACATGATTAAGTTTTAATACTTTAATATAATATTTTTATTTGGAAATTATTATTTTTTTAAAAAAAATCAATTTTAATGGTTCAAGTACAAATTTGCCCATATGTCGGGGGCCAGATATCCAAAAGCTTTTTTGGGTTCAAAGTTGCAAAAGAAGTTTCTAAATCCTAACAATATAACAACATGACCTTAGCTTTCTCCCAATTACCTTCTAATTCATGTTTGTAAAGTGGTACACATGAGCTTAGGTTTTTGGGTGAGCTTTAACTAGAGTGAGGTGAAAGAATAATATGTGCTTCAAAAGTAATTTGATTGTGAAATTCTTACTTAGGCTGCTATCCTTTGGCAAAGTATAAAAGGAAGAAAAATACAAAAATACCCCAAATTTGTAAATCCTAATTTAAGAGCTTAAAATAGCCTAATTTAATTAAGACCCTGAAGTCCTTATGAACTAGTCTAAAAAATTAAATTTTGTAGCTAATTAAATTGCCTCAGTATCATTAATTTGAAAAATTGAATGATATTTTCCATTATTCTCTCATGATTTTAATTACATTCATAATCTTAGGTTTATAGCCCTTTAAATCCACTATTTTTGGGATCGTTGTGCTTAACTTTATCCAATGGTATTTTGGGAATTTAAGTACTTAATTGTTGGAATTTAATTTAACTTTAATTCTTAAATGTTATGTCCTTGGCACTATGGTATTATATTGTTCCAATTTTTATGTGCAGGTGACATTGGCGTAGTTGGCACAACTCTTCTCAATTGATCAAAGTGGAAGTCAAGGGTGATGCCATGCCACATTAGTAGTAGTTGATTTTCCTTTCATTACAATTCCCGTTTTTTGGACTCTTCGGATATGCATTTAATGACAATCATTCTGTTCTCTAGCACTATTTCTGAGATTAAACAATTTTTTTTTTCCGATTTGTCTTTGAAAGAGTTTGAGAATCGAATTACATTCATTGACTCATTTTATTTTTACTCCGAGAATCGAAATTACGTTTGTTAACACTTTTTTTTTTTTTCATTTGAGAATCGAATTATGTTTGTTAACACATTTTATTTTTATTCCAAGAATTAGAATTACCTAATACAATACAAATCTATTTATTTATTTTTTGTTTACAGATTTTATCAACTGTATAAAATAATAAATTTTAACCAAAATGCCAACATTTAATATTTTAAAAAAATATCTTAAAAATATAATATTTTATTGTGTAATTTTCTTACAACAAATACTAAAATATAGTCACATGAATAGAGAAAAATTTCAACCAATTCCTTTTCACTTTTTCCTTTGTTTGGCTCTCTTCGAATTTTATTTTCCTTGTGCCTCCAATTTCTTTCCACATATCATAAACTTACACGCAATCACCCCCTTAACCCACTCTACTCTCGCCTGTACTCGCCCATAATGTTATGTGATTCGGACGGATTGCCAATTGAAGCCATAAATCAAAGCTTGCATTCTTATCCTTGAGTTACTACACATTTGGTATTTACAATTTAGTAGTCCAACTTTACAAAATTATAACTAAATCAAGAAATTTAAAATCGTGTAAGGGTGGTCTCAAATTTTTTTTAAAGCTTTTGAAGTTACTTAGACATAGCCAATATAATGTATCAATTATCTACCTGCATAATTATACATTGTCAATCTAAGGACAATAAACACACACACATATATTACAAATTGGAGTAAGCAAAATAAACACAGGTATAACCAAGATTATTAAACTCGGGAGTTTAAAAAAACTCGTGATAGTAAGGTAAACTCGTTTCATTAACTCGAATCGTAAATTTGTGAGAGTTTACTTTTACCATTAAATAGATATTAATAGTGTATAATTAAAATATAAAAAATAACACCAATTTGATTTAAATATTTTTAAATTCAAATAATTGAAATTAAATCCATAAACATTCATAATTTATCATATCTAACAAAAAAAATTCTATTAAATTTATATTTAAAGCCGCTGAACATGATCAAATTGAAGAAGTTAACAGGAGTTTAAGGGTGAATTAACACGGTTTTGTAAGTTGGAAACGTAAAAATGGTAAATTCAATATATAAACTCGTGAGTTTAACCGAATTTACAACGATAACGAGTTTATCAATGACTCGACTTGATTTTGTAAGTTAAAAACGTAAAAAACGCTAAACTCGGAGAGTCACATCGCGAGTTTGGCAACAATGGGTACAACAACATCAAAATAGCCTCTATTTTCTAGTAAAGCACATGTTTGCTTAGCTTGAATAGAGAGCTTAAATAATATGTTGAGTAAATGATATCAGAAAAAAGCCTATATTTAAAACCTACAAAAATGGCTATTGGTAAAAATGAAAGCACAGAGATGAAGCTGGGTACCCACTTTAAGCCATGCCCATGGTCATATGTCACGAAGAAAGCACTACTAAATGCTACCATCATGCTTGTTATGGAAACGAAGAGTGTTATCAACCCAAATATTAGCTTTGAGGGTAGAGACTTGTAAAAGTCATACTCTGCATAGCGTGATACGAGGATCGATAAGAAGGCTAATATGGAAGCTGAAGATGAGATCATTGCAATTGTATCTGATATTGAAAAAACCATAAACGACGCTTTCCGTAAATAATTGGGAGTTCCTGAACTATCATTGATACCACCTGGTACGGTAAATGCAGCGGCAAGCACTCCAGTAGTAATAAGTGTTGAAACAATCATACATTTGTCAGCTGTTCCCTTCATCCATAACTCGGCTGCTTCTCGTAATTGAGCGTGCTCTTTTGTGAACAAGTCACGAGGAGTTTCACCTTTGAGTTTTTCTTATTCACATATGATGGTTGCACTATCTTCTTCACCTCCTGCCATATCAAAAGGTTGTTCATAAACTAATTCCATTTCTATAGCAACTTATCGTAGTTGATAAGTAATTAACAAGTACCTGAAACCATAAAAGTTCGAGCTTCATTTGGAAAGCTGCTCCTGAGACCAATTCAAGCCGATTGGATGGTGCTAACTTTGCAGCCAAATGTAATATATTGTTTCCGTCGTTCTCGTCTTCATATGACAATATGATATCCTTATTTGCACTATATGCATGTATGAGATTGAAGATTTTAGGATGACGATGCAAAACAGCAATGTGAATTATACTTTGCAATCTGTCGTCGAACTCCCAAATCAAATCAGGGTACGCCTTCATAAGCTCAGCTAAAAATTCAAAATTTCCTGCTTCTGTTGCTTCAACTAGTAGTTTTTTTGGCTCATTTATCATTTCTCTGATATGTACCCTTGAGCGGACACCCGTGAGAATTTCTTCCCACAGCAGACGAACAAGTTGAAGGGCAACAGTACGCTTCGTACCTGGGATACAGAATTTGATGAATTGAATTTGCCAAATTAGCAAGTTAGTCTTCCAAACAAGCTAAGTAGTTACAATGCTAATCAATTTACCTGAACTTACAATAGGGGTTGGGTTTAGTGAAAAAGGCTAGTCTCTCACAACATGGAGAACCAAAATTAAATCCCCACTAGGAGATATGCCCACATACCTCGAATAGGATTGCCTCCAATAGGAGGATAGCTATGCTTAGCAAAAATAAAAAGGAAAAAAAATTACCAGAACTTGAGAGTTGATTTTGATGTTCTGGGTTATCACTTCCGAAATCTGCTGTCTTCTGCGCCATGATATGCAAACCTGTCATACGATCTTCATCCCTTGCAAATGCTAGGCGTCGCCTCTGTCTCAACATTTTCAATGCTAAATCTATGAAAATTTGAAAAGGTAGTAGTGAAGAAATATAAAATAGAAATACGTACTTCACAAAAAATGTTGAATATAATTCTTATTTAATACATACGGAATACATATTTGTTACCTACAATTAATTCACTTATACTACCTTCGGTCATATGTAGTGCTACAAACTAGGTTCTAAATGTAGGCAACATAGGCTTACCATAAATACCAGAGCCAATGCAAGTGAGGAATGTCTTATTCCAATCCACTTCTTCAAAATTTTCATCATTAGCAGTGAGAGGGAATAGATAGTTTGCCACATCAGCTTTTCCTTGTAATGCAGCAAAAAGAAGAGGAGTGAAACCTGTTCCACTTCTTATTTTTGGTAAGAAAGGATTTGCTTGGTACAATAACTTAGCAATCTCTAAGTTTCCAGAAATAGCAGCAAAGGAGAGGGCAGTGTTTCCCCTTTTGTCTTGTAAATCCAAGTGACTCTCATCCATCACGTTTAGAAGCTCCTTCACAAAGTGAACATGGCCTGCTCCTGCTGCTACATGAAGTACTGTAGGCCATCCTTGTGCTATGGCAGCACGTAGAAGAATATTACTTTCTAACAACATGGGCCTAGCTTTTTCCCAATTTCCTCCGATGCATACTTGTAAAGAGGCACACAGAAGTTTAAGTAGTTTGTTCTGGCCTCTGAAACAAATTAAAAGTTATTTCACTGTTAAATTCACATACTAATTTTTTACGATGTGATTCGTATATGAGAAAAGTACATTCAGGAGAGCCAATATTATATTTAAGCATGATTAGGGGCCATGATAAACAAGTATTTATAGTACAAAGTTTTTATATATTCTCCTCTAGTTCTATTTATAGAGCAGAGGTTTTTTTTTTTTACTTGATGTAAGTTATCTCATTAAATTTCTTTTATGAATGTGCAGTTTTACCTTGAATTTATTAATTTTGGGCTTTTTAGTTCCCACTCATTCCTTTATGTCAACTAAGGTAGAGTTAAAAAGTTACTTCGTCCTAATAATAGGACATATTTAATCGATTTTGAGGAGATTAAGGAAAAAAGTTAAATTAGTTAATTTTACTCATTTTCCTAAAATGCCCTTATATAAATTTAAAATGACATAAGTAAAAGTGAATCAACAACTCCTGCCATATACCTCTCCAACATAGAATTTTCCTTTCTACACGCTATCTAATTGAAATAATGGTTTTGTTATACACACACATATATGTATACATACACACACTACATATATCTACACACATGTATATGCATACACACACACACACACGCGCACGCACACACACATATCTAAAAGTTTCATTGACCGGAAAAATCTACGCACTCACATACTTATACTCACCAAAAACTAAACACACTTGAGAGAATAAAATAGGGGTACTTTAGGAAGAAATTGACAAAAATTAGAATGTTGTTATATAATTAGGACCGGAGGGAGTATTAAATTTTAAGATGGGGTTAATGAGGTTTTAAGTTTTTCTTGATTTTAGTAAAACATGTTGGCCTTACAAATATGAGTAGAGGAGTATATATAAATATTAGGTGATAATATATTATATACCAAGAAAACTGTTTTTTTTTTTTTTAAAAAAAAAAAAAATAGCGGTCCGTTGTCCCTGTAGTCCTCCATTTGTCACTGGTCTATTCATCACCAAAATTTCTAATGAAAGAAAAAACATTAAGTGGACAAAAATTTCTAAAAATATAATAATGTATATATTACTAATGCTATGTTATAAACAACTATTTATTTATTATACATTACTTTTATGAAATGGCCTAGTAATAAAAATACTGTCAAACAGAAATGTTAAAATACGTCTGAAAATATAAATAGAAAAGAAATGATGAGTGTAAAGATGAGATGTGTGTTTTTATATAATTTTCTTTTCAAGTTTTAATATATATACGGATACATGAATGTAAAATGGAGCATGTTTTAAAATATATCGAAAGATTAAAGGATATTTTATGATATGTAAATACCATGTTGGAAAATCATGAGGCGCTAGAAAAATAATTGAACACATTAGTGTTTTATTTGACATTAGAGAGAATGGAGAGAGTATGTAATTACCTGTAGAATCATCTAAAAGGTCAAGGCAAGGACTATTAAAAGGATCTGAATGAACCCTCCTTTCAGTTTCAGGAGGATTCACTACATCCCCATTTGTCGCATCCATTTAATTATCTGCAAAATTATACACATTAATTAACACTTCATTATATAGTCAATATCAGCATGACAATTTTCTGTCAATTTAGTTTTTTTTAAAACAAAAAAAATTAGCACTTATTTAAACCTACTGATAAAATATGTGATAAAAATATATTCACATATAATTGAATTAATAATACACACATATGCCAATAAGTTGTTGCTTGAAGTGATAAGGCGCCTTACCCTCGTAAAGAGGAGAATACAAGTTCAAATTTTGGGAAATACATTTATTGGAAGATGTGAGAATCCTTTGTCCTCCAATAATAAAAATAAAATAAAAGATACACACATATGTAATAAAGGGTCCTAAATATGTGGATCAAGATTTTTGCTTTGATTCTAAATACAACACTTCCTCCCTTGCTTCTTGTCTCCTATGACAATTTTTTTTTTTATATTCCTATGACACCCATGTTTTTATATCACTACACATTAAATTTTAATCATTAAATGATAGTTTTGAAAAAGCATTACAAATCAATTCTTTACTTATTAATTATATAAATAACTTACCCATTTTTGGAATTTATAAATTAATTAAAATAACTTATATTTATTAGGATTGAAGGATGTATATTTCTTATGGGTGAAGCCTCACTCATCACCCTGGACATGTTTGGTTTGAGGGGAGGGAGTGGGAGGGAAGAAAGTGGAAAGGAGTATATTAACTATATTGCCATTAATGAGAAGAATATTCCTTTTTGTTGAGAGTATATTTTTGGAATATTGAAAAGTTTCAATAGGCAATTTAGTAAAGAGGAGGGTAAAAAATTTCTCTCTCCCCTACCACTCCCCCTCTCCCCCTCTCCCTCAAACCAAACAAGCCCTAAAATATTTTTCTAAGTGTGTTCAGCATCATCAACTATTTTGTATTTTTCCTTACGCATGTCGCACCCTTAATTTCCTAGAGCAAAATTAAACCATAAAATAATTTCGGGTGCCACACAATAGACATTTAACAAAAATATTTTAGTGTGATGGATGAATCTCAAACTATTTTTGGGTGTTGGATGCATATGAAAAAGTGTTTCAAGGTGCTAAATGAATAACAAAATACTTTAGACTATGGGATGCCCCTAGAAAAATAAGTCAGGATCAACATTAACCTTTTTTTGTTCAACGATACACGGATGATGATAATGAACTGTTAATTATGACAAACAATGAGTGTTTCGTTTTTTTTTTTAACCAAAAATGAATGAAAGAAAGAAGCAAGGAGTATTGAGTGTTCGGTGAAATTAAGCAAGTTCAAGGAAGCAAGCGTTTGGCCCCACTAATTAATAACTACACCTGACTAATGATTTGTGGTTGATCGTTAGTGTATCTTTGTGGTTGAAGAGCTTTTCCTCCAAAAGTTTCATTTTAAAAATTTTATAAAGGAGTAAGATTATATGAAATTTGAAAAACTTAATCATAAATATTAAAAGATTAAGTATCAATTTTGTCCTTGAATTTTTTTTTTGAGGAATGTTGCCTTCGATTAAGAGTCCTAACGGTCCAACGTTAGTTGACCGCATTATGCTAACGTGGATTGTCTACGTGGTATCTTTATCACTTTTTTAAGTAGCAATTTTGTCCTGATGAAAGTTTTTTTTAGGAGCAATTTTGCCTTAGAAATAGACAATCCATGTCAGCACAATGGGGTCAACTAACGTTTGATCGTTAGGCTAGCTTAACGAATGGCAAAGCGGCATTCTTACGTTTTTAGACTTCGTAAGGAGTAACATTACTCCCAAAAAAACTTTCAGGGCAAAATTACTTCATGGCGTGTACTTCCGGGGCAAAATTTCTATTTAACCTAATATTAAACTATAAAAAGAAATTTTTTACTTCTTCAGACACAAAATCTATATAACTTGACAAAAAAGAACAAAGTACTATGTAATTTTAATGATAATCCTCCATACCTGAAATTTCGATCCCAACAGGAAATGTTCCTCTCGTAGCACTTGCCTAGCTAGAGCCAATTTCTTGACTTGTATGCACAGAAAAATGAGATTTAAGAGATCTGAGACTGACTCATATTTGAAAGTAACTTGCCAACATCTTTCGTGAAATCATAATGCAAGCCCAGGAAGAAGAAAAAGTAGAATGAAATGAAAACATATAACTGAGATTTACTAAAATAAATTCGCTTGTAAGAACATGAGCAGTGCAGACACCATTTGCAGTAGAAGAAAACGAAGTATCTGTAAATAAATAGAGAAAGAAGCTAAGACAGTTATTTTACCTTTTGGAATATCTTTATATGTTGTTTGATTTTAGAATGAGTTTGCTTGATATTCTGAGGTGTGATGTAAGAGCATATATATATATAGCGATGTGAAAGAAGCTTCGGGGATTGTTCCTCTTAGTCAATATAAATTATTAGGTCAATTCTAATAATTAAATTAAATAAAACATATAGACCAAAAACAGTGGTTTCCATCCGTCTTCTCTAAGGATGAAACCCATTCACTTAGCTTTTGTTTTGGAGAAGGATTAATTAATCAGGTTTAATTAATGTTGAGTTTAAAGGGACATAAAGTAGGGGGTGTGACCGCCTACCATCTCGACTCCGAGTGAGGCTCCACCCCATCTCCTCGCTCAGCAAGGGCCACCACAGCGAGACGAGGTGATGTTGGCTCTGATATCACTTATAACCCCAAAGGGCCTCTAGCACGTGGAACTTTCCAGAAGGTCACCCACACTAAGACTTCCCCCGTTTGAATATGCTTAATCAGGTGAGGCGCTAACCATATGTCAAAAGCTCAAGCTAATAGTAGAGACACGCAACATATTATATATGACCTAGAAACCTTCCTCATCTTGCCCGATATGGGACTCATTGAATGTGACAAGCTCCCCCACCCATCCTGGTTATGACCCCATATCACCGACTAGGGGTGGCAGGCCTTATCATTTTATATAGTACAATTAAGGCTAGTTTTTTTTTATTTTTTATTTTTTTTTTTTGGTATTAGATCCCCTACATTTAGAAGCGCAGAGGGGAGAGAGAGTAATTTTTTAGATTTATATATGGATTGATGAGTTATTACACTTGCAGTCGTTTTTTCTAACAAAAGTATATATTAGGTCTTATAACTTTATTTAATGTTTTATTTTGGTTTTATTTTTATATATATAAAAAAAATCAATCTTTTAGCCCTCACTACTATAGAATCGTGAATATATAAAATTAAAAAGAAGCACAATCAACTATGGTGAGTAGAACCAAAGGCCTTGTAACCTAGTGGTATAGGTACTCTCCAACTAGTGAGAGTTCGCGAGTTCAATCCTACTCGTTGTAATTCAGGTTATTAGTGTCTGCCGCCTTATAATTCAAACTTTGGCGAGGTAGAGTCCGACAAGACATAGTAACATTCATTATACGGTTAAAAAAAGAACCATTACATATTTCAAGGCGGGGTTCACACAAACTAATACTTAAATATTACAATATTTAACTTTAAATTATTGTTCATAAATACTTAATGATAAAATGTCCGTTAACTATTTCATCCTTCTATTTAATTTGAAACATCCATTATGTAAAACTTTTGAACAAATTGTCTTTCCAATTTCAAACTATGGGCCTCTAACCCATGTTCGGCCTGACAGCCGAGTACATTTTCATTACTTTCATTCAAAGTACATTTCCACTCTATTAAATTTTCTTTCCTTTTGAGGGCCCTTTTTGGTGTAAAAATCTCAAAAAGACTCAAAATCGACAATACCGAAATGGCCTTAGGCCTTGTAAGTATTTTCGAAATCTTGTGTGAGTTGTTAACGGGGCTGATATAGTTGTTAACGGTAAATCGATATAGTTGTTAATGAGGAAATTTGATTTAATTGTTAAAAAATTGTTGTTAAAAAAATCGATATAGTTGTTAACTAACAACTATATCCCAAATTAACAAAGCGTAAGATTATGAAAATCCCGAAAAGACCCTAAGGCCTTTTCATGTATTGTCGATTTTGAGGGTTTTTTTGAGATTTTTACACCAAAAAAAAAAAGGATTTTCCCTTAAATTTTCTTTCCTCAACTAAAATTAAATTTCTTAATTTAAAGAGGCACGCCGTGAATATATTTGTTTGCATATATAAATTAATGATTGATGACTAAAAACATCAAGTGATGGGTCCAGGGACGGACCTAGGAGGGGGCTAGGGGAGTGGCCCTTACACCCCTAAAATTATAGAATTTGACCTAAATGTTTAAAAAATTATATTTCAGTGTCATAAAACTTTCAATTTTTTTTTTCATTTTAGTCTCAATTAAAAGTTTCATTGAAGGACTAAAATAAAAGTATTGATATTTTTGTAGGTTAAAATGTAATTTCATTAAGACTTGAGTTCTATTCTATAATTGTTGCTCACCCAAATTTCAATTCCTGATTTCGCCCCTGATTGGGTTCATATTGTCGGTCACACGGCGAAATATATGGCCTATATCATGTTAGTAAAATATATACTTTTCAATATACACTGAACCATAAACATTCCCTTTAATGACATCCTATTACAAAATAAGTATGTTTTCAAACTTTTCAATATAAACTAAACCATAACGATGCTCTCATAATTGATAAGTATATCTATATAAGTCGAGATAAAACTCATTTCATAAACTTATCTTATACACTGCTAATTACAATTGATAAGCTGCTTTTAAAAACTCTAATTGTACGTCATTCTAAACAAGTCCTACATCGGTTGAGGGCTTGAGGCTATTGTGTTGTGTTCCATATAAAGGGGAATCCATTCAATTAATAATTCATCCTATTGATCAGAAAGGAAGAATAAAAAGCCGTGAGATCAGTAGATATTTAATGAAATCACGCCTTCATCAAATCATACGCCAATATACATACCACTATTTTGTAATATTTTTGCTGGACATCAATTATCTATCTACACAAGTTAGAATAGTATTCTAGTTAAATAGTGCTATAGCCTATATATGTAGGCTTTCGCCTTATTTTGATTTTTCCCCTTTTCTACGTGGGTCCATAATTTGTCGTCTTTTTCTTTCCTTACCCCTTTCTCCACTTTCTTTTATAATGTTTTCCTTTCTTTAGAAGGGAACATTAAAAAAACATAAAAAAAAAAAAAAATCAAAATTTCAAATCAATTTTGTTTCCTACAATAGATTAGGTATTGACTATACTTAGTTAGCAATTCACAACTTATTTTATTAGGAAATCACTAATTTAATATTTCCAAATTTTGAAGGTATTTTTTTGGAGTTTTCCCAATTTAAATTAAAATAAAATAAACTATTTTTATTCACACTGTGTATATGAGACTTCTACACTACTACACAAAACCCAAAAAAACGACCTAAATAAAACCCAATTAACGTTCCATTTCATAGGGATGTCTCGAAGGGGGAAATAATATTTGTGATTTTTGGCGTCCTGAGAAAAATTCAGGACGCCTCATGTAAGGCGTCCTGCATCCAGGTAAGACGTCCTGAATGCCTTAGGTAATGGACAAAATGACAATGAAAAAAAAAAGAGTTAATGGCCAATGGCCACGCGCGTGGCATTCTTAGGTTGTGAGTCACCCTCTACTACGTGATTAATTAATTAAAATGAAGGCAATAATTATGATAAGGCTTTGTACAATTTGGCCATTTTGCAAGAGAGTTTTGGTGAGGGAAGCAAAGATAAAGAAAATGAATAATAAGAAGCAAAGATAAAGTACTGTTGGGACAAGCAAGCAATGAAAGGGAAATGAATTGAATTGAATGTGAGGCAATTATTAATCACACCCAAAAACATATCAACCAGCCATAATATAATGCCACCAAAAAGAACCAACATTCTATTTCCCCAAATCATGTTCCTTCACATTATTCACGTATCCTTCGCTGTTTGTCTCCTTTCAACTTTTGCTATTACTTCAATCCCATTAGGACAAAAAAAATGTGATAGATCCATAATACAGTACCTTGTTGTTTGTTTATAATGTTAGAATCCAATTTTGTGTTAATCAATTAAGGAAACTAAGGCAGGTACTCAATCAAAATCCTTTACACTATGATTCTTCAAATTTTCACTCCTCCAGTTATTAACATCCAGACAATACAAGGAAACCCAGGAAATACTTTGAATAGTTTAAATGGCAGAAGATCAAAGAACCATGAAAGCAAGGGTGTACCGTTAGAGATCGTTGGAGAAGGTGGGGGGCACGCCGGAAACAAAGAACGAGAGCCGAAAGACGCCGCGAAGAGGGAAGACGCAGGAGACGGATTGTCGCGCACAATGTGAGGTAGGGGAGAGTGAAAGTGATCGCGATTAGGGCTTGGGTAGGTTGTTGTTCAGCATGAATTGAGCAAGGGAGGGGACTGAGTGTTCAATAGGGTTCGACCAAGGAGACTGATGAGGGAAGCAGAATAGTTGAGAAATTAAGGGTGGGTCAGAAAGCTAAAGGACGCGGCCGGGTAAGCTATTTGGCAATTATGCTATATTTGTCAATTTTGGCGTCTTGAAATGATATTCAGGATGCAACAAAATTCATTAAGGCGTTTTGAAATTCTATCGGGACGCCAAAAAATTAATTAAGGCATCCCGATATTAAATCGGGATACCAATAAATGAAATTAAGGCGTCCTGATTTTAATTTAGGACGCCAATAAATTAAATACAAGCGTCCTGATATTAATTTAGGTCGCCAATTTTTTTTAAAAAATTAATAACAAAAACACCCACTGTGCCAAACAATATATTCCCATATTTCCCATGGCGCCAAATATTTTCCCATTTTAGTCGTCCCGAAACAATTTTGGGACACCAAAAATGAATTTTATTCCAAAAGAAAATTAAATCCCATGGCGCCAAACAATTTTGTCATCCCGAATTATAGTCGGGTCACCAATTTTTTTAAAACTTCAATAACAAAATAACCCACGGGGACTGAATTTTGGCGACTTGAATTACAGTCGCCAATTTTTTTAAAATTCAATGACAAAAACACCCACGGTGCCAAACAATATATTCCTCTATTTCCCATGGCACCAAATATTTTCCCAGCATTTTAGTCGTCCTTAAATGATTTTAGGACGCCAAAAATGAATTTTATTCCCAAAAAAATTAAATCCGATGGCGCCAAACAAAAAATTCTCATATTTCCTATGGCACGAAACAATATTCCTAGATGTTAGGCATCCCGAAACAATGTTAGGACTACAAAAATCAATTTTACGAGTCCTAAACTATAATTCAGAACACTTAAGGCTCAACTTCCTTGCAAATAATTACAAGAATGCCACCACCTTCATTTTTTACTTCCTATTTCTTAATAAGGACATCTTTTAAGGTAGTAATATCCAATTTTTGTAGTAGTACTGCAAACACATAAAAATCATAAATCAGACAATGGAATAGAAATTCAGTGTATGGAAGCATTAGCACATGGGGTTGAGGAAGAATAATGGAAGGGCTCCGGTAGGAGCGGAAAAGAAGCACGCGTAAATCGTTGTCCTTTTCCTTTATGAATAGTGCATATTCCGAAAGTTTTATATACATGCGTACGTAAAAACATCTTTGTTAGTTCCGTTCATGATGTTTCTTGGAAGTTCTGTCAAATTTGGTCAAAATATCTTGAAATGATGCGTAGCAAATGTGGCATCAGTGTATTACTACCTCCGGGTTTTAATGATAAAACTACATAAATAATTAGCTCAAATTGATGAAAATTATTAGAGGTCCCTTTGACCACCAAAAGCACCTAGACCTAGTACATGGGTCTTCAATGGTGCACAGCGAAATAGATGGGCTATATATCATATCATGAAAGGTAGGACGTTTCAAATTTGAGGTTGGTGAGAGAGCAAGAGTGATTGTTGGAATATTTTGAGAGATATAACTAGAAAGTGGTGGGTTCTTCTTGAGGAGGATCCTCATACTTATCTTGCTAATTCCACACATCCACCAAGTTATTGACATAAGTCCCATATCCCAGAAGATTTCTTTGAAGGAGGAGTCTTGTAAGGTCTTAGGCTCTCCGACTTCATCCGCTAACTTTTGGGTTGTAGTTTCTTTAAAAACTTGTGCCTATTACAATGATCTTCCATTTAGAGTTGGCCAACTGGAGAGAACTGGCAGACGGCCGAATGTAATGTTGTAGCTAGCTAGGTTATTGAAGAAGAGGCTTGTTAAGGAATTAAGCTCTCCAACTCCAACAATTTCTAGGAAAAGTCCCCGAAATTTATAAGATCCCCGAAATTAAGCTCTCCTACTCCAACAACATGTGCTAGATCTCTCAAAAAGAGCTTACGAAAACAAAAACAAAAACGTTATTATTTGGGAAAATCCCTTTAAAAGATAGTTGAATTATCTAAATTTTAAAATGGGTCATTGCATACAACAAATTATAAATAAAGTCAAGTATCCTAAAATAGGATTTTAAAATTTGATAATTTTACCTCAATACCCCCTATTTGTTTCTCTCCTCTCTCTTAAACTATAGCCACTGTTCCTAATAATCTTGCCTAATCAAAATCCCAGCTCTTCTCCTGTGTAACTGCAGATCTGCCAATTGCTTTTTTAATTTTCAGAATTAGGAAATCTCCGTAAAAGTGGTGCGCGACGTGAATCTTTTTATTTTGTCTAATGCATAGTTCATTCATATTTAGATATATTCACAAGTCACTAACAGCAAAAAGTAAATAATTCCATCGTTGTCAATTGTTTGTCGATGAGAGTGGCCATCAATCGCTACATTCCAACACACCCGGCTATCCATCAAGCAACTCTTGATATCAGCCCAATTCTTGTTTTTCACCAGGTACCTCTACAAATAGTTGTAAAAAGTAAATAATTTCATCGTTGTCAATAGTCTGAAACGAGATATAGGCTTTGAGCAAAAAGAAACGAGATATAGACAAATCAACAGTCAAGAAGGAGATGGGACGGTGGCTACAGTTTGAGATAGAGCAGCGAGAGAAACAAATAAGGGGTACTGAGGTAAAAGTATCAAATTCTAAAATCCTATTTTAGGATGCATGACCTTATTTATAATTTTTTGTATTCAATGACCCATTTTAAAATTTAGGTCATTCAACCGTCTTTTAAAGAGATTTTCCCTTATTATTTCATTAATTTTGTTATAATTTTTAATATTTTCATCTATATAATAATTATTATTAGAAAGATCACATGTTCTTCTTGGCTCCTTATGTGTTGGACTTATCTTGCCTAGTCATTAGGTGGGATGCCGTCGGGCATGTTGTCCATTAACTGTGTTAGGGGCATCATCCCATCCTTATCCATATACTACTCTAGTTTTATTTATAAGTCAAATTAACTAATTCTCACATATTAAGGAGAGTTAGTTAACTCATTAATTATGGGCTAAATTTCCAAATTTGTCCTTATATATGATTGGTTCTAAAAGTCACTATGAATATATTCTTTTTGTTTATTGCAATTAATAGGGGCAAAAATGTAACAAATGCATTTATTACTTCTAAATTGGCACTTATAATAAGGACCAATTTTTTTGGTCAAAATAGACTTATAAATAAGACATGAGTGGTAATGGTAGAGACTCTTGTTCTTCCACTCGTCCCCAATCTTTATCAAAGCGTACCACTCCCTTTTGTCTCAGACGGCAAACTTTTCCTACATTACAAAATAAATTATAATTAATTAATTGAATAAAATTTAAATATATTTGATTAAATAAATAAATCATAATCAATTATATTTGATTTAATATATAAAATAAATTACCTTTACAACCTTGTCCCACGCATCGTCCTTTGGCTTCTTCGGTATCTTCTTATAGTCTTGGAAGTGGATAGCTAGAGAACCTGACCTAATTCCCCCCAGGTCCAATAGAAAGCGGTTTAATAGATGACTGCCACTCTCAATCGACCGGTCCGTGAGCTTGTTCCACGGAATTGCAACATGTAGCCTCCGATCCATCTAATTTGCAGCGATCACATCCAACCTCTTGTTACTCAGGTTCCCTTGCTCATCTGCACATTGATCACAAATTTTAATTAAATAAAATTTCACATTTAAACCATTTTAATCAAAATATTAACTTATCAAAACAATTACTTACCCTGAACTTGCACATTAAATCTAGTCACTTGTGAAGATGACTATTGTGGGTGATTTTTGTCCCTCTCCATCTTAGTGTCAAGGAACCGCTCCGCCTCACTCATTGGAATATTTATCTCAAAATCATCATACTCGTAGTTGCTCAAGCTAATATTAGGTGCCTCTGGTTGGGTCGTGGGCAGTGGTGGCGTGAGGTCTTGTTGCCCCAAGGTGCTCTTTGCCACGACTACTGTCCCCCCACTCAAGAATTCGTCTGTGTGGATGCTCAGGTACAACCTTCCCTTTCCCCTTGTCTCTTCGGAAAGACATTATAACTATATTTATGATAAATAAATAAATTACACATAGCCAAAGAAATTTTAAAAAATACATTATTTTTTAAAAACCTAAATAAAAACACATGGACAAAAAGGATCAATAAAAATCAGATTATACACATGTCAAATAGGCTTAGCAGCTCATAAATATTACAAAAACAAATTTAAATATCAATAAAAATACTAAAAACAACTACACTTAGCTCAAAAATGAAATAAAACAAGTTGCACACTAAACTCGACTGTATAGCTCCTTAGAACTTCAAACAAAACCTCAAATCTAATGAAAACTTCTCAGAGTATGCATGGAGAATGATTTAGCCAAAAAGTTGTAAACTGCGGGGTCATGGCATTTATATTGCCATGTAATTTGTAGCAATTGACCCCAAAACCGCTACAAATCACCAAACTCTACCTTAGTCTATATGACACTTTGTAGAGGTTCATAAGAACCGCTACAAACTAGTGATCATTTGTGTTTTGTTGTGATTATGCCTCCAACAACTACAAATGTGGCACCAGCTTGGCGCCTTTTGGCTCCAAGCTAGCACCACAATTTGTAGCAGTTAATATAATACAACCACTACATATTACTCGCTACAAACGTGCGTGGTGACAAGTTGGCACCCCAATTTGTAGCAGTTAGTTTGACACAACCACTTCAAATTACCGTGGCTTTCATGTGTGCAACTTGGCATGAGTCATACCATTGTAAATTTGTAGCTATTAGCCCTGCTACAAAACCCATACATTTGTAGACACTTTTTTTTTTTTTTTTTTTTTTGGAACTGCTGCAAATTAACCGCTATGAAATAGCAATTTTCTTGTAGTGCATATAGGAGGGGGAGGAAACTCAATAATCAATATTATTCAAACATCAGAGGTACAAAGTAAATGAGTTGAGGTTCTATTTATAGGGCTCAACCTAACTCTAAGAATTAATGTGAAATATTCTAGAATGCAATTACGATAAATTGAAATTGATAACAAAACATTCTAGAATTCTAAATTGAATACAAATAAATTAATGATAAAAGATGACAACTAATCAACATTAAAACAAAAATTTCCTTTATCGTCTTATTAATCATAAAAATCCTTAGTTGTCTTCAAATCTCGTATAATCTTTCATTATTATTTTCATCTTCCTTTTCTATCTGCATCACATGAGTATATAAAAATATAAATGATATCATAAAATAAGTTAAGATGTGTAGAGCACATGGTGAGGACATTAAAATATAATGCTCCTCGTGGAATTTTACTTTTGCATAATTAAAACATAAGAGCAGACAGAGGAATTAAATATCTAGTGGAAGGGCTCGAGGAGAGGCACGCGTAGAATTCCCCCCCCCCCCCCCCTTTTTTGAAAAGTATTAAAAATTCCTCAAATAAGACAATATTGAGAAAACAAATCCAAACAACATCCTTACAATGACCATTGCACAAATGTAACCAAAATTCAAGAGTTAACAACAAGCAATTTGTACTGAATGAAGCGATGAGGTTATTCATCTTCAAGGCACCCCTTTCCTTAATAATTATGTGACTATATATCGGCAGTCAAAGCTCCGACCAAAGAAGAAAAAACTCCCTCCGGAGTCCGGATGTTGGCAATGGTGAGAGGTCTTTTTTTCACATAAGAGTAGTAAAATCATTTCATAAATAAACTTAATTCCAAAAAAGTCAAAGACCTCACTATCATTAGGTCATTTGGTCTCATTATGTTATTCATATATTTTATTAGTTCTTATATTTAATTCATTCTTTTTTAAAAAGCCACTTTAAAGTTTTTAAAATTCTCCAGTGTTGTCAAGTTTATTGCCATTAGCTGCAAATTGGAATTGCATGCAGCTCTATGTAATCAAAATACTTTAGCCAAAATGCTATCTCATGCTCAAACCTCAGTTTTACGGGTCATAGGTGTCAAATCATTGACCCAACCGTTGAATTTAATGCATGTAATGTCATGAGCCTACTGCTCAAATTGCAACTCGGTCCAACGGTAAACCAATATGTAAATGTCAATCTTATATCTAGGGTTTTGACCTCAAGATTCCAGAAAATTGTGTTTGGTTCGAACATAACTCACACATCAAACAACATATCAATGGTCTAACCTTTGAAAGACACGAGTTTGATGTCCCAAAAACGCTGACCACGTTTCACTCCGATCCAACGGTTTATGAATGTGCAACCGTCATTTTACCAAGACTACCTCCGGTTTTGTGCAAAAATTGAACCCCCCAAAAAAAAAAATCTGTATATTCAGTGTTTGTGAGTGAAAACTTTCTATGGCTTTAACCCAAAAGGAAGGGGGGAAGTAGTAGATAGGACATAGAACTTTCAACTCTGCATAAACCCAAGGGGGGGGGAGTAGTAGATAGGACATAGAACTTTCAACTCTGCATATTTGATAAACTAACCAGTCAAACTTAACTTAGATAATGGCTGAGACTACATTGTTATGATTTAAAAACTTCAAAAGCAATATCGAACCAAAAAACTTTTGGACATCCAGAACTCATAAATAAAAACTTCTTGGATAAATTTGTACCTTAACCTAATTTTAATCCTTTAAATTTAGATTCAGAGTTATCATTTTAACTCATTGAGTTAACATTTTCTGTTAATGAGATTAACCGTTGTTAAGATTAAAGGACTTAAAATACACTTTATAAACTTAAAGTACTAAATTGAAATTTAATGCAAATTTAAAAAACCAAACATATGCTTTAGCCAATTTATCTAACCATGTTGTCATTTTCTAATAAAGTGTAGTTAATATCTAATGAAATGTAGTAAATATGCTGAAACAATGACCTTTTAGATTAAAATATATGTAAATGTGCATTTTGCCAAAAACTTCTTGTCATTTGCTAATAAAGTGTAGTAAATATGTTTAAAAGGAGACCTTCTAGATTAAATTTTGTAAGTATGAAATTTGTTAGAACTTGTAGCCATTAGCTATTGTATTATACTCTCTCTGGTCCTAATTATACGAACACTTTTATAGTGAAAATTGCACTACAAAAGTGTTCTTATAATTATGACCGGAAGTAGCAGTAAATAACTATGGAAGTGTACTGAAACAATGACATTTTAGATTAAATTATATAGGTGTCCACATTAGCAATACCGTGTTGTCATTTGCTCATAAAGTGTAGTGAATAACCAATGAAATGTAGTAAGTAGTTAATGAATTGTAGTAAATATGCTAACAAGAAAAAACTTCTTGTCATTTACTAATAAAATATAGTAAATAGCTAATGAAACGTAGTGATATGCTGAAACATTGGCCTTTTAGATTGATGGGCAATATTGTAAAAGTACGAATATTTCTAATTTCCTTTTTGAAATAGTGGACTGGCTTGGGATTTGTGAAATTGGGATAACTGATTTGGTACATGCAAATTTTATTGAGAGACATTTATTTAGAATTTCCCCAAAATTAATTAGATTAACTATTAGCTACTACGTTTAGGAGCAGGGAGTACAAGATATCTTCTAGTACCTTTTTATGAACTAAAAATATAAAGGGTTTTGCCAAATTTTATATATATAAAAATGGACCGTATTACCCCTCAGTCCCTTGAAGATTATAAAAAAGAATAATTATGCCTTGGAAGATAATCTATTAATGAATAGGGGGCCACGCATGTTTAGTGCTTATTGTACGAACGTATCAAATTTGAGGTGAGCTAATCAGAGAGTGAGAGTAATTGTAGGAATAATATATGAAATAGAGAGTGCTTGGCCTAAAAGAAGATTCATCTGGTGGAGGATTTTTTATCCTTATCCTTGTCACGTGTTTAGAAGTAATAGTAATAAAATCAGGAGCCATCAATAATGAGTCCAGCAGGCATAGCATGTTGAATACACTGTATCCTCTCAATGAATTAATACTGAAAAGTTGTGAGGAACGCAGATAAGTCCCAGAAAGTGGAATTCCACAAAGTAGTTCCAAATTCTTTAGTCCTCTCACAAAGAAAAGCATATAGCTACTAAAATCAAGGGTCATTTCACCTTTTAAAGTCTTAGTCTTCCACTTAGAATTATACTAAAGAAATGTGCACATTTGAA
Organism: Acacia melanoxylon; assembly: GCA_019022615.1. Lineage (NCBI taxonomy): Eukaryota > Viridiplantae > Streptophyta > Magnoliopsida > Fabales > Fabaceae > Acacia > Acacia melanoxylon. The sequence goes on from JAFJYJ010000032.1 coordinate 2,360,733, forward strand.
CCTTCCTTCCTCGATCCTTCCTATATGCTCCAAGGTTTGCTCTCACTCATCAACTGCCCCGCCTCTCACGTGAAAGGATGAAAAAGAAATGAATTACTTTTACAAATGGGAAGATTGAAGTTTTCTCTTATTTGAATGAGATGGAAAAGGAAGGGGGAAAATGATGGGTGAGGACCCGCCCCCACCAAAAAAAAAAACTTATATCCAAATATGGAGAGATTAAGGGATAAGTATCTTTTTTGCCCCGAAAGTTTTGGTACCGAGAGAAAGATCGGTAACATTCCAAATTTTAGGGTTTGAAATTTAGAAAAATTTGGAATATTGTATGGAAATTGATTTTTGATATTTGGCCTAAAATAATTATGAGAATAATTATTGGAAATTTAAGCTTATTTTCCCTTAATTAATTTATTTTGGGAAAGAATAAATTTAAGTAAGGAATAATCTAGGTCTAAAAATTATGGAATTACTCCTCCTGTTCTTATTATAAGACTAACTAAAAGTTTATTTGGCCCTTTTTATAAAGACTTCGCGTTTATTCCCAATGATCATTAATTATTTTTTCCATGTCCCGCCCCATAATTAATAAGGGTAGTGAGTGAGAGTAATAATTATTAAGATATTTGAATTTAGGACAATTAGTAGGGGCAATATTGGAATTACTTACATTCTAGGATCACTTTATTGACTTTAACTACTTTTTATTGGTTTATGAGAAAAGTTAGTTGGTGCCTTATAATAAGGATTAGAGGGAGTAATATTTTATGGCCTAGAGGAATTAATTGGGAAAGTAAAATCCTTTTATGGAATTAAGGATTAATTTATTTTCCATCATTGCAATTAAATGAGTAATGGCCCTGAATTACAAATAAGAGGCATTTAGGGAACCAAGTGGGATAATTTTTAGTTTCACAACACACTCAACCCATGAATAATACCCAACCCATTATCTCCACTCATTTAATTCATCAACCTATTCAGTTGAAATACATCTCAATCACGTTGAGAAGAGGAAAAAAAAAGACAGTAATTCATCTTTGGCCCATTTATTCATTTTCAAGATTTCCAATCCATTAACTCCTTTTGGCCCAACAAGTGAGAAACAGGAAAACAATTTCAACCCAAAAACATGAAAGCCCAATCATTTAATCTCCAGCCCATATATACACTAAACCATTCCAGCATCATGCCTTCTTCTGCTTGATGCCACGTGATAAAATTCATAACCAACAATATATACCTCTATACACTTTAATATTCATTTACCTTTTGGCTTATCTGAGTCACCAAAAGCGCAGAAGGAGATCACGCCATCAGATCACAGCGGCGCTTTCATCTAATACCTTTCGGCCATACTGTACACGCAAAAGCAACATCCATGCTCCTTCCATCAGAAAATCCAGACTTCCCATACACCCCTCGATCTCAACGCCTTCAACCGTTGGCTCCTTCTCGGCTGGACCCATAGGTCCATATATATACATATCTCTGCTCATCTTAATTCAGTAAGACAGAAACACAGAGAGAGGGAGAGACGAGAACGACGAAGAGAGAAAAGGAGAGAGAGAGAGAGAAAGCTTCAGCTGTGATCATCCTTCTCTGCTCAACGTTCCGAGAACAGAGTGTGAGCATCGGTTAGAGGCAAAGAGAATCATAGTGTACGAACCTGAAAACTAGCAAGGTAAGGGAGTCATATATAAGTTGCTGTTATATAGGTGATATTGTGCATTAGGAAAGACGAAAGAGAAAGGAAACATGTGCTACATATATAAATAAAAGCTTATATGTATAGTTTATTGCAAATATATATATATATATATATATATATATATATATATATATATATAGTTAAGAAACTAACGGGACTCTGATAGTATTATTAGAGTATATACTTGTATATATATTTGTTACTGTACAGATTAGTTAATTGCATAGATAGATTTGTTACTGTACAGATTAGTTTATTTGTAACTGATTTAGTTTGTTTGTTGTAATAGTGTAATGAGTTTAGTTGTACATAAATATCTATATAAGGACATGTATGTACTGTAAACACTACAAAAAACCAGTTTTTGCGGCGAAAAAAATTCCCTCGCAAAATCGACGTTTTCCGTCGCAAAACTCGTTTTGCGGCGGAATTTGCGATGGAAAAAAAAACCCGTCGTCGCAAAAATCGCCTTCGCAAAATGATTTTCCGTCGCAAAAATGCTATTTTCCCTCGCAAAATATGAAATTTGCGAGGGAAGAATTTTCCCTCGCAAAAATATGAAATTTGCGAGCGAAGAATTTTCCCTCGCAAATTCTTAAATTTGTGAGGGAACAAGTGTTCCCTCGCAAAATATGGTATTTGCGAGGGAACAAGCTTCCTCGCAAATTTCAATTAATTTTTTAAACAAAATATAAAAAATTAGATAAAAGAAAATAATTACAAAAAAATATTAAAAATTAGAAAATAAAAGGACTTGTATATCATAAAAATAAATTGTCACAATCATAAAGTTTACAAAGCAATAACAAAATTTACAAATTATGATGTTTCGATTTAGAATGAACTAAAAAAAAAGTTTAAACCGTAGCAAGCTACCATGATCAACACCGATCGTCATCACCACCAAGACCCTTGTCCTTCAATAAGATTTGGAGAAGTCTTCCGCATCTCGCATAATCATCTCTCCTTCACTACTACAAAACAAGGCTACGACGTCCTATTTTTTGCACATTTAACGTCCTTTTTCCGTGGGACGTCTATCTGGGAGGCGTAGTAGGTAAAACTTACGACGTCTAATTTTAATAATTAGACGTTGCAAGTTCTGACATAAGACGTCTAATTAAAATAATTAGACGCCTTAAGTATGGCAAAATGGCCTTGCAAAGTATACTTAAGGCGTCTAATTTTAGCAATTAAACGCTTTAAGTTAGATTTAAGGAGTCTAATTTTGGAAATTAGACGCCTTAAGTCAGACTTACGAAGTCTAATTTTATAAATTAGACGTCTTAAGTCCACTTTTTTATTTTTATTTTTTTTAAAAAATACCAAATCTAAGCGCCATTACAAATCAGGATTCAAAACCATAAAAAATATAGAAAACGTTTAAAAGCTAAGGTAAGGGAAAATCAAAAGATAGGAGTAGAGACAGAAAGAAATGCTAGAATCAAACCTATTATAGATCCAAACATAGGTTTTATAGATCCAAATAGGGAAAGCAAAGAAAATGCTACGGTTGGACACAAATACAAGAACTAATTCGTGAATATGAGCTCACAAATAAAAAAAAAAATGACTAAATAGACACACATATATACATATGAGCTCACAAGCCTAGAAGAAGAATTATTAGTGAATAAGAACAAGAATAATAAGTCAAGACACAAGATCCAGTCAAAGAATGGGATCTATATACATTCCAAGAACAGAATTATATGTTATTACAATTTTCATTTACCTTATTCCCATCTGAAGCAGAAGCTGTGCGATAAAAGGAAGGCAAAGGTCTTGCTTTAAAGTTAAGATTCTTCCTAAGTTTTCTAATCTCAGCTTCTGTCTTTTCCTACAAGAAACAGATGCTGAATCCAATTAGTTTCTTGGTGCTCTATAAGGAACACAACAATAAGCAATTAGTAGAAGTAGCAGCAGTGTCTGATTTGCTTTCTCCATTCAGTATCGTTAATCACACCCTTGATCTTTACACTGATTATTTGTATCTCTACACTCTTATGTCTTGAAAGACAAAGCTGTAAAAAAATGTTCTCTCTCTTCTACATTGTACCCCAAACCATAAACATTTCTCTATGCTCTAATTCTCAATGAAAGCTCACTAACCTTTGATCTATTAATCTAATTTCTTCTCCAGCCCAGCCATGTGTTTTCACGGGTTCCTAAAGTTCTCAACTCCCCTGATTTTGGTTTAATGCTCTTGATCATTTATGTACACTGGTACAGCGTACACTAGACAAACAAATCTAACCTTGATTCTCAGGGAAACTAATTGATCACATATAGTTGTTGTTGTACTTCTCAAGTCAGTAGAGCCAGGGTTGATTCCATAAGAAACGTTGAAGTACATTTTACTTCAAAATAAAACGATGCCATCTTTTTTGTGACAAAACTATGATGCCCTTTCAGGGACCCCAAAATGCTCTCCTGTATTTATTTTAGTAGGTCAGACCCTCAGAATACTCTTTCTTTGTTTTTAATTTGAAACTAGTTCTACCCCTGATATTTTGTTCAAAACAAGCACCATGCTGCATGATATATTATAAGTTTCATGATATAGTGAAACAGAAAACGACACAACAGATAACAGTATAGTAAGGCATGCCAGGTACAAGCATCACATCAGCTCTTTTTCTCGTCAACCACATTGATTTACCTTTTCCTCCTCCCATAGAAGTAGATAAAAAAAGGCAGAATCATTTCCAGTTTGAATCTCCATAAGTTAGAAAACAATATAGTGCATGCATTCAGGACCCATTCACCAGATAACCTACCATATATTTCTTCTCACGGAAACAGAAGCTATTATTATTCACTAATTTATATTACCTTTAACATAAGTCAACAAACCTTTTGGCGTCTTGGATTCCTCTAGAATTAGCTTTTGAAACAGAATGATGGGATTCTGCAGCCTTTTTTATTCCTAGTACTTTTTCACTATCCAAAAGAAAAAAGTATGAGGTCTCAATGTGTGAAATATATGTTTTCATATATAAGAAACAGTAACTACCTTTTCCGCTCACAAGTTACTTTCCTCTCACTTTTAGAAACCTGCAAATAAAGACAGTATGTTGTTACTGCATTTTCACCAACTTAATCAACGTAATTTGAGAATATAGAGAGAGAAATAATTATCAACTAATTAATCTTCCATTCTTCTAGAAATACACTACGACCATTAAATCCTTACTTCTTTTGGAGTTCTGCTCACTAGACTATTGAAAGCAGAATAGATCTGAGTAACTTTGAACAATTCTTGAAAAACTAATGAAACAGTATATTTAATCTGCATAAAGATTTGATCTAAGAAATCATCATTTCACAATGAAAATCAATTGCTAGCATCAATAATAAGCTTTCTCTGACTGAAGGGTTGGGAATGATATTACTAAACAGATATTGTATATTTGTTAAAGCTTCAAACCCTGGGACAAGGGAGTAAGTCCACATACAATTAGGATTTATCAGTCACTCAATAAATAATAACACACTCTAGAATTTCTAATGTTGTCATTGCCAGCGAAAAAAATAATCAAATAACATTTTATATAAAAAAATTGAAAACCATAATCATACCTTTTTGAATATTTCTTTTGCTCAGCTTCCCAAGTGGCATTTCAGACATGTTTATGTCAAATTCTTTCATGGCAACTCTGTGAAAGTCAACATTCAGTATTTTGTCATGCATATACAGAAATAAGATAAGGCATACCATTTTTTTGATACCTGTATGCTTCCACATTGAAAAGCATCTTCATCAATTCTAGTAATGGAGGGGCCAGCGTTTGCTTCTTTTTTATTTTTCTTTGTACCGTGTTCATTAACCCCATAATCCAGCAGAGTCAAAATTATAAAACAACCGCATCAGTTGAACATCCAACTGATAAGTAAGAATGATTTACATCATAAAAAGAAACAAAGATATGAATTATCTGGATAATGTAGTAGCTGTGCGTGGCGGAAAAAAGTTAGCTTATTATTGAGACAACATAGTCAGAGCAGGAAGGAATAAAAAAAACAACAGAGCTAAAATCTAGGAAGATAACTAAAGCAGATATAGTCAAAAGCCTTTTAAGTCCAAGTGGTCTGATTTAACTCATGAAATGTACAAACATGATAGCTATTGTTTAAAGTAACTGGCTAAAATTGTTACAGTCACTACCACGTTTCATCCATAATAAAGCCAATGTATAAAATTCAACAGCTAAGAGAACACAATTAAACTTTTTCTGCAAACCACAAAAAGATTATTATAGCCAGTAAAAAGGCTATACTAACTCAGACCTTTACAGGATAATTCCTACTAGTTTTAATTGATTAGCTATCTATGCCCATGTTTTTGAACTTGAGCTCCTTTCACGTTTACGACTTGAAATCACTGAGAAGACTCTTCATATTAGCAGTTAAGGTCAAAATCACTGAGAAGACTCTTCATATTAATTAGCTCCTTTCATGTTGACTACTGATTCCTTTTTATTTTTATCAGCTCCAGTGTCATAATCATAAACATCATTGCTTCCATGAATCAAGTATAAGAAACTATTTAGCCAAGAAAAATATCAGATAGTATTTAAGGTTCTTTCTTGCTTTTGAGAATATATCAGAATGATTCAAGAAAAATGGAGGACATTTTTGCCGGTATCAATGTTATTTTAAGTTTTAGATTGATTCCTACTCTTGTGATTTGCAAAACAAAAGCTTGACCGGTATGTACAGCCTTGAGATAGATGAATCTCAAATGGTCAAAATCTTGAACAATAGCCCAAAAACTAATCGAGACGCAAGAGAAAGTTGGAAAGCAGAATCCAGAACATGAAGACAACACAAAGGCTGAAAAATAAAAAAGAAATCCAACAATTACAGATATCCCAGAAAGAAATAATCTATGAACCGAACTCAATAGTTGAAAATCTCAAACAGCACATTACATATAGATGATTTTTAGCCCAAAAGAAAAATTATATAAACAAGGAATTGTTCGAAAAATTACGGAGAAATCAAAACCTAAAAGAACCTAAACACTCGAGGATCAGAAAACCCTAAAGTAACCCTTGACCTGTGGCGCCGTCGGTGAGGGAGATCAGAGATTTGTGCGAAGACGTTGCAGATCTACAGTGATGCAAAGGGCTTCGAGTGAGAGCGTGTAGATCTGAGGCAGAGATCGAGAATGAGATTCAGAGCGTGGGTCGAGAGCTGAGAGAGGGAAGAAGGGAGAAAGTGAAGGTTGGAGATGATGATGAAATGTTCACGGGTCCGAGAGTGGAGAAAAGAGAACGGGCCAAACCAACTGTTATGTTATCAAGTATGAGAGGGAATATGAAATAAAGAAAGATGTATGAGTCTTTTAGGAAAAAAAAAATATAGTAACATGTTAACTAATTTAACTAAATTTTTTTAATATTATCATATTAAATAAATAGGTTTAATAGAAAAAACAAAAATGAGTAATTAAAAAAAGAAGAGTGGTCGGTAAGATCAAAATTTTAAAGATAACTAAACCATGTAGGTCAAAATGATAGAACGCTTAATAACTATAAATTAAATATAAGATTACAATGGTCATATAGTTACGATGATTTGAGCTTTTATTCTATCATTGAAGAAGAATAATTATTCGCTTATTTAAACATTTTTATTCATGTGATTTCAAAATTTCGATATATTTCTTATAAAGGTTTTTATTAATTTACATTTTTTTAAAATATGTCATCTGATCTCGTTATATTTATTTGATTAAATGATAAAAAAGGAAGATATATAGAAAAAATAAATATATTAATTATAAGACAAATGTTTATAAATATATTTCAAAATACTATTGTTTAGAAGAAAATTGTCTTGATTTTAATCAATACGCTACTTAAGTGAATGAGGCGGAAATGAGTGAGAGAGTTGAATTTTTTTTGGTTTAATTATTCGACTTTACTTTGCGAAATATTTTTTAAAAAAAAAAATAATTTGCGAGGAAAAAGATTTCCTCGCAAAATGATCACTATTGCGAGGAACAAAGTTTCCCTCGCAAATGGCCACTTTTTGCGAGGGAAACATGGTTTCCCCTCGCAAAAATGGCGATTTGCGAGGAAAGATGGTTCCATCGCAAAATTAGAAATTACGGATATTACCCCCCAATTTCCCCAAATTTTGCGAGGGAACAAAACTTCCTCGCAAATGGTGAACTTTTGCGAGGGAAAGTATTTTTCCCTCGCAAAATTGGAATTTTTGCGACGGAAAATATTTTCCTCGCAAATTTGTCAAAAAATTTGCGACGGAATTTTTTTTTTTCTCGCAAATTCCGTCGCAAATACGACATTTTCTAAGTAGTGAAATAAGCAAGGAAATAATATTCATTTCTTCATTTCTTTTCTTGCTTTCCTCATATGGTACCAGAACGCATGTGAGTCATTGACCCATACTCTGATTTCTTAGAATTTTTTTCCCTTTTCTTTCATATCGTGCTTCCGCTTTATTCACGATTCACTTTTCCCCTTTTCGTCTTCTCTTCGACGAACCCTAACAACCTTCTTTTCTCCGATCCGAGTTTTTCCAAGACCGATCGTCTTCCTTCATCCATGGCAACTGAACCACCACCTTCATCTTCTTCTCTCGCCGGACCTCCTTCTGGTGATTCACCCTCAAATTTTGCCGAATCGATTCATCCAGTCGGTAACCCTTACTATTTGCATCCAAACGAAAATCCTTCTTTAGTTCTTGTTTCTCTAGTTCTATTTGGACCGAATTACCATTCATGGGCTAGAGTAATGAAGATGGCCCTTATATTGAAGAATAAGACCCATTTCTTTGTCGAACTTCTCAGGTTCCGAGTTCGACTGATTCCGTTTATCCTGCTTGGGAGCGTTGTAATATGATGGTTCTCTCTTGGCTCACTCGATCGATGTCTCCTACTCTTGCTCAGAGTATTCTCTGGATTGATAAAGCTTCAGACGTTTGGGATGATTTGCGTGACCGCTTCTCTCAGCACGACGTCTTCCGTCTTGTAGATCTTCAGGAGGAGATTCAAAACCTGAAACAAGGTGATTTCTCAGTAAGTGATTATTTCACCAAGTTGAAAATACTCTGGGATGAGTTTCTGATTTTACGTCCTCTACTTTCTTGCACCTGTAATCCCTGCTGTAAATGTGGTGTTGTTGAAACTCATCGACAACATATAGAACAAGACTATGTCATTCGTTTTTAAAGGGCTTAAGTGATAGGTTCGGTCTTTGTTAAGTCACAAATCATGTTAATACATCCTTTGCCCAATATAAACAGAGTGTTTTCTTTAGTAACTCAACAAGAAAGAGAACTTGGTATTCAAACACCTGATGTTACTGCATTATTCAATAAGACTGCTGTTTCCCGACCTCCTTCTGTAGGAAATTCTAAACCTCCTTTTGCCAATACTGGAAAATAGTGTAGTTACTGTGGAAACATGGATTCCCTCCTGGTTTTAAATTTCGGAATGCCTCTGTTAATGCTATTGTTGCTGCTGATTCTGTTAGTGCTCCTATTTCTGATGGTAAACCTCTTCTTGCACCTGATACGGTTGTAAATCAAGCTTACAGCTTCACTCCTGATCAATATCATAAGTTGCTGGCTCTTGTTCAAGCTGACAAATCATTAACCCAATCCTCTGCATCTGTTAATCATGTTTCTGCCAATGGTAAGAATTCTCTTTATCCTTGTCATTCATTTTCCAGCTCCTGGATCATTGACTCTGGAGCTACTGATCATGTTTGCTCTAATCTAGCTTTATTTGCTTCATCCAAATCAATTTTTCCTATCTCGTTAACTTACGGATGGCACACGTGGTCCTTGCTACTTCTAGTGGGACTATTCACTTTTCGATACCTTTTTCATCCATGATGTCCTCTATGTTCCAGAATTTCGTTTTAATCTCATTTCTGTTTTAAAACTAACTCAGAAAATTCCATGTACTGTTTCTTTTCAGATTTCTCACTGTCTCATTCACCACCTACCTTCAAAGAAGATGATTGGTTTAGCTGATGTGTATGAAGGGCTTTACATCTTACAACATCTTGCAATTTCTCCACCACATGTCATTGGTAATCTCTCCACCAAATCTGCCACAACTCCTGCTTTTGACCTTTGGCATTTTCGCTTAGGACATCTTAGTTCCTCTACTTTGTATTCCATTCATAAACAACATCCTTATGTTTCCTTTAATTCTTCATTTTCTTGTTGTGATGTTTGTCACTATGCTAAGCAACGAAAGTTGCCTTTTCCTGTAAGCACTACAAAGTCTAATAAAATCTTTGATTTGGTTCATATGGACATTTGGGGTCCCTACCATTTACCTTCAGTTCATGGGCATAAATATTTTCTTACTATTGTTGATGATTTATCTCGTTATACCTGGATTTTTTTACTTAAATGTAAATTTGATGTTCGATCTCAAATTCATTCTTTTGTTCAAATGGTTTCTACACAATTTGGTATTTCGGTCAAAGCCATTAGATCTGATAATGGTGCTGAGTTTGCCATGACTGATTTCTATAATAATCATGGTATACTTCATCAAACAAGTTGTGTGGAAACACCTGAACAAAATAGCAAGGTTGAACGGAAACATCAACATATTTTAAATGTTACACGTGCTTTATTGTTTCAAGCTCATGTTCCCAAGGTTTATTGGTCCTATGCGATTTCTCATGCTATATATCTTATTAATCGTTTACCTACCCCTATTTTGAGTCATAAATCACCTTTTGAACTTTTATATCAAACCCGTTCGATTTGACCAATTTAAAGGTTTTTGGTTGTCTTTGTTTCTCTTCTAGTCTCTCCCACCAGCGTACTAAGCTTGATCCTAGGGCTCATAAGTGTGTTTTTCTTGGGTACCAACATGGTACTAAAGGTTTTGTTACACTAGATTTGCATAGTATGTAGATTTTGGTTTCTAGAAATGTTCAGTTTTATGAATCCATTTTCCCCTTTTGTAATTCAGATTCCCCTTCTTTACCCAACTCTATCCCCTTACCTCAAGAACTTCCTGTTTTAGATTATCCAGTAGCTTCCTCTACTTGTGTTTCCCCTTCTCCACCTCTTGTTATTTCTGAGTCTTCTTGTCCTCCTATTTCTCCATCCCTTCGGAGATCCACTAGGTCTAGGCGCTTACCTACCTATTTGCATGATTATCATTTTGCTCTTCAATGCACATCAGTCATACCGGATTCCTTGGAGGCAGGTAGTTATCATCCCCTTTCTCATGTTCTTTCTTATGATCATCTTTCTTCTCCTAGTCGTCATTATTGTTTCTCTATTTCTACTGATGACATTCCTAAGACTTACTCTAAAGCCATTAAGCATGAGGGTTGGCGGAACGCTATAGACGCTGAACTTGATGCTTTGCAGCAGAATCATACATGGGTGTTGACCGATTTACCTCATGGAAAACGACCTATTGGGTGTAAGTGGGTCTTTACTAAGAAATATAATTCTGATGGTACTTTAAATCGTTATAAGGGACGATTGGTGGCTCAAGGTTATACTCAGGTAGAGGGTATTGATTTTAATGACACTTTTCCCCCTGTGGCTAAACTTACTACTGTTCGTTTATTACTTGCTCTTGCTGTTGCCCGTAATTGGCATTTAAAACAACTTGATGTTAATAATGCTTTTCTTCATGGAGATCTTGATGAAGAGGTTTATATGTTACCTCCTCCGAGTTTGGTTGTTTCTTCTCCCACTCAAGTATGTAAATTACAACGTTCTCTTTATGGCCTTAAGCAAGCAAGTCGGCAATGGTTTTTTAAGCTTTCTAAGGCTCTTCTTTCTTGTAGGTATCAACATTCCGCTGCTGATAATTCCTTATTCATCAAGAATACTGCTTATTCCTTTACTGTTTTACTTGTTTATGTGGATGACATTATTCTTAGTGGTACTGACCTAGTTGAAATCAATACTATCAAGTCTTTTCTGGATTCTTGTTTCAAGATTAAGGATTTGGGTGCTGCTAAGTATTTCCTTGGTTTAGAGATTGCTAGAAGTTCCAAAGGCATTTGTCTTTGTCAAAGAAAGTTTGCTTTGGATATTTTGTCTAATTTTGGCTTTCGGACTGACAAGTTTTGTCACCCCTATGTCTAAGTATCTGAAATTGTCTAAAGATTCTGGTGTTCTTTTGGAGGATGGTTCTGGTTATCGTACATTGGTTGGTCGCTTACTTTATCTAGCAAACACTCGACCTGATATTTCTTTTTCTATCCAGCAACTCAGTCAGTTTGTCCAGCATCCCACCGATGTTCATTTAAAGGCTGCTCATAGGGTGCTTCGGTATCTTAAGGCAGCTCCTGGTCGTGGTTTATTTTTCCCTGTTTCTTCTACTATGAAACTCAATGCTTTTAGTGATTCTGATTGGGCAGGTTGTCTTGACACTCGTCGTTCCATCACTGGTTTTTGTGGATTTTTAGACCAAGCTTTGATTACTTGGCGCTCAAAGAAACAACAAATTGTGTCTACTTCATCCTCGGAGGCTGAATATCACGCCTTAGCCACTACTACATGTGAACTTCAGTGGTTATCTTATCTATTACGTGATTTTGGTTTTCCTATTGCTTCTCCTACTTCTTTATATTGTGATAGTCAATCGCTCGTCATATTGCCGCCAATCCTACATTTCATGAACAAACTAAACATCTTGATATTGATTGTCACATTGTTCGAGAGTGGATTGATTCATTTACTCCCTATCAAGTCTCAAGACCAGTTAGCTGATATTTTTACTAAACCACTTACTCCTACACCATTTTGTACACTCTTATCCAAGCTGGGAATGATTGATATACATTCTCCAGCTTGAGGGGGGATATTAGAGTATATACTTGTATATAGATTTGTTACTGTACAGATTAGTTAATTGCATAGATTTGTTACTGTACAGATTAGTTTATTTGTAACTGATTTAGTTTGTTTGTTGTAATAGTGTAATGAGTTTAGTTGTACATAAATATCTATATAAGGACATGTATGTACTGTAAATAAGCAAGGAAATAATATTCATTTCTTCATTTCTTTTCTTGCTTTCCTCATAAGTATATATATGCACAGTTCATGGGGTTGGATGGTGATGTATAAATATGTGTGAGTTGCAGGCTTGGGTTCATATGCTACCTTACATATACATATATAAACTCAACGTGAACAGGAAAGTAATAGGAAAAGTAAAAGTGGATACTTATATATTAGCTAGTAGCATATTTCATGTGGGAATGGTAATGAAGAAAAAGAAATGCTGTACACATAAATGGTATATTAACGTTGTTGTCAAGTGAACCTAGAATTGATTGGTTAAATCTTGCTTTCATCATTCACGTCTTGAGTTCAACTTGGCAGTGATGATGGAAGATTATCAACAAAACAACAATAAATGAGGTATATTTTGCTGCACACAATGTAGATATATAATGTTTGCAAAAATGGAAATCATTGTTGTGTGATGGTATTGAAAGATGAAAGTTTGAAGCTAAAGAGTACCCACTGTTTTGATGCTTTAATTTACTTTATTTAAAAGTTATGGTTAGGTGAATAATATAATTTTATTAAACTCCAATATGATAGTTAGTGGGTTACTTTGAAGCTGGAAATTTAAGAAAAGTTCACTGTGCCAATGGCCATAATATACTCAAGTTATAAAAAATTGGAATAAAGTATACATGGCACCTAAGAGGAAAAATATGGACGTTAGAATTTTTGTACATGAAAATGATAGGAAAAAAAGTAGTCTTATAAATATATAGTAATAAAATAAATAAATAATAATAAATAGTAAATAATAATAATAATAATAATAATAATAATAATAATAATAAAAATAAAATAAATAACTAAATAATATTATTATTATTTGGAAAGGGGAATAAATTAAAAAGGGAGTTAGTAATTAATAATAAATAAATAGGGGTATTATTAATTACTAACAAATAGAAAAGGATATTATTAATTAATAATAATCGGAAAGAGAATTAATAATCTCCCTAATTTTTTTAGTCTCGTCCTAATTTGCCCACTTCAAGCATTTCAAATTTATTATTAAAATTTGTATGTTCTTAATTTATGAAACTATAAGTTATAATTTTAAATATGTAAAGTTTTAAAGAGTTATTAATGGTTAGTAAATTGGTTGTGGTAGATTGATTTTTTTTTTGGCGTGTATTTGAGCTCTTGGACTAGGAGTGTGATAATAGTTACCTTCGGTGAGAGGTAACCACTTTCCACTTATTATGTGTATTAGTATGTTGTTTCTGAGTATTTTGTGAAATGATTATGAATATCTTAATAAAAATTGCCTTGTGGATCATATGATTTGAATTGCGAAATATATGCATTATATTTATTTATGTATAAGAATTGGGATTTGAGCTGTTATGACATGGTTATGAGAATTATTTAAATAACATGATTTGAATGTGAAAATCTTAGAAAAACTTCTGTTGAGTTATTTATTATGATAATTATGGAAAGGGTTGAATTGGGAAGAAATGGAGTAGTTATTCCACCACGTGGTGAGGCCTCCATTGGTGCACAATGGTTGACTTTCTATTGTCCCACCTGTTCAATGAGGGACTACCCACCAGTTCTATGAGGGCTTACGACACCCTACTAGTTCAATGAGGGGAAAAGACCCATGATCTGGGACATGTGATCTGAAGATTTTGGCCGGTCCTCATCACATGACCAGTGAGCTTTTGCTTTTAAGTAACCAGTAACATGGATGTAACTTAGCTCATGCGTCTAGTCGGAGGACATAAGGCGGTTCGGTTGGATTGATGGGAGGCATCTTGGGAATTGTGTTAATGAAAACCGTGATCGTAATTTTTGATATAGAATTTTTATGATGTGGATGCGGTGAATTTTATTTTTAATATTTTGTTATATAAATTGTTCCACTTGGCACCTCACTAGCACATATTAGTATTCGTAATAAGTTGGATTGATGGTTACCCACATTTTCCAGGTGATAGTTCCCGTGCAGGCCCATTGATCGAACCATATTTTTATAAGATTTTTGATAATTAAATTGGGATTCTTAATGCATTTTATTATAGTTATTGAGCTTAACATGTGTTTCTTATGATAAATTGAGATTAAGAGTAAATACATTAAATTAGGGCTAAAAAGGGCAAAATTGTCAAAAAAAATGTAATTACTCTTAATCACTGATTTTTTTTTGAGAATATTTGATGTTATATTAATTATTTTTTATTGTAGGTGTTTGAAGAAATTGGACCAAATTTGAAAATGGAAATTTGAGCTCAAGTTATAAACTTTTCAGTTTAGTCCTTCTACGAAAGTTTTTAAAAGTTTCACTTAGGTCCCTATTTAAACTTCGCGTTTTGACTATGGGCTTGAGGAGACTTTGACCTTCTTCTTCCTGGACAGAGAGACGCAGACCTTCATCGATCCTTCACCTTCGTCCTGATTCTTCCTCTCACTGGCGACACCCCTCACCTTCACCACCACCAGCGGCGAGAGTTACAGAACAGAGACGAGGAGAAACCAGTGCCGCGAGTTGGAGATTAGAGAATCAGATCTGTGAGTGCGCCGCGAACAGGACCATCTTCGACCTGGACCTTCATCGTCATTTATCTCACATCTCCCTTCATCAACCACCACCCATCATCTTCTTCATTCGATCCACCGGATCGAACCAGCCCACCACCACACCATTAATGCCGGAAAAACTCATCTTCTTCACTATCGACCCATCTTCACCGCCGTAGCCATAAATCACCTCCTATCAGCATCACTTCCTCACTAAAACACCAACCCATCCTCCCACGTCAGTTTCTCTGTTAGTTCCGACGAGTCTCTGAATTTTCTGGTGACTTTCACCAGATTCCAGCGACTACTTCTGATTGTCATGTGTGGCTGAGCTTCTTTCCTTCTTGGAGATGGATATTGACTTGAGTTCCAAAGCTTAAAATAGGGGAGTTATTTTGTTCAATCTAATTTCTCTAATTTTGTTTGGATTTCCTAGTTTTAGGAATATTGTTTTGTAATGTTGAGACTGAGTTTACCCGGTTGGATAACTTTGTGGATTGAACCCTTGTGATTGGATTGGATTTTTGTAGCTTGTTTGATTTATTTATGTGAGTATTTTCCTTATTAATTCAATGATATTGTGCTTTCTACGTGGTATTGTTAGATAGTATGGTTGAATTGGATTAATTGAGTGGCGTGGTATCGCATTGATATCAAGAGGAACGAAGTTGCATTAATCTAACCCTAATCACACACTAAGTGGTTTAAACAATATCTCAAGAGGTAGTAGTTAGCTACGGTAGTAGGAGCTACTATTAATTGAGAATATTGGACTCAAGTGGTATCTTGGGGTTTTTCATCTAGACTTAGTGAAAATTTACTCCTATATTTAATTGAACTAGGATAGTCACTATTCTATTTCCAAGAGAATTCATACTCATCTTCATACTCCATTCCATTTTTATAAAGAAAATACCAAAAACATTAGTTAGCATTTGATTTAATTGCATTCTTATTTTAGTTTATTAATATAAAAATCCAAACCCTATTTTTCCCCTTGTTTTAATTGCATTTACATGACATTTAGATTACTTAGGATTCAATAAAGGGCTCCTCGAGAGAGAGAACGATCCTAGGTTTGCCTATACGTAATCCTTGGTTTATTTTTGATTGTGGACCCCAAGGCTAAAGACAAAAAGGCCCTCATCAAATGAATCAGGGAAGACCTTGGAAGCTTAGGCTACTTCTGCTAAAAGTAGTGCTTCTGTCTTTTTGGTTTATGTTGGATGATTGTATATTGCCACGTTAGGGCTCATTTAGCATACTCTGATTTACTTTTGTATACTTTGGAAAATGATGGAGCATTACTTAGTGGTTAATGAACCCTTAATTAGTTATTATGTTAAGTTAATTTTGATGACGTTACACACTGGGTGGACGAAAGTTTTTTTTTTGAAGCAAAATTGCCACAAAGCTTAACAAAAGGTAGCAATTTTACCCCTCTGTTAATTTTGACCATTAATTTTAACTGACGTGACACGTGACATGCCACCTCATCAATCAAATAGAGTTAAGTATCATTTGTGTCCCGGAAGTTTTCGCTGAGGAGCAATTTTGCCTCGGAAGTTTATAAAACGTAACAAATTTGCCTTTCTATCCCCCAATATTAAATTTGACTATTAAATCAGTCAAAGAACACATGTCATGCCTTGAAAAGGTTAAACTTGGAGTCAAATAGGGAGATCCTTGAGACATTGAGCTCAAGGCGGCCGAAATTTGTGAAGTCAAACTGGTTAAAGGGACTGAAAGGTCTGTCATTAAACCTAGAGGAAGGATCACTTATGATCTAAGCAAATGAAACACAAAACAAGAAATGAATTGTCCCAAAAATTAGTTCAGTAAGACAAATCAATAGTGATAGTATTTACTTTTATATAGATTGATCTAAGCCACCCACCCTGTCCCACAAGGTAAATCTATACTACTCCTAAAAATTCCAGCGATTTTAAGTGATGCTTACTGAACCAATTTTTGAAAAATTCATTATTGATTTCTCTTGGAATTATTAATTGGTTTGTCCTCGAATTTTTTCGCTAAGTAACAATTTTACCTAGGAAGTTTATAAAACGTAGCAATTGGTTTGTCCCACAATTAAAAATTCCAAGAGAAATCAATAATGAATTGTCCCAAAAATTGGTTCAGTAAGTATAACTTAAAATTGCTGAAATTTTTAGGAGCAATATAGATTTACCTTGTGGGATAGGGTGGCCTAGATCAATCTATATATAGGTAAATACTATCACTATTGAGTTGTCTTATTAAATCAAGTTTTTGGACAATTCATTTCTCATTTTGCGTTTCATTTGTTTAAATCATAAGTGATGTTTCCTTTGGGTTTTGTTATAGACCTTTCAGTTCCTTTGACCAGTTCAGCTTCCACAAATTTCGGCCGCCTTGAGTTCAACGTCTCAAGGATATCCCTATCTAACTCCAAGTTTGACATTTTTAAGGCATGACGTGTGTTTTTTGATTGATTTAATAGTCAAATTTAATATTGGGGGAAGAAGGGCAAAATTGCTACGTTTTGTAAACTTCCAGGGAAAAATTGCTCCTCAATGAAAACTTTCAGGGCAAAAATGATACTTAACTCTATTTGATTGATGAGGTGGCATGCCACATATTACATCAATTAAACTTAACGGTCAAAATTAACTAAAGGGCAAAATTGCTATATTTTGTTAACTTTCATGGCAATTTTGTTCCAAAAAAAACTTTCTTCTACCCAATGCTCCTCAGCCAAAACTTTTGGGGCAAAAAAGATACTTATCTCAGAGATTAATTATGGAAGAAAATTCTTCTTCCACAGCTGCTCTTCACTATACCATTTTTTCACTCCAGTCAACCCACCAAGTCACCTCCACAAATATAAAAGATATTTCTTTCAATTTATTTTAATTTTAAACATTATTTAAAACATAATATCAATCATATAAAAATATTTGATTTTGAAATATACGAATATGAAAATATATTTCTCTTCAGATATTTTTATTTGAAAATATTTATTTTTATGTAGTTTTGTTATCAATGATGACATGAGATCTAATAAATTAGGATACGAAGTACTACTGTCATTGTGACATTTGCCCATTTTATTTTTCCTCCATATTTTCTCTCTTTCATTCAAAGAGGAGGCTAATAACATCTATTCCTCCTGTTCTCTCTCCACCTCTCCCTCCTTCCCTCCCTCCCTCTCTGTCTGTGTATGCCTATTTACTTATGCATCATTAGAAAAAATGTATCTTGTCTAGGTATATTTGAAAGGATACGTCAAGTTTATTCATTTGTAACGTATGCGACTCATACCATTCAAAGGAAAGAATAACTCAAATCTACTATCGATGATGTTATGACATTGTTGATAAATAATTTGTAAGTATTTCTTCAAGTGTTTTTAATTTAAGTTATAAAGTAAAAAGACTGCATCATGCCTTAAGTAATATAAGCGATTCATACCTTTAAAATAAATGTACAAATGATATCCTATGATCATTGAGAACAATTTTAAAAAAGAACAAATCATATTCGGTTTTTGCATATATACTTAAAGCAAGTCCTCTATATCTAAATTTCATCATTTGTATATTTATGCAAGTTACTAAATTGTTTTTCCCATATGATTATTATTTTTCCCTTATTATCACTTTTGCCAAACTTCTCATCATCACCATCCTCAATTTGAAATATTTTTAAATGGACTCCAACCCACAATACTTTTTTTGCTCCATAACCCACAATACTTCACTAACAAAGGTTTGAGGCCTCTATTAAATTATATTTCACAATATTTTTAAGGCAAAAGCATCCTTTAAATCAAGAGTACAGTCTTCATTTATTTCCCCGTTGCTGTCATGTATTAGGTGAGAAAAGTGAAATGAAGAACAGTCATATATATTTCAGTCTAGAATGTAATTTTTGCAATCAACAGAAAGATGTAAGGGAAAATTAAAAGAAGTACTACTTGAATTTTAAAATATCAAATAAATGATTTCTCAATAAAATGAGCTGTCAATTAGTTTACTATTTTTGTTAATCCCATTATTGTTGTTTTCAACAGAATTTTGAAGTTCAATTGGTATTTTTCTGTCACTTTCCCAATATAATCATGAAGTGAGAAAGGATTTATATACCTCAATATAAGCTAGTGAATACTCATAGGCGTTCAGGTATATATTTTCATAGCTGAATTCTCTCTATGAGAAAATTAGATTTTTGTATTTGGATCATTTACATTAATGACTCCATCTAGTTCTAAATGTAAAAATTAGTAGATGGGTTATGCTTTTGTCCTAAAAGTAAGAACTTAATCTACTTTGTCTCTCAAATTTATAAACTTTTTTATAACCTCTCCAAATTAAGGAGTTGGGTTTCCCCATAAAGGGAGTAGTTTCTAATGCAAATAATTAAAAGTGACATTTTAGCCAAACAATACATAGTTTTATTAATACCTAAATTAACTGATTTTCTTAATCTTTGCAAATTAGTTATCTACCTTAGGATCACAACTCTACCACAAAGTCAATTATTTTTCACTTAATCTCTATTTCATGGCCACATGGGTTATTCATATTTCATTTGATGGTCAGAGCCGAATTGAAAGTTAAGTAGTGGTGAAGCTCATTCTCTTCATCATAAATGATCCAATTGTCTTGAAATGACTTGTAACTTTTACTATCTCTCGTCCTTAATATGAACTCTCATGCTTCATAATATAACATGTTTTGTCTCAAACATTAATTTTTTCCATATAGTAACTCTAACTAATCAGCCAAACTCCTCTAACTAATGACTTTTATTGAGGGCAATTTTGATCTTTTGTAACTTCATTAATTTATATGAAGTTATTATTATGTGTTATATTACTAAGTCTAGTCGGCACATGTGTGTGTGTTTTTGTAAATGGATTCTTCTACAATGGTGTTAGTTATGTAACAAATGTTACCTCTGGTCCTAAATAATGCAGGACCTAATTTGTAGTGCATATTACACTACAATCTATGTCCACTTTTAAGACCAGACGTGTAGCTTTTATAGAGATCTAATCAAGCATATTTAGCTAGGATGACAGAGTATAAATTAAAGTTACAATTATAATTTTATCAAACTTTAGAGATAAATTATACTACCATATTGAAAAGGAAATGTCGTAATTAATACAAGATCATGCTACATAAGTACAGCCACTTAATTTCCTAGTAAAGCATATGTTTACTAGGTCGAAAAAGATTCCTACAAAAGTAGGTTGAATAAACTATATCAGACCAGAGAGGGAATAACAAAAACGCAAATAAGGGTATAGGTATGAAGGCAAGAGCAGAAATGAAGTTCGGAACCCACTTTGAACCATGGTAATACATGATGAAAAAGGCACTACTAAATGCTACCATCATGCTTATTATGGAGATGAACAATGCAACCAATCCAGATATGAGCTTCAGGGGTAGTGACTTGTGAAAATCATCTTCTGCATAACGTGAGATGAGGATGGACAAGAAAATAAGTATGGAGGTGGAGGATGAGATCATCGCGGTTGCATCGGCTATAGCAAATGTCAGAAATGATGACTTCTGCAAGTAGTTAGGGTTTCCTGAACCGTCATTGATACCACCCGGTATACTGAATGCGGCAGTAAACACTCCAGTAGTAATAAGAGTGGAAACAACCATGCATGATTCTGCTGTTTTCTTCATCCATGATTCTGCATTGCTTAGTAGCTCTTTGTGGTCCCTTGTGAATAGTTGTTGAGGAGTCAAGCCTTCTGCATTCCTCGCCTCTATTAATGATGGTAGCATTATCTTCTTCACCTCCTGCCGTGTCAAAAGTGTATATATTGTGCTATCAATATCCGCATCAAATATATAAAATTTATAACAAACTACTATTCACAAGTGCACAAAGTAATAAATACATATGGAATCCATCTTAAATATAGGCTAAATATTGTTTAAAGCAAAATACCTCAAACCATAGTAACTCATGGGTCATTTGGAAAGCTGCTCCAGAAACTATGTTTAATCGATCTGATGGTGCCAATCTTGCAGCCATATGCAATAAATTGTCTTTAAGTTCATCATCCTCAAAAGTTACAATGAAATCTTTGATTGGGCCAATATCATGTATGAGATTGAAGATATCAGCATAACGACGCAAAACTGCAACATGAATTATGCTTCGATTTTTTTCATCTATTTCCCATATCAAATCAGGATAGGTGCTTATAAGCTCAGCTAGAAACTCAAAATTCCCAATGTCCACAGCATTAAATGTTACTTGTGAAGGTACTCTTATAGTGTCCATAATTACACTATCACCTCGTTTAAGTAATATACTCCACAAGCGTTTTACTAGTTGAAGTTGCTGGGTTTGCTTCAAACCTATGAAACACAATTTGATCATAGAACTATCAAATATGGAAATTAATAAGAAAAATTATTTCAATCAAGTTTGTCATATCTTTAAAATCTACCATTTGTTTTATAGGTAACATAAAACCACTGTAACAGAATTATGCTTTTTGTAATTTTTGATCGTGTACACTTACAGGACTTCATGAGCCGCTTTCTATATCGCTGACTTTGGCAAGTGGAACTTAAAGTCTTTCGAGCCAATATATGCAATATTGTCTCATTGTTTGGACTATCCCTCTCAAAAGCTAGTTCTTCATCCTCCCCAAGCACCTTCAATGCTAAATCTGCACAAATTAATTCATAAAAATAAAAGTCATGTGTGATTGATACACGCATGTTTCACGCTTCAAATTTTTTAGTCTCATGTTTTGGTTTGTTTGCGTAATGTTCTTATACCGTAGATTCCATTGTTGACACATAAGAAGAGCAGTATTATCCAATCATCACGTTCACAAAATTGAGTAGTTGTTTCATCATACAGATACGAGGCCATTTCACTTTGTCCTTGCATAGCAGCCATGTGAAGAGGAGTGATGCTTACTTCACTACCACCCCTTATCAATGGCAAGCTCTGATTTTTTGTCTTCAAGATCTCAACAATCTGTATATTCCCAGTAGCTGCAGCCAAGGTGAACGCAGTGTTCCCGTTAATATCTTGCAATTCCAAGTCATCTGGATCCATTCTGTTCACCAGCTCCTCCACAAAGTGAACATGGTTCGCTCCGGCTGCCACATGGAGCACCGTCGCCCACCCCTTCGTTAGGGCGGCACGTGCTAGTTTGTTGTTATCTTCTTCATCTAAGATATGCTTCGCCGCTTTCCAATCACCTTTCAATGCCGCCTTGTGAAGGGGAACGCATAACTTAAGGTATTTTTCTCTTCTCTCTTCTGAAAAAAGTTAAGTAAACATTGTTACATATAGTTTATGATATAAATTGAAACACGCTTGAGAGAGACATGAGAGAGGAGAGATAATACGTGTATCATCTATTAGATTAAGATCAGGCCTCCTGAATCGAGCTGAAGCAATCTTCTGAAGTTCTTGAACTGGTACAATCACTGAACTTGCATCTGCTACGGCCATCTCTCTATCAAAGAACAAAACAATTTGTTTTCAAGTTTCGGCTCTGCTACCACTCACCCAAGTTTTGAATCATAGCTAACGACTAGTTCTGATCTTCTTTCTGTCTTTGTTTTTTGTTTTTTCTTCAATAAATGTCACTATGCAGCCAGCTGGTAATGTCTTTTTGTAAACCAAGAGCTACGTTTTTGTATTGGCATGTTGAATACCATATAAAGTGAGTTGGTTTAGATTAATCCTAGCTAACTAAATTTTGGTCCCAAAAAAAAAAAAGGCTCGCCCAACGAGGAAATCACAACTTTTATCCAAAAGAATAGGGATAATTATTAAGAGATTCATTTGAAAAAAAAAATGTAATAACTAAAAAGTCCTATAACAACTAAACACCATCAATGATCGGTAGTGCAGAAAATAATGACAAATCCATATTACTCACTTATCACCTTATAATAATTCTCTAAAATAACAAGAAGAAAAGGAAAGCACGCCTCTCTGTATAGGTATATATATACATGAAGCCTTTAGATCTATTTTGATTTAAAAATTAATTAAACTTGTTATAAATAAATCATTTTTTAAATTTATTAAATAGGAGCTTCTTAAAATTCAAATTATTATTAGAATGTAAAAAGTTTTAAAAAATAATATTCTTAAATAAATACTCAACTGAAAATAAATTGAAATAAATAATGTGTGGCTAATTAAAGAGCTTTGATCAAATACATTCTCGACAAGTGGCCAGAAAAGAGGGGGCCTACTTCAGCAGTTCAGCCGATCAATTATTGGAGTACGATGTCAGCATGATGACGTCATAACTCTAAGTATAGGGTTGTACAGCTTTTTTTTTTTTAAAAAAAAAAAAAAGTAAAAAAAAAAGGTGGAAACAATGCTGGCGTGCGGTCTAAAATTAATATTCAGTGGAAAGAATATCATATTTTATAGCAAGATGTAATTAAAATAATATTCATCCATCCGTCTTCAAAAGTAAAACTTTTTTTAGCTAGTATTTCTAATTAATTATAATATTTTATTTTTTTATAAAGAATTATAAATATTTCTAATTAAATAATGAAACTCGGCACTTTTTATTATGATAATTTTATAAAGGAATAATAAATTTTAAATGATTTCTTAAATTTATGTGAAATAATTAATTTACAGTATAAAAGGATGGGAGGATGGTGTAGATGCAAATAATGATTTTGATGTTACGACTTATTTCCCCTACGGTTACTAACTAAATCATGAGCGAGTAGGCTGGCCGGGAAAGAAGAAGAGGATAAGAAAGTAAATTTACATGTGGATACGGTGATGTGTGGTGGCCGGCAAACAGAAGCAACCACCTCCTCCGCTTTCTCTCTCCGGTGACTCAACCTCCAGCGAGCTCGCCATCTTCAGTCGTCACAGATTCTAAACACAACCACACAGTTTCAAAGATAAAAAGAGAAAAAACACACACAAACTCACTCACTCTCTCTCTCTCTCTCTCTCTCTCTCTCTGTGAATAAATACAGTCTCAAGTTTGAAAACGAGTAACCAGATAGAAATTAATTAACGGTGCAAGGTACTATATAAGTAACTTCATTAGAAAAGCTAAAGAGTTTTCCATCTTTCACCTTCTTCTAATTGGACTAACAGTAACAAGAATAATTTCCAGAAAGTATTAGAGAGAGAGAGATCTAAGAAGACGATATATATATGAATGAGCGAGAGAATTGAATGAATTACCTGAAAGTATATATAGAGAAGGTGTGGATCTGAAGGCCGTCAGTTTCAATTCTAACAGTCAAAGAAGGTCTGGAAGAAATATAAGAATCTATCACCAAACAAACTTTCTCAGTCAAGTCCGCCAACAAGAGTTAAACAATTAGGGTCCGGCACTATCATTCTGCTTTATTGGGGTCACAGCTTTTTCTGCTTTTTTTTAAAAAAAAAAAAGAAAAAAAAGGACAAACTTCATTAAACCCACAGTAAAATGATCACATTTTACTTGAACTGCATTACATCAAAAAAAAGCAAAAAAGCAAAAAAAAAAAGCAAATTAAACAGCCTAAGACAATAAAGAAAGAAATAAACAAACTGGAACGAAAAACAACACACTTAAAAATAACAAGAAAACAAGGTAGTAAATAATCTCGGTATATAAGAAGGTTCATAGCGACCAAAAGAGAGCCACCAAATACTTCCATAATGTAGATGGAGTTAGGGATTGCTGAGCAAGAGCGAATAGGAGGGTGTTGCAGCACGTCTCTCAGAGGACATGGGCCACCCAAGTGAACCATCTTGGTTTAAAGCTTCTTGTAGGAAGAGAGAGGAAGCAAACAGACTGGTCCAAATGTTAGGAGCAAAGAGAAGTGAACAATGCCAAACTTCAAGTGACGCAAAAGGAAAGGTTGATGACCCAATAAGCAATAAACTTGCAAAAACACAAGCAGAAACCATACTAAAAATGAATGAGACCAACAAGCAGCATGCACACACTACAAAAAAACATTGGATTACCCATGGAATTACCAACAGAAAAAATTCTGTTAGAAATTACCAACGAAATTTCATGGGTAAAAATATTTACCGACGGAAAATTTTCGTCGGAAAAAACACCATCGGTAAATTTTGGTAAATTTTGCGACGGAAAATTTAATTACCCACTGAATTTTATAGGTAATTTCTGATGGAATTTTTTTCGTTGGTAATTCCGATGTTTTTTTTGTAGTGACAATACTGTATTCGAGCTCTACGTACAACAGGTTCAGCAAGTAAAAGTTGAAGGATTGGTTGAATTCTCGCTCCAAGAGAACAACAGACCGAAAAGCAATCCTTTGGAAGGGGCTCCCGTTTGAGTTGAAGTAACAAATAAAGTGATATATATATACACACACCTTCTTTTATTACAACTATGTAATTATATGTCTCATTTTTAACTCACGGCTGAGCATCTTCAAATATTTACCAGGGCTACATTTCAGGGCTCAAATGTAAAACTTATGGTTAGATATAACATATATCACTACAACTCCTAGAAGTTAAACCAAGTATATGCTAATTATTAATTATTTAATCTTACACAAAAATTAGCATCATGGTTTTTTGTGTGTTACAATGAGTTTTAGAAATAAACTACACAATATTAAGAAAATCAAACTCATATTTTAATACTTAAATACTACTCTATAAAACATATAATGAGCAATTTTTTAGAAGAATAAAAGTAAATTTCTGCATAGCCTATTAAATGTGCAAGAAAATATAATATATAAAAAAAGTTGCATGGAGCTCAAAACAACTTTAACATATGCAAATTTTCTCTGAAATTTATTTTTGGGTTTAAGATTGTTCCTGGAAGTATTAAAGTGGGCAATGCTCACTTTAATGTATTAACATTCAACATCAAATTTTTGAAGGTCAATCCAAGGTGAGGCATCAGTACTATGTTTTCAAATTTCCTAGACAATATTGAACTCAATAAAAACCTTTTTTTATCAACATTCCTGCTGAATGAAAGCTTCTAAGACAATATGCACATTAACCCTTTGATTAAATAATTTGGAGTGTAATGTCAATGGATCCAAAAGGGGGGAAAAACAAGAGCACTTCCCCACTCACCAATAAAAGGATTTCTTTTTTTTTTAAAAAAATTCCAACCTTCCTTTATACTCTTCAAATCCTACTTATAAGTCACTTCCAGTTTGTTTCACAATAATTAAAGAAAAAACTTTAAACCCCATTAATTTTGCCTAAAAAATTAACAATTTCCCACTTTACCATTATTAAATATTCAATACACCATCGTGAAAAAAAGTCAACATATAATAATAAATTAAGAGTAAAATTATATATTCATATAAAAAAATTTAATAATGTGAGTTATAAATAGGTCTAAATAAACTTTCTCTCTTTTCTTTATAAATAGGACTATAAAAGTATTCTGTATAGCTAGTGTGTCAAATATTAATGAAAGAAAACCTAAGATGACCCTGTATGGAGTCAATTGATTGTAAACCAACTGTATGTATTCAGAGTATATATATAAAAAAAATTACATGAGGTCCGAAGTAAGGAACTTAATTAGTGAGAAGTTTGAATAACAAGTGAGGTTTTATCATTTCTTATCCTGAAACTTAGGCTTTTTTTACCAAAATAAGAAAAGGGGAAAAAAAACTAAAATATAACACTTTGAAAACTATTTTCTAAAATAAGGTAGTCAAACCCGTCAATTGGCCCGACGGAGTTTGGTGGCGTCATTGACAGACGCCACTCGCAATCTGTCTGTCGTGGACGCGGTGTAGCGTCAAAAATGGACGCCACCGCATCAATTATTAATTGATGCCACACTTGTGGCGTCCATTTTTGGACGAGTGGTGTCCATTAATGGACACCACCAGTGGCGTCCATTGCGACGATGGCTGCAGAGTGGCGTCGTCGTGACGCCACCAAACCCGTCGTCAACTAACTGGGTTTGATCGCGCTTATTTTGAAAATAGTTTCCAAAATCTTTGTATTTTGTTAAAAAAAAAATATGTTTTTATTTTGGTAAAAAAAATCCTGAAACTTATCATTGTTTGCTCTTCATTTGTTTTTGGGACTTATTGGTAATCAAGTCCTTTCCTTGGAACCTCGTTGTAGTTCCCCAAAAATATATATTGCTATAACCACTACAACAAAAAAGTGATACAAAATCCATTTTTTAGGTTATTTTACGTCATTTTTTATAGGGACGTCTATCTGGAGGTTGTAAAAAAATAAGACTTAAGGCGTCCCAAAAGTATTTTAAGACGCCAAATTTTTTTTTTCTTAAAAAAAAAATCTTCATGCAATGAAGATCACACCTCCACCACTACCATCAGTATCCTTGGTCTCCTTCCACCGCCAACCTCTCAACCGGTCGTTCTCGGAGAACTGACCCATATAAACAAAAACAAAAAAACATGCCAAAGATCTGCAACAAAATCCAAAAACCAACCCAGAAAAACAGAAGAAAAAAAAACATCTAAACCAAGAAAATTAAACAAGCCAGAGAACAAACCCAGAAAAATAAAAAATAAAAAACAATAAAGAGAACAAACCCAAAGAAGCGCGTTGCAACAGATCTGCAACAAAGGAGGAGCAGAGAGGAAACTCTTCAACGAAGGTGGCTTCCGACGTCGATGGGTCTCAAATCTTGGCGACGAGCGAGCAACGTAGCGGGAGAGCAACTCGACGGGAGAGTGACGCGGGGGAGCAGCGAGCGGCGAGTGACATTGAGAAAGTAAGTTAGGAGAGAAAGTCAAGGCAGAGACAGTTGTATGTGACGTGAGTGGGTGAGGCGAGCCAAAAATTGGGACACTTTTGGTGTCCCTAATAAATTTTCCGGACGCCAAAGTTTCAATTTAGACGTCCTAAATTATATTTTAGGATGCCAAAAATGATATTTAAGGCATCCCAAATATATTTTAGGAAACCAAGAAATTTTTCAAAATGTGCCAAATAAATAATTTTAGGCATCCTAAATATATTTTGGATGCCTAAATTAATTTTAGGCATCCTAAAATTATTTTTAGGACGCCTAAGTCTCAGAGTTCAGGAAAATTATTACAAGAATTTCACCGCCTACATTTTTTACTTCCCTTTTTAAAATAAGGACGTCCTTTATGGAAGTAATTTCTATTTTTTTTTAGTAGTGAACAACATAAATTTAATAACAAGTGAGCTAATCCTTCTTCACTAGGTATTAGTATGAACAAGATATATATTTCCCGTGCATTGTATGAGAAGTGTTGCTCAAGGTGAGACATAACAGAACATTATTTATTTGATTTAGATGTATAAGAACAAAATTTAGTAAGAATCTCGATTCTTTTGGAAAATTCTGATTTTATTCTTTAGAAATCTGATTAGTTGCTTGTGAAGTTTATTACTATTCATTCTTGAAAAACCGAAACAAAATTAATTTTAAAGTTACCAATTAATATCTAATTATCATCAAAAGTTGAAACAAGAGTTATTGTCATATTAGTATCCTGATTATTATACCAATTCATAATATTTCATAAACTTCCTTTTATATATTGTTAAAAATTTATAATGCATCTGAAAAATAATGAATTTCTTTTTATGAAATCTAATTGGGTGGTGATGCGATAATTAGGGGTGTTCATGGGCTGGGTTGGGCAGGGCGAGACCATTGCCCAATGCCCGCCTCGAAAAGATGCAGCGACAAAATGCGACCCTAGTCTCTTGCCGCCCTACTAGATAGAAGCTCTAACATTTTTGGGCGGGCAATAATAATGGGGTTGGGGGCGGCCCTTCCATGCCCAAGTGGGATACCCTGCCACACCCTATGTGAAAAAAATAGCTTAAGTAACTGAAAAATTAAATAACATCCATAATTCTACACTTTTGAATATTTCAATATAAATATACAAACTAAGTCTTAAAATTAAAAAGACAACCATATGTCTTAATATGGCATCAACAAATAGTCCATAATCTATTAAATACAAGGCATTAAAAAATAGGAATTAAAGCCTTATAGACATTTAAAACTCCTAGAGGTTGCATCAAGGCCCCAAAATGTCAAAAAGATGAAGCATATAGAATCACCTACAAGGAAGAAAAAAGAAAGCATATTATTACATTATTTACATGTGAAAGTAACAATTAATTGTAGGCTCTTAGCCTTAGTTTAAACTTTAAGGTTGCAAATTGCCTATTTCATCCACCACTAGCCAACCTGCAATCATAAGCATTAAATTCCCCCTTCTCCATGTGCAGCATCTAGGAAGAAAATAAAACAATTACATTACAAAATAAGAAGTAGTATATGTGTTCAGGTGTGTATATATCAAATATATGTGTTCAAGCATCTAAGAATATATAACGTGTTCAATAATTTTATAGAATTAGAATTGAGGCTTACTTCCAGGCTGAATGGCTTTTTTCGTCTCATCAAAATTATATTATACCATCCTATAATATATATAATATATATATATATATAACTACTCTGGGCGGGCCAAATGGGCGGCGGCATACCATGCCGATGCCCGATGCCCCTCGCCACAAAATGCCCCTTTTGTTTTTGTTCCTCGATCAAAATTTCAAGCTTTTAACTTTAAAATTTGGTGACGATTTTTCAGATGGCGGAAGCGGGCGGACGGATGGATATGGGCATCATGAACACCCCTAGCGATAATTATTATCATTCATGCAAGTCAAAAGCCAATTTATTTTTAAAGTAAAAAATATTATTTTGAAATATTTTTATTTTCTCAATTAATACCCTAATTGTAATTATTGCGGTATTAATATCCCAATTGTTAATCAATATTGGAAAACTTCATTTTCCATCTTGGCGATATTAATATCATTGATGGAGACATAATTTTAGTTTGCCAATGATAAAAATTGGGAGTCACTATTTCAAAATGAAATCATAATCACTAGGGCATACTTTTTAAAAATTATTGCACTAATAATCTAATTATTAATATAATTTATGGAGATCTCTACAATCATGGATGATGAAGTTCCTCGGCATGTTTGGATCAAAATTATATAATTATTAATATAATTATGATTCCTAATTTAAAGTCTAATTTCGAATTCAATTTACTTCCTTCCTTATATTCAAATCTCAATAATTGCACATGGACAATTTTAATGGTGTGATTATCCACTCTGTCAACCAAATATAGAGTAAATCGTTTAACCCAAATTTGATCACACTAATATAATTTGTTGCACTAATAATTAACCTAGTTATGAAGATCCCACAATTATGGAATACAAAGCTCTTTGGTATGCTTGGACCACATTAATATAATTATTAATATATTTTTAATTCATGATTTAACGAATAATTTCAAATTCAATTTGCTTTCTTCTTTATAGTCAAACCCCAATAATATTGATGGCAATTTAAATGATGCAATTTAAATGATGCAAGTATTCGACCCATTTGTGAGTTGAAATGGTTACTAAGCGGTGTTACAAGATTTTTAATATAAAGTTGATGATTGATAGATATAGGCTTATATATTATAATGGGTAGGACGTCTATCTTAATCATGATTTAGCATTATGTAATTGTTTGATTTGTTTGTCATATTTTTCCTGCATATTCCGTAAGAAAATAATATAATAATTCTATTTACATGCCTAAATATAAGATTTAGTTACGTTGTTTAAGAGATTAAGTAAGCTAATTAAATTATTTTAAAGGAGCAAAACGGGGTTGGCGTAAAGATAGTAAGAGCACATGGCATGTCGCTAGCGAAAGCGCTTGAGTTTGAGCGCTGTGAATCGCGAAAAAAGTCCCATTGGGAGACTGTTCACCACCATAGCCAGGGTGTGTGACGCAGGAGGATCCGGATTAGTCAAGCGTTTTTGGATATCGGATGAAAAAAAAAAAATTACTTTAAAGCATTTTATATTTACTGTTTTTTTTTTCAAATTAATTTGTTTGACTTATTATTTGATATATAATTTAATCAAATACATCATATAATATGATTAAGTAATTTATTTAGCTTCCTTAATCTCTTCAAAAAATCAACTAGGTCTTATATTTAGGATTATAAGACATTAATTTGGCTGTGTATATAATTTCATATAATGACATCCACATTTCATCATCATATGTTTTTTTTTTGTTCTTCTTTGTACATCATCATCATTTTTTTTACTACCCATCTACAGAGCTCTTTTGCAAAATTGTTTTCCAGTCAAAGCCGAGTGACAACTCACTTAGCGAAGATAATTCTTTTAACTTCAATTTTATATTTTGTAATTAAATCTATGAATATTACACAGTAACAAACATGTATGTGAGTAAATTATATTCTTAGTTCTCTTTGAAGAAGAATACTTTTGACCAAATGACACATCAATGGTCCTAAATCTAGGAGCTGGATAATTAATTTATAAAAATTAAATAAACAAGTTAAATTAGTTGTTTATAAAAAAGAATGTGTGTTCATTTATCTAAAATAGCCACTTTACATTAGAATTTATGCTTATTGATGGAAATCACTCTTAACACGTATCATAAAAAACGAATAGTCTCCGATAAAATTATAAATTTGAGATATAAGTATATTGGAGTCCTACATGTATTTAGGGTCAAATCAAACCCATCAATTAAGCTAAAGTATATGTTTAGTCTTTTAAATTTACACTAAATTGCAGTTTAATTCCTTAAGATTATAAAATGTACTTTTACTTTTTTACCCCTGAGACCATTAATTTTATTTAATGGAAAATTTTGACTTACTAAATTTCAATGAAGATTCTGCAATAAAATACTAACAAAGTATGTGTGCAATTTAATTTTAAATTTCTATATCTTTTTATATATTAAAATTTAAGCATGCTTTATTAAGTATTTAATTGCAGAGTCATTTAAGTGAGTTAAGTCAGTATTTTCTAGTAAATGAAAGTAATTGTATTTAGATTAAGGGACTTACAAGTAGGCTTTATAAATTTAAAGAACTAAATTAAATCTTAAAGTAAATTTAGAAGAAAACGTATGTTTTAGCCTGAAAATTAAATCCCTACAGAAACAGAAGAAGACACGGGAGTGAGATGGAACGAAGCTTCAGAAAAAGGAATCACAAACGACAAAATGGGGTGAGGTGGGGGCTGCTTTCACTCTCTCCAGTCTTGCTTTGTTGACTTAATGTGATATTTTAACCGTGTTTCTATGAAAATCCTTACAATTTTTTTTTTTTTTTCCCCGATGGTAATAAAAAATTGAGTAAATACCCTTTTGGGTCCCTGGAAAAAAAATACGGACCCCAAATGAGACTTTCTTATAACTAAAAATGGGCTTTGGAAAATTTGCGAGGGGACCAAAATGTTCACAAATCGATCTTTATTGGTCATTTTCGGACTAAAATGACATTTCTGAGAGGCATCAAAATGGGGTAGTGTTTTTTTTAAGGGGGCGACTGAAAAGGGTATTTACTCTAAAAAATTCTTATAGTCATATAGTTGTGCATCTTTATTTTTCTTAAAAATTGTTATAGAACGAAAATGAGATTTCCACATTTAGTTAAACTACTTTGGACATAAATATAAGACCTAATCCACTTTATTTGCCAAATTTATTTATTTTTTACATTATTCCTATTCATTACACATGTTAAATAGTTCCTTTGAGGGGTAGTTTAAAAAAAATTAAAGAATATATTTTAGGAGTGACATACATTTTTTACAAATAAATAATTTAACTTATTTTTAATATCTGCAAATATTATATTTTTTAATTTCTATATTTAGAAATGGAAAGGTAAATAATGTAGGCGTCATCATCTTATAGCGTATATATTGTTGGCGGCAGCACTTGCAAAAACACAATAAAAAAATAGTTTGAGTCGTATCCAAAAAAACTATTCTTAGAAGATATTCTGCGTACTCCCCAAAATAAAACAAACAATTCTCACATAAAGCAGGGTAACTAACCATACATCAAACATGCCTTTTATAGGCAGAGAACATGTATGTGATAATTGAGCAGCTATAATAACCATTAGAGACATTTTGATAACAATTAAAATGACAGTTACAAAACAATGTTAATTATGAATTAATGTAATAAAACCATTTAAATGTAATTAAAACACGCTAATTAAAATACATTAGAGCTCCAACAATCAGTTCAAGGACCCCTTTTATTAGCATTTTTACTAATCCAAGCTCACATTTTATTATACACTAGATCATAAACAATCCTTGGTTAATTTTTTATTTTTTGACCTTCAGGCTAACCAAAAAAGTCCTCATCAATATACCCCACATGTTAGCCACCTTCACACTTTCAAATATCTCAAATTATATTTAGCAACCTTTCAACAACAATTCTAATTAAATTAGAATCTCACGGTATAATCCCATTTTAATTAAATTAGAATTTTTCCTTCAACACTGCCAACACCGTGGGTAGTAAGCCCACTAAATAAATTATTTTGATTTATCCTGTTCTCATGGGTTAACCATTACCAGAGTCAGCCGTTGCTCTAGCTTCAAAATAGTCTCACGTTTTTTTTAAAATAAAAAAAAAAAAATCTCGTTACACAATATTCCCAATAACATTGCTGTCAAGAATCCACCAAGTATTTATATTTGTAATGCTGCACATCCATTACACTTTTAATCAGATTTTATATTATAAACTGCAATGAGTGACGGAAATAGATTATAATAATCAATCTGTCAGCCACCAAAACATTTGCAATCATATCTAATTTAATTTTGAAAAGAGAACATTGAGAAGTTACAAAATGTTAAAACCAATTATGTTTGATAACAAAAATAATAAAGCCTCCAAAAAACTCACCAACAATATGTTTTGTTTCAAACATCAACTCTTATATTTTAATATTTTAATTATACACTAGTGATATCTATTTAATAATAAAAGTAAACTCTTATAAGTTTACGATTCGAGTTCACCAATACGAAGACAAGTTTGCTTAAACTCGCGAGTTTGACAACCTGTGTGTACTTGACCTCAGTACATTGAACATGTTTTTCATAGGTAGAGAACATGTGAGCATTCAGTAGCCATAATGACCACTAAAGATGTTTTAATGAGAACTAAAATGACAATTACAAAACAAGTTTAATAATGATTTAATGTAATAAAATATTTAAATATAATTAAAACATGTTAATTAAAATACATTAGAGTTTCAACGGTCATTTCCAACAGTTAGTTCAAGGACCCCTCTTATCAGCATTTTGACTAACTCAAACTCATATTTTATTATACACTACGACATTCAGAATCTTAAATTATATGAAACAACTTCTTTTGACACATACAATATTTACAACAAATAAAAAAATTAAAAGGGGAAAGGGAGACAAAAAATTGCAATAACTTCATCGCAGTAGGCATTGGGGATGTCTTTGAGATGTCTGTTTTAAGCTTTGATTAAAACAATTAAAGAAAAATGGGACAGGCGAGAATTTTATTCGCTCAATTATAGTGTTAATATTTTCTCTTGCACTATTAAACTTTTTTTAAGGTGAAAAAAAGTGAAATCATGCAAGAGAAAATATTAATACTATTACTGTATATATACATATAATAAGAAGTCAAATAACTTATATATGAATCATACGAGTATTAATAATTCGTTTTCTTTAAGATTTCATGCCATTATATCGTTTTTTCATTTATTTTGTTAACGAATCTCACAATTATTTTTCATATAACACGTAAATTTCATTATTTATCATTTTTTATTTTTCAGTCTCTTAAATAAGTCACTTTGATAAAATAAAAATAAAAAGATAAAGGCATTTTCTCAATAGATATTTAAGTCTAGTGAGATGAAATATGTTTCCTTAAAGAATAAATTACTTAAGATAAATTTAATAGCTTATTTTATTATTATTATTATTATTTGGGGGGGGGGGGGGGGTGGAGCGTTTTGGTTAATATCGAAAAAAAAATGCATTTTCTCAATAGGTATTGAAATTTTAAAAACTTAAAACATATAATCCAATTTTGTGTAATACTATGTGATATTACAAATTTCATCTAGAAGATAAAGAAACTGTTTAAAGTCTAGCTATATGGTAGTCAACGGGAGTAAAAGTGGGACAGTGATGTTCTTTGACAATCAACAGTATAATAACACATGGGTGAAGTAATTGGACCAAAAACTAAAACAACTCGCCATTGTCTTCGTATTTGATGTTTTTTATATAATTATTGTTTTATTGCTTCGTTGACTTTTGTTCTTTTAAATATATTCCTTAGAGGATGCGATATTTTCACCGGGTTTCTATGATACTCCTCACAATTTTATTTTTTTTCCCCTGCTGATGGTCATCACAAATTCTCATATTCATACAAATTGAGAGTTCCTAAACATGTGGGATAGTTAAGAGATTTACTTTAAACGACCTAATCCACTTTATCTACTAAATTTATACATTTTTTTTTTAAATTATCTCTATCAACTGCACATTTCAAATGAATTTTCTTTAATTTTTTTTTACATATAAATAATTTAATTTACTTTTTAATGTCTGTAATATTGATCAACTAATTCTTATATCTAGAAAGGTAAATAATAAGGGAAAAAGGAGACAAAAAAATTGCAGTAACTTCCCCCCTTATAGGATTTTGGGATGTCTTTGATTAAGCTCTGTTGAAAACAATTAAAGAAAAAAGGGACCCACAAGAATTTTATTGGAAAAAAGACATAAAAAGAAGGGTTAAAATGCAGATTGGCCAACAAAATTCTACTAAGGAGTGCCCATCATAAAAACGTTTTAAGTGGACCAAAAATACAAAAAAAAAAACTTTTAAAAATATAAAGTTAATACAATGTCGTTACAAAAAAAAAAGAGAAAAAAAATCAACGTCCGTTTAAATCACAAACTTTTAAAGGTTAAGGTATAGATTGGCCAACAAAGTTTTACTCCAAGAGCGCCTAGCACAAAAAAGTTTTTACTCCAGGAGCGCTCAGCACAAAAAAGTTTTTAAGTGGACCTAAAATATCTACTTGTTACATTTGTGATTTTTTTTATTGCATTCACTCTTTCTAACCCTAATGCATATGGTTGGGGGTTCTGCACAAGTATTTGCAACAGTCAGATTTCGGGTAGATTGCATATGGACTTATCCTGGCAAGTTCGAAAACTTACCACCCTTACTCAAAATGAAATCTACTCATTACATTTGTGTTTTTTTTTTTTGCATTCACTTTTTCTAACCCCAATGCACATGGTTGGAGGGTCCGGGCATGAATTTGCAACAGTCGGATTTTGGGTGGATTGTACATGGACTTGCCTGGGCACATTCGAAAATGTAAACTTTTAAGGGTGCCGGGTAAGTTTTCAAGCATGCCCAGGCAAGTCCATGTGCAATCCACCCAAAATCTGACTGTTGCAAATCCTTACCCGGACCCCCCAACCATGTGATTGGGGGGAAGAGTGAATGCAACAACAAAATCATAAATGTAACGAGTACATTTCATTTTAAGTAAGGGTGGTAAGTTTTCGAACTTGCTCAGGCAAGTCCTTGTGCAATCCACCCATAATCCGACTGTTGCAAATCCTTACTCAGACCCCCCCCAACCATGTGCATTGGGGGTTAGAAAGAGTGAATACAACAAAAAAAAAAATCACAAATGTAACGAGTAGATATTTTAGGTCCACTTAAAAACTTTTTTGTCTTGGCGCGCTCAGTAGAAAAACTTTGTTGGCCAATCTACACCTTAACCCTTACAAGTTTATGATTTTAATGGACATTTTTTTTTTCTAATAGCGTTGTGCTAACTTTACATTTTTAAAAGTGTTTTGGTATTTTTGGTCCACTTAAAAAAAATTGTGCTGGACTCTCCTGGAGTACAATTTTATTGGTCAATATGCACCTTAAACCTAAGACAAATTTTGAATTTGTAAAATTTCAAATCAAATATTTTTCAAAAAAATAAGTTGTGAATTGCTTATCAAGTTTCATCTTTTGTTTATCAACTCTTAATAACAACCTGATTTAGGATTTACATTTTTAAAATTCTTTTTCGGTCTTTTTCTTAATTTTATTTGCTCGATCAGTAATAGTATAGATATTTTCTCTCGCACGATTCAACCTTTTAGTCTTTGCATTAGTAAATATATATGTATAATTACATATTATAAGAAGCCAAATAACTTATATATGAATAGTACCGTTATTAATAATTCGGATTCTTCCAGATTTCATGCCTTTATCTGGGTTTTCGTTTTGTTTGGTAAATATTTTATTTTCACATTTATTTTTCATATGACACATAAATTTCATTATTTATAATTTTTAAAATTTCTTGATTCTTCAGTCTCTTAAATAAGTCACTTTCATTGAAAAAAATAATGCATTTTCTCAATAGATATTGAATTTAGTGAGATGAAGTATGTTACCTTAAGCAATAATTAACACCAATTATATATGTGAATACATTAAAATTTGAATAAATTTAATAACTTATTGGGGCTGGGGTGTTTTGTTTAATATCGAAAAATAATGCATTTTCCCAATAGGTATTTAAATTTTAAAAACTTAAAAACATATAATCATATTTTGCATAATATGACATATTACAAATTTCATCTAGAAGATATGGAAACTGTTTAAAGTCTAGCTATATGGTATAGTCAACAGGAATCGAAGTGGGACAAGTGATACTCTTTGACAATTAAAATAATAATAACACGTGTGAAACAATTGGACCACATACTGTGATGTCCAGATTCTATTCATTTTAACACAATATATTAATTAAAGATTCCCTTTGAGAATTAATAATGAGATAAATAAAAATAAGCAATTAGGATGATAATTGTTGGAATTGGGGAACTCAAGAACTTATAAGCCACCTCTTTCAAAAAAAAAAAAAAAAATCTTTAAATATGCGACTAATACATACATACATAGAAAATATTCTTTCAAAATCTTAATTTATAATGAAAATTGTACAATAAACGGAGTCCTATATTTAGAATGAGAAGGGTACACTTTATGTATGAATTTTATCTATTGCAGATTTAAATAGTCAAGTCCACAATATATGACTTAGATTTTACTCCAGTTATATTTAATATAAGATATATAAGGATAATTGATCTTAGTCTTAAATATAAGACACTATTTTCATTTCTATCAATTTTTCTTAATTTACCTTTATTGTTGCTCTTTCAACAACAATCAAAGAGGAGAGAAAATGTGGGAATTAAGGAAGATGGCTAGAGTGTTTTAGAAAATACATGTCATATTAATTAATTTAACTAATTTTCTTAAGTTAATTAAATTAGATAAATATCTTTTATATAAATATTTAGTGTGAGTACGTCACAATTTTGTAGTTAAAGGAGGCCCTCTGCATCCATACCCACGTCATATAAATAGCATTATGAAAGTCAAACTTCAGTGGCTGGCAAGCACATGCTAACCAAAAAAAAGGAAAAAGAAAAAAAAAGAAAAGAAAAGAAAAGAAACAGGGAGAGAAACCTTCCATAAAGAATATTACCATTTTCAACCATGAAAAATGAAAAATTATTATGAGGTTTCAAAGAAAGGACTTGATTATCAAGAAATCTCAATAATGTGTGAGTTGATATTATTTCTTACATTGTTATTATTGCAAGTTCCTAAACTGGTATAAAGATTTTTTTAAATAATTAAGGCTCTTCCTTAAAACAACATAATAATTCACCTTATAAAACAGTGCATTGTGGTCCTCAACCGCAAACCTAATGTCACCATAAAATGCATCCAAATTATTTTATCAAGGAACTATTTGTTATCACGGATTTGGAAGGGGAGAGAAATTTTTATGAGTTAGATTTAACAATTTTTGAGAAGTGGAGTTAAAAAATTTGAAGAGAAAAAGTAAGATAAAAGAGTAAAAAAAGTAATTAAACTTTTTTGACCCCACTTCTCTAACTTTTTAAAATCCAACTGAAAAACAAAAAATTGTTTCTTCTCTTCCCCTCCAAATCCCTTATACCAAACAGCCCCTAATATTGCTAAAGAGTCTTCTGGTCTCGCTTTGATTTATTAAGGGCCATTTTGGAAAAAAATGTCGATTCATTATTTTAACCTGTTTTGAATTATAGTTTTTACAAAACTGATGTTTTTATAATCCTCTTTTCTATTATTCTGCAAAATCAATTTTAATTGTATATTTTTTTTTCATTTTATATAATTAACCTTTCTATCACCCAAAACATGAGGATTAAATTAAACACAAATTCTTCTTAATTATGGAACGTATATAAATAATTTTCTTAATCATGAAAACTTGATAATAAAATTTCCTAAACATTCAAATTTACATGGATGCATGACTCTGAACAATCAATTGCATATTCTCTTAAACCTTTTTGTCAGTATATTACACCATCAAACTTTAGTTTATATGCAGATAAGGCATCCAAACTTTTAAGTTGCATGATTATACAAGTAATAATCTAAACTAATCACATGAGTTTCATTATAAAATTCCAAATATTAGGGAAAATTATGTATAATTTAAAGTTAATATCATAACAAATTTCTCAACAAAAATCAAATTTCTCGGCAAAAGTCTTTTGTCACCAACTCCTCAAATCGATAATCACCATCATTATTATCAGATGGCTCATATATAAGGTAGCTTGACCGTTGGATTAGGACCACTTGACTCCACTACATATACCATGCATCATCATCCCCACCACATCCAACACCACAATCCTTCAAATATCCAATTTGATGGAACTGTCTAGAGTCAAGTGGAAGTCAACGAGGGCAAATTCGAAACAGAGGTATTTTACGGCAATCAAAAGAATATTACATACAAGTGGATGAAAAATATATCAAAAACCGATACAACCTTTATTTTTCAAAACAGTAAAATCAAGGGAGAATGGTAATTTGATACCAAAATAAGTTTATTTTCATTTTGTTCCAAGATTTTTAAAATTTCAACAAAGAATTAAAATTTCTATAAAAATGTGACACTAATGGTCTAAAATTTAATGTTTTTACTTAAAACCTTGACAATAATATTCTAAAGTTGTGTTGTTATCAAATTTTAATATGTCAGTATTTAATATTAGAATATTAGTATCGAATTTTAAGTATTAGTGCTCAATTTAACGACATTTGATACATAAAATATTATTGTTAAATTTACATCCAGGTTTTGCCCTTGAGCCAATATTTTGATTTAAAATAACGTTAAGGAATAAATTACCCATGAATATTCAAGAATGTGAATAAAAATGTCACAATTATTATATAAGACCTTTTTTTTTTGCCAACAAGCATTATATACGACCTAACACTATCATATGTGCATATGCTCGCGCGCGCGCACACACAAAGCACGGGCCCTATCATACAAGGTAATAGTGTTATCTTATATTTAATAGTATTAGTATTTTTGCTCACATTATGGATGTTCATTGGTATTTTTTTTCACATCCGAAAAGCACATTGTGCTGAACACATTTTAGTTAAAATTCATAGGTATTTTTGCATCTTAACTCTATAAAATATATGTTTTAACCTTCATTGAATAATTTGGTGAATAGTTGATCAAAAAGATAATTTGGTGAATGGAAATATAATGTTAAAATTTACCAACATTAGTCTTAGTGAAAGGTGTTTTAGCCATTTTAAATACGAGGTCTTAAGTTTAAAACCATATAAATGCAAAAGCCCGTTTGATACACCCCCGGATGAACCATATAGCCAAGAGAAACCATGAAAAGAAAATTGGGCAGTACCAACAGCTCATTTTCCATAGGAAACACGTTTGGTTGCACTAACTTTTTAGGACAGTAAATTCATTATAAAGAAATTTTTCCTTATATGTGGGAAACCTAATTCCTCTAACTTTTGGCGGGAAGCAATTTTCTAGGGTAATAAATTCCCACCTAGCCCCATCATCTTTTTTTTTTTTTTTTTTTTTTTTTTTTTGAGGTTATTTAGCAACCACTGTCGTTTGCTTTTCTTCCTCTTGCTCAATTGTTTCTATAGATATACTTGTCGTTTTATAAGGAGTTTTAAAATTACAAAGCGCCAAATATCTTTCTTCTTTGCGCCAAAACCCGGTTGCTCTCTCTTAACCTCTCTTCCCGTTGCGAAACCTCTTTTCCTGTCGCATTACCTCTCTTCCTCTCTCACCACCACTAACCTCCGTTATTCTCTCATTCGCTCGGGCATTCCTCCGTTGCACTACCTCTCTCAACCTCTCTTTTTGTCTGGAAAATGAACGGAGAAAATGATTCGAGTCCTATTTGAGGTAAGCCAGTTATTGGTGTGAGTCAGAGCGAACCTTGTACATCTCAGAGTGAGCCTTGTAACCGGCCTTTACACCGTGGTAGAAGAGGAACACAATTGAAAGAGCTTGCCCTAAGTCGAACTGCC
Source organism: Acacia melanoxylon (assembly GCA_019022615.1). NCBI lineage: Eukaryota > Viridiplantae > Streptophyta > Magnoliopsida > Fabales > Fabaceae > Acacia > Acacia melanoxylon. Next base: position 2,402,381 of record JAFJYJ010000032.1, read on the forward strand.
GGGGAAAAGATCAAGATTCAGTTTGATGAAAATTTGAATCCTTTTGGAACTAATAAAAGCACATATACGAGTTATGTCAGCCTGCTAGCACTCAGCAAACCTAGCATCTTGATAGATGAGTGGAAAATTTTCGACAAGAAGAAAGTAAAGGATCTTATTCGGGATTCTATCCAGCTGACATACAATGTTCCTGACAATCAAAGTTGAAAAGCAAGACATTGTCGTATTGTGTTGATCGCTGGAGAAAGTTTAAGATCCAACTATCTAACAATTATATTCATGTCGAGGTTATAGAATTGGTAAGTCTTGCCCTATTCCTTGCCATAAGTATACATTTCTTGATGAACACACTTGGCAACAATTTGTCAGATGCGGATTACTTCAGAAGCTTTGGTGAATTTATATTTAGTTTTTTCCCTTTTTTATTTGTTTAATAACCTGTACGGAAATGTAAATGTTATTATGTTCATCTAATCCTGTTGGTGAGATGGTTTGGTATGTGAATAGAAATATACATTTCCATCCTTGGTCCTGAATCAGAGGAGCATGTCTTAGTTCTTATGTGAATATGACTGTAGATGGAGTAATACAATAAAAGTTCACTATTGTTCTATGCAAGTCTTGAAACTTGATGAAGTGAATTTAACTAGTGTTTGAGGTTCATATCACGTAGAAGTTCTTTAATTTTTGTTAGTGAGATGATTTGGAATTCATAATTAATAGTTGTTTTGAATTCCAGTTCATAGAAAAAAGGGAACAAGCACAAGAGATGGGTAGAAAGAACGATTGCCCTCATAGAATGTCTCGTGGTGGTTATGAAAAGGATAAAAAAGAGTTAATGGCGGCCAAGCGAAAGAGATTGGAAGACGAAGTTGAATCCAATCCTTCTGCGATATGTGATCCGCCATCTCTACTATGTCACGAAGACTTATGGTTGTATTGTTGCCGAAAAAGAAGTAGGCCTTATACGAGTGAAAAAACTCGTATAGTTGCTGAAAAAATTGTAAGTATCGTTATTGTTATTTTTAATTACTAAACATGTTTAAATACTAAGCTTCTCGTTATCTGTATCTTATAGGACGAACTTAAAATAAAAGTACAGGGATCATTTTTGTCAAATGAGAGGAATGATATTCTGACCATTGCAACTAAAAAACCAGATCATGCGGGCCGTGTAAGGGGAATTGGATGACAGGTAGGTCTAAGGCAATACTTTGGATCATCCAAACGCCATAAACAAAGTATGGTTACCTGGGAGGAGTGGAACATATGGTGGACAAAGTGAGTGAGGAAGTAGCGACGTGAGCAGAGGAGCAAGAAGTTTCATTAACTGCAATGTTTCAAGCCCAGCTGAGCAAGATGAAGGAGGAAATGATGATGATTGTGAGCTCACATAATAAGACAAGTGTTCCCGTGGCACATTCACCTACACCTATGCAGCAAAGCACTAAAGGAAGTTGCATTGTTGGATAGGCATAGGGTCTTGAACCTTGTGACCTTTATGTGGAGGATCCTGATAGCTGATTAGTTGCATATGAGACTGTCCACAACTTGGGATCAAATGTACACCACCAAGAAATGGCTGATGATGAAGTCAGAGTGTTAGTTGAAGAGGTGATCATTGCTAATGTACCTCTCTCTTTCCCAACTGATAACCCGAAGGTTGTGAGTGATATTAAGGGAAGCTTCATCTCATGGCCAGTGAAGCTTGTACATTTTTCTATTCCACATGATCAAATGCCAATCAAAACTCCTCATAAAGCTCCAACCCTTGAAGTTAATGACATGCCTAAGTTGGATGCCAAGGAAAAAAATTGGCGTTATGGTATTCAATGGATCTTTTGGAACTAGATCGTGGCCTGTCAATAAAGTTGTAGGCCTCCCTGATAATCAACCAGTTTTCATTGACACAGATGATTTACTGTCCCTGCTGGTTCTTAAACATGAGCTTACTAATGCAATTGTGAACTTAATTTTAAACTAAGTATCTTCTTCTATGTGTACATAATTTAAATGCATCATTTAGACACACATACATACTAATTCCCCAATGTCATTATTTTAGGTGCATGCATCATAAGTTGGGTGAATTGGGCAGAAGCGATGATTTTGGATTCTTGTGCCCAGACTATATAAGTACAACACCATTAAAGGAGAGACAAAAATACAAATAACGGAGGGTATGTGGAAATATAAAAAAAATTTACTTGGCACCATACATCCATAGGTACATATCATAATTCTTCTATGCAATTCACTTAATTCTACTACATATCACTGAATACTTGTTTGCTGTGAATTTTTAGTCACCATTGGCAGTTGGTCCTCATGCGCATGGAGGAGAATAAAAAGGTCTTCTTATGTTCCTTTCACAATGAATCAGAGTCTACATTGAAGGAGACCATGAACTTGTAAGTATTTCATTTTGATTATCTTGTCTGAAATCTCTGCCGTGAAATTTTAGTGACCATTATTGATAAATTTTTTATTTTGATGATAGGGCAATGAGACATTCCAAATCGATGTCAAGAAAAAGCATGGGTATCAGATCAGAGAGCCTAAATGGATCACACTAAAGGTTAGTATATATTTAGACAATGGTTCACCGTCTTGTGAACTTGGTTAGTAAGCTATATATGCTCTTATATATTTCTTGTTCTTTTTTATACCCATCGGCAACCAGAGAAATCCAACTTATATGGTCATTATGTCTTGGTTCACATATATAATATTATCATGCAAGGCAAGACTAAATTCACTAGAAAGGTACATGTATTTGATGTTAGAAAAGAGTTTAATTGTTGAATTTAGTTTTGGCTCAATGTTATATATATATATATATATATAGACACATAGACACACACCTATTTATGTTTGCACGCAAGTTCATTCAATTTTTGCCTTTGATGTTACAGATGTTTGCCTGTACTGACCTGTTTTTTAATGATGATATTGGTCGCATACACAAAGTGTGTTGACCTTGTACAGTCAGAAAAATAATGTCCTGATCAATTCATTTGTATATAAATATATTGTAGCAACAGTCATATTCTGTAAATGAATAATTGTATAATTTGGTTAATGATCAATAATAAATTTATTTATTCATTTCCAACAATTTACTTGGATCCATTTTTGGTTCTTTTGTATGTATTGGATGGTGGATAAAGCTATTTAGTGATTATACCTTTAGGATAGGATGTTGTAAACAAGCAGTCTATGAAGTTATTTTTCCCTTAAAAATTAATACTAGACTTTTAGTACCAGATATTTTTTAAAAGTCAAGTCCTAAAAGTCTTTGTTTAATTTTAAAAAATATGTCAAGACATTTAGGACCGTATTGTTTTAAAATCTAGTCTTAAAAATAAAACTTTTAGGATCATGTTGTTTTAAAATCGGGTCTTAAAAGTCTTCGTTTAATTTTAAGAATTGGTGACACTTTTAAGACCGGATATTTTTAAAATAATGTCTTAAAAGTATAATTTTTAGGACCGTAATTATTTAGAATCCAGTCTTAAAAGTATTCGATTAGTTTTTAAAAATATGGCAAGGCTTTTAGGACCGGATATTTTTAAAATCCGGTCTTAAAAGTCACTATAAACACTCTACTGCAACACCCTAATCATCGTCTCTAATCAAACAATGCCCTGGGGTTAAAGACAACCGCTCGCAGGGGTGGGTTTGCTTCTCCAGCTGTTGCCCCCAAACTCATATCCATGCATGACGCCCAAAATTAGCGTGTCTCCAGTCATTGTACCCATTGTTATTTCCTACGATTAGATCGAGATCGTTGGGTCATCATGTGTCCTCGTTTTTACCTTTCTTGATTTTGATCATTATCAGTCTCCTTTTTCTTTGTCTATGTTCTTTTTTTTTTAGAAAAAGAACAAAGGAAAAGAAAAAGGACACTGAAAATGATCAAAATCAGTAAAAGTGAGGACACACGAGGGCCCAACCTTGGGATGAATTATCATTGTTTTGTTTTGTATATTTGTTTGAACATTATCTATGTAATCAACAAATGTAAATTATGTTTTGTTTGTTCTTAACGTTGTATTCTGTGAATTTTCAATGTAAACGATTACACACGAGGACATTGTTTTGTTTGTTTGTGACTACGTTTCCTTATTACCGTGTATGGACCACTTGTCAAATAAAGATGTAGCAAACTTATTTAATTGTGAAAGCCTAAAAATATACATACCCAGTTGAGATGTGATATGATTGCATCGCGATGCCTAAGGACACGATCTAATAGATCGTTGTATCGAGTAGTGGGATCATAGTCTCTTACCATAAAAATGGCTGCATGCGCAGCAGCACCAACTATGAGAAATCCACCAATCCACATGTGATGTGTGAACAATGAGAGTTGTGTACCATAGTCAGTAGCTAGATACGGATAAGGAGGCATAGAATACATATGGTGAGCTACAACAATGGTTAAAGAGCCTAACATAGCTAGGTTAATAGATAATTGAGCATGCCATGACGTTGTTAGGATCTCATATAGGCCTTTATGGCCCTGGCCTGTAAATGGACCTTTATGAGCCTCTAAAATATCTTTTATACCATGACCAATACCCCAGTTAGTTCTATACATGTGACCCGCTATCAGGAAAAGAATTGCAATAGCTAAATTCTGGTGTGCAATATCGGTCAGCCATAGACCACCAGTTACTGGATCTAATCCTCCACGAAAAGTAAGAAATTCCGCGTATTTTGACCAATTCAAGGTGAAAAAGGGGGTTGCTCCCTCAGCAAAACTGGGATAAAGTTGAGCCAAAAGATCCCGATTCAAGATAAATTCATGAGGAAGTGGGATCTCTTTAGGATCTACTCCAGCATTTAGAAATTGGTTAATCGGTAAAGATACATGTACTTGATGCCCCGCCCAAGAAAGAGACCCAAGTCCTAGTAGCCCTGCTAAATGGTGATTCAACATAGATTCTACATCTTGGAACCAAGCCAATTTTGGAGCAGCTTTGTGATAATGAAACCAACCAGCAAAAAGCATTAAGGCTGCAAAGACCAATGCACCAATTGCGGTACAATAGAGTTGTAATTCACTAGTTATTCCAGATGCTCGCCAAATCTGAAAAAAACCAGAGGTTATTTGTATTCCTCGGAACCCCCGCCTACATCACCATTCAATATTTCTTGGCCCACTATTGGCCAAACCACCTGGGCGCTAGGTCCAATGTGAGTAGGATCGCTTAGCCATGCTTCATAATTGGAAAAACGAGCACCATGGAAATACATGCCACTCAGCCAAAGAAAGATGATGGAGAGTTGGCGGTCGAGGGTTGCGGGCGAGTGGACAGTTAGGCGGCTACTCTCCAGCCTTGGAATAAGACAGGACAGAAACCAAATCAAAGAGGGTTTCGATAAGCCAATGGAATAAGTGCTTTCACCTACCTACTAGCTAGGGGCACAAGCCGGTAACCTAACCGGTGCAAGAGTCAGAGCCTTTCCGAATCCGAACTAGGGATCAGATCAACCTAAAGCAAGCACCATCAGTTGTGGATGAATCAAGAAAGCCTTTCTACTTAGCTCGTCAAGCGAAGTAGCTATCAACGGCTTTAGCATGACAACTAGAACATCAAGCCATGGTAAACTGCCAAAGCTTCTACTGTAGTGTAGCACCTGGGTTCAGCCTTCTCCTTGCCGAGTGTCATCGCCCGCTGCGTGTTCGATTGGAAAGTCTGGCAAAGGCGCTTCCAACCCCTGGTTAAGGGCCTGAGTGAGGGTACCAAACCATCAAAGATGAATCCCGCGCAATCTGAGATTAAGCCATAAGATCTCATCCCTGAAACAGGAAGAGTCGGGGGCACCTACCGAAGGAGTCTTCCCTCCATCGATTCAATGACAAAATGGCTCTATTGAGAGGGCCTTTGACAACCCCCTTGAATGTGGCTCGCTCCTAGTTTTTCTTCCCCCGCCCGTTCTATCTAGGCTGGTGGCTATACCAGATTTCGTGTCTGATCGAACTTGAAACTAGCCCATTGAGTGCTCTACTATTGATAGGGCCATGGTTCGTCTTCAGTTTGAAGTTCGCCGTCGGACTCTTTTTAAGAGTTATTCCGCGGCCTGAAAGAATGATCCGGATCGCACACAAACAAGAAAATAGAGTTTCCATGAAGGATTAAAAAACAGATGAAAACGTCTATGGATGCGCGATTAAGTGAATAATTTACAACGGTAACGAAGCTTTTCAGTCTCATTAGGACATATACACAGTTCAAAACACGAACAAGAGATCTAAGAGCTTTTCCTAAGATACAAAAACTCTTTGACTACTTTGTTGGATCACAAGCAGGTATTGCAGGGTCCTAAACCTTATGGATAATCTTTCCGAATACAAAACTCCTTCCTTGGTTGATAGCTATGATCCTGTCATCCCTACCTTTACTTCTCCCGAAAGGGGAGGGTGACGTGAGGCAACGAACTTGGTTAGCTTTAGCTTGCTAGACAATGCGCTCTCTTTCCTTCTAAAATCTATAAAATAAAAAGAGGTAATTGACCCGGAAAAGCTGCTCATTTCACACAAACCCTGTCTACGAAGCAATGGAATTGGAATTAGTATGAGTACTTTTTTTTTAACGCTTTCTTTAAGTCTGATTTAATATCAATAATTCTTGAACGCTTCTTTTTTATAAATAATTGTATTCTTCTTTCTTTATATAATATATATATTTTATTGGAAGCTTATATAATATATTTAATCTTCTTTCACGCTGATTAACATTTTAATTAAAATTACTTACAAAGAAGAAGCGACCATTCTCTCAAAAGAAAGACTATCTTATCTGAAAGATGCGAGTTTTATCCCCTTTTGTTTAAGAAAGTGCTTTACTATATTTTACCATCGAGAGTAGTTGCTGTTTTCTTTCTTCAAGATAGATTTATTTCCGAGTCTAAACTCTCGTTTTTCCTAGTTAGAATCGGGCATAGAATAGAAGCTTTATTGCACAAGCTAAGGGGCCGATTGGGCCATCCAAACCTCCATCTCTGGATGTTGAGCTAGATTTATTACATCAAATAGCGTATATAATGATATTCTTCGTTCTGCCTTTCTATCTTCATTATTGAGACATTTCCGGGGGGGTGCTTATAGCCTTGTGTAAAGGGCATAATGAGAAGTTGCTTTATTTCTTTCTCTTTCTTTTCTAGCCATATCGAGTCTACCCATCTATATGACCAAGTCCTTGTCACGAGCTGGAGTCGAACCCGCGTATGGTGAATTGTGCTCTCCCATCCTTTCCACCATTGGCTTCATTTGCTACCACTCTCCCTCTGCCAATGGTCTACACCGAGCTATAAACTGAGACTCCCTTGAGCCGTCGCGTTAGCTAATAACATTGCCAAGATCATATAATACAGGGGAAACATGGTATAAATAGTGCTCATCACCTACCCAACTTACCAACAAGTGTTTTCAGGGTTACTTTTGTTGTCTACAAAAGCAACGTTCGTGGAAAAGAATTCCTCAGTAAAAGCATTTGAATTTATATGCTACAGGTAAGTCCATAAGACCTTCATGTGATGCATTCATTTTGCTTGTTGGATTCACTGTGATAAATTTATGACCAAGAGTGATTCTTCGTGATGCATTTATGAGCAAGTTTCTCCTTCAAAAAAAAAAACATAACCTACATTGAGCATATGCATTTGGAGTTGGTTTAGTTTATATAATTTTCAAATTTTTTCGATAATGTATGTTAAATCTTTTCGTATATAGAAATTCTATTATAGATCACAGTTGGATAAATGCTTTATGGACGAGTGTTGAATATGAGAATGGGATAAGGGAATTTATAGAATTTGCTAAACGAAATGCCACTGATGATCGTGGGAAGTTTTATTGCCCTTATGTAGAATGTTTGAATGAGAGGCAACTAAGTCTTGAAGTTATATACATACATTTAATTTGAGAAGGATTTTGTAAGACTTATACGGTATGGGTTGGCATGGTGAAAAAATGCTAAGGGTATCTCAACATAGGGAAGTGACCTTTGATGATAATGACATAGATATAGATGATCAGATAGAGGACATTATTTGTGATGTAGGAGAAGAGGCTTTTGAGCAATCACATGCATATAGTAATATATGCAGTAATGCAGAGACGCTGCTATACACTGGGTGTAAAAAATATCAATTATTGAACACTGTATTGAAATTAGTAAGCTTGAAAGCACGACATGGATAGAGCAACAAGATTTTTTCAGAAATGCTTGAGGCTTTTAGAGACATGCTTCCAGATGATAATGTGTTGCCAGATCAATACTATAATGCTATGAAAATACTTTGTCTATTGGGGATGGAGTACAAAAAGATTCGTGAATGCCCGAATGATTGCATATTGTATAGAAAAGAGTTTGAAGAGAAGAAGAAGTGTCCTATATGTGAAACCCCAAGGTGCAAATCAAATAAGGGCCTACAAAAGTGTTGTGGTATCTTCCAATCATACCAAGGTTCAAGCGCTTGTTTGCTAATGAAAATGATGTAAAAAATTTGAGGTGGCATTTAGATGGGAGAATTCCTAATGGAAAGTTTCAACATCCGGATGATTCTTCTTAATGGAAGAAAATCGATCAATTATTTCCTAACTTCGGCGAAAATCCTAGGAACCTTAAGCTTGTCCTTAGCATGGATGGCATGAATCCCTATGGTAGCCTTAGCATCATACATAGTTCATGGCCTGTGCTCCTAATTATTTATAACTTATCTCCTATGTTATGCATGAAACGAAATTACATCGTGTTGTTGATAGGGCAAAACTTTAAGCCTAAAAACTCCGCAAGTATACAGACCGTACCAAGTAATAAAACGATAAGAAAAGTATCGTTCCCATGAGGACTTCGTACCCACAACTTCAGTTAAACATTAATTGTACACTTTCGATTAAGTTGAGCAAATCAAATGAAATTTAATTAAATGAAAATAAAATAAAATAAAAATAAAAATAAGCAAACTACCACAATAATAAAATGAGCAACCCAGAGTCACTAATCCCTTATTAGCTTCATAAACCTTGTTTTCACTAATTTAATTAGCCTTAATATCAATTTTGTTAATCTCGAGTATAAATAGCTATAAATGCCTGTCGGTCCACTTATAACCCTATCTTGAGTATAACTTGTTATGTCTAACATAGTTACTCAAGAGGCAACAAAACTCGGACACCTTTGTTCAACAATTATATGGGGCCATTAGGTATATGTCTATCCTAATCGCAAATTAAATCGCAATCTAATCCCATATTACTCAATCTCAGAGCCTAATTAAAATCCCCTTCGTCAAGGTAAATCCTAATTATCAAATTCATATTTAATGATGGCCAGTCACTAAATAGATAAAGCTAAACAAAATCAAGTAATCAAAATTAATATTAATTATAATTAATTAATTAAAACGAAGTCCAATCCACACTTATAAGTTCAAAGTTCCTTTAGGTTGCAAAGAGAAATTAGCCAAACATGGCTTTAACAAAAATCCAAACAGCACAGAAATAAAGTAAAATCCAGATTCAAAAGGGCAAATCGAATGAAAAGGATCAAGGAACCAAATCTGCCTCTGGAACTTTTAAAGCGCAGTTGTGTGATGGTGAAGGTGAAAAGGATCAAGGGTGTTTCTAGCGGTGCTCTGCTCTAGCTCTGGTTCGTGCTCTCAAGTCCAGCTACCTCTTCCAATCGTGCTCTGTTCCTCCTTGTTTTATATTCCTTTTTTTTTTGGTTGCTTTCTTTTAGGTCTTCCCTCCTATTCAATTTGTGGGTCCCATCTTTCAATTCAATTACGCAATTCCGTGTCTTTAATTCCCATTTCATGTCTGCCTCTGCTCCTTTTCTTTTAATTCATCCTTCCTTCTTTTTAGTCCATTAGGTTTAATTGGTGGGGCCCAATCTTCAATCCGTTCAAAGCAATGAATCTTGTGCTCCCTGTTCATCCTTACGCCTTATTATGAAAAAGAAAAGGAAACTATTTAATAATATTAATATTAATAATAATAATAAAAAACTGAATTTATTTAAAACTTCTCATTACTATTATTTATTTCCTAAACTCAAAAACTTTTATTTTAAATTGAAATCCCATAAATGATGCATCCAAATTGATTTCTCTTAAAATCTCAATAAAATCTCTATAAATTAGTAATAATGACTTCCCAACTATATCAAAATATATCTCAAATTTATTAAAAATGAGAAGTCATCACACCCCCACACTTGCATCAAATCTTGTCCTCAAGATTTTAAATTCTAAAACAACCAAATTCAAAAAAAAAATCATGGAAGCAAGATTTTTAAAGCAAGCACTACAAAATTTAAGTCAATCCAAACATTCAAGAACCAAACTTTCTTAGAAATCTTTTCCACTTTCCAAAAATGCAAGTACCAAGGTAATTAATTTGGCAAAGATAAATCACAATAGAATGTCTCTCACAAGTCAAGTGTTTACACTCATTTCTCAAGATATTCAAGGGCTTGTGTTTAACTCAATTCCACCTATTGCATCTTATCTACCATAAGCTTGTTTATCATCTCAATCTCCACTTTATACATTATCCAATTGCACACTAAAATCAAAAGGACTTTCTCTAGGTTTTAATGATAAAGGTAGGATAATAAAATGAAAGTGATCAAATGGTATGGGAGAATACTTTAATTAGTGCTAAGTATTTTAATGAAATTCGTGATGAAGAATGAAGGAATACTCACTAAGAGAAGACAAACTCACTAACACTATATACAAACAACTTTTATTCTTTTGACCTTAACAATTTTTTTCTTTCTTGGATCTTTTTCTTCTTCTTCTTTTTTTCCTCATATATTCATTTGTTTCTATCTTTCTTCCTTTTTCTTTCTTTTTTTTTTCCTTTTTTTTTTTGATTTTTCACTACCTACACATACTCTTATAGTTGACTTCCTAACTCCTTCACTCTTTTAAATTGGTTCGCTTAGCACTTACTAAAGTAACAAAAATGATTGAGAAGAAAATATATATATAAATTGCATATCTCAAACAAAGGGCTATTTATTCTATGCAATTTTTTTTTTTAAAAATAAAGGCTCAAATGGGGTAAACAAATGATTTTCATGTGATAAGGATGGACATTTGGCGAACTAGCTATGGAATGAATGCCTAAATCATCTTTGTGCATGCAAAAGGATTTCCAATTTCAAAAGAGATTCAAGACAAGTTCTAGAGATGAAATCACAATAGGTGTACTCCCTCTTAGAAAGATGAAAATCAAGGCTCAAATTTCTCTCAGGTTCTTTGACATCCTAAAGTAAAGTATCCAAACCAAATATTTCACATCTTTACTAACATTCAAAGAACATAGAATCAATTTCTAATCAAATTCACTCCTTGTCATGTTCAAATTAACCCCATTGTGATAATGCTCACGAATAAAATTCAAACTTCCAAAAGAGCTTTTTTTTCCCAAAAAGTATTGAGGACAAGGAAAGTCATGTAAAATCAACGATACCCTCACCCCCACACTTAAATGTCACATTGTCCTCAATGTGAACAAGTAACAAAAAGTAATGGAAGTGTAGAGCAACCATAGATAAGTGTAAGGGTAACACCAATTTCAAAGATTTCAAATTTCCACCAATTAAATAGCTCAAGTGCTAACAGTTAGTCAATAGTCATCACAAACAGTCATCACATGCATATCCAACTAAGACCAGCACTCATTCCCAAGCAATATATCATCAACAATCAAATAGAACAAATCAAAGAAAAGTAGAAGAAAACTCCCTATTTGTCCTTGACTTGCACTCTCAATCCTTGCTACCAAAGTGGAACACATCATCAAGGGCTATCAACAATCCTACAAAATAAAATAAAGCATCAAATCATACCTTGGGTTGCTTCCCAAGAAGCGCTAAGTTTAAAGTCTTCAGCCAGACTTCTTAAAAAAACTTCTAACCATAAGTATCAAACACCATAATTACCTTGTCTTCATTTCTTTTCAAGCAACAAGGCTTCAAACACAAAAATTGATCATTCAAGTTAATTACTTGTACTTCCTCAATCATAGACAATCTTGGAGTACAAGTATTCATTGAATTCAAATAAAGCACAACAGGCATATCTTTGAAAATAAACACAGGCACTTCCAAGAATTTAGAGCATCCAACAAAATCCATTTGACTCTCGTCAGTAAGAGCCAACACTTCAATAGGAGAGTCATGAACAACAACTTTTGGGATATCCATATCAATTTGATCGCTAAAATCACAATCCTTAGGCTCCATAGCTGGAACCTCTTCTAGACACCTATTATTCTCATCTAAATCAATTTGAAGCTCACAATCACTTTCTACATTATCCACAATTTCATGCAATTCCACACCTTCAACTTTGTCACAACAATCACTATCAGCAGAAGAAATAGTCATCAAGCTTAAGGAATTATCTTGCCCTATAGTCTCAAGGGTTGAAACAATTTGACTCGCATATACCCCCATATTGTGAACACTTGACTTAATGCTAGTGACAATCTCCTTTTGCTATCTACTAGATCTCTCTACTGCTTCCGTACACTCCTCGAATAATTTTTCTAAATGAGATTTTTCCTTATACTCAGTGGTGTGTTCTTCAACATATGGATAAGATTAAAAAGGAGGGGTATTTTCATGAGAACAATAGACATATGGATCCTCAAACTTTTGCTGTTCAAAACTTTCACCAGGACAAAATGAATGATCAAAAGAAGCTTGGTTCCTAGCAAAATCATCCCTCACATAATGACTAGTTGTACTATATGGACAATGCTCAAATAAATGATTCCCTCCACAATAAACACAAGACATGCAAACATATTGAGAAGAATCAACATATGGAGTACAACCATTATTTATGCTCCTTTTACGTTGCCTATCATTCAAAGAATTTATAATAGCAATCAGTCCATCTTGTATTGAAGACAAAGAATCCATCTCCTTTTTAATATTAAGACAGTGGTTGCCAATTAAAATCCATTTTCTTTTTATTTATTTTTTTCTATAAAAAGAAATAAAATAAAATATTTACGAACTCAAACTTAAACTACTAATGCTTAATCAATTCTAACCAAGAAAATTGTGGTACACAAGTCCCCGGCAACGGTGCCAAAAACTTGATAGGGCAAAACTTTAAGCCTAAAAACTCCGCAAGTATACGAATGCCGTACCAAGTAATAAAACGATAAGAAAAGTATCATTCCCATGAGGGACGTACCCATGACTTCAGTTAAACATTAATTGTACACTTTCGATTAAGTTGAGCAAATCAAATGAAATTTAATTAAATGAAAATAAAATAAAATAAAAATAAAAATAAGCAAACTACCACAATAATAAAATGAGCAACCCGAGTCACTAATCCCTTATTAGCTTCATAAACCTTGTTTTTACTAATTTAATTAGCCTTAATATCAATTTTGTTAATCTCGAGTATAAATAGCTATAAATGCACTGTCGGTTCACTTATAACCCTCTTTTGAGTATAACTTGTTATGTCTAACATAGTTACTCAAGAGGCAACAAAACTTCGGACCTTTGTTCAACAATTATATGGGGCCATTAGGTATATGTCTATCCTAATCACAAATTAAATCGCAATCTAATCCCATATTACTCAATCTCGAGCCTAATTAAAATCCCCTTCGTCAAGGTAAATCCTAATTATCAAATTCATATTTAATGATGGCGGTCACTAAATAGATAAAGCTAAACAAAATCAAGTAATCAAAATTAATATTAATTATAATTAATTAATAAAAACAAAGTCCAATCCACACCTATAAGTTCAAAGTTCCTCTAGGTTGCAAAGAGAAATTAGCCAAACTTGGCTTTAACAAAAATCCAAACAGCACAGAAATAAAGTAAAATCCAGATTCAAAAGGGCAAACCAAATGAAAAGGATCAAGGAATCAAATCTGCCTCTGGAACTTTTAATTTAAAGCGCACCGTGTGTATGCGAGATGGTGAGGGAGAGAGATGAAGTTGGATGGTGGTGGAAGAAGGGAGGACCTCACCGGCGACAATGAAGGTGAAGGTATCGCCGGCGAGGAGGAAGAGAGGTGAAGGTAGAGGGTGTTTCTAGCGGTGCTCTGCTCTAGCTCTGGTTCGTGCTCTCAAGTCCAGCCACCTCTTCCAATCGTGCTCTGTTCCTCCTTGTTTTATATTCCTTTTTTTCTGTTGCTTTCTTTTAGGTCTTCCTCCTATTCAATTTGTGGGTCCCATCTTTCAATTCAATTATGCAATTCCGTGTCTTTAATTCCCATTTCATGTCCGCCTCTGCTCCTTTTCTTTTAATTCATCCCTCCTTCTTTTCAGTCCATTAGGTTTAATTGGTGGGGCCCAATTTTCAATCCGTGCAAAGCAATGAATCTTGTGCTCCTGTGCATCCTTACGGCTTATTATGAAAAAGAAAAGGAAAATATTTAATAATAATAATAATAATAATAATAATAAAACTGAATTTATTTAAAACTTCTCATTACTATTATTTATTTCCTAAACTCAAAAACTTTTATTTTAAATTGAAATCCCATAAATGATGCATCCAGATTGATTTCTCTTGAAATCTCAATAAAATCTCTGTAAATTAGTAATAATGACTTCTCAACTATATCAAAATATATCTCAAATCTATTAAAAATGAGAAGTCATCAGTTGTCTATGTTGATTTTGGGACCAAAACAACACGGAAATGACATTGATATTTACCTTGAGCCTTTGATCAAAGACTTGAAGGAGTTGTGGGAAAAAGATGTCGATGTTTTGGACTCTTTCAAGAAGGAGGTTTTTAAAATGCGAGCCATGATATTTTGTACTATAAATGACTTCCTAGAATATGGTAACTTGTCAGGGTATAGTGTAAAAGGCCATAAAGCATGTCCGGTTTGTGAAGAAGGCACATGCTACCATCAACTTCAACATGGAAGAAAGATGGTTTATCTTGGCCATAAGGGATTTCTTAGACTAGGCCACTCATATCATCAATTAAAGAAAGCCTTTTTTGGTGGCTAAGAGTGTCAAGAAGCTCTGGAGCCATTGACTGGGGAGCAAGTTCATGAAAAGGTGAAAAATATCAGTGTCATCTTTGGTAAGACTACAAAGAGTATAAAAGAAACAAATATATCGAAAAAGAGATTTGTATTATTAGATCTTCCATATTGGCGCAATCTTGATGTGAGACACTGTATTAATGTAATGCATGTGGAGAAAAAACGTATGTGATAGTATTGTTGGCACACTTCTCAACATACAAGGTAGTTCCAAGGATGGTATGAAGGCAAGATTGGATTTGCAAGCAATAGAAATATGCGAAGACTTACATCTAAGGCCATATGGTAAGAGAACTTATTATCCCCTCAGCTTCTCATACTTTGCCTAAGGATGAGAAAAGAAGTTTTTGCGAGTGTTTACATGACACAAAAGTTCCCTCAGGGTATTCTTCAAATTTTAAGACGCTTGTATCGCTGAAGGACTTGAAATTAGTAGGCCAAAAGTGTAATACCCGCATATTTATTTATCCGAAATATTACATTTTGGTAAATAAATTGACAATTTCTGATAAGTGAAATTATTGTTGCAAGACTTGTGTTATTATAGTCTATTTTTCTAGGATGAGTTATGTGGGAAATTAGAGAATTTAAGGGCCAAAGTGCGAAATGACCAAAATACCCCTGGTATGCAAAATGACTTAGGAAAATTGTGAAAAATCCTAGAAGGCAATGAAATAATTATTTGAGTTAGGAGAGTATATTATCTCTAATTGTGATAATTTGATAAATTATGAGCTTGGAGAAATTGAATAAGAATGCTCAAAAAGTATTGTAATTACCATAATACCCTCTCAAATTCTAGAATAATGCGAAAACATGGAAACGAAATGTCGGTGCTAGAATTATGAGGTAATGAGACATTCTAATTAAGAAAATTATCAACTAGTGATAATAAAGTAGTTAAGTAATTTACGGCTAATTACTTAAGCATAAGTAAAGGAAATTCATAAGTAATTTTTTAAAACCCTAAAATTAGTGATTTTTGGCTTAAAATTAGTAAGAATATATTTACTAATGAATTGGAAAATTTTGTGAAAAATAAGTGAGTTTAGGTATTTTTAAGCCTAAATACAAGAATGGACCAATTAGGTAATTTTGTGAAATTTTTGGAAAAATTGCAATAAATAAGTAATTAATGTTAGTTCTCAAGTGTTTTGATGATGATTGACAATTGTAAGATTGATTCGAGCCAAAAGAATTTGATTTAAAAGATAACTTATAAAATTACATTTTAACTCTAGTCATGACTCAAGTCACCGAGCTTTGAAAACAATTGAAAATATTGACTATGACTCGAGTCATCATTAAACAACTCGAGTCATCCCCACTGTACTTAAACTTTGCAAAGTGACTTCCTCGACAAAATGACTCGAGTCATCCTTGGTATAACTCGAGTCATCCTTGGTATAACTCGAGTCATCATTTCACTCTAAGCTTATGTTCAAAATTGTTTCAGACATGACTCCAGTCATGACTCAAGTCATCTCAGCACAAATCGTTTCTGTTTGAAAATTCTCAGACATGACTCCAGTCATGACTCAAGTCATCTCAACACAAAATATTGATCATGACTCGAGTCATCATTAATAAACTCGAGTCATCCATGTATCTCAGACACGACTCCAGTCATAACTCAAGTCATCTCAGCGCTATTCTTCTCTGTTTGGAAACATGACTCCAGTCATGACTCAAGTCATCTCAGCGCAAATCTTTCTGTTTGAAATTTCTCAGTGATGACTCAAGTCATAACTCAAGTCATCACTTGCATGACTCTAGGCATGACTCGAGTCACATCATTGAAAATACTTTGTTTGGAATTGCTTTGAATGACTCTAGTTATCACTCGAGTCATCTAAGTGTATTTTAAGATTATGACTCTAGGCATGACTCGAGGCACATCATCGAAATACCTTCTATTCATAGTTGCTTCATAATGACTCCAGTCATCACTCGAGTCAACTTAATGGATTTTCAAATTATGACTCTAGGCATGACTCGAGTCAAGCATGACAATATTTGAATCCTCGTCTGCGCAATCTGATATTAGCTGATTAAGTAATGGGTGTTTGATATAATTGATTATTATTGTTACTAACCAAGTTTAATCAGTTTGCTAGTGTATTTCAGATATATTTAACATGTTTTTAATCTTGAAATTACGAAAAGCGAATTCCTGTCAGAAGCATTAAATGCTGTCCCAGATATCAAAGCTAAATGAAGAAATTGAACTCTGGACAATCAAAAAGCATTTCGGCTATTTCCTAGACAACATTCTTACCGACTCTCAACGGACAAATTGAATAAAGAATGTCAACGGAGAATAACGGTCGAATGTCGGAAGCATACGAAGAAACCGAGCAAGTAATTACAACGGATATATTGATTACCCACAACGGCTCATTAAGCTCTTCTCAACGGTCATCAATGCGCCAATCTATAAATAGGAGAAGCATTCAAGTCTCCACCTACCGAAACGCATTTGTGCATTCAATTAGTCATTAAGATCATTTATTGTTTCTACTCAAAGAGTTAATATCTTCGGATATATCATACTTCGGTGTTTATTAATCGCTCTTTTAGAGAGTTCATCATTGATTATTCTTCTTGTGAGAATCTCAAAGTATTGGGACTTTGGGATTGGGATATTTGATTACAACTTGTAAGGGGAGTAAGTTCTAGAGAGAATTACTCCGTGAGTTCGAGTGTGTAATCGTTTGAATTAGTGAAATTCGGAGAGTCGGGGACTGGACTTAGGTCAAGGATTTGGACCGAACCAGTATAAATTCATTGTGTGCAATCTCTCTTACCCTTACTCTGTTTATCCCTGTTTCACATTCGGCTAACAGAGTATTTACGCGAGAAATTTTTAATATCCCCAATTCACCCCCCTCTTGGTGATATTCCGTCTTTCAATTAAATAATTAATTAAATATAAAATAAATATAAAATAAAAATAAAAAGGGTCCAGCCGAAAAAAAATGGAGTAGGAACAAATTTTAAATATCATGATATTTTTGTAAAGTTGTATTATTATATAATATAGTGAATAGTAATGGAATAAATAGGAAACGGATCCTATCTAGAAAACCAGGAATAGGAATTCCAAGGTCAAGGTAAAATATTGATCAGTGAGTTTTTACCTTCAAGTGACCTCTTAGGAAGTTAATTCGAGGTCGGTAGCGCATTTGCCTAATAAGGCGAAATAGGGAAAAATGCGGATAGTGACATTTTGGATCGAAGAAAATAAATTATAACTCAACATCCGGAGATGAGTTTATAATTATATGGACATATTTGGAATCGGTGAATTTTTGTCCAGAAGTTGATGAAGAAAACGATTTTAGAATCGGACGCGCCCGGACACGTTTTCGAGAAAACTTCAAGCTTTGTTGGAACCACGTAAGGACCGAAATCTAAGTTAAATTAGATATTATTGATGAGGAAAGAAGATCTTCAAAGTTATGAATTCAGAATTTTGAGATTTTAGAGACTACGTGAAACGGACACCGATCGGAGAAATTCTATCGGATAGGGCATAAAGTAAGCTTGAGTCACCATTCTTGGACCAGTTACATGCTGCCACATCATCCCCTTATGTCGATCAAGGGCTGCCCATGGACAAGAATTAAACACCATTTAGCCTTGATTTTACATGATTATGAAGTAGGGAAAAATTACAAGAATTGGAATGTGGAAATTACCAAAGTGGCACAATTTTTTCCTATATAAAGGCATGAGCACCTCCTTCATTTCTTCACACCTCCTCTTCTCTCTACCTTGGCCGAAACTTAGAAAGAGAAGCTCGCAAAGTTGTGCCTTAGCTCAAGTAAGTTCTTACGTCCTTAGCTTTTTTAGTTTCGTAGTTCTTTCGGTAGTTATAGTAGAGAGCTGTTGTTTTGATCTAGGAAGTTTTAGAATTTATTCCTATACTTGTTTTTAAGCCTCATTGCATTGAAAGATGCACGACGAGGTAAAAACATAGTGAGGATAATTTTGAAATGGAGTACGATCAAAAACGGTTCCAGCAAAAATTCCGCCAAATTAGGGGTAGAAGGGCAAAATGGTAATTTTTACCTAAAATGCCAGTTATGATGTCAAATCACTAATGAAAGTGATATTACTACGATAGGGCATTAGAAACTACGATTTTCTTGAATTCTGTTTGCCCGACGTGCGTGAGTGAACATTTCACGTTTTTAGTAAAAGTACGTTTTTCCGCGGGAAGTACGACGTCGTCAACGAAGGTACGGATGCGTCTTGTAACACTAATCTTGTCTTGCTTAAATGCATATATGTGATAGATACGTTTGTAGACCGATATACTGAGCAGGTTTTACGGGTTATAGTCATAATAACGCCGTATGTTTTTCTAGCGAGAACACGAGTGGTATCGTGGCACTGGTGAATAGTGCAAGCTGTTATTGTTGTTTTCCATCGTGGGGCTTTACATACTGCGTAATGCTTATGTTTTGTCGGCACAATGATCATGCATCTGTTGTATGCTTATGTAGTGATATACTATTGTATTGTCTAGAATATACATTATCGTATCTTTGTATTGTTTGGGTTTGAGATTAACCGTTACACGAGATTCAATGCGGTGAATTGAATCTCGGCTATAGCTTCAGGATCGGAGGAATACGGATCGAAGATCAAACAAGCGGCGATGAAGCGATCGACCGAGAGACTTATCTATCTTTACCGCTTTCAGTTATTCACTTTCAAACTCTAGGATTAATGTAATCATTACAATGTTACACTGTGGTTGATGTTTGTTATGAATCAGTTACTCTTTCGTTCCAATGCTCTACTCTGATTGAAAAATAAAAATCCGCTTTAAAAATTGGGATGTTACAAAAAGTCTCATGATTGTCATGTCTTAATGCAACAACTACTCCATATAGATATTCGAGGCATTGTTGAATATGATCTTCAACACATTTTGATTAGACTTTGTTTCTTCTTCAATGTGGTTTGTAGTAAAGTTTTTTAGATTGAAAAATTGGATGAATTAGAAAATGAAGGATATCTGATCTTGTGCCAGCTTGAGAAGCTTTTTATTTCTACATTTTTTACATCATGGTTCATCTAGTGAGAGAGATAAAGTTGTGTGGCCCTATCCATTTATGATAGATGTACCCAATTGAAAGATTTATGAAACTCCTAAAAGGGTATGTGAAGAACGCATAATAGCCAGAAGCATCGATTGTTCAAAAATATGTTTATGAAGAAGCCATGGAATTTTGTCAAAATTATTTGACCAAAGTAAGACATATTGGACTTCCTAAACGTCAGCATGTTGAAGGGGCTAGACAAGGGGCTTCAGTAAAGAGTGTGGATCCTGATAAATTACTACAAGTCCACTTATACATCTTGAATAATGTTGATGAAGTTCAAGACAACATATATGCACATAAAGTGTTAAAACTTGTAAGTATGAAATTTGTTAAAACTTGTATGAAGTTCAAGACAGCATACTTGCTAATAAAGTGTAGTAAATATGTTTAAAAGGAGACCTTTTAGATTAAATTTTGTAAGTATGAAATTTGTTAAAACTTGTAGCCATTTGCTATTGTATTGTAGTAAATAACTATTAAAGTGTACTGAAACAATGACATTTTAGATTAAATTATATAAGTGTCCACATTAGCTATAACGGGTTGTCATTTGCTAATAAAGTGTATTGAAAAACCAATGAAATGTAGTGAATAGTTAATGAATTGTAGTAAATATGCTAACAAGAAAAAAAACTTGTTGTGGTTTATAATGAAATATAGAAATTAGCTAATGAAACGTAGTAATATGGTGAAACATTGGCCTCTTAGATTGACAGGAAATATTGTAAAAGTACGAATATTTATAAATTCCTTTTTGAGAGAGTGGACTGGTTTAGGTTTTGTGAAATTGGGATAACTGATTTGGTGCATGCAAATTTTATTGAGAGACATTTATTTATAATTTCCCCAAAATGAATTAAGATTAACTATTAGCTCCTACGTTTTGGAGCAGTGAGTATAAGATATCTTCTAGAACCTTTTTTTGAACTAAAATATAAGGGGTTTTGTCAGATTTTATAAAAAAATGGACCGTATTACCCCTCAATCCCTTGAAGAAAATAAAAAAGAATAATTATGCCTTGGAAAATAATCTATTAATGAATAGGGGGGCACGCTTGCTTATTGCTTATTGTACGAACGTATCAAATTTGAGGTGAGCTAGGCAGCGAGTGAGAGTGATTGTTGGAAAAATATGAGATAGAGAGGGGTTGGCCTAAAAGAAGATTCGTCTGGTCGAGGATTTTTCATCCTTATCCTTGTCTTGTGTTTAAAGGTAATAGTAATAAAATCAGGAGCAATCAATAATGAATCCAGTCTGTGGAATACACTGTATCCACTCAATTAATTCATACTGGAAAGTTGCGAGTAAAGCACCTTTAAAAGTCTTAGTCTTCCACTTGGAATTATACTAAAGAAATGTGCGCATTAAAACGAACCTTCCTCGCTCCTTCCTATATGCTCCAAAGCTTGCTCTCACTCATCAACTGCCCCACCTCTCACATGAAGGGGAAAATGATGGGTAAGAACCCCGCCCCCACCAAAAAAAGAAAAAAAAAAAAAAACTTGTCTCCAAATATTTCTTTCAATTTGTTTTAATTTTAAACATTATGAAAATATATGGAAATATATTTGATTTTGAAATAATATCAGTCATATAAAATTATTTCATTTTGAAATATACAAATATGAAAATATATTTTCCTCAGATATTCTTATTTGAAAATATTTTGATAATATTTATTTTTATGTAGTTTTGTTATAAATGATGACATGAGAACTAATAAATCAGGATACGACGTACTACTGTCATTGTGACATTTGCCCATTTTCTTTTTTCCTCCATATTTTCTCTCTTTCATTCAAAGAGGAGTGTAATAACATTTATTCCTCCTGTTTTCTCTCCATCCAAATGGAGCATACCCCTCCCTCCCTCCCTGTCTGTGTGTATGCCTATTTACTTATGCATCATTAGAAAAAATGTATCTTGTCTAGTTATGCGACTCGTACCATTCAAAGGAAAGAATAACTCAAATCCATTATCGTATCGATGTTATGACATTGTTGATAATTAATAAATAATTTGTAAGTATTTCTTGAAGTGCTTTTAATCTATGTTATAAAGTAAAAAGGCTGCATCATGCCTTAAGGAATATAAGTGATACATACCTTTAAAATAAATGTACAAATGATATTCTATGACCATTGAGAACAATTTTATAAAAGAACAAATTTTATTCGATTTTTGCATATATAATTAAAGCAAGTCCTCTATATCTAAATTTAAGAATTTTTATATTTATACTGAGTTACTAAATTGTTTTTCCTATATGATTATTATTTTAGTTTCACTTTTGCCAAAGTTCTCATCACCAATACTTCACTAACAAAGGTTGAGGCCTCTATTAAATTATATTTGACCATGTTTTTAAGATAAAATTATCCTTTAAATCAAAAGTACAGGCTTCATTTGTTTCTCTGTTGCTACTAAGAGAAAAGTGAAATGAACAACAGTCATATTGCAGTCTAGAATGTATTTTTTGCAAACACGAGAAATATGTAATCATGAAGTGAGAAAGGATTTATTTACCTCAATATAGGCTAGTGAGTACTCAAGGGCGTTCAGGTATATATTTTCATAGCTGAATTCTCTCTATGAGAAAATATATTTTTGTATTTGGGAAACCATTTACATTAATTACTCCAAATTTATTAGTAGAGGGGTTATGCTTTTGTCCAAAACGTAAGAACTTAATATACTTTGTCTCTCAAATTTATAATTTTATTGCACATATTTAGGAGTTGAGTTTCCCAGAGTAGTTTCTAATGCAAATAATTAAAAGTGATATTTTAGCCAAACCAATACACATTTTATTAACACCTAACTTAATTGATTTTCTTATTCTATGCAAATTAGGTGTCTACCTTTTATATTTAGGATTAGGACTTTACCACCCAGTCAATTTTGTGTCACTTAATTCCTATTTCATGGCCGTACAGGTTATTCAAATTTCATTTGATAATCAGAGGCGAATTGAAAGCTAAGCAACGGTAAAGCTCATTCTCTTCATCATAAATGATCCGCTTGCCCTGAAATAACTTGTAACTATTACACTCTCTTGTCCTTAATAAGAACTCTCGTACTTCATAATAGAACATGCTTTGTCTTAAACATTAATTTTTTCCATCTAGTATCTCTAACTAATTATAAAACTTCCTAACTAATTAACCAAACTCCTCTAACTAATGACTTTTCTTAGGGCAATTTTGATCTTTTGTAACTTCATTAATTTATATGGAGTTATTATTATGTGCCATATTACAAAGTCTAGTCCAAGGCATATGTGTGTATGTATTTATAAAAGGATTCTTTTTTGTTGGTGTTGGTTATGTAACAAATGCTACCTCAACATCTAAATGTAGGACCTAATTTGTAGTGCAAATTACACTATAATATATGTCCTACATTTAGAATCGGAGGAGTAGCTTTTATAGAGCTCTAATTAAGCATATTTAGCTAGGATGATAGAGTATAAATTAAAGTTCAAACTATAATTTTACGAGACTTTAGAGATAAATTCTACTACCATATTGAAATGGAAATGTCGTGATTAATACAAGATCATGCTACATAAGTACGTTAATCACAAGAAGAGATATATCCCTCAGTAATAACAGCCACTTAATTTCCTAGTAAAGCATATGTTTACTAGGCCGAAAAAGATTCCTACAATAGTAGGTTGAATAAACTATATCAGACCAGAGAGGAAGAAACAGAAACGCAAATAAGGGTATAGGTATGAAGGCAAGAGCAGAAATGAAGTTCGGAACCCACTTTGAACCATGATAATACATGATGAAAAAGGCACTACTAAATGCTACCATCATGCTTATTATGGAGATGAACAATGCAACCAATCCAGATATGAGCTTTAGGGGTAGTAACTTGTAAAAATCATCTTCTGCATAACGTGAGATGAGGATGGACAAGAAAATAAGTATGGAGGTTGACGATGAAATCATCGCGGTTGCATCAGCTATAGCAAATGTCAGAAATGATGGTTTATGCAAGTAGTTAGGGTTTCCTGAACTGTCATTGATACCACCCGGTATACTGAATGCGGCAGTAAACACTCCAGTAGTGATAAGAGTGGAAACAACCATGCATGATTCTGCTGTTTTCTTCATCCATGATTCTGCATTGCTTAGTAACTCTTTGTGGTCCCTTGTGAATAGTTGTTGAGGAGTCAAGCCTTCTGCATTCCTCGCCTCTATTAATGATGGTAGCATTATCTTCTTCACCTCCTGCCATGTCCAAGGTGTATATATTGTGCTATCAATAATTCAATATCCAGCATCAACTGTATAAAATTTATAACAAACTACACTATTCATAAGTGCACAAAGTAATAAATACATATGCAATCCATCTTAAATATAGTTTAAAGCAAATTACCTCAAACCATAGTAACTCATGGGTCATTTGGAAAGCTGCTCCAGAAACTATGTTTAATCGATCTGATGGTGCCAATCTTGCAGCCATATGCAATAAATTGTCCTCTTGTTCAGCATCCACAAAAGTTACAATGACATCTTTGATTGGGCCAATATCATGTATGAGATTGAAGATATCAGCATAACGACGCAAAACTGCAACATGAATTAGGCTTCGATTTTTTTTGTCAACATCCCATATCAAATCAGGATAGGTGCTTATAAGCTCAGCTAGAAACTCAAAATTCCCAATTTCCACAGCATTAAATGT
Source organism: Acacia melanoxylon (assembly GCA_019022615.1). Classification (NCBI taxonomy): domain Eukaryota; kingdom Viridiplantae; phylum Streptophyta; class Magnoliopsida; order Fabales; family Fabaceae; genus Acacia; species Acacia melanoxylon. The sequence continues at coordinate 2,427,267 of JAFJYJ010000032.1, forward strand.
TACTTATGACGGTACGCTTATGGTATCCATAATCACACTATCACGTCGTTTAAGTAATATAGTCCACAAGCTTTTTACTAGTTGAAGTTGCTGAGTTTGCTTCAAACCTAGCAAACACAATTTGATCATAGAACTATCAAATCTAGAAATTTATAAATAAATAAATAAAATTATTTCAATCAATTAAGTTTGTCATATGTTTAAAATCCACCATTTGTTTTATAGGTAACAAAAAACCACTATAAAAGAATTATACTTTTTGTAATTTGTGATCGTTACACTTACAGGACTTCATGAGCCGCTTTCTATATCGCTTACTTTGGCAAGTGGAACTTAAAGTCTTTCGAGCCAATATATGCAATACTGTCTCATTGTTTGCACTATCCCTCTTAAAAGCTAGTTCTTCATCCTCCCTAAGCACCTTCAAGGCTAAATCTGCACAAATTAATTCGTAACAAAACAAAGTTATATGTGTGATTGATACATGCATGTTTCACGCTTCAAATTTTATAGTCTCATGTTTTGGTTTGTTTGTGTAATGTTCTTATACCGTAGATTCCGTTGTAGACACATAAGAAGAGCAGTATTATCCAATCATCAAGTTCAAAAAATTGAGTAGTTGTTTCATCGTACAGATACGAGGCCATTTCACTTTGTCCTTGCATAGCAGCCATGTGAAGAGGAGTGATGGTTGCTTCACCACCACCCCTTATCAATGGCAATCTCTGATTTTTTCTCTTCATGATCTCCGCAATCTGCATATTCCCAGTAGCTGCAGCCAAGCTGAATGCAGTGTTCCCTTTAATATCTTGCAATTCCAAGTCATGTGGATCCATTCCCTTCACCAGCTCCTCAACAAAGTGAACATGGTTCGCTCCGGCCGCCACATGGAGCACCGTCGACCACCCCTTCGTTAGGGCGGTGCGTACTAGTCTCCAGTTATCTTCTTTATCTAAGATATGCTTCGCCGCTTTCCAATCACCTTTTAATGCCGCCTTGTGAAGGGGAACGCATAACTTTAGGTATTTTTCTCTTCTCTCTTCTGAAACAAGTTAATTAACATTGTTACATTTAGTTTGCGATATAAATCGAAACACGCTTGAGAGAGAGATGAGAGAGGAGAGATAATACGTGTATCATCTATAAGATTAAGATCAGGCCTCCTAAACTGAGCTGAAACAACCCTCTGAAGTTCTTGAGCTGGTACAGTCACTGAACTTACATCTGCTACGGCCATCTCTGTATCAAAGAACAAACACTTTTTTTTTTTTTTTTTTTTTCAAGTTTTGGCTCTACTACCACACACCCAAGTTTTGAATCGTAGCTAACAACTAGTTCTGATCTTCTTTCTCTCTCTATTTTTTTCAATAGATGTCACTGTGCAGCCTGCTGATAATGTCTTTTTGTAAACCAAGAGCTTTGTTTTTGTATTGGCTTGTTGAGTACCATATATAGTGAGGTGGTGGTTTAGATTAATCCTAGCTAACCAGATTTTTATTAAAAAAAAAAGAAATAAATTAAAATAAAAATTCCTAGCTAACCACACGATGAAATCATAACTTTTACCCAAAAAATATGGAAAATTTTTAAGATATCCAGAGAAAAAATGTAATAACTAAGAAATCCATAACAACTAAACACCATCAATGACCGGTTTTAGTATAAAAAATAATGACAAATCCAGGCTAGTCACTTATCATTGATATTTCTTAAAAATCATATTCTTTCTTTAAGATTTCATAAGAATTCTCTAAAGTAAGAAGAAGAAGAAGAAAGCTGGCCTCTTTGTATAGGTATACTTGAAGCATTTAGATTTATTTTGATTTAAAATTAAATAATCTTGTTAGAAATAAATCATTTTTAAATTTATTAAATAGGAGCTTCTACTATTTATTAGAATGTAAAAAAATTTAAAAAATATTCTTTAATAAATTATCAACTGAAAATACATTGAAATAAATAATGTGTGGCTAATTAAAAAGCTTTCTATATTTTCGACAAGTGTCCAGAAAAGACAGGAGGCCAATCCGAGCCGATCAATTATTAGAGTATGATGTCAGTAGGATGAAGTCATAACTCTAAGTATAGGGTTGTACAGCTTTTGATTTTTTAAGAGAAAATCACAGTGAGGTCTTACGGTACAAAAATAATCACCGAAAAAGTCTCATATTAAATTTCTCTCATAGTGGTTAGTTGTGAATAAACTACTAAATTACCCTTACAAAAAAGTCTCATTGTCTTGTCAAAATAACTTATTCATGTTAATAACATATCACTTATGAAAATCTCGTTTTGAAAATGGGCTTTTAATGTTTTTCACAATGACTTTTCATTGCCATTTTTTTTTTTTAAAAAAAAATTTACATGTATGAAAAAATCAGAGAATTTTTGACAATATATAAAACTATTTCGACAACATTAGAAGTCATTTTCACAACGAGATTTTTATAGAGGCATTTTAAGAACATGAAAAGTCATTTTAACAATGAGACTTTTTTGTGAGGGGAATTTAGTAGTTTATTCACAATTAATCACAAAAAAGTCCCTGACGAAAATTTGATATGAGACTTTTTTGTAATTATTTATGTATTTTGAGACCTCAATGTGGTTTTTCCTTTTTTTAATAATAATAAAAAAAGTCCATGTAAGGTGGAAATGATGTTGGCGTGCGGTCTAAAATTAATAGGGAAAATTTATTTAAGGTCTCAAGAAATTAAGAAAATATTAAAAAAAGTCCCAAAAAAAATTCAAATGTCAGAAAAAGTTGCGTTGATAACTCCTCCCGTGGGATTAACAACTCTCGTATGTGGGATTAACAATTCCATCTGTGGGATTATAAAAAATATTACTCTTTTTAGCTAGTATTTATAATTAATTATAATATTTTATTTTTCATAAAGAATTATAAAACTTTCTAATTAATTAATGAAACTCGGCACTCTTTATTATGATAATTATATGAACGAATAATTAATTTTAAATTATTTCTTAAATTTATGTGAAATATGTAATTAACAGCATAAAAAGGATGGGAGGATGGTGGAGATGCAAATAATGATTTTATGGTGATGACTTATTTCTCTGACTGTTTCTAACTTAATCATGAGCGAGCAGGATGGGTGGGAAAGAAGAGGATAAGAAAGCAAATTTACATGTGGATACGGTGGTGTGTGGTAGCCGGTAAACAGAAGCAACCACCTCCGCCGCTTTCTCTCTCCGGTGACTCAACTTCTAGCGAGCTTGCCATCTTCAGTCTTCGCAGATTCTAAACGTACACAACCACATAGATTCAAAGGTTTTTAAAAAAACAAAAAACGTAGACACATGCACACTCTCTCTCTCGGTGAATAAATGCAGTCTCAAGTTTGAAAGCGAGTAACCAGAGAGAAATTAATTAACGGTGCAAGGTACTATTATAAGTACTTCATCAGAAAAGCTAAAGAACCTTTCACCTTCTTCCAATTGGACTAACAGTAACAAGAGAGAAACAAGAATAATTTCCAGAAAATATGAGAGAGAGAGAGAGAGAAATCTAAGAGGTCGATATATACATATATATATATATATATATATATATATATATATATATATATATATATATATATATATATGAATGAGAGAGAGATTTGAATGAATTACCTGAAAGTATATAGATAAGGTGTGGACCTGAAGGCCGTCAGTTTCAATTCTCAGTCAAAGAAGGTCTGGAAGCAATATGAGAATCTATCACCAAACAAACTTCAACTACTCAACTCTGCCACTAAGAGTGAAGCAATTAGAGTACAGCCACGGAACCGTTTCCTGATCATAGTCATGGAATTATTTGGCCATTTTTAAAGGAAAAGATTTTTTTTTTTTTTAAAAAAATATTAGTTCATAAATTATCTTAACTTTAGATTTTGTATTCATTAAAATAATTTTTAAACAATAAAAAATTAAAAATTAAAATATGGATGGTTTAGATTAACTGAGCTCTCCCTATAAATCCAAAGGATGAGCTGGAAACCGGTTCTGACTATCATTATGCTTTATTGGTGTCACAGCTTTAATTTATCTTCTTCTTTTTTTTTTTTTGCTAACAAGACGAGGGCTAGATGCCCAACAAACAAACACAAAGCATTACATCACTGGGGAAATAAATCCCAAACTCTCTTGGCAAACCCAAGATCTCAAACAAGAAGGACAATTATACAAAATAGAAGAGTTAGAAATACCCATCTTAGCTAATACATCGCCTATCCTATTCGACTCACGAGGAATAACCTTCACTTAACTTCCCTGTGACGATTTAAAAGGCTCCTAATCTCCAGATGCAACAAGCTACCTGCTGTGAATGTAGGGTCCTGGATGAGTTGAACAACTTCCATTGCATCAGATTCGAGGATCAAATTCCTCAAGCCCATATCCCACGCCATCTGCAAGGCCTCATAAATAGCCCATTCTTCCGCCATATTAGCTGCTGATGAAGCCAATTTTTTAGTGAAACCAGCAAGCCAAGAACCCGAATTTGTTTCTAAATATTCCCCACAACCCGCGAGAGTAGAATCCACAACCACCGCCCCATCAACATTAATCTTAGTCCATCCATGAGAATACCAACCCCACCTTTGACCCACTTAAGCCTTCATGATTCACTACAATAGAATCTGCATGATCCATAATACAATAATTCTCCCAGGACAGCGAGAAACGATAATGACGGGGTTAGTGGGTTTCGAGAAGTTAGATTCAAAAATACTACAGTTTCGCCACTCCCAAAGCTTCCATATCGCTACACCAAAAAATATCTTCCACCTCCCTCCAGCCCAATAACCCAATAGGCTTTCTTAAGTTCATGTTCATCCAAGACCTTAAATCGCAAAGCAAAGAAGGAAGAAGCATACTCCGTCCACAATCGGCTTGTTCCACATATCCCGAGCATAAGCACGGTCTCTAAGAATGTGTAGAACATCCTCAACTCCCACTTGACGGGACCACGAGAGAGGAGAGGCGGGGAGACCAAGAGCTCCTCCATAAATTAGATGGAAGTTTATTCGAAAGAACCCTCCACATAAAAATCCTGATACGCTCCACTCCTTTCCACTTCCAAATATCCTTGAAAAGGTTATCCCGCCATTGGCTCATACAAGGAAGTGACAGAGAATAAGCGCTCTTAATAGAAAAACACCCAAACTTCTCGAAACCCACTAAAAACACGGTTGTCATGGGGAGAATTATTGTATTATGGATCATGCGATTCTATTGTAGTGAATCATGAAGGCTTAAGTGGGTCGGGTGGGGTTGGTATTATGCGGGATGGACTAAGATTAATGTTGATGGGGCGGTGGTTGTGGATTTCGCTCTTGCGGGTTGTGGGGAATATTTAGAAACGGCTCGGGTTCTTGGCTTGCTTGGTTTCACTAAAAAAATTGGCTTCTGCAGTGCTAATATGGCAGAAGAATGGGCTATTTATGAGGCCTTGCAGATGGCGTGGGATATGGGCTTGAGGAGTTTGATCCTCGAATCTGATGCAATGGAAGTTGTTCAATACGACTTAGCCCATCAGAGTTAATAACCTTGCCTATTCTATTGACATCCCATAATCCATCCTTAACCCAATCACCAACACATGAGCAATCCTCATCCTCCGACAACATTCTAGTACAAAACTCTTTCAATTTTAAGTCTACTCCAACCCAACAGTCATGGAAAAAATTAACCATTTGTCCGTTACGAACCTGCCATTTGGTGCCCTTGTCAATCGATCCTCGAGAACAAATAAATCTCCACAACTTAGAGTCACCATCCTTATAGTTCAACAATGAATCCTCCTCCCTTAACATATATTTATGCAACGAGAATATCACTCCATAACCCCTTTGCACCTACGGACGGCTTCCAAGCTAACTTTGCACCAAGGCGAATTAACCATAGATAGATTTCTAAAGCCCAACCCCCCAAACTCTTTGGGTCTCCTCAATTGCTCCCAAACAATGGAATGAGAGAGTTTAGAGAACTCATCATGACCCCAACAAAATTCCTCTGTAATCTCTCCACTTCCAAGCAAACACTCATATGTAGTTTTGCCACTTGCATCGGATAGATAGGAATAGCACCTACTACCGCCTTAGCCAACGTTACACGCCCCGCCATAGAGAGACTGTTTGCTTTCCACATGCATAACTTAGCCCTTACTCGATCAATGACATATTGAAAATCCTCCCTCCTCCTCCTACATCTTGAAAGAGGAAACCCGAGATATCTCCCAATCTCGCTAGAAATCTGCATACTAGTCTTATCTCTAATTCTCACTTTAGTCCGAAGAGGGACTTTAGGGGAGAAAAAGATGGTTGATTTCGAAGTGTTAATCTTACCCCCTAAAGCAGACATGAATCTATTCAAGCAATTCAACATACAATCAGCTTGATTTTCAGCCGCAACTCCAAACAACAACAGATCATCCGCAAACATTAGATGAGATACCTTGGGACCTCCCTTTGGAACAAAAATAGGCTTCCAATTCCCCCCTTCAACCTAGTCACAAATCATATGGGACAATTTGTCCATGCACAATACAAATAAGAACGGAGAGATTGGGTTCCCTTGTCTCAGACCTCTTCTAGGGGTGAATGACTTGGATTGAGAGCCATTCCACAAAACACTAAAGGAGACCGAAGAAACACAATCAATAATCAAATTAACAAATTCATCCTCAAAACCCACTTCCAATAAAACCCGTTTAAGAAAACTCCAACCTGATTCTATCATAAGCCTTCTCAAGGTCAATCTTCCAAGCCATAAGACCATTTCGCATACGTTCTTAGTCATGGAGTGCAAAATTTCCTGACCCACAATAATATTGTCTTGTATATGCCTTCCTTTGATAAAGCTAGATTGAAAGGGAGAGATAAGCTTATCCATAACCCCTCTTAAACGCAAAGCAATTAACTTAGTCACACACTTATAATGGACCGTACAAAGAGAAATCGGTCTAAAATGTGACACCAACTCCACATTATCCTTCTTAGGAATAAGGACAATGAGAGTTTTGTTGGCCTCCTTTAAATCTGTCCTTCTCCTGAAAACATTTTTCACAAAGTTACATAGGGCAGGACCGACGATACTCCAATTAGATTTATAAAATATCGGAGGAAACCCATCAATTCCCAGTGCTTTAAAACTACCCATAGCAAATAGAACAGATCTAATTTCATCGTCCCCTGGAACTTTAGCTACATCAAATAAAACCGATTGATCAATAACAGGGAATTTAGAAATGGTGCTAAGAACCGGAGACTCCGAATATACCGAACATTAGAGCTCCTTAAAATAGGAAGAGACCAAACACTTCAGTTCTGACTCATTCTCGACCCAATTACCAAGCTCATTCTTCAGCATAGTAATCTTGTTCCTTCTTCTGCGCATCTTAGATTTAAGATGGTAAAATCTAGTGTTGCGATCTCCATTATTAATCCACTCGCACGGGATTTTGGAACCACTTTATTTCTTCCAGTTTCATGATCCTATCTAGTCGATCTTGTAACTCCAACTCCAAGTCACACAAATACTCGAGAAAGGGTGTTGCGGGGAACGCTGAATGCCATCCAATCTGGACATAATATTCTGTTTTTCACGCTCCACCATCCCAAACACATTCCTATTCCACGAACTTAGCAAGATTTGAATATCAGATAAGGAATGAGTAAGAGCAGCCCTATTAACCCATGAATTCGCAAGGAAGTCAGAGAAATTTTCATGTTGAATCCACATTGCTTCAAATTTGAAAGTCCGAGACCTCCCGAACTACCATCGTTCTCCAAAATATTCAAGCATATTGGGTTATGATCGGAGAATTTAGAGCGAGGGCATACCACATGCGGAGGAGAAAGAAAACACCGAAAAGAAAGCATCATTAGCCAAAGCTCGATCAAGACGCTCCATTAATCTGCCTCCTCCCGTCATTCTCGGCCCTTTCCATGTGAACCTAGGACCAGAGAATCCTAGATCAGTCAAGTTACAGCTACTGATGCGATCTGAGAAGACTCGGAACCTCGGTTCATCCCTTCCCGAGCTTCCCGTCCTTTCCCCAGCTGAAATAATATCATTAAAATCTCTTAATGTCACCCAGGGACCATCAGAAACCGTAGCAATTTTCTCCAACTCATCCTAAAGAGCCCGTTTTAGAAGATGACTTGGATTCGCATAAATGGCCGTCAAGCGAAAAAACAGCTTCCCTCTTAACGCACAATTGAAATGCATAAATTGTCTATCGGAGGAAACCGGCGACACGGTGATGGAATTGGTCTTCCGCACCGCAACCTGACCCTCCGAGATATCCCCACACTAGCCACAAAGGAAAACCCGTCGAACCCCATAGTCTCAAAAAATTTAAATCTGTTCGCTTCAACACACTTAGTCTCTGCAAGAATAATGAAGCAGGGGTGATGACGCCAATCAATGAGTTTAAAGTTCGAAGGAGATCCTCCGCAAGCCCCTCTACAATTCCAATAAAGAATTTTCCCCATTATCACAAGAAGGACTCGAGATAAGATACTCAATCAAGCAAGAGCCTTATTCCGCTTGGGCTTCAAGCCCATTCAAAACTCCCTTATGATCATCTGGTGTTTCATCTACCATGGAGCAATCTGGATCATCTTGGGCCGAATCAGCCCAAAAACGCCCCATAGATTCAGCAGCTAACAGAGGTTCACCAAGGACTACAGGGATATTTGGCTGGGAATTAACAGCCCAATTAATAACATCCACTTGGTCCATCTTAGGCACCTCCATAGTCAAACCTTTCTCTGAGATATTCCCTGACACATTACTAATCAAATATTTCTCTCTCCCCATCTCCTTCCGTTCCTCTTCCAAAAGCACCAGATCCGTAGACCTCCTCTCTTTTTTTTTATTCTTTGAGATTATTTTCACAATAGTGTTTTCCCCCGATGTACTAGACTTCTCCAATATCTTCCCCTGTGCGCCTCCCTTTTTTCTCCTGGTAGTACGATTTGGTTCAATGTTCCTCAGTAGCTCTACTCCCTCCAATGTAGCATCTGCACACGCTGATACTTCTTCCACAGCTTTTTCCGCCACTACCATTACATTTTGACTCTTCTCCTCCACAGCCAAAACATCAAACCTTGAGCCCTTCCCATCCGTTAGGCCCGACTGGTTGCTTCTCAGAGTTCCCCTTCTTTTGCCTTGTTGGTCTAGAAACCACCCTCCATATATCAGAACCATCCTTTCTTTCATCCATTACAGCTGTACGCACCTTACCATCTACAACACTCTTCCCCTCCACAAACATCACCGAGCAACTTGGCACATCCCCTGATTTACATGCCTCAAGTTTATGCCCATAAACACCACAGCCAACACATAAGTCATGCAGACCTTCATATTCAACATAAAAATCTTCACCATCCAAAGAGAACCCTGACATAAGTTGTTTCCCTAGATCCACAAGAACACAAATCCTTGCATATCTACCACGTAGTTGACATGATGTATTAAAATGCACCTTAATGATCTCTCCAATCCTATCTCTAATTCAGGTGAGAGCATCCTTATCATAGTATTCCAGAGCTATTTTTGGCATCCTGACCCAAACCGCTACTTTGTCAATGGTAGCACTCCATAGTTGAAACAAAGGTTCCCAGGGTCTAACAGTGAGGTAATGATCAAACACCATCCATGGGCCTCCAGTCAAGGCATTAAGATACTCATCCTTATTCGTAAATTTCACAACAAAAAACCCATTTCCAATATTAATCAAGCTAATGACTCCCTTTTTCGCCCACAGAGTTTGCAATATTGACAACAGCAATTTGTAACCAACATTCTTACCAAGAAGTTTCACTATAACAGCATTATTCCAAGCCTTATAAAGCCTCTTCTTCATTTTCTCAGAGAATGTAAAAGTAGGAAAGTTTCTACCTGGATCCTCCTTAATTGTGCACAAAGGATGCCCATCATCAATGTCCGAGTCACTAAGCGAAATGGCGTTGTCCGACAAAGCATCCTTCCCATGACTTGCTTCACCTTCTACGCCAGCTTTATTGATGCCTTGAAGTTTATCAGCAAAAGATTGACCAGCTTTCCATGGCCTAGCCCCTCCACCAGAGGGACCTCCATTATTAACTTTCTTTGAGCTTCTATTAATCATATCCTCCCCTTTAGCAGAAATAGATACCAGTGGAGTACTCTTCTTTCTTAACACAGGAGCCATATCTGTTACAAACAGAGCGATTACTGAGTATTTAGAATGAAAAGCTCAGTGCCGCAGGAACAAGGGAGACTAACAGAAAAATCCAGAGCCACGGAAGTTGTAGAGAGAGACCGACGGTGGAAAACGAAGACGATGATTGGAATCGTGGTAGAGCCGACGGAAATTAAGTAAGACGAGACGAGGACGATGATTGGAATGAAATGAAGGTCGTTATTTGGATCTCAAATTCGCGCTGGTTTAGATCGGTGATAGAATGAAAAAGGATGAGGGACGACCGTGGCTATTGGTGAGGTTTAGAGTGATGGAAGGTGAAGGAAGACGATAAAGATCCCCTGCTCGCGGCGCTCCTTAGGTTTTGAACATCGCGTCTTGGCGCTCCTGCAACTCCGTTTTTAATTTATCTTCTTCTATTTTAATAAAAGGACAAACTCCATTAAACATACAGTAAAATGATTACAATATATTTGGGCTGAATTACATCAAAACAAAAGTAAATCAAACAGGCTAAGACAACAAAGCAAAGAAACAAACTGCAACTGGAAACAACAGACCTAAAAACAACTAGAAAACAAAACAGTAAACAGTCTCGATACATAAGAAGGTTCGTAGCCACCAAATATTACAATAATGCAGAAGGAGCCACGAATAGTTGAGTAAGCTAGAGAAAATAGGAGAGTGTTGCAAGATGTAATGCCCATAATTCCTAGTCCATTATGATGTCTAATTATATTCCTAGGTCTCTTATTAGACTAATTCGTGTGTATTTATCGAGTGAAGGCGTTAAGACATCAGAGTGAGTCGCAATGAAAGCATGCATAATGTTTGGACGAATGAGTGATTGATAACATATGCCCAGACAAATGCTGGTTAATTTAAATTCCCAGAGGAATATATTTGTAATACAATTTAAAATTCGGTAATAGTCAAGGTTAATCCTGTTGGAGGATATTCGTTATACAATTATTCTGAATTAATATCAGTAGAATAGTTAGTAAATATACAAATCCAAAATTATATATGATCTACTTAAATAAATCCCCTCCTTGGGGGTCTTCATCTACTACTCTAGCTTCATGCCTCACTTCCCAATCTAAAACATTTTTCCTGAATCTTTAGGTATAACTGAGATTTAATAATCGGTTGAATTTCAGGGTAACGGTTACTCTCATATTCAAAGTGCAAATCATGCATGAAAAATATTTCATATATTGCGAAATAAAAGCAAGTATTCAGCAAACACACCAATACCCGACTACATAGCACACAATACATGTATCGTTAACGGTGAAAGCACTCACAAGTGCTATGTGTCCCAGACACAAATCCTTAGCTCTAGGAAAATAAGCATGCAGCATTATCATTTAAAAACAATAATACACAGCTAGCTGAATAATACGCATAGACTCGGGCATACAAACTTGGCCAAGAATCCACAATACATGAACATACAAGGCATGTATAAAAACACAAGGAATCGGAGATTAAGTTACCAATCTCAACTTCACAAATAAATAAAATCTCCGGTGTTAGAAACTCGAACTTCACAATGCCCTAAAGTAAGATCATTGTAACTATTAATTCCTCTTTATATCTATTATTTATTAATAATTCCCTTTTTCTATTTATTATTTATTAATAATTCCCTTTTCTATTTATTACACTACTACAAAAAATGGCTTTTACTTCCCTAATTGGCGTCCTATTTTTAAAAAAGGAAGTAAAAACAAAAACGGTGGCATTTTTATAATTATTTAGAGAAAATTTGATATATTAGGCGTCCTAATATTTTCTAGGACGCGGAAGATGTACTTACAACGTCCTAAAAATATATTAGGACGCCAAATGTGGTCTAAAGAGAAGGAAATGCGGTGGCAAATGAAAAGGTTGGTGGCAAATTGATGAATTATTGGGCTTTTTGGAGATTTTTGATGTCTAAGAATAGTAATTAGACGCCAAAAAGATAATATTTCATGGGTTAATTTTTTCCAGGGACAGAGTAAGCGAACGATCTACGAGCCGATATGATAGAGAGTTGTAGCGTCTTCTCCATCAGCTTTCCCTCCAAGTTGTGTGCCCTCCTTCTCCCGTCTCCAACCGCCACTCTGTCGGACCTCCCCTCTCCCACCGTCGGCGTGCTCTCTAGCGTCTTCTGCGTTCCACAGTCAAGTCGGCAAAAAGGTACTCTCTTCTCTTCCAGATCTCCTAATCTAGGGTTCCTTCATTATCAATTGATTAGGTCACTTTTGTTTCTTTATGCGTTTTCCTTTTCCAACAAACAAATATTTTTCTGTAACGTCGAAATCCCACGATCATATTTTAAAATTACACCCCTTCTTCTCTTCTGTCTCCTCTATAACCATCCTTTTTTTGGATTTCTAACCGAAGAACGACAAGTAGGGCAAAAATATATACGCTCTTATGGTTGTGTATAGGGCTGATGATGAGTATGATTACCTGTTCAAGATTTTTCTGATTGGTGATTCGGGAGTGGGTAAATCCAACTTGCTCTTCAGATTCACCAGGAACGAGTTTAATTTGGAGTCCAAGTCCACTATAGGTGTTGAGTTTGCTACCAAGAGCTTGAATATTGATGGCAAGGTCATCAAGGCTCAGATTTGGGATACTGCTGGCCAGGAAAGGTCTGTTACTTCTCTCTCTTTTTCCCCGTCCCTTTTATTTTCTTGATTCGATGGGCTTTTGATTGATTCATGTTTTTTAAAGTTTATGTTTATTTAACTGTAGTCCAAATAGTTAATGATTTTGATTATGTTTCTAAGTTTATGTTAATTTCCGTATTCCTTTGGTACTGGCGTGTGTTAATTTCTTTTAAGTTTGTTAGTATTAAGTCGGTAGTCGGATATGGGGGTTCGCCGAGTCTTTCTCCTTCCTAATTCTGTATATCTTCAAGTTTCTGATGACGTGAACCCTCTTTTATGGATGGCAAGATTGTGTTTGTGATTTAATTTGAGGTTCTCGAGAAGGTTATTTCTTTGTTGGCTGGGTTATCACGGTTTTTATATCTGTAGATGATATTTGACTGTTTTGCGAGATTATTTTATGATTGTGATTGTGAATTTTTTATTGACACGCTCATATTGCTTTAGTGTTGGAAAATGTGTTTATTTATTTCTTCAAATTTTATGAAATTTAAGTTGGATGGCATTGGTTTATGCTAAAAATGACATCAATACCGTTGTATGAATAGCAGGTTCATCATTCTTATTTAACATTAGATTCTTAATATGGTTATTTCTCTTTTGGTTTGGTTTATAACTATTTTATCTTTAACCCGATGTGTTTGACAGATTGAGTTCACTTTTCTTTTTATCTGAAATGAATATTGATGCATGCGTTTGGATTCTGAAGGTTACTCATGTGAAATATAGCATTCAGTCCTTTATGCACATTGGTATCTCTTAATTTAGGGACAACTTTCTGTTTGAGCTACTCAACATCCGATATTAGCTTCCAGCTGATCAATATCTTTAACCTTGTACTACTTTGGCACCACCAATCCAAAAATATGGCTTTTCTCTTTTAGCTTGGTTTTGTTCCCTATCAAACATTTAGTTTATGCTGGTACATGATCTTTTTGTCAGAGATGATTACAAAAATTTCTTATTAACTTGCCTAATCTCATTTTTATTTCTCCTATCTCTAACTCAGATTTCTATCACTAGAAAGGAAAAGAAATTGTCGACAATTTCAATATGTCGCGTATTTATTTATCCGAAATATTACATTTTGGTAAATAAATTGGCTATTTACGATAAGTGAAATTATTGTTGCAAGACTTGTGTTATTATAGTCTATTTTTCTAGGATGAGTTCTGTGGGAAATTAGAGAATTTAAGGGCCAAAGTGCGAAATGACCAAAATACCCCTGGTATGCAAAATGACTTAGGAAAATTGTGAAAAATCCTAATAGGCAATGAAATAATTATTTGAGTTAGGAGAGTATATTATCTTTAATTGTGATAATTTGATAAATTATGAGCTTGGAGAAATTGAATAAGAATGCTAAAAAATTATTGTAATTACCATAATACCCTCTCAAATTCTAGAATAATGCGAAAACATGGAAAGAAATGTCGGTGCTAGAATTATGAGGTAATGAGGCATTCTAATTAAGAAAATTATCAACTAGTGATAATAAAGTAGTTAAGTGATTTACGGCTAATTACTTAAGCATAAGTAAAAGAAATTCATAAGTAATTTTGTAAAACCCTAAAATTAGTGGTTTTTGGCTTAAAATTAGGAAGTTCTTCTGTCCTTAGCTTTTAGTTTACGTAGTTCTTTCGATTGTTATAGTAGAACTGTTATTTTGATCTAGGAAGTTTCAGAATTTATTCCTATACTTGTTTTTAAGCCTCATTGCATTGAAAGATGCCTGACGAGGTAAAAACATAGTGAGGATAATTTTGAAATGGAGTACGGTCAAAGTAACGAAGTTCTAGCGAAATTCCGCCAAATTAGGGGGTAGAAGGGCAAAATGGTAATTTTTACCTAAAATGCCAGTTATGATGTCAAATCACTAATGAAAGTGATATTACTCTGATAGGGCATCAGAAACTCTGATTTGCTGCCGTTACGCTGCCCGACGTGCCGCTGGTGAACATTTCACGTTTTTCCGTAAAAGTACGTTTTCCGCGAAGTACCTAACGTTGTCAACGAAGGTACGGACGCGTACTGTAACACTAATCTTGTCTTTGCTTAAATGCATATATGTGATAGATACGTTCGTAGACCGATATACGACGGTTTACACGGGTTATAGTCATAATAACGCCGTATGTTTTTCTAGCGCGAGACCACGAGTGGTATCGTGGCAGTGAATAGTGCAAGCTGTTATTGTTGTTTTACATCGTGGGA